>OU342733.1:523374216-523974216 GCA_910589765.1 Avena atlantica
GGAGTAACTCACCAACACCACCAAGCAACAGGCAAAAACATCTATTTTGGTTGGCAGGGACACTGACACTAGAAGGCATAGACTCGTGGGATTCTATTCGCATGCATGTTGCGTCCTCCCCACCGCCACCTTTGAAATGTCGGCACTTGAAGATACAACCACAAAATTTCCTTTTTGCATAGTATGAGATCTTGAGCACCAACAGCCGCCATGGTTGCAGCAGGGCGAGAGATGAGGCACGTCCAGTCTCGCCAAGATCGGTCCGCAACAAGGCAAGAGGAGGTGCTAGTGTGCGTGGTGTGCGACCAGCACATCTAGTGTGTGGTAGGTGAGAAAAAGGGTAGGTGGGTGGGATTGAGCCCTTTTTTGACTGACGCATGAGCTACATCGCAATGCATGTAGCGCATCTTCTCTCTATGCCATGGGTCCAGGAAACTTTATCCCATGCCATGCGGCCAGCAAACTTTATACCAGGCATGCATGCATACTGCACCAAGAAAAGAAGCTAACCAAAAACTTGATTCGCTTTTTGTGTCAACCCCCATGAATCGATTTAAGAAATGTATTAAACCGGTTCAAAAGGGAGAGAGACGCTTAGAATCGCTTTTGCTCACGAAAATCAAACTCTACATATACGAGGGGGTCACGGGCTTATCCAGGACGTCCAATCCAAGTTGAGATCCGTGCAAACAGTTAGCCATATTGCAATAACGACCCTACTTTACCTCTATTTTTAGTCGGCCGGTCCTTTCATCAGCAGAACAATGCCTCTATGGTACGATAGGCATGAAATGACTAACAGAAAATTGTTGTGAGTGACTTCAATCCATGTCATTACCAAGCACGAACCAACAAAAATATCGGATCAAAATTCTTTAGATACAACAATCCAAGTATCCAACAGAAGTGAACAAACTTCTTCATATCCAATTTGCATGTACATGATTTTTCCTCAGAACAAAAAACAAAAACGAAATCTCCAGAAAGAAATATAAGAGTCTTCTTCCAAGAAAAAGGGGAACCACCGCATCTAAGGTGGCCATGGATCTCGGCCCTACAAGCCCAGATCCATGCCCTGCAAGCCAGATCGGAGGAGGGAAGGATCCTCGGAGTGGCCGTCGTAGCCTGAAGAGAAAGCCTACACTCCGGCCATCCCTTGCAGATCCATGGCACCGTGAGTCGCATCGCCGGGCAGAGGAGTCCATGAGCCGCATCAACGGGATCGTCGGGCAGGGGAGGAGATCTTGGCTATCTGTTCACGCAAACTGAAACTGAAGAATTGCAGTACTAGTTGTATCATCGTTCAAGCTATCTGCTTCAAGTGCATGCACCTCAGATTAGTCATCGAAGTGTGGTAGCTCTCGCTGTTTTGTTTGTGAGTGTGTGTGTGTGTGTGTGTTTTTTGAACTGGCTTGTTCGAAAAGTTTCAAGTGAGAGAGTTGTTGGAGGTAGAACCGTGTCTCTAAACGCCGCAACAGAAGCCAGCCGATTCGTGTGGGGTTCGGACATCGGAGCCTACTTGGTGGAGTGGAGTACTGGAGTTCGACTATGACTCAATGCCCGATGGAGGCCACGTACTATAAGCTTCCAAGACCCATTGATCCAACGTGGTGTAAATCTGGCAGGTGACGATCGATCAATCGGATCGGTAGTCTAGATCGTCGTCGTCTTCCAAAGAGGGACACATATGGCCGCGGCGGCGGCGGCGACGGGGGCGTCGCGTCAGCTGCTTCTGCCGATGATCATCAGGCGGCGACTCGCTGCCGGCGGCACCACCATGGCCCAGGTTCGCATCTGCCATCATATCCGTCAGACTAATTCTGTAATTCAGAGTGATGATTAAGTCGATCCTATGTGGTACCGTGGCTATATATGTTCTTTTCCTGATCATCAAAGTTGCGCGCGCGGCGCAGGGTCATGGTCATGGGGCGGCCGAGAGGTGCGTCCGTCGTCCGTACACGAACACGACGGAGGCTGCCGCGCATCACGAACGGAGAAGACGCTTGATACGGGAGACTGCGCGGGTCCAGCAAGCCCTAGACTTCACGCTGGGGTCGATCTTCGCGGCAAGCTTGGCGCTCATATACTACGGACCCTACGGACCACACTTTTTACGGACGAAGCGCAACCCTTGACATGCTACAGTAACCTTTGCTCGAGCACCAGTATCTATATATATATATATATATATATTGGAGCTAGCTATGTGAGCGCATCCATGCACGAAAAGCTAGGCATATTTGATTCTACATGTAATGTAGTTCCATGATTTCTTACATGTTTCTCTTGTACTATAACACAACACACACTTGATCAGATGGAACTAGCTAGGCTCGTGGTTTCCTATTCGACTCTTAGCTAGTATTACTATCTTACTACACTAGCTAGATTTAAGGGCGTGTCTTGGCGCACGACCCCGTGAATTCGTGTTGGTTTGTATTTTGCATGACGGTGATAAAATCAGCTTCAGCCTTCAATTCATTTATATGCTGCTTGTCCATTCTTTCTTCTGCTGCTTTGCCTTCTGTTCATAAAATGAACTATGTTCAGAGGTGGGCATGACGGTCACAACCCGAATCAAACTCATCAATGATAAAAAAACGACGGAAATGCATATCTGCTTTGATATTTAGAAACTATGTCGTTGATATGACGGTGAAATCACGCATGGTGACCATGTATTCAGTCTCACTACAGGTTCTGGTAGCCACTCTCGGCTTGTTGGTATTATCTGCAAGTTGTTGAATCTTTTGTTTCTGCTGTTGGATTAGAACCTCATCAACCCTCTTCAGTTTTGCCAGCTCGTCGAAGATGAAGTCTTTAAATACCTTCTCCTACGTACACATTCTCGTTTTATTACCGTCTCTAAAAGATGTTGGCCAACGCGTACCGCCCTCACCCGTGGCTAAAATTACTAGTCAGGCTAACCGTGTCTTGTTTTTCCTTTTTTGGTTTTGGGAAGCTTAGGTACGGATCATTTTGGTTCATTCGGGTTTTCTTTTTCTGTTTCTTATTTTTTGTTTTCACTTTGCTTTTCTTTTTCTTTTTATTTGTTATTTTTTATTTAGAAGATAAAAAAATTAGAATTTTAATTTTTTCAAATCTGAACAATTTTTTAAATATAGAAGTTGTTCAAAATCTGAACATTTTTCAAAATTTGATTTTTCCGAATCTAATTTTTTTTCCAAAATCTGATTTTTTTCCTTTTATTAATTCCACCATTTTTTGCAAATAGAAGAAAGTGAACGATTTGCGAACAGAAAAAAGACCCACAAAGATACAACTGACCTAGAGTTACATGGGCCGGTTCACCCGGGTTCACGCTTGAAGCTTTGCGTCCGTTAGGGACGAAACGAGCGTTGTATAGGAGGTTCTGCCTTCCTATACAATGTTAAAATAAGAGGCCCATGTCCGACGACAAGCCATCATCTTATACTTGAGATATAACAGAAAAACAAATGGACCGCCACCCGTTGAACATGCCGTTTGTCTGACAGAACGCTGTCACTCTGCTCGCCTGATTTCTGTGTCGGGTGTATACCATCCTGGAGCAGTCGTCTCGCCATAAATGTTTATTTAGATGAGAAGATGCTGATAATAATAAGTATATACTAATGGAGAACTAGCTGGGTAGAGGTACTAAACAGATCAACAAAGACACTGTGACCGTGGCATGTAGCATACAGAGACATTTTTCCCCATACAACCCTCGATAACAGGGCTGGGTTCTATTATAATAGTGACAATAATGGAACAACAACAGAACAAAGTATCTTGGGTTTATAAACCCAAGATCATAAGCAGGACGTAGCAAAAGACAGATAAAAGCGGCAAAGTATCCAACGCAAGCACGACTGTCCACTCGATCTTCTTCTTCTTCTTCTTCTTCCACAGCAGCATCATTTCTGGTGTCTTCACTGTCTGACATGTTCTGGTCTGGAGCTTCCACCATGGGCACATCATGATCTCTTTCAGCATCAGTCCTTGCCTGGCTATATTCTGGAAAATATTCGCTCCAAAAACGTAGCGTAACCTGCTCCATTTCCGAGTATGAAGACCTACCCAATAATTCGACCGCACTTAATGATAGATAAAACAGTAGCTGAGGTGCACATCCAGGCACCATGAAAATGCAGGTTTCGAATCGGTTATATACTCTTTACAACGAAATCATTTCGTGAAATGCATATACAGGACACATATAACCTCATCACAAATTAAACAACGATCCATTAAACTTCATCCAACTATATTTACAAATTGAGGGGGGTATACGGAGCGCAATTCATAGATGCCTAGGTACAAGTATTAATTGGCACTAGTAATGTTCCGAGTGATCTCTATATACACAAAAGCAGCGAGTTAGCTGATCACCGTGTAGGCGGTTTGGTAGTTGTTTATGGACTCAGCAACGCCAAGGATGGTGGCTTTCATGTCGGAGAAGACGGTGAGATACTTAATCACCAAGTCGGCCATACCAAGTAGCGCCGGCGTGTCCAACATGGCTTGCATCACCCTGAAGCTGACGCCGACGATGCCCGCGAACGTCATCTCCTTGTAACTGGACCCGAAGACGAAAGAAGTATCGAGAGCCACGTGTATACGCCCGCGCACACCAGAAAGAGCAGTGGCGCCAGAAAGAGGAGCGTCAAGAGTGCATTGGCGATCATCCAGACGAGGCCGACAAGGGCGTCGATCATGTCCGAGACACTGAACATGTGCAGCAGCACGAAGGTGAGGCTGATGACGAGCGCGTCCATCTTGGATTCGCACAACTTACCTGACAGTGCCATGGAGCACAAATATAGACGAGGTAGCCGGCGAGACAAACGAGTGTCGCTTTCGTGCTAGCGCCACTAGAAGGCTTCTGGAACGGTGTGCCCCACATCAGATTCAGCAGCACGAAGGTAAGGCCAACGATGGTGGTGAGCATCAACTCAGGTCGCCCCATGGGCCGCCGAGTCCATGTTTGTAGGACTGCGCCAACGGCTACGACGAGCACTAGAAGCGATAGAGCCACCATGCACAGGATATCGATGAGGTAACCCGGAAGCGTGCCGGAGACACTGAAAGGCACGATGGAGATGAATTCAGAGATGAAAGCCGGCTTCTGGAGCGGTCCGGTGACACCGTGCAAATCATTGAGCACTAAGATGACCCCGGAGACTATAATTGGTGTTGGTTTCCGGTAGTTTAACTGTACCGACAGCAGAAATGGTAGGACATCGACGGTGATGTCCTCAAATACCAGATTCTCGAATACGAGATATGACAGCCCCATCACGCAGATGATGTAGACAAGATAGACAGCAAAGAGAAACATGACCATCATGTTGGAGTGGGTGGAATCGTTCATGAACATGTCCATCACCGTGGCGGTGAAACCGAGGACGATCATGAGCATCCAAGGCGGCTTCACCCCAGGGTCTGGCTGCAATGCCGCATCGCAAGCAAAAATGGTTATGGCGAGTACGAGAATCGACAGCCCCGTCATGCCGGCTATGTAGCCCGTGAGGCCAAGAAGTGCAGCTATCATCTCGTAGACGCTGCAAGGCAAGGGGAATTTAGAGACTAGAGTGAAAATCGGAAAATTGTTGAGCGCCAAGGGGAGGAAAATGGCTATCCATACCACAATAACGCCGCATTCGTCGTCCATTAACAACGGGAAGGCGTCGGACAGGGCCTTGAATACCATGTACGGCAGCCCCGCCACGCAGGCGACACGGACAAGGTAGCTAGCGAGGAAAAGTAGGATGACCATCATGGTGGAATGGCTGGAATGCTTCATGAACACATCCATTACCATGACGGCGATGCCAAATATGATCATGTCTACCCTATCAGGAACTCGTTGGGATGCGTCCGGCATGCTACCGCGCAAACATGGATGACTGCGAGCAGCACCAGGACCGTCAGCCCCATCATGCAGACTAGGTAGCCCGCGAGGCCAACAAGTGCGGCTATCATCCCGGAGACGGTGGAACGCAAGTGGGAGGGGAATAACTCAGAGATAACAGCAAGCCATACCCAATTCTTGAGCGCCAAAGATAGAAAAATGGTGATGGAGGCCACGGCCAGTTGGCCGCCCTTGTGCAGCGAGAAGCCAGACAAGTCACCACGGTATACCATATACGGCACCGCCGCCATGGGCACCATATAGAGGAGGTAGCCAGGGAGGGAAAGTAGCATGGCAATCATGGTGGAGATTGAAGTGGGCGAGAAAACGCAGATTACTTGGGGATAGGCCTCTCTTTTGCAGTCTTCATCGATATGCCAAGTCAAGTCACATTTTCTTGTACTATATGATGTATTCGTAATTTCAAACCGTGTCAACGTCGACGCGTACCAGCCGTGTCGCCGTCATGCGATTGCTTCCATGCTTCCTGTCAGCTTCCCTTCCCCATATTTAGTGCAAGTGTCTGGTTACACGTACGTTCGTTATCTCCCCTTGTTTGAATTGTATATAATATAATAAGCCCTTGTTTTAATTAGTTGGCCCTAATAACACATTTTCCGTGTTCTACATCGTTGACAAATCCGCAGGCCTTGCTAGTATAACTCTCATTTGCTATTTTTATTCTTGCTAGCTTGAATACCAGTGCGTTGATACGGAACGACATAATAAAATGAAAATTGATATGAACTCGGTTCCATTTTATTTCACGAGTGTTTGCAATTTCATGGTTCATGATAAGCATAATTATCCGATTTATTTTAAAAAACATTGATTTTAAAACCGAGACAAGCGAGGGAGCTCTCTCGCGATCTACATTGCAGACAGTAATGGCAGCCCTCATGCTGAATTCGCTGCAGTATCTACAGTGGAGGCAAGTGATGAAGGTGCGTTGTCGCTGTAGTATCTACAAACCTCCTTCCCCTATAATTTTTTTTGGCCGAGGTGGTTCAGTTCTAGCTACTAGGTCCTTTACGTCCATGTTCGACTGCCTAAATTCTGTACGGTTCGTGTTCTAGATTGTATTGGTACAAATGCTAAATACAAATACAATACCCCTAACTCATATGGTTCTTTCACACCAGCTTCTGCAGAATGCAGATACATGAGAAAGGACGTACGTGTGACGCCGTTAGATGGCTTACGTTTGCCCAGCCCTGCATATGATGATGCTACTACTCTGTTATTATCTGAACTGGCACAGAAGGGTAGTGCATATCTTGTACCCAGATCGACAAATCAGATTATTGCCCTGGCCTTGCAAGTGTACTTGCCTTTTTTTTTAATTAGTATTTTACTGATGTTGCACGGAATAGGGTGTTCACATGCTGTGTCTTCACTTTTGACAAGTGAACATCCATCTGACCAACAACTCATACTTTCGAAACTACTGATGGACAACGTTCAGAGTACAAACTAGGAAATATCTGCCATATAAAATCATGCCGGGTCATAGTGTTTCGTTTTTCCATATGCTTCTCAAATTTCCTACCATTACCGTGTTTCCTTTTTTCCATATGCTTCTCAAATTTCCTACCATTACAGTATTTCCTTTTTCCATATGCTTCTCAAATTAATAGTATAGACTAGCTGGATGCATGTGCGATTGCCACGGACATCAAATTTCTTTCCCGACCCAAAATGTAAAAGGTCCATTATTGTACGTTGAAATTTTATAAGGTATGGTCTGCAATTTCAGAATCGTTTTACAGGTAAACTTTAAACATTTAGTTCACACTCAATTGGTAGCAGTAGAAAAATGGAGTACCAATTGCATCTCCGATGCGTTTCCACATAATATACGAAAGAAGAGAATAAAAATGTAAAATAATAGAGCAAATGATGGCATGCTTCTAAGTACTTCTTTTCATGAATGGCGGGGAGGTCCACGACGTTGTCAATCTGTCCAGGGGCCTCTGCATTCAGCAGCCAATTGTCTAACTTGACCACGAATAAAGCATTTTTCATATTGCCCTGGCATGATGATCATATGTAAAGCCATTTGAATTCTGTAGTTACAGAAGTACTCCTAAGATAACCTGAAGAACACAAAATATACCTTGCTGTTTGGCGGGCATATGACATGATCTTGTGTTCCACCTCACCAGAAACATTTGAGTAGAAAAATATTACCTTACGAAATGCACCCATTGTACTTCTCTTTCAGAGCAGGATCTGTCCTCTCCTAGAGTAGGGGAAGAATTTCTCCTTCGCCGCCGCCTCTGTAAATCTTGAAAATAATATAGCGTAGGTTTTCTATCGATATGGAGCTCCTGGCAAAAAGACGGAGGAGAGGGGACGCACGAGGGCTAGGTGGACCCCCTATGGTGCGATGGGGTATCAGGTGGTTCCATGGGGCTCATATGGGCCTCCTGGCCTACCCGTTGATTTCTAGTGCCCATTGTTTTCTTTTCGATAAAAACTTTTGTGATATTTTCCCCGAATTAATTGAGTACATGTAGGTCCCTAAAACATAAAAAAATATGAAAATGGAGGTTTTCTACCTTCCGAGAATTAAATATCAAAACAATGCCATAAACCATATAAATCAGTGAAAATAATGTAAAATCAATGCAAATAACAATATAAGCTATCTCTATATGATGCGAATATGATGATATGAAATGCATGTATCAAACATACACTGATATTTAATGCCCAAATTTGAACAAGTTCCACTATGTGCAAGATGAGATATTTTCAGTCAAAATGTATATAATGTACTCCTTTCATTTCAAAATATAAGATTATTTAGTTTTGTGAAACAAATGTATCTAGACTTCTTTTAGTATGTAGATTCACTCAGGTTGGAAGTGAATCTACACACTAAAAGAAGTCTAGATATATTTTCTTCATAAACGAAAAACATCTTATATTTTGAAACGGGGGAGTATTTCTTTCAACATTACCTATGTCAGGAATATGCAACATGTATTCCTCTGGGGGCCAAAGGCCACAATATATAATACAGGTACAGGTGTGAATATGCAGGAAGCCCTCTAACATATGGGGAAAATACAATACAAATATATACATCTAACACCCCCCCCCCTCAAACTCATGGTGGATCCACAACACTGAGTTTGGAGAGTAAAAAATCATGTTGCGCTCTGGTCTGTGCCTTCGTGAAGAAATCCGCCAACTGTAAATCTGAAGGCACATACTGAAGCGCAACAACCTGAGCCTGCACCTGAGCACGTGTATAGAAAGCATCAACACCAATATGCTTGGTAAGCTCATGCTTGACCGGATCACGTGCAACACTAATAGCACCTGTATTGTCAGACAAAACTAGAGTGGATGTAGTAATAGAGACCCCAAAATCCGCAAGTAACCACCGTAACCAGGTCACCTCAGCAGTCAACAAGGCTAGAGCACGCAACTCAGCCTCAACACTCGAACGGAAAACCGCTGTCTGTTTCTTCGTCTTTCAAGCAATGAGCGAACCACCAAGAAACACACAGTAAGCAGAAATGGAACGACGATCCGAAGGATCACTCGCCCACGTAGCGTCCGAATAGCACTAGAGCTGGAGGGAGCTGGAACGAGGAAAGAAAAGGCGACGAGTAATCGTACCACGAAGATAACAAAGAACACGGAGAAGATGACTATAGTGAACGGTGGTAGGAGCAGAAACAAACTGACTCAGAATATGAACAGGATAAGAGATGTCAGGACGAGTGACAGCAAGATAAACAAGACTGCCAACAAGATGACGATAACGTGTCGGATCAGAAAGAGAATCACCATCAGTAGGTTGAAGCTTACCATTAATCTCCATAGGGGTCTCAACAGTGCGCTCATCCCCAAGAGCAGCACGAGCAAGAAGATCCTGAATATACTTTTCCTGAAAGATGTAAAATCCATCACTACAAGAAATGTGTTAACTTGTGACGTTTTGGTAGTGACCATCTACAAAATCGTCTTAAAATTCCACACCGGATGCTTGGGAGGGCCAAAACCTCAATAAACTGTGACGATTTTGCTCAAAACGTCGTAATTTCTTTCGGTGAAATCGTCATAATAGCTAGAAAGGTCTAAATGCGGAGGATAGCAAGATGAGCCATTGGATGTGTATAGGATGGACGGACAGGATGTTGATCCGTGGCAAGGTACCCATCCTATTCACGCGCGCAGACACCAGATATTTCACCATCGCGCGCGGAGCGTGTGCCAGCCATAACCGCCACGTCCCCCTCCCAGTGAACGCATCTCCCCTCCGCCAACCCTAATCCTACCGCCCGCCGCCACCGCCCTCTCCCTTCCTTCTCCAGCGAACACCTCTCCCTTCTCCAGCAAGATCCGCGTGCGCCGCCGCCGCCCTCTGTTCGGGATCCTCTTCCCCGCTCGCTCTAGCTGCTTCCCTCATTCTCCAGCAAGATCCACACCCCCTCCAGCGAGATCCACCGACGACGAGTCGAATGATGGACGAGGCGGACGACGACAGACTCATCTCGCGGCCTCCCGGAAACCTTCCCGATCCCCGACACCACAGTGCCGTCTCCCTGACACCGCCGCACAGGCCACTCCTGTAGGGGTTCGTAGCATGGAAAACAAAAAATTTCTATCGCATACAAACAAACAAGCCAAGATCTATCTACTAGATTGTAGCAACGAGTCGATGGAATAACTTACCCTCGAAGATTCCAAAGAGGTTAACGAGAGCAGATTCTCGTGGGTGATGTAGTCGTACACTTGCCGATCTCAAGATCGCGTAGACGATCCTTCCGGCGCTGCGTTCTGGCAGCGCTTCCGTAGTCGGTCACACGTTCGGTACTCGACGAAGACCTTCCTCTCCCTTGTTCCAGCAGGCAGCGGAGGTTGTAGCACTCTCCTCGCGATTCCGGCAGCACAACGGCGTGGTACCGGAAGTAGAGCGGAGATCCCGCAGGGCTTCGCCTTAAGCCAGAGCGAGTATGGTGGAGTATGAGAGAGAGATATTAGTGGTCTAGGGTTTAGACACACCAATTAGAAGGCTATAATCCGAAGGCTAGTGCAATTAGAAGCTCTAAACCAAAGCGGCTCTAAACCGGAGTCTAGGGCTAGGATTTAGATTAGAGGATAGGAACTTGTGTGTCTAGAGGAGGAGGCCCTGCCCCTCCTTTTATAGGTGGGAGGGGCGGCCAAGGGGAGGGAGTCCCTCCCCAAGTCGGCCTTGGGTGGCGCGCCGGCTTGGAGAGGAGGGACTCCTCCTCCAAGTTGGTTTCAACCTCCTCTTGCTTGTTTCCCACAGTTTTCTGTTTTAGCCGTTTGACTTTCAAACTGGCCATTTGACTTTTCAGTTTTAGGATACAATTTAATCCTTTATTTGGAACAGCAAGAACACTTAGTACATGATGCAATCATTCCAATATGTAATGACACATTCATGTACCCCTTCCCCCACCGGAGTGCCGGACATTCCGGAACCTTCTAGAACATTCCCGATGAAAACACCGGAATCATTCCCGAACTCCGAAACGGGACTTTCCTTATATGAATATTATTCTCCGGACCATTCCGGATCACCTCGTGATATCCCGGATCCCATCCGAGACTCCGAACAACATTCGGTCTCTTTCTCATAATACCATAACTACTCAAACAACGTCGAATCCTTAAGTGTGTCTCCCTATGGTTCGTGAATTATGGAAATTCATATGGCTACTTTTAGAACTATAGTGCAATGATGGGTTAAGTGTAGTGATGTCTACAAAAATAGAATAAAGTGTAGCATCGGTACACTTAACAAGTAGGTAAAATTATAGCATCACTAGAATTAGCGAATACATAAACTCGAGGTATTGCATTGCAGTAATAAGGAAACCTACAACATTGTCGAACAAGGAAAGAGAGCATCGAGAAGGAAAAAGACCAAGCCATGACACATAAAGTAATAAACATGAACCAAATCCAACAATCCGAGGTCTAACTCATGGCCGACTAGATCATGTACCTGGATTAGAACCTCCTAGCATGGGATAGAACCAGCAGACAAGAGATACCATCAGGAGCTTCGGGGTTTGGCTGCAGAAGAAAGGTTTGGAAGAAGTTTCTTTGGTAAAGGAAATCATATGACTAAATTCAATAAACATGCAGCAATTTAATTAGCAAATGATTGCTACAGGTTCTTACCTATAAAAGAACTAGTCAGGCACTGAATAACTGGAAACCACATTAAGAGAGAATGAATAGATCACCTAGTACCTTTCATTGTATTGGACCAGAAGCTTCATTGCCTCTTGCTGCCCATGACTAAGGGGTGTCGCTTTCGGTTCCGAGACCAAGCAGAAGCGTCATAAGCTCTCTCTATATATGTGCTGCATCAAGAAAACACCACATCTTTGTTCAGATAAGATTTCCTCCCCTTCAAGAAGGATATATGCAATAAAATATTACTTGACACAAAAACAAGGTATACTAGGCCAGGCAAGCAACAACAAGGGCACGAGTGTAGTTCAATAAGCAAAAAACAAGTGATGTTCATTTATTTCCTTTCCAATTAGATTAATCCTACAAACTAGACAAGTCATCCAAATTCTACGAAAAGTACAGATTTTCCACGGCTGAATTCTTTTGTGCAAAAGAGCATTTAGGAGAATTAAAACACAAATAGGATGTTTATGTAATGGAAAGCCATAACCGTGAAGCAACTGCATGGCACTAGAAAATGCTAGAAATGCAAAAAACTTGAATCGCCATTATTGTGCCCATTTGAATAGTTTCCCAGGCTTTGGTACTCTTGGAGCCAAATAGCTATACCAAGATTAGCAATATTCTGTTATTGTCATCTTATTGTTAATTCTAAACCAAGTAATAAAATCTGACCATATTAAGCAATAACTCCGTATAACAATGTCATGTACTCCTAATCAAACCACCAGGACTAACTAAAAAAATACAAATAACAACTATGTAGTGATATAAATACCCCGAGGGTCCACTACACAGTCCATCCATAGGACCCACACCGCATAGAAGCGGAGCATAGAATCGCTACAAACCTACAAAGTTGAAATGATTTTTCATAAAAGGCGCCAGGACGCATCTTACTACGACTGGTAGTTTCTCTTGTCCCCGCTAGCAAGCGAGACCACCACCAGTCTACGTTGGCGCGGGAGACAAGTGGAAGGCTAGCTCCAGGGGTGCATCAACCGCCGATGTCAATGCCAAACCAACAACCCGAGGTTTTGGTAGGCAGCACGAGAATCCGCGACCAGAGGTAGCTGAAACACATTATAATCAAACCTTAGTGTACAGAAGTAGTATCTTCAAATAGGACGGAAGTTTCACCACAGCCTACGGCATGATAAACAGAAAACAATCAAAAAATTACCAATTCCCATACATGATAAGCCAGCAAGTTTCTAATCTAGTGAACGACATATTTCCCCTGATCCACAAGTTTCTAATCTCCGGCTTGATTAGCAAAGCTTATATGAATAGTTACGACAAGAACTTCTAGAATCTACCAGAAATATCAGAGTCCTTCCTCTCAGGAAGAACACACAAGAAAAACTTGGGTGCACCAATTGAAGGAGATTTGCTTTCTGCTTATGATGCTACCAGATATAGGAGCATAGTTTTTCATACCCCATGGGTGCACCAATTGCACCTTTGGATGCTCAAAACTTGATAGAAATATGATATGTTCGAAATTTTGTAACAAAGTTTTTGGGCATGCGGGATAAATACAACTCAATTTCTCAACTCGTACTAACACCCAATTTTAGCGTCGTCTTTGTTCTTGGCGGTCAAAAATTACATGCAAGTGGATTCAGTTGAGTCTGCGGTGCCTAGCTATTGGACTCATCGTTCGAGCTCGATCTCTTTCCGTAGCCTTTTCTGAGTTCAGGTTGCTAAAGTACTCGAGAATGGCACTTGTATCGGATGATGATGACGACCTAGCAGTAGCAGCACGGCGCTCTTGGACCCAAGTGTTGTAATCGCGGTAGAAGGTATAGAACAAGAGCGTGGCGCCCGCCCAGATCGGGAGGTTTAAGATTCTGTACAACCTGCGCCTGCACGCACCAAGTCAGACAGACAAGGGAGACCGATTAATTGATTCTTTGTTGTTAAAAGTAGTGAAGCAGAAAATATTCATACCATATAGGAACGGGTTGGTTGGTTAATTAATAACATACTCTATGCGTTCTTCTTCGCGCGCGGCAGCCTCTGACCTTCTGTAGTATGACTAAATAGTAGTTTGGTGGGAAAACCAAGTCAGAGTCGGGCTCAGGCTCCACTCTAATACGGCGGAGGGATACCGTACCGGACAAGCGCGTGTCTTGCTAGTTTTCCAGTCGGCCCATGATTCGTGTTGAGTTCGAAGCTAGAAGTAGTGGAGTGGAGTCCGACTCTGACTCGAGATGGCCGAGGCGACCTATTATAAGCTGCACAAGACGCATCGTATACGTGTAATCTGCAAGGTGGAAGATCATCGTCGTCTTCATCAAAAGAGCGACACACATGGCCGCTGCTACCGGGGCCGCGTTGCGTCAGCTGCTGCTGCCGGCGATCAGGCAGCGACTCGCCACCGGCCGACAAGCCGGCGGCACCACCATGGCGGCCCAGCAGTGTCATGGGGCGGCAGAGAGGTGCGTCCGATCGTACCTGACAGAGGCTGCCGCCGCGCGTCAGGAACGCACGCAGCAGTACGTCTTCCCATCCTAGCTACCATCTCCCTCTAAATAATTGCTCGATCGTTTCAGATGATTAACCTGCATGCATTGCAAGACATGTAACTAATCTCCCCTTGCTATGTATATTTCCGGTGAAGCAGGCTGTTGACGCGGGAAGCTGCACGGACCGAAGTAGCGCTACCTCTCGCGCTGCTCTCGCTCAACGCCGCAAGCTTGGCGCTTGCCTACTACAGCCCTCGCTTCCCACGTAAGGGAAACCCTTTAAACTAACATGCTACAAGCCCGTAGGGCATGATCTACTCTTGTTCATCGTGTGAAATGAACTATTTATTTGTACGATGAAACATTTGTTATTTGTTAATCTTGTGATTCAAACTATTTATTGTAATTTTATTGAAACATTGTTATAATAATTTGGATGATTCTTGTATGCTCAAACTATTTGTTTGATTGATTATTACTATTGCTTGAATGGCTTGTGTATATGAAATTATACAAAAAAAATGTCCAAAGCTCTGTTTTACTGTGGGCACGATGAACGCACGGAGCAGTCTGTTTTACGGGTGCTGCTACTATCCGGCGCGCCTCTGGTCCGTAAACGAATACGGGTTGCCCTTTTAGAGGCTCTGCTAGTTAGTGATGCTCTAAGTGTTCTTTTTGCTGTTTGCCCCTAATACAACAACATGGAACTTTTACCGGAAACATTACCTACCGGCACGAGATTCACCGTTGATTCATGTCCTAAGATTCGTGCCTAGGATGAAACCATAATGAATCAAAAAATTCATGGGATGAAACCATAATTAATCTAAAATTTTGATCGTGGCATCAATCTTACAACATGAATCAACGATGAATGTCATGCCGATAGGTAATGGTTCCTATAAAAATGCATTCACCCTAATACAGCCTATGGGAGGCCTTGGGTGCTGTTGTCGTCGATGTCCTGTTGCAGCCTATGGTGCTTTACCCAAACCCAGCTTCTTCGATGTCTTGTTGTCGCCGAAGATGGACTCCAAGGAGGAGGCACTCCTGCAGGAGGAGCACGGATACACGACCGCAGCCATGGTTGCTTCGACCATGACGCCAGCTCCCCACAACCATGGCCATGAGGGCCACTTCCATCTCCATTGCCTACCTCTATCTCCAGTGCTACAAGCGGTGGCGGTAGTTGCTACAACGAGCGACGGCGAGTGCTGCGACGGGAGATGGAGATTGGTACATTCTACAATGTCATATTTGTTTTTGCTACAATGTCATAAAACTGCTTCAATGGATGCTACAATGTCATATTTGTTTTTGCTACAACTGTTCTACAAGTTTAATGCAATAGCACAAAGTGTTTGCTACGACTTCTCCGACGAGAGTCCCAATAATGTCTCCGACGAGGTCAATTTGCTGCAATAACACAATATTTTTGTAATGAGGTCTTCAGCGAGAGTCTCTGCCAATGTCTTCGGCGAGGTTGGTTTTGTTCTATGAGTGAAACTATTTTGCTAAAGTAGCAGTAGTAGGGTATTTTTTATACATACTAGCAATAACATCGAGCTATATATTGGACCTAGGATGAGCTCGTGTATATATGTGGCGACGACAAGCCATCACGCACCTCCCATTCCATCAAATTTACCTGTTCAACCTTTTTCCATTCGTGCATAACATCGAGCTAGACTTCTACCTTCCTCTTGGTCACCTTGATATTTTAGCTTATGTCGCGTGTCATCTCTTATGAATGCATGGTCTTTTTTTATCTATACTCGAGATACCAAACATATTTTCTTAGTGATAGTTACAGCGGCGTCGATCAGGGGAAGGTACATCTCCTCCTGCTTCTGCCGCAGCGCGAGTAGCTTCTTCCACCGTTCACGGTACATTATCCTGGAGATGCTGCGTGCGTGCTTGGAGAAGATGGGCAGCTCCGGGATGAGCTGGATGAGGTCGTCCTGGGCGGCGGCCATGGCGCGGATGCCTCCCTCGTCCACGCCGTCGCCGAAGCACATGCTCACGATCAGGCCGAACATGGCCGAGCGAATACTCTCCGCAGCGAGGACCACGCCGCTGGGGCTGGACTTGCGCTGCTGGCCGAGGTCGGAGACGAGACCCAGCAGCGCGCGGCGGCGTGCGGACCGGAAGCGGTGGAGGCGCAGAGGGTTGAGGACGTCGGAGGTGATGTTGCGGCGCATAGCGCGCCAGAGCGGACCGTAGGGTGCCGAGTTCAAGTTGTGGAAGCGCTGGCCTGTGACGACGGCGCTCGCCATGGTGGAGGTCGGACGGTCGGAGAAGGAGCCCCCAGCGCTGCCCCGGACGAGGAGATGGTGTGCGGTCACGCGGTCCGTGACAACCACGACAGGCTGCGATAGCCTCCGAACTAGAGCCGACTTGACGGCGTCCAGCGCCTTGCAGCTGGTGGGAGCACGTGGCGGGTAAAATCGAACATGGGCCCACCAACTTAACGGAGCCATTTGCCGTGAGCTGTGTAGTTTACCGTGAGCTGTGATAAATCTGGGACCGAGTCACCGAACCGTACATGTTAGCACCGAATCGCTTGCATTAGAAAATACAGTCCTGGGACCGAGCCTGCTGACCCTAATACCAAGACGACCATCCTGGTACCTACCGTTTGGGACCGAGGCACCGAACTGTTTTCGTGTTGTACCAAATTGGTTTCCTTAGAAATATGGTCACGAGACGCAATGGGTAAGGTAGCCCAACGGCTAACCCTAATACCAAGATGACCCTCATTGTACCGAGCGATTTGGACCGAGGCACTGAACCGTACATGCTAGTACCGAATCGCTCGCTTCAGAAAATACGATCATGTTAACGAGCTTGCTAACCCTAAATTTTGAATAGTCTTCCACTTAGCTGATACACGCGCGTGGAGGATGCAGTGGGCTGGCAGGACTAACAGAGCCCAGCGCCGGCAATTGTCAGTTACCCTTTTCTTCATGGATTTTCAAACTTGGATTCAAGCTAAAGCTGCAAAATGCACTCTTTTGAACTACAAATCTGTCCCAAGTTTCCTCATTTGCTTGTCTATGTCATGTGAGTGGTGAGAGAAAATAATTTCATAGATAGGTGGTGCAAAAGGGAAAAGAAAAGAGGAGGTCTTCCGATACCAATCTCAAAGCAAGCGTGTGGTAAGAGATGCTTCCTCTGGGATACTAAGGGTGCAGAATAGTTATTTTGTACCCCACATAACTTTATGTTGTCACGTTTAGAAATTTATGTTTTGTATACAAATAATTATATTCATATTCATTCACAACGCAAAAAAAATGACATAAAAAAATATTTTATGAGTAATTATAGTGTAAAAACACTAAAAATACGCATTTTACGCCGTATTTTTATACGGCATGTAAACAAAAAAAAATTATGACATGTCTATATTTTCTTACGTTCTTCTCAACTCTCGAGGTAAGACAAAATTTACGCAACGTAAAAATAATATACAGTTCTAAAGATAGAGGGTGGATGTAGAATAACTATTCTACGCCCTGGGGTTATATATATATATAGCCAAGTTGCTGACATCGACGTGATGTCAGTGTGACGTCAGCCACATCCCACATGTTATCCAGAAAAC
This sequence comes from Avena atlantica, assembly GCA_910589765.1. NCBI lineage: Eukaryota > Viridiplantae > Streptophyta > Magnoliopsida > Poales > Poaceae > Avena > Avena atlantica. Next base: position 523,392,380 of record OU342733.1, read on the forward strand.
TAAAAAAATTGTGAAACTTCTCTGAAAGTATGAAACATTTGGTATTGTTCACAATCTGTTTCAAATGTTTTGGTCGGTTTCAATTCTAGTTCAATTAGTGATGCCAACATGACATCAGCATGACGTATCCATGTGTGGACTGGAAAACCGCACCAATCTCAAAACAGAAATATGCAGTGGATGAGACTCCTGCATGTATAGGCACCTTCTAAAAGGTCTTCCGATCACCTCACGCCTCACGGGTATTTTGTAAACTCTTAATTATGCAGAATCAGCTGTAATGTCATTTATTGAAAAAATATATACATGTGTGGCCAAGGGAAACTTTCTTATTGAGAACCAAAAAAAGCTCTCAGTGTCATTGTATATGTTGGAGGGAACCGTTACAAGACGTAGGGAACGGAAGCGAGACATCAATGGTATGCGGCAGCTCGAAACTAATCTAGGGTTCTGTCTCCTCGCCTTTTTGGTGTTTTTATTGGGATTTCGGGTGGCACCCACCGGGTATGGAGGCGGGTTTGCGACCTCCATACCCGCCTCCGCCACCTCCACCCGCTTCCATACCCGCCGACGGGTCCTAAACTTCACCATACCCGCTCCGTGAAGTGTACCTGTGACCCAATGGGTATCCGTCAAGGTGAATGAGAGCACAAAAATTTGATAGAAAATCGTATATTATATACAAAATTTTGACAGAACCTTGTTGCATTTAACAGGTCCATCACAATTCACAATAACAAGTACAAACATTGCAATAACAAGTACATGTCCAGCAAGTTCATCATAATTGAAAGGTCTCACAAGCACATGACAGGTGGGCTCTACCTGTCTGTGGCGGGACTACAGGTTAACGGGTATGGGTTTCATACCTCCATACCCACCTCCGCCGGACCCGCTGGGTCACAGATTTTACCATTAAGAGACCCGTAGGTTCTTTTTCCAACCAGACCCTCCTCCATTTGATGCGGGTACCTAGCGGTTTAACGGGTGACGGGTACCCATTGCCATTCGGAATTGGGATGGTGAGGCGGTCGGGTCCTTTCCGTCTATCCTTGCTCTGGTCGTGCATCCAGCGTCGACGAAGGACGCGTGGAGTCCTGTTCCATTGGATCTCTTGAAATCCAATCATTTTTCATATGCATTGGTATGCTTTTAGGTTAGTATCTTCCGATCAACCGTTGTCATATTCGGCGTTGGTCGCTACTCTGGTGCGTTGTTTCTTTAGAGTCTTAGCATAATGACTTTCTGTTTATGTACTACAATAAGCTCTACCACGATAAGCTTTGTCCGGCTCCAGTGATGGAAGGGCGAGGACGACGGCGCATCTTTAGCTCGTGCTAGCGTCTGCAGTTGTTGTTAGGTGGTCCAGTTACCTATTTATAATTTTTATAACTTTTAAAATTCTCCATACTGTTGTTAATGATTACTAATAGATCGGTGAAATTTCGGAGAATCAAAAGATGATGGCTTGGAAAAGCAAGGTGGGAATTAAATATAAGCGAAAACAGAACATGAACATGATCGGTTGGCTTTTCTAGAAAAGAAAATAAATTTTCCACATCATTTGGCTATAGTCAACATGTGCGCCTATTCATCCCTCTCAGCGACACGGGGCGCTCCATGGCCTGAACAACTCCTAGGTGCATTTGGTACGACGGTTAGAGCATGTGCAATATAAGATGCTAAGCATCTAAAAAAAAGATGCTGAGAGATACTTATACTAGAAATAAATCATTTTTTATTAAACACATGAAGTTATTTATAGTAGGCAGATGACTAACTTGCTGCCTCTTCTATAAAAGTAAGCACCATGCTGAAGAAAAACGTTGGTTTTTTTCCTAAGCACCCATTTAATCACCTTGCATTGTACATCCACTACATGAAAATTGATTTTTTCTGAGTGTCGACCTGTTTGCCTAGTGTAAATATCCCGGAAGGCAAACAGCTGGTTTTCAGAGAGTTATTTACCAAGACTTGCAAAAGTCTGACCCAAGGCAAACATGAAAAATACACTCAACAATTAAGATTCATTCAGGAAAATACAAAATACACTCGCAAATAAAGGACACTTGCAAATAGACCTAATACGCAAAACATTAGGACACGAGGCTCTACCGACCGCATCTCACAGAGGCATGGCATAGGATGGGTTTTTTCCCTTATCTCCCGTAACAGAACTCAACTTTCGAGTTTTTTTCCCGCTTTTTGCGCGTATTTTAGTTCCCTTTTCTTTGTTGTGACGCCCATTTTCCCTGCCAAGACTTTGGAGTTAAGATTTAACACTTGAACTATTAAGATTTATAAGGCAAAAAGTGGCACTACAACATGGACATTGGCTCTTATAGATGCCAAGGCGCACGCCTAATCGTCGCGCTCGTCCTGACACGGCAAAAAAGCCGCTAGATATAACTGTGTCGGGAAAAGTGGGTAGGTGAACCTTTTTTTCACTCAGTACAACGTTATCCGTCGAGCTAGCGCTTGCACAACACCATACAGGATGTGTATCCATTAAAAAAGACGACAGAAACTTAGTGCCATTACAAATTACAACCGACGTAATATAATACTATATGCTAAACACTATTTTACCGGCATTAAAACCATTGATCACAATCAAAGCATTAAAACCATTAATCACAACCAATGATGATCACAATCAATGCTAATCACAGTCAATGATAAACAAATTCCATTGGTATACGGTTTTTTCCATTACATTACTTGAACCCCTCTCTGTTCATTGCTCTAAAATAAAAAAAATAAAGAAGTACAAATCGGCAAAAAAAAAGGAAAAACTACCTACAAAATGTAACTACAAATCCCTAAAATTGAGATTCTCCACAACCACCACATGGCAGAGGTGTCCACATCATTGGTGACCTCACCATCGTCTTCCGCGCAGTGGATCTGGTCAGCATAGACAACCTCGCCGCTAGATGTCAGCATCTTCCATGCGGTGGATCAGCACGACACAGACGACCTCACCGTTGACATGAGCACCATCTTCGACGCGGTGGATCAGCACGACGCACCTGACCTTGCCACGCGGTGGATCGGCACGGAGGAGATCTAGGGTTAGTAGAGAGGGTAGTGTGGTGGCATGGATAGAAGTTACTCAAGTGTTCCCTGTATTATCTACGAGTACTGATAGATCTAGGGTTTGTATCATGGGCCTGGCTTGGTTAAAATCCCATAGACCATAGTGGGCTAATTTGGTGGTCATATGTGGTGACACACTAGTCACCGAGTCCACTATTTTGTGATTCATAATATAAACAGTAAAGTAACAAAACAACGAGATTTGACAAACACAGTGCTCAAATATATTTATTAAACACTACAGTAGAAAATTTTGTATTTGTGTTTTTTGGGTTCGTGTTTAGTGATGAGTTCTGTATTTTCCCTTTTCTTTCACTTCACAGGTGCTATTAAAATCTGGGAGTGACTGATTTGTGTTTATCAGTACCCAATTTCGTTATTAGTAGAATGCAAACCATGGTCGTGTAGAACACATTTTGATTCTCTCATCCATATCAAGAGGTATTGTTGCATGCTATGCACTTCAATTGAAGCATGTTTAATTAGCAGTATAACATTATTTTGAATGACATTGCAAAGAACTAGTGTAAACATGTACATATTTCAGTAGTTTTATGCAACAAGTTAAGTTTTTGAATAGTTCTCTCTCATGAAACCATCAAACCGAATAGTTCGCCACTATCCAATGGAACAAATTTTAAACTTACATATCAATGGGTTCATATTATAAGTTTCGGCAAAACATATTCATATTATAAGTATGAGAAAATAGAAGTTCAACACATATGTGCATTAGGAATATATATCGCAAAGATATTAATAAAATGCACTTTAAAGATCAGCAAAGCTGTTAATAAAGCGCACTAGGCATTTGTGTGTGCATAAATTTAGTTATTTCCACTGGTACATGCAATTTAACAAATCATCTATCAACAAATCTCACGTTTTAGAAAATGAAAACAAAAGGCTTGAGGACCACTTTGAAGATCTGCAAAGCTGTTAATAAAGTGCACTTTAATGATCTGCACAGGTGTTGATAAAGCGCACCATTAATAAAGCGCACTTTAAAGATCTGCAGAGCTGTTAATAAAGCGCATTTGGTATTTGTGTGTGCATAATGGAGAGTATCTGTTATCGCCATATTTTGGCCAAAGGAGGAGTTGGGCCGTGATCAAGATGGGCTTAGAAGATACGTATATTCAGCGTATTGTTAATCGGCCTTGTGCGTAGATTTGGGCTAAATTGCCCGTGTATCTTGTATCATATTAGGTTTCGTTTCAGTTTAGGTAAAGATAGAGTTGTAGAGTTATTCCAAAAGTAGAGAGTCTCCGGACTATAAATATGTACCTAAGGATATCGCGAAAAGGAGGACAATCACGTTCACAACAAACACAATCTCGACGCATCGCCACCCCTTGTTTCTAGGGTTTTCTCTCGGGTAAGTGTCATGCTGCCTAGATCGCATCTTGCGATCTAGGCAGTATCTACTTATGCGTTATCTGGTGTTACTCGTACTGAAGCCTTGTTGATGGCGAGTAACACCATTATCATAGATTTGTTTGGGTTAGCATCAGTACTTTTCGCTATGATTGTTTAGTTATGCTGCCTATAGCCATATCGCCGCCTTTGCACCTGTTCTCTGGAGTGAAGGTGGCGTCTTGCTTGATCTTTATTTAAGTCAATTTGATATGTTATAGTTGTACCTTGTTCTCCAAGGTTTAGTTTAATATCCACATGACCAGGCCTTGCAAACGGGTTGAACGATCCAGTAATACGTAAGATATGGTTCATCGATCTTAGAGGGGACGTTCCGGGAATTGACTTTATGTTGGTTTTTAGGCTTTCTCTAAGATTAGTCTTCTACTATCTTTTGTATCTACCAGGCTCAATTACGTGTAGGATGTTCCATTCATGAGGTGAAAACGTTAAACTGTCGTAGATCGATTTAGCTTGTACTGATGAAGCAAAAAACCCCATGTTATCGTAAGATTTAATGCAGAACCATGGGATAATCGGCTCCAAGAGCCGATTCACAGGGAAACCTGGGAGCCGGTTACGGCTCGAATTTTACACGTGTTTGTTTGCCATGCAGGGAAACAATCGAAGCAATCTTTCACCTTCCTGATCAGGTATAGGTCAGGTGGCACGCCCTCGAACCAAGCCAGGGCGCGTGCCGGAGCTTTGCGGGCCGTTGCCCGAGGGACCAGGGCCCACCAGCCGCTCTGGGAGCCTCCCGGCTCTTCGTGTTGCTCGTCGCTGTTCGCCGGTGAGTTTTGACAGGCAACACATTCTGGCACGCCCGGTGGGACCTTCAACAACGTCGACATCAACCTCCGACGCTGCGATGGACGACAGACCAGTCACGTACGAGGAGCTGTCTGATGAGTTCAAGGCAAAGTATGATGACGTCAAGGCTCTCTTTGAAGCCGATCTCATCGGCTCTTTCGAAAGGACTCGTAAGCATGGGATCAGATGGAAAGGGTTCTCACCCGAGGGTGCTCTTGATGAGGTAGATCTATCTGTGCCTTCAGAGGACCGCACCAGAGCTCTGCGCCAGGAAGTTAACTACATGGTGGCTCATTCTCTTCACCGCCATTCTGAGAGCTTGGTAAACGCGTTCGAGCGGGTAGCAGTTCGCGTGGTTCAGGAGATCATGAAACATCAATATTCTCCGTCGGGGCCCACTCTAGGAACTCACCAGGGAGAAAGACCGCTCCAGGCCAGGCCACCGCTGCCATTCACACTTGCAGCTCCAGAGCCACCCGGGGCACCAGCATACATCGTCTACAAGATTGGAGGCGACCCTGGCGATTTCCAATTCCTGTGTGAACCACCCAAAGAAATCCCGCATGGATACGTGTGCACCTACGTGCCAGACTCCAACAGTTTGACGCGCACAAACCAGATTTCAATAGCAGGGATTGCTGGGACGGGGGTTTCGGGAGCAGGTGTTTCCGGAGCAAGGATCTCTGGTATGGACGCCGATAAACAGGCGTGGCTAGCCAAGTATGCCACTGGAACCAGTCATGAGAATCTAGCCCCTACAGCTCAAACGGTGGAGCAAATCGGTACCATCTTGAGGGACCAGTTCGGCTTCGTGCCAAAGAGAAGGACAATCGGCTATTCAAAGCCGTACCCCAACGAGTTTGATCTGATTCCGCTGCCACCCAAATATAAGCTCCCTGAGTTCTCAAGATTCAGCGGGTCAGAAGGGTCGAGCTCGATCGAGCACATAAGCCGATACCTGGCACAGCTAGGCATGATTTCGGCATCGGATCAGATGCGCGTAAGATTTTTTGCACAATCTCTGACAGGACCAGCCTTTGGGTGGTACACCTCGCTGCCACCTGATTCAATTCGCACCTGGAAGCAACTGGAAGAGCAGTTCCACATCCAGTACCATTCAGAGGCTACTGAGGCTGGCATTGCAGACCTGGCGCAAGTACGGCAGAAGCGGGGAGAAACGGTAGCCGAATACATCCAGCGCTTCAGGACCGTCAAGAACCGATGTTACTCAGCTCGTTTAACTGAGAAGGAAGCAGTCGAGCTGGCAGTGTTGGGTCTCTTAGCACCCATCAAGGATCTGGCTTTCCAAGTGGAGTACAACTCATTGGCGCATATGGCCCAGAAACTGACGATGTATGAACAGCGCCACCCGGAGTTGTACCAAGACAAATTCAAACGCCCGATAAGCCTGGTTGATGCAGAAGAAGATGATCCTACACAAGACCAGGAAGTAGCTGTAGCCGAATGGGCTCGAGGGGCAGATCCCGTGTCCTGCAAATGGGTGAAACAACAAGGGCCTGCGAAAGGGTTTGACTTCGATGTGAGTAAAGCCGAGCAGATATTCGATTTACTGCTGAAGGAGAAGCAGCTGAGGTTACCCGAAGGCCACAAAATCCCTACGACTCAGGAAATGCACGGGAGACCATACTGCAAATGGCATCATTCGTTCACCCACACCACCAATGATTGCAAAGAGCTGCGTCGCCAAATCCAAATGGCGATAGAGCAAGGCCGTCTGATCCTTGGGCAGGTCGCCATGAAAGTGGACACAAACCCATTCCCCGGCGTCAACATGGTAGAGCTCAGTCGCTCCGCGAGGCGTCAGCTAGATTTCTCGTTCGGCGTTAATATGGCAGGATCTGGGTACCACCATGACTACGAGGAGGGTGGTCGCTCTCGGGGCAAAGAAAGAGAGAAGGCTGGTCCACGCGACCGGCTCAGCCACAATGACAGGCGGTACGTAACGGAGGAACAAGTGAGGAGAGTGCGATATCAGAAGCCACATTCCACGCACCTCCTTAACAAGTATGAGCGTCAGTATGACCAACGGCGCCGGTGCGACAGAAACGATGGAGGATACGGGCACCTTGCCAGGGAACTGTCAAAAGAAAAGGAGGGCGCAGACAAGCATTGGGATTGCCCGTTCTTCAAATATTGCTGGGACGCGGGAATGAGCCGATTGCCTACGATCGACAACTGCCCGGAGTGCGGACAGCAGCAAGAGGACACGGGGCCAGTGTCAGTGTTCGAGCGCCTAGGGCCTCTCCCACCACAGAGCAGACGCAGGGGAGCATCCCGAGCACAAGGTCTCGAGGAGCCAGTGGGTGACAAAGAAGAAGACAGGTACCACCGTCCAAGGTGGTGTCCCGACGGACTCAGGCACACCCAAAAGCGTAGAGTGCAGCGGCTACGTAATTTGGAGAAAGCCGAAGCACAGTATCTCCACGCTTTGAAGAAAGCACGGCCTGATCTGGCCGTCAAAGTGAGGCAGACTTTGGAAGCGGAAGATCACCCGAGCAGGAAGGAGTGGCGCCCCAAACCGGTAAAAGCCGATGCAAAGACATCGGCTGGCACGAACATGGTGTTCATACTTCCGTCAGAATTCTGCGCACCAAGAACCAACGAGCTACCCGTGGCACAGTTCGACTGCGGCCCACGGCCGGTGATTTTTGAGAAGCCGCGGGAGAAGGGTTACAAGCATCTGAAAGCCTTATACCTACGAGGTTACATCAATGGGCAGCCTGTCACCAAGATGTTGGTGGACACCGGAGCGGCAGTCAATATCATGCCGTACTCCTTGCTACGGCGTTTGGGACGCTCCGCCGCGGATTTGATCAAAACCAACGTCACGTTAAGCGACTTCAATGGTCAGACTTCGGAAACGCAGGGCGTACTGAACGTGGATCTGACTGTGGGCAGAAAAACCATCCCCACGTCATTCTTCGTCGTGGACAGCAAGAGCACTTACACTGTCTTGCTAGGAAGGGATTGGATTCACGCTAATTGCTGCATTCCGTCCACTATGCACCAGTGCCTCATCCAGTGGGATGGAGATGAAGTGGAGGTCATCCACGCAGATGAGTCTATCGAGGTCTCCATTGCTGGCATGAACGTCTGGGAAGCAGAAGACCAAGAGCCGATCTCTGGAATCAATCTAGACGGCTGTGAACGCATCGAGGCTACAAAAAACGGGGTGAGGCTGGTCTTATCCACCGGCCTGACAGAGTAGCAAAGCCCACAACGGCGCGTGGTACGGCCGATCCCTGCGATCGGCCACAAAAAACAAAAGGCACCAATCTCACGACAAGCAGATCATGCAGTCATAGCAGGGAGTTTCCCAGCCATGTTAAAGCTGTAAGGTGTAAACCATCCTTGACTAATGCAATAAACAAGGGGGCCGATTCAGGCAATCGGCCCAAATTATTTTTGTTGACTTCACCTACTGTTTGCCCTGTGCTTAGCATAGATTTGACAGGTGACGGGAAGCTAGGGTATGGATTTACATCTGCTGATGAACTAGAAGAAATCGACATTGGTTCTGGGGATAAGCCACGACCAACTTTTATCAGCAAAAGGTTGGATCCAAGTCTGCGGGATCCGATGATAGCCTTGTTAAAACAATATCCAGACTGTTTTGCCTGGGACTACACAGAGATGCCCGGTTTAGACAGGAGCATCATCGAGCATAGACTCCCACTTAAAAAAGGATTTCGGCCGTTTCAGCAACGGGCACGCCAGATGAAGGCCGAAATCCTAGAACAAGTCAAGAAGGAGGTCGAGAAAATGTTGGCAGCCGATTTAATCAGGCCTTGCAGGTATGCTGAATGGATTTCTAATATCGTGCCTGTAGAGAAAAAGGACGGCCGGTGGCGGGTCGCCATAGATTTTCGAGACCTCAACAGAGCTACCCCAAAGGATGAGTATCCGATGCCGGTGGCAGAAACGTTAATCAACGCAGCGGCTGGCCATAAGATCTTGAGCTTTATGGATGGGAATGCCGGTTACAACCAAATTTTTATGGCTCCCGAAGACATACACAAGACTGCGTTCAGAGTACCAGGCTCGGTGGGGTTGTTTGAATACGTTGTCATGACGTTTGGGCTGAAAAATGCTGGTGCCACATACCAAAGAGCCATGAACTACATTTTCCATGATCTGATCGGCAAGCTGGTGGAAATTTATATCGATGACGTAGTGGTCAAGTCTGCCTCAGTAAAAGGACACTTGGGAGATCTGCAACGCGTCCTGGACCGAACGAGAAAATTCGGACTACGGATGAACCCAAAGAAGTGCGCCTTCGGGATAACGGCCGGTCAGTTCTTGGGTTTCTTGGTCCATGAACGCGGGATTGAGATCGGCCTGAAAAGTCAGGAGGCAGTGCGAACAATGAAGCCACCCACCACAAAGAAAGAACTGCAGTCTCTCATCGGCAAGATCAACTTCGTCAGAAGATTCATCTCTAATCTGTCAGGAAGGATAGAGCCATTCATGGGACTAGTGAAAATAAAATCTGACGAGGAATTCCGCTGGGGCGCAGAACAGCAGCAAGCATTTGACGAGATCAAGGAATATTTGACGAAGCCGCCAGTGTTGGTTCCACCCCAGCCGGACAAACCGTTCTACATTTACCTGTCAGTAGCTGACACCTCCATCGCCTCGGTGGTAGTGCAAGTTTATGACGGGGTGGAGCGAGTAGTATTTTACATAAGCAGGAGGATGTTGGACGCGGAGACAAGGTATCCTGACATTGAGAAATTATGCCTCTGCCTGTTTTTCACCTGCACCAAGCTGCGCCACATTTTGCTATCAGCAGAGATCATCATCATATGCAAATCAGACGTTGTGAAGCACATTCTGTCGGCTCCTATGTTAAAAGGCCGATTGGGCAAATGGATGTTTGCATTGTCAGAGTTCGACATCTGATACCAACCCGCGAAAGCAGTTAAGGGACAGGCGTTGGCCGATCTTATCGCTGAAAGGATCAACACCAACATAGCAGCACTGTCCATAAGAGCCTGGGCTATGTTTTTCGACGGATCAGTTTGTGACGATGGCTGCGGCATCGGCATTTTACTCGTGTCGCCCCGGGGGGGCAACATTTTCCTTCTCCATTAGATTGTCTACCTCTCGCACCAACAATGTAGCCGAGTATGAGGCGATACGCAAGGGGATGGAGTTGCTCATCGAAGCTGGAGCGGAAGTAGTGGAAATATTCGGAGACTCCAAACTGGTAATTTCTCAGCTCACAGAGGAATATAAGTGTGAGAGTGAATCGCTCTTCCCATTATGGATGCAATGCCGTGAGCTGATGGCACAGTTCAGATACATAAACTTCACCTGGATCCCGCGGTCGCAGAATACCGAAGCGAACGATCTTGCACAAATGGCTTCAGGCTACAAGGACATAGCGGAGGGAACCGATATTCAGGTGCAGTTCCTGGACGCAGACGACTGGAGAGCCGATATCTTCAATTACTTGAAAGATTCGGCTCGGGGGGCACCTAAACGGATAAGATACAAGGCTATGAAGTACGTGCTCATCGGGGACGACATGTTTTACAGGACTCTTGAGGGGTTATTACTCAAATGTCTGGGGACAGCCGAGGCCAAACGGCTCCTACACGAGGTACATGAAGGCACCTGTGGAACTCACCAATCGGCTCATAAGATGAAGTGGCTGATTAGGCGATCAAGGTTTTATTGGCCTACCATGCTCGAGGACTGTTTTAAGTACTATAAAGGGTGTCAAGCATGTCAGAGATTTGGGAAAATCCAGATGGTACCCGCGTCTGCAATGAATCCCATCATTAAGCCTTGGCCATTCCGAGGTTGGGGCATGGATATGATCGGCAAGATCAATCCTCCGTCAAGCAAAGGCCACATGTGGATCTTGGCCATCACGGATTATTTCACCAAATGGGTGGAAGCCGTCCCTATGAAGTCAGTAAGTTCAAAGGATGTTGTCGATTTCGTGAAAGAGCACGTCATTCATAGGTTTGCGATTCCTCAGACTATCACAACCGATGGAGGTTCGGTTTTCACTTCTCACGAGTTCAGGGAGTTCTGTGAGGACACAGGGATTAAGCTGATTCGGTCATCTCCGTACTATGCTCAAGCAAATGGGCAAGCTGAGGCATCCAACCAGAGCCTTATCAAGCTGATCAAGAGGAAAATCGATGAGCACCCTAGACGTTGGCATGAGGTTTTATCAGAGGCTTTATGGGCTTATCGCATGTCATGTCATGGAGCGATAAAAACCTCGCCATACCATCTGGTCTATGGACAAGAAGTCGTGTTGCCTTGGGAAATTACGGCTGGATCGAGACGCGTCACCTTTCAGAACGATCTGACAGCTGAAGAATACGCAACTTTGATGAGTGACAGTGTTGAAGATGTGACTGAGCTCAGGCTATGGTCGCTGGAAAAAATCAAAGAGAACAAGGCCAAAGTAGCTCGTGCATACAACAAGAAGGTGAGACCCAAGGAGTTCCACGTTGGCGATCTGGTATGGGAAGCGGTATTGCCATTAGGGACTAAGGATGCAGCATATGGTAAATGGTCCCCAAATTGGCACGGGCCATACAGGGTCGATCAAGTTTTAAGAGGGAATGCATACATGCTGGAAGAGCTAGACGGCGTAGAATTCCCAGTAGCGGTCAACGGTCAGCATCTCAAGAGATATTTCCCAAGCATGTGGGATGATGGACAGTAAAACATGAGGGGGCCGATACATGAAATCGGCCAGGTAAAAGGCACGTGAGATACTGAACAGCAGAAATGTGGGGGCCGATATCGAAAATCGGCCGAATAAAGAGCAAAATATGTAGCCGATGCACGGTCATCGACTTTAGAGGTCCACACACGTTACAAACAGGTGCCAGTTTACACATATAAGCTACTGAAGAATGCCTCGAAGGCGTGGGAGGCGTCAGCACGGATGCGATCCACCTCGGCGATCTCGGCTTCATCATCTTCATCCTTGCCCGTCACTAGCTGCTTGCTCAGGGCACGTATGTCTGCCAGATCGGTCTTCAGTTGAGCTTTGAGGCCTTCCGCCTCGTGTTGGGAACGGGCTATGGATTCTTCCTTGTCACGGATGAGCTGTTTAGTCACCCGGGCCTTCTCCTCAAGATCTTCCAGCTCCTTTTTCAAGGATACGAGCTCGGCGGTGCTGACGGAGGTGTCAGTCCTAGCATCCAGGGACACCTTTTTCTCATTAAGCTGCTGACATCTTTCGGCAATATCGGCTTTCAGCGGGAATTGGGCATGGCGCAGATGGATCCTTTCACGGGCTAGTTTCACCCGTGACCCGAAAAGGGACAGATTTGCAACCGACCAAAGCTTCACTTGCAATGTGCCTGGAAGATGATCCTGAATTTCGGCAAACACGCTTTTCACTTCCTCAGAACCCTCGATCAACTCCTCGATCGGGGAGGACAGCAAGGTTCTAAGACGTTGGAATTGAGGTGGAGCAATCCTGGCTTGTGGTCCAGCATGGGCAACAGAGGGAGTTGGTTCGATGGATTCAGGGTCGAACGACAGCCAACCTGAAAGATCGCAGCTCTGACAGCCATAAAAGCGTCAGTATGCGTCTAAATGCACAAGGCCGGACACAAAAAACTTAAACGTACCTCTCCTATCGGGGGGATAGCCAATGAAGAGACCATCGGTTTGTGTGTGGTCGCTGGAGGCTTGGCCAGGTTGGTAGCCGCTTCATCTACACCTTCGGGGATCCCCAGATCCGGCGTCAGCACAGGCCCGGCCTTCCCACTAGAAGCATCAGTTGCCTGTATACAAGGTAAATTACCAAGGTAAAAAACAATGAATTAAGGGGCAGGAGCATAAAAGATGAGGATTTTTCAGAACCTCTTGGCTCGATGAAGAGACTGGTGGTCCTTGACGAGCTCTCTTGAGACCCGATATTGGCCCAGCCTCGACTGGTGCTCGGGGGGCAGCAGGCTCAGGAACAGACCTTTTTCTGGAAGCCGATGGTGGCACATCTGGCTGGCTCGGGGTGATGGTCCTCTCAGAATCCGTTGGGCTCGATTCTCCCTCATCGGGTTGTTCGTCCGTGTGGGAAGAATCTTCAATGGAGGCCTGCAAAAAAGGAAAGCAAGGATGTTAGATACGAGCACGTCTGCCATAATGAAGAGTAAGGAGAATTAACTGAAAAGATGGGTCAGCCTACATGTGAGCTTTCTGGAGAAGGGCTCCGGCGCCTCAAGGTTTTTCTGGCAGCTACATTCCTCGTAGTTGTTCTTGTCCTAGTTGGAACCCGGGGGGCAGCTGGTGCTGAAGTTCCTTGCTTTTTAGAGGCCGATTGGGGTGTTATCGGCTGTTTCTGCATTATGACCTTTTTTAGAGGTGGCGAGTTTTTGCAGAAAAGAACCACAGGAGCTGGTGGAAAGAATTCAAAGGGGGAGCCATCACTGTGTGTAGGCTCAGGACCATCTTGTTGCTGCTAAGGGAGAAATAGATTAGTAAAAGATCAATTGCAAGCTGCATCAAGAAAATTTGCAAGAAGTAGTACCTGTTCCATGGGGACGTCGTAATCAGTATCGAGTTGTTTCAACAGCGGTCCCAGAGCTTTCCTGAAAACGTGGGTTTTCCACATCGTCCACCAGTTTTCGAAGCCGTCAGTTGACGAAGCGAAGGTGAGGTCGTTTGGAATAGGGATGGTCAGAGCGTCAAAGAAGGAGTAACATCTCTGACTGGTGAGAGGATCAGGCAGGTCGGCTCTGCACTCCGTAAGATGATGGAGAAAGAAGTGGGGAGCTACTTGTCCTAGGCCAAATTGGCGGGCTACTAAGACTGGCTGGTAGAATTCATACCCCGGTTTGATTATTCTGTTGGACGTACTCATGCCAACTGGAAGGAAACAGGGACGAATCACGGTGGAAAAGAGCTGCCGAGTGCTAGTGTCATCGGCAAAACTGTCCAGCCTAAAGGAGAGTGGATTTTCAAAGTGTTCCGATTCCTCCATATAGGGGAAGAAGGTAGGGTTGTCCAGGCCCTGGAAGAAAGTGCTGAACCACTTGGATGCTTCCTGAGGGGATAACTTGCTGCCTGGCAGCCTGTATAAGGCTTGGCCATAACTAGTGCATCGGATCTGTTTCCCTTTTACATCAGGAAAGGTGCAACTCGCTAGGAGGGGGAAGTCTGGGATTTGGTTTTGAAAGTATAGTTGAGCCCATAACTGAATGAACCACCAAGGGCCACCTGTTTTGATTGCTATGCCTGAGAACAGCTTAACAGACATCAATTGGAGATATCGATAGACCTCTCCAAGGAACAGTTTGCCGATACCAAGTTGAGTACCTTTGACCAGTTCATGGGCTAAGGAAAGATAGTTCTTGGTCGGAGCAAGGGAAGGGCCACAGAAGATGAAATGCTCTAACCAGAAGTTGAGGAAGGCTGTGTGTTCTTTCTCTGAAACAGGGCCCTTTGTCTTCATATGGCGTTGGAGATAAGCACCCCAACTTGTACAGTCTGTTTTGGAAGACAGTTTGTAGGGGACTTTGGTCAGTTTGAAGGCAGAAGGGCTGGGTGATGTAACATCCAGGCCAGTGATCATCACCACGTCTAGCAATGTTGGTGACATAGGGCCATGGCCAAACATAAAGCAGTTCAAAGCGTCAGACCAGAAATAGCCGATGGTTTTGAGAAGATTCTCGTGTTTCTCAAGAGGAGACAACGATAGATGCAAGGCATCGGCTATCCCCAAAGTTTCCCATTGGGATTGGTAAGCTCTAGCTACCCTGCTGAACCAAGAAACCCAATGCTCAGGGGGATTAGGCCAGGCTCGCAAGCAGTCAGCCCAAGAGTTCAGATCTAGGTCTTGGCTGACAAAGGGGATCCTATTTGCTTCGCAAGAAATCAGATGGGCAGGACTAGAATCTGAACGAGGGCCAAGACAGAGAGAATGTGGGAGAGAAGGATGCGGCAGCAGAATGTCTGAAACCTAGAAAGATTAATGGTGGAGTAAAGGCATTAATTCAGGGGTTCGCCATTAAGTTCTAACATTGTGTTCAGACTGCGAGGGGTAAGCGTACCTTCAGGCCGGAGACCTCTGGATTGGTGCTGGACGATTCTGCCATCTGGTTTGCCGGCGGATGGATGCAGATTGAGGATTAAGGATTCTTGTTGCTGTGAGCTCGATCTGTTTGGTGAGCAGTTGGGGATCTAGGTCGCCCTTTTTGAAGGCAGTCGCAGGTTACCGTTTGCAACTAAGAGATGGCCGTTTAGGTTGCCTAAGTATGCGACTAAGTTGGACCTTGTCAACGATTTTGGAAAAGCCGATGTACATCGGCTCTTTGAGTTATAGTTTGGTTTTCTGTGAGGACGTGACAAGGTGAAAGCCGATACATTGCTATCGGCTCCTGGAGCATCGACTTATTCTTGATATCG
The DNA here is from genome assembly GCA_910589765.1 of Avena atlantica. Lineage (NCBI taxonomy): Eukaryota > Viridiplantae > Streptophyta > Magnoliopsida > Poales > Poaceae > Avena > Avena atlantica. Next base: position 523,408,112 of record OU342733.1, read on the forward strand.
ACGAAATTGGGGCGGAAAGACAATCTTCGAGAAACTAGTTCATTCATTCATTCATTCAAAAGAGGATTGCTTACAAGCGGCTGATTACAAAAGGGGATCTACTACTACTATACTACTACTAACTAATTCCTAATCTAAGCCGAGGTCGTCGTCGCTGCTGCCGCCGCCGTCTTCGCTGTCATCAGCGCTGCTGCCGGCGTCGTCCTCGCTGCTGCTGCTGAGGAAGCCAGTAGGGGCTTCCTCGTCCTCATCCTCGTCGTCGTCGTCTTCAGACCCGGCGCGGAAGCGCTTCGTCGGCGGGTACTCATCGGAGGAGGTGTCCTCCTCCGATTCCTCCTTCTCGTCGGAGGACTCGACGCCGTCCCACGACCAGGCGTCGTCGCTGCTCTTCGCCTCCAGTTCCCCGTCGACGAGGAACTGTAGGCTCTCTTCACCGTCAGTCAGGGACGCATCGTCCTCTGACCAGACGGTGAAATCCCAGTCCCTTTCGTCCCACCATTGTGGGGCGAAAGTACTATACGCCGCCGTGGGCGGGTGCTCTGGCGTTGGCTCGCGGTCGCTCATCGAGTTGGAGGCGTAGGAAGACAAGCCAGAGGAAGAAGAGGAGGCCATGGCGAGAAAGAGGGTTTTTTCGGCGGAGGAAGAAGGGGTTTTCTGGCTACTGGAGGAAGATGGGGACTGCGAACTGCTCAAACGGATTTAAATAAGGGGAATATTGGAGAGACGGTTCAATGCCATAGCGGTTTCCCAGATTGCACTGCCAAAATCGTCAAATCATGCAGTACGAAGGAGTTGAGAAGACAGGGCATCATGATGAAGGGGTGGCGTGACGATCCTGTTCTGCCACGCGTTCTGTCAACGCGCGACCCGATAAAAAAAAAAGAGGTGGCGAGGAAAAAACATCAGCGGAGTGGTTTTGGAATTACTATTGCCAAAATCAGGGGGGCATGTGTTATCGCCATATTTTGGCCAAAGGAGGAGTTGGGCCGTGATCAAGATGGGCTTAGAAGATACGTATATTCAGCGTATTGTTAATCGGCCTTGTGCGTAGATTTGGGCTAAATTGCCCGTGTATCTTGTATCATATTAGGTTTCGTTTCAGTTTAGGTAAAGATAGAGTTGTAGAGTTATTCCAAAAGTAGAGAGTCTCCGGACTATAAATATGTACCTAAGGATATCGCGAAAAGGAGGACAATCACGTTCACAACAAACACAATCTCGGCGCATCGCCACCCCTTGTTTCTAGGGTTTTCTCTCGGGTAAGTGTCATGCTGCCTAGATCGCATCTTGCGATCTAGGCAGTATCTACTTATGCGTTATCTGGTGTTACTCGTACTGAAGCCTTGTTGATGGCGAGTAACACCATTATCATAGATTTGTTTGGGTTAGCATCAGTACTTTTCGCTATGATTGTTTAGTTATGCTGCCTATAGCCATATCGCCGCCTTTGCACCTGTTCTCTGGAGTGAAGGTGGCGTCTTGCTTGATCTTTATTTAAGTCAATTTGATCTGTTATAGTTGTACCTTGTTCTCCAAGGTTTAGTTTAATATCCACATGACCAGGCCTTGCAAACGGGTTGAACGATCCAGTAATACGTAAGATATGGTTCATCGATCTTAGAGGGGACGTTCCGGGAATTGACTTTATGTTGGTTTTTAGGCTTTCTCTAAGATTAGTCTTCTACTATCTTTTGTATCTACCAGGCTCAATTACGTGTAGGATGTTCCATTCATGAGGTGAAAACGTTAAACTGTCGTAGATCGATTTAGCTTGTACTGATGAAGCAAAAAACCCCATGTTATCGTAAGATTTAATGCAGAACCATGGGATAATCGGCTCCAATTTTACACGTGTTTGTTTGCCATGCAGGGAAACAATCGAAGCAATCTTTCACCTTCCTGATCAGGTATAGGTCAGGTGGCACGCCCTCGAACCAAGCCAGGGCGCGTGCCGGAGCTTTGCGGGCCGTTGCCCGAGGGACCAGGGCCCACCAGCCGCTCTGGGAGCCTCCCGGCTCTTCGTGTTGCTCGTCGCTGTTCGACGGTGAGTTTTGACAGGCAACAGTATCATACAGTAATATCATGCATATGATACCAGTATATGATACCATCTCCACAATACATAGTATCATATAGTAGTATCATAGTCTTAGTGTATTTATTATATTTTAGAATCTTAATATAAAATTGTGTATAAGATTTATTTGAGACCATTTTTTCTAGTTTCACATGTTATGATACCGTATCTACCTATGATACTATTACAATCTATTTTATCATTAATTGCAATGACACATAAGAATTTTGGATGCATGTAATGCATGATACCAACTATGATACCCCCGTTGGGGCTAGTCTAAATTTAATTATTCCAACGGGTATATGTCATTCAACAAATTAGTTGTCAACAACTCTTACGTTCTAGAAAATGTAAACAAAAGGCTCGAGGAACACTTCAAATAATGAGCCCTTAGGTTGCTCATGGGGTTTAAAATGGTATACAAGTTAGTGTTTTTCCTAGAATACGCCACGAAAGATGTACTCCCTCCTTTTAGAAATAACTGACTTGGATTTCTATCTAAATTCAAATATATCTATACATTAAAATGTGTCGAGATATATTTAAATCTAAACAAACTCAAGTCAGTTATTTTTGAAGGGAGGAAGCACCATAATTTATAGAATGAGTGCTTAGCGGTAAAACTTCGAGGCTATTTGCCTGCAACATGGGTGGTAGAGATCACTTCCCACGCTAAAGCCTACTCTCTCTATAGCAAGCAACGAAGAATATTTTACGTAATATTATCCTAGCTGTAGAATATTGTATCTTGGTACAGCTAATTCTGGTGAAACCTAATCCTATCACTTGTCTAGTGTGTCTAGTTGCTAGCTTGGTGGCGTCCACTCCACGTATAAAGGGCACCAACAGCCCTAATCTCGTGCAGCGCGTGGTTGTTAACCTTAATTTTTTTTGAGAGAATGAAGACATTTTATATTTTTATTTATCTTTTTTTGCGAAAAGGACAACTCAATCTATTAAAAATCCTCAATACAGCAGAAACATCAAAAATAATTAAAGCTGCAAATAGATCATTGTAGCACGTAGCGATTACAAGCACACTCGAGCGAGCCGACGGCACGCTATCATCCTCGCCTCTCCATTAACGGAGCCGGGAAAACTCGTCGTACTAGAACCTGTTGTAGTAGATAGACGAAGAGTCATCCTACTAAGTCCTCAAAGAATCAACACACCAAAACAACAACGTTTGGTGATGAAAACTGTAAATCAGAACATCAAATCTGTAACCACACGAACAAACATGGAAACAGACTAACCCTGGAAGGTCTGCGGGATACACAAATCCACGAGTCATGTCCTAGTGCTAGACACACCACCGGAGCGATGATGTCGCCGCCGCATCGCCAGCCACAAGAAGACGCTAAAAAAACTTAACAAATAAAGGGAACCCTCCCAGCGGTGAGGTGCCGTGGTTCGTCACACCTCCCGGGAACAGACTACTGGAGGCGTAGCGGACCGGCAACATCGTCGATAAGGGGGTGGGGGTGAAGCTAGATCGCTTTTACGATCTATTTTCTCTTCACGACTATACCAATTCGTGCTAGCTCCTGAGCTCTAAATTTGAAAAAATCATACTTATGAGTTTCAAATAAAGCCACATTATTTTTCTTGGCGTACCCTATCATCTGCATGTACCTTGACGCCCTATTTTAATCCAGAGTAAGTAGACTGCCTAGGTCAATAGTTCTTCCAACCACGAAGAAACGCCACCGGCATCGATATTCCTCCTCCATAATTGGGCGGTGTATCCTGACAAAGAGAGTAAACGCAACACTACACCCTCGGCTTGCATAACCATCAAGTGTTTGTCCTCGACAAACATATTTGCCGACACCTGTTGTTGGGCCATGTCCCTCCACATGGAGGTGTGTTGGCATCCCAACTATAGCCCGTGAAAGTCCAACACGTTTCAACCGTTGATCGACGTTCGTATCCAACGGCTGAGGTGCTCCTTGGGAGAGGAGTAGACAAGAAATTCCTAGCCACCCTTGGTGGCTATGTGAGAAACGTTGTGAGAGTGTGTGTGATATGAGCAAGAGATAGGATGAGAGAACACACAAGAACACCACAACCTAGTGAGAAGAGAGGAAGAAGAAGGAGATGTAATTTCTGTCCAGATTTCTAAGATCTGACCGGTCTGTCTTCAAGCTGGTGTTTGGAGGCTCAAACATGCTTGGATTGACTTCAAACTTGGTGAGCTTGTTCCTTGCTTTGAGTACTTTGATCTGGTTAGCTGGTTTGAGATTTGGGTCAGTGTAGCATCATATTTGGAAGTGGTTTAGTCAGTTCGGACTGCTACAATTTTAGCACTGAGCAGTTTTGGTAGACGAACAGTTTGGACAGGCAAACGTTGTCCGATTGGCCTGAAATTTGGCATGTATGTTGGATACTCGTATGTCAGCTAGTCTACCAAGTTTGGTGTTGTTTAGATCTCGGTTTAAGAGCAGTTTGCTGATTACAGAAGGAGACAGAAACTAAGATACTCTACTTTATTGTAATCTTTGTCTCAAGTGGTGGTGGTTGTTTTTGCCGGTTGGCAACGTGCTAAGTGTGTTGTATATCTCTAGATATTCTAGAGAAGACTATATACCCAGGTTGCTCATAGTGAAGCTCGGTGGACTGGTTGGTCTGCACCCGTGGTTTTTTCCTTTCACCTTGAGAAGGTTTTTCCACTTAAATCCTTGTGTCACATGTGCATGTCCTCATAGTTTTATTTTAGCTGCATATCTGTTGATTGAAACTATCCCCAGGGTCCATCGCAAGCAGTGGGGGTTATGGCATCTTCCCCCAACAAAGTGGTATTAGAGCTGAGGTTCAGTTCCTGGTCAGTTTAGAGCAAGGTTTGTTTTGGGCTAAGTGCATTTGCTTGTGGTGAAGGATGTAAGTGAATACCAATATAATTATTTCTTTAAATGGTACAAATTATCAAGCATGGAAGAGCAAGATGAAGGACTTGTTATATATGAAGGATTACTGGAAGCCGGTGTTCTCCACTGAGATGCCTAGTGATATGCAAGAAGATCATTGGGAGGTACTTCATCTCCAAGCTTGTGGATTCATTCGACAATGGGTGGATGATAATGTTTTGAACCATATCATTGATGAGTCACATGCACGTACCTTATGGCAGAAATTGGAGGAGTTATATGCCCGCAAAGAAGGTACCAACAAGATGTTCTTGATCAAGAAATTGATGCTTTTGAGGTACAAGGAGGACACTCCAATTGATGCTTTTGGCTCATTACCGGACACTTGGGAGACCTTTAAGGTCACCATGTGAAATTCATGTTGGAATTATGCCCTAGAGGCAATAATAAAGATGTTATTATTATAATTCTTGTTCATGATAAAGTTTATATTCCATGCTAGAATTGTATTAAGCGGAAACTTTGATACTTGTGTGGTTTATGAACAACGCCGTGTCCCTAGTACACCTCTATGGACTAGCTCATTGATTAATGATGGTTAAGGTTTCCTAACCATAGACATGATTTTTCGATTAATAATGAGATCATATCATTGGGAGAATGATATGATGGACAGACCCAAATCAAGCAGAGCAATTAGATCGTATCATCGTGTTCGTCTTTGCGAAGCTTTTTCTTATGTCAAATATTGTATTCCTTAGACATGAGATAATGCAACTCCCTGGTATAAGAAGAAATCTTTGAGGTCATCAAACGTCATCCTATGAGAGGGTGATCATAAAAGTGTCTCTCAGGTGATCGGAAAGTACTTGTTTGGTTGTATGTATCGAGATGAGATTTGTCCCTCCCAAGTCGGAGAGATATACTTCGGTCCCACTCGGTAATCGATATCAACAGCGCTTGCAAGCAAGTGGTTAAGGAGTTAATCACAAAGTGATACCGGATTACGGAAGGAGTAAAGTACTTGCTGTGAACGAGATTGAACTAGGTATGCCAATGCCAACGATCGAATCTCGGGCAAGTAAAATATCGCGTGACGAATGGAATATATATGGGATTAATTGAATCCTGGCATCGTGGTTCATTCGATATGATCATCGATGAATATGTGGGAGTCAATACGGGTTTCCAGACTCCGCTGTTGATTATTGATAGAAGATCATGTCTGCATATTCTCGAACCCGTAGGGTCACACACCTAACATGCCTCGACGCTAGGATAGAATGGATAATTGGTTTATGAGTTTTTTGTTCGGAGTCTCGGATGGGATCCAGGACATCACGAGAGGTTCTAGAATGGTCCGGAGAATAAGATTCATATAAAGGAACGCAGTTTTTGCATTTCAGAATTGTTTCGGAATGTTCGGTATTATACCGAAAGGTTCTAGAAGCTTCCGGAGTGGGACCAACGTGGCCCCACTTGTTGGAGGGGTGTGTGGTCCTACGAGGGAGTGCCCTGGCCGCATTGGGCCAGGGGCACAAGGCCCCATAGGCCCAGCCGGCCAAACCCTAGGGAAACCTTCTAGAAGGAGGGGGAAAACTTGCCCCCCACTCCAACCCTTGGGGCCGCCGCCCTAGGGCTTGGAGGAGGGGCCAAGGGGGCCGGCCAGCCCCCTATATATAGAGGGCAGGGGCGCAGCCCTCCTCCACACTTCCTCAAGCCCTAGCCGCCAAGTTGCTGCTCTCTCTCTCTCTCTCTCTCTCTCTCTCTCTCTCTCTCTCTCTCTCTCTCTCTCTCTCTCTCTCTCTCTCTCTCTCTCTCTCCCGACTGCGCGTAGGCGAAGCCCTACCGCAGAAACTCTCCACCGTTTGTTTGACCAGGCAAGCTGAGCTGTCCTCGCAGAAACACCACATCTGCCCAGTGGTTAATCAGTTTGTTTGACCAGGCAAGCTGAGCTACCTAGGGCTTCCTCCAAATTACCAAACAATAGAAATGGTTCAGTCGCTGTCCTTGCATGTCCTTTTCTCTCTTCTTGTTGTTTGAAAAGCAGAAAGGAAAGTGGCATGCCGAGAATATGAGACCAAAAAAGCCATGCAAAAGATCTTGGGAGGTTGACAATAGTAGCACAACAGTTATTATCGATGGTGCTAGGTAGAATTTGTCAAAGAATTTGCTCTCTCTCTCTCTCTCCCGACTGCGTGTAGGCGAAGCCCTGCCGCAGAAACTCTCCACCGTTTGCACCACGCCGTCGTGTTGTAGATCCAACCTATCTCTCCACCCCACTTGCTGGACCGAGGAAGGAGGATACGTCGAGGTGCCGTACGTGTGCATCTCTCGGAGGCATCGCCACTTGCGGTGTTGGATCGGATCGGATTGCGGGGAGGAGAAGCTAGTACGACTATATCAACCACGTTCCGTTGAACGTTCCGCTGTGCGAATCTTCAAGGGTATGAAGATCTCATCTATCCCCCCTCGTTGTTTGCATCTCCTAGATTAGATCTTGGCTTTCCGGTTCGCATCCGTAGAATTTTTTTGATTTACTATGCTGCGAAACCCTTCAGTGGTATAAGAGCTAGATCTATGCGTAGATGTGTTTCACGAGTAGAACGCAACATGCTTGTTGCGGGCGTTGATGTTTTCTGTTGCAAGCCTCTTGTTGTGTACTTCTTATGACGTGCGATAGTGAGATCGAAGCGGTCCAGTTCAACTTTACGCGACCTCGTTCGCGAGACCGGCTCCGCACTTGACGTGTGGCTTGTTCCACACATGCGACCGGTGGATGCCAGTTTCTCTCACTATAGTTGTCATGGGATTTACACCGGATGTTGGCAACCATAATATCACAGTTGTGGCTTTCCGTAGGTAAGAATCGTTCTTAGCTTGTTACTCCCATAAGCCACGTAAAACATGAGTGGAGAAATTAAGGTGGGAAGGAGAAGGATCCCGACTAGATCTAAGGAGGAAGAAGGAGGGGAAAGTGAAGTGTGGGTGGTGGATGATCACATGTGCATAAAGTGGAGCTGCCAAAAAAAAGGGTCGACACATTCGTGGCGCACGTGGCCCTAGTGCGCCACAGGGAATAATCACAACCGTGGCGCACATGCCAGAGTGTGCCACGGATGTGTCTGCCCATTTATAGAGCAAAGGGGCATTCACTTAGGCCTAGCACACCCTCTCCATGTGCGCCAGGTTAACCCTTACAATAGTAGCGCACCTGCCCTATGTGCGCTACGGGTATCTGGCGTGCGGCCAGCAGGGCCCTGGCCCACACATATAGTTACTAGTAGGGCACTGCCCACATGTGAGCCACGCCTGTTTTACCCGTGGAGCACTTCAACCACGTGAGCCACGAATGTTTGGATTACCTATAGCTCTTTTCCTAGTAGCGATAGTTTAAAACGGGCATTAGAAATTCAAAAATGATCCAAACAATGCGAAACCTTCGCGTGGTGTCATATTATGTGATATAGTTAGAAGGACAAATATCAAACTTGGTATATTGATTATGTCTCAAAAAACCTTCACAAAATGACATATCTTGTTCGAGGTTTCTTGGCATTCGGGTCAAATGCCCAATGTTATGGCTAGAATGAAGGCATAGTTTGTGATAATGTGTCCATTTTGTGCAGAAGTGTGCATCATGGGATGACGAACAATATTTCAGGAGGAAGTTTTCCTTTTCGTCGCACCAAAAAGTCGTTTTCCATTTTCTGAGTGCGAAAACAGACGGTTTTGTGAAACGACCACCAAATGGCTAATTCAAAATGCTACCATCATATTTTTCAAAAAATACTAGACCGCCTTACATGGATAATATTATAATAGGGATCTCAAACCTTTCCGTCTATCCCTGGTGAAAAAAATAAATTCCTGCCGAATCGGTAGGAAGTGGGTCAGATATAAACTACAAATACATGATCGGATGCTCATGATTTTTTACAAAAATTATTTTTAGGTTCACAATATGTTGTTTCATGAGAGATCCACTTCAAGTTCAGCGATTCTCAGCCCCGTGCTAAGAATCTTTATGCGTGCCATTTTAAACGGGCAAATGAAATTATGATAAGAATCACGGCATAGTTTGTGATAAGTTGATATTGATATCATATTTAGATTCCTCTCATTTTTTAATCAATATAGACATATTATTTGCCAAATTCCGATTTACAGATTTAAAGATATTAATTATTCCATATTAAATAAAAATACAAAAAAATAAAATCATTATATGTTTATTTGAATTCAATAATATTTTTACTTATTCATTTTTGTTTACTTAAATAATTGCTTGTAAATTCAAAAATACAACCATGTGACATGATGATATAAGAGTTAATATGATTGATATCCTAATATTGATAACAATGTGTAAATTGCTTTGCGAAAAGAGATTCTGAAGGAACGAGAAAGTTAAGCGTGCTAGAGCTGGAGTAATGTTAGTATGACTGAACCGACCATGAAGTTTGACTAAGACTGCAATTTAATCAATTATTAAGAATAAATAGTATTAAAAATGATCAAAGCGAGAGATTAACGATTCAAACAATTCAAAGATTTAAAAATTAATTAATTTTTTAAAAAAATTATTTTAGGCTATGCCGACGGCTGGCCGCGGCGTAGCTCCAGGCTGGGCCGTTATCGGAGACGGCCATTGCCTGACACATGGGGCTGCTGGAAGACGCTATGCCGAGGGAGAGGGGCTGTGCCGACGGCCACGGAGCTATGCCGATCAGGACGTACGCTGAGGGGGCTATGCCGACGACCACCGTCAGCACAGCCTGTGCCGACGGCAATTTGGCGCTGTGATGACGGCAGCCGGCCCTGGATGCCTTAAATCTTTCCTGTAGCGTCGCAATGGCTGCAGGAATGCTGCAACATAACCTGAAGGTCAGCGCTTTTCAGTTTTTGGTCATCTACTTGGCTAAGAAACCTCTACAAAATCAGGAGGCTGGCTTTGATCTTATCAAGGAATATATTCGGCCATCGGTTGTGAAGAATGGACATTATCCCTTTTTCAGGGAAAGTATTCAGAGTCACGTCAACCGTATAATAATTAAAGTAAGGCATCATGAGTATGCGACGATTGGTTCTTGAAGGTTTTCCGTGTAGCTAGAGACTATTCAGCAAAACGCGGTTATCACTTATCAGCGACCTAAATGCAGGGGTTCTTTACTACAGACCGTTTCTTGTACTGCTGGCGTCTTACTCTTCGTGCATAGTGCACTTTTTGAAAACCAGTGCAAACTAAAACAAAAATCGTACAAGTACCAAAGACCTAAAGAGGAACCTCATCTGTCAGTCAACTTATTTTCAGTACATACAAAATTTGTGCTAGCTAATTAGCACATCTGACTCAACTGAATACATGCAGGCACCTTGATTTTCAAATCCCATGGTTACAGTAATAAGCTGATAAAGAGCTAGCCATCTAAGCTAAGTTTGCTTCTTGAAGATTATTACATAGACCAAGCAAACAAGGGTATTCGCAACTCGCAACTCAGAGATTATATTTCAATAATTTTAATGTAGTTAGAATAGATTAAGAGAAGAAGGGGAACCGGTGAAGAAGGAATCAACTGTGCAGATTGGAGAGGAGGGGTAGGGAGGAGTTGTCCTATTAATTTGCTTAGAGTACATCTGACGCCTCTGTTGCTGGCTCCCCATAAGCAGTGAGAACCGCTGCTGCAGAGAATAGGGGAGCTAGGAGATGTCTCAGTAAAGGCAACAGACGAAGTACATGATGAGTAACGGAGAACACGTCGGTCGATCGTAGGAGGAGGTAGTACGTCTTCCTGGGAATTCGTCATAGAGACTATAACACAGAACACTAGAGGAGGAGGTTGGCGGCATCGAACAGATAGAAGAGGCTGGAATTGACAAAGGTATAGCGAAGAATTCGATGGATGGCTAAGATTCTAGTCAATTTCTTCAGGATTAATCATGCGAGATAAGATGATATCCCCGCGCGCGCGCAGCTTCTTCCTAAACATGACACTTGTGCCAGTCTAGATAGATGTATTGTTTTCTTAGACGAACATGGATCTCTCCCCAGTTCCATTTCATCACAAACGAAACTTATAGCATAGCAAAGCGAAAGCAGAAAGCAAAAACTACCAGGAAAACTTCCGAGCCTCTCCATCAATTGATGCATACAACTTTTTATTTCATTATTTAAAAAGTAGAGCACATACCGAGACAAGTTTAAAGTTGTGGAACAACAATTCTGGATATATGTACTGTTGGAAGCAATCCAACACCTTTCATCAGATTCTAATTAAGGTGCCAAATGAAGAGAACATATATAGAAGACGGAGCTGCAATATGATCACAACATGGTGATACTATATATAACATCACTTGATAATACATGACAACCTTGGATGCAAATATCGAGACACCCTCCCTTGAGTTATTTTCGAAAACGGAGGAAGTACACAACCAGAACTTCATTATTTGGAAGTTGACTTACGCGAGGAGCCGACTGGTGCCTGCGCTTTCTTCCCTCTACCGGTGCCTGTTGTTGCCCTCTCAGCAGTGGAGGCGTTCCCAGTGGAATGAATGCGGTCTTGGCCTGCGTCTCTACTTTCGGCGGAATGAATGCGGTCATGTTGGAGGCAGGAGCACTTTTGAAACCAGGCACCTCTGGGGCTTTTTCCGGTGAAGGCATTTTGAGAAACTTAAGACGGTTACTGGAGAGTAGCGTGGACTCAACGTTGGCATCCTTGTGTACGTATTTCGAGAAGAGTATTATCAAGAAATGTTAGAACTGTTGAGGAAAATCGTGATACGGTGATGTAGATTTATTTGGTAGAAAGGGGAGAGGTACAGAGCGTAGATATGTTGTGTAGTTAGAAGATTTTGGATCAGCTAGCGTACCTTATCCTTTTCGGACCCCATCTTGAGTTTCCTGATCAGAGAAGCTGCAGGAGCAGAGCTTGCTAGCGTACACGCGTGGCGCGCATATGCCACCAACCATTTTACCGAGATCAAGGAAGGATTATATATATAGGTATTCAGCTGCATGAACAAATCAACTCTAGCTATGTTCAGCTCCACAAATCAGAAGGCTTTTGGCCCATGTTATATATAATGTATATTCAGTCAGCAAGTTGTATTTGTTTGGAGTCGGTCAACTATTATTAGGCAAAAAGGGTGTTTCCCCTCCTTTTTAAGAAAAAAATTGAGTAGGTGGACTTGTACGCTACGAAACGAATATGCCTGTATATTCGGTTATCACATGTCCATATTTAGCGCTTTGCATATAATTAGACCCACCATATAACGCCATTAAATTTAATTACGGTCAGCCCAAACGCCTACCTAACGTAACCAAGCTGTACTTCTTCTTTTTTTCAACGAAAAAATATTACTCGAAAAAGGCACCCGGTGCGGGTCGGCTAGAGGAAGGCGGACCAGCTAGAGGAAGGAGGGGACAGGGAGGATGCGTTGCAGCGATGGAGTCCGTCGATGGGGATAGGCGTGGCGGCGATGGTGGGAGTGCGGCTGCGACGGTAGGAGTGCTACGGCGGCGGTGTGTGCGAGGGGCGAGCTGGGGTTGGGCGTGGCGATGGATTTGGGGATCTTGGGATTTCTGACAGCGATTTCGCTCCATCGCGCCACTGGTCCTTTTTCACGCTCCAAAATTTCGGTCACGACGCCAATATTTTGCCACCCCGTGCGTTAACTTTTGGCTCACCGTGCCAATTTCTGTACCGGCAGTCCAGGTGCCTTCGGTGTATCTATTCCGGTAGTGGAGGCTCCATGCTTGGTCCATGCTTGGTCCATCGTGTAGTGGAGGCTCCAACGGCTAGGGTTTGGGGTGAGGAACTAGGGGCGCCCCCATCCCTCCTTATATGGGTGGAGGGGTGGAGGCCAGGGTTCCCAGCCCTGGCCGAGTCCACCCCCAACTCCTCTAGGCCGGCGGCAAGGAGAGGGAAAGGGAAACCTTTTCCCTCAAGGTTTCCTTTCCTTCCCTCACTAGGATTTGACTATTCAAACTAGAGTTTGTTTCTCTCTTCCTAGTCCTTGACCGACTTGACCTAGGGTATGATGTGCCCAGCCCATCAGGGTATGGTGCATTCCAAGTACTCCCTCCCGGGGTGGTGGACCTTCCAGAAACATTCTAGAAGCTTCTAGTCAAAACACCGAAAACATTTCCGAACCACAGAAATTGACTTTCCTTATATGAATCTTATTCTTCGGACCATTACGGATATCCTCGTGATGTCCTGGATCCAATCAAAGACTCCGAAAAACATTCGGTCTCCAACTCACATTCCATATCTACTCAAACAACATCGAATCCTTAATTGTGTCTCCCTACGGTTCGTGAACTATGCAGACATGATCTAGACACCTCTCCGATCAATAACCAATAATGGGATCTGGAAATCCATAATGGATCGCACATATTTCTACGATGACTTCATGGTCAAATGAACCATTTTCATATGATACCGATTTCCTTTGTCACGCGATACTTTACTTATCCGCGGTTTGATCGTCGGTATCTCTGTACCTAGTTCAACCTTGTTACTGTTGGAATTATGCCCTAGAGGCAATAATAAAGATGTTATTATTATAATTCTTGTTCATGATAAAGTTTATATTCCATGCTAGAATTGTATTAAGCGGAAACTTTAATACTTGTGTGGTTTGTGAACAACACCGTGTCCCTAGTATGCCTCTATGGACTAGCTCATTGATTAATGATGGTTAAGGTTTCCTAACCATATACATGAGTTGTCGATTAATAATGAGATCATATCATTGGGAGAATGATATGATGGACAGATCCAAACTAAGCGGAGCAATTAGATCGTGTTATCGTGTTCATCTTTGCGAAGCTTTTCTTATGTCAAATATTGTATTCCTTAGACATGAGATAATACAACTCCCTGGTATCGGAAGAAAGCTTTGAGGTCATCAAACGTCATCCTATGAGAGGGTGATCATAAAGGTGTCTCTTAGGTGATCGGAAAGTACCTGTTGGGTTGTATGTATCGAGATGGGATTTGTCCCTCCCAAGTCGGAGAGATATACTTCGGGCCCACTCGGTAATCGATATCAACACCGCTTGCAAGCATGTGGTTAAGGAGTTATCACAAAGTGATATCGGATTACGGAACGAGTAAAGTACTTGCTGTGAACGAGATTGAACTAGGTATGACGGTATCGACGATCAAATCTCGGGCAAGTAAAATATCGCGAGACGAAGGGAATATATATATGGGATTGATTGAATCCTGGCATCGTGGTTCATCCGATATGATCATCGATGAATGTGTGGGAGTCAATATGGGTTTCCAGACCCCGTTGTTGATTATTGATAGAAGATCATGTCTGCATATTCTCGAACCCGAAGGGTCACACACTTAACGTGTCTCGACGCTAGGATTGATTGGATAATTGGTTTATGAGTTTTTTTCGGAGTCTCGGATAGCATCCGGGACATCACGAGACGTTCCGGAATGGTCCGAAGAATGAGATTCATATAAGGCAATGCAGTTTTTGGAGTTCGGAATTGTTTCGGATTAATCGGTATTGTACCAGAAGCTTCTAGAACCTTCCGGAGGGGGACCAACGTGGCCCCACCTGCCGGGAGGGGGCATGGGCCTATGAGGGAGTGCCCTGGCCGCATTGGGCCAGGGGCACAAGGCCCCATAGGGCCCAGCCGGCCAACCTAGGGCAAAACCCTAGGGGAGCTTCTAGAAGGGGGGGAACTTGCCCCCCACTCCTCCCTCCTTGGCCGCCGGCCCTAGGGTTTGGGGGAGGGGCAAGGGATGTACACCCCTCCCACACCTCCTCCTCAAGCCCTAGCCGCCCTGATGCCCTCCTCTCTCTCTCTCCCTCCTGACTGCACGTAGGCGAAGCCCTGCTGCAGAAACTCTCCACCACTTGCACCGCACCGTCGCGTTGTAGATCCAATCCGTCTCTCCACCATACTTGCTGGACCGAGGAAGGAGGAGACGTCGAGGTGCCACACGTGTGCATCTCTCGGAGGCATCGCCACTTGCGGTGTTAGATCGGATCGGATCGGATCGCGAGGAGGAGAAGCAAGTACGACTACATCACCCACGTTCCGACGAACGTTCCGCTGTGCGAATCTTCAAGGGTATGAAGATCTCATCTAATCCCCCTCATTGTTTGCATCTCCTAGATTAGATCTTGGCTTTCCCGTTCGCATCCGTAGAAAAACTTTGATTTACTATGCTGCGAAACCCTTCAGTTACCGATAAGTACTCTTTACTCGTTTCATGATATGACATCCCTTGTGACCTAGTCACATGCTTGCAAGCCAATTGGATGACATTCCACCGAGAGGGCTCAGAGTATATATATCCATCATATGGATGGACAAATTGCAATCTTGATCCATGTGCTTCAACACATACTTTCATAATACCTAATGCCACCTTTATAACCACCCAGTTACGGAAGTGGTGTTTGATGTCATCAAAGCATCCATCCTGTGTTGGTAATTAACATGATCTCATGGTCAAAGGATTAGGTTACTATGTATTTCAAAGCTTATAGCAAACAAACTCTAAATGACTTGATCTTATGCTATGCTAACTATAGAAGTGTGTCCATCACATCATTCTCCTAATGACATGATCTTGTTATTAATAACTTCTAATGTCCATGATCATCTATTAATCAACAAGCTAGTTTAACAAGAGGCTTACTAGGCACTCTTTTATGTTTACAAAACATACAAGTATTAATGTTTCTGGTTAATACAATTATAGCATGGGATGTAAAAATTTATCATATAATAATAACCACTTTATTATTGCCTCTTGGGTATATCTCCAATAGTCTCCCACTGCACTAGATTCAATAATCTAGTTTAAAACCTTTTTGTATTAAACAACTATGGCTTTCTGGTGTTGTATATATGCAAACCTAACTACTAAGCATGTAAAGAGGAGCGAGGAAACTGTAGTGGAGCACATGGAGACACAGGGATTTGTTTGACCGAAGTTTCTTCCTTGTTAAGGGAAGTATGTCTGCGTTGGAGGGGTGGGCGGTTCTAAGACCACCACACCACAATAGGCCTCACCCTATTCTCCGATGGATCTCGCCACCAAATGCTTGATTCACCTTTCCACTATTGGTACCCTTCAAGGCGGGAATCGGTGCCTTTATCATGCTAGCAGGGCACATATCCACAACTGAATTGGAGTCTCCCGTGATGACAACAAGCTGCCAGAAGAACAAGGATTATCAAATAATCGAAACAAGGATCTAGATATCTTCAAGAAATACTAGATCGAGAATCCTCCAAGTGAATGGAGGGGAAGTGAAGTTCTTGATTGCTGTTGATGAAGATCCAGGCCTCCTCCCTCGATTCCCCAAATATCGAATCCTTTGGATGGATGAAGATGGAGATCTCTTGTTGGAGCTTGAAGAACAGGTCTAGACTTTTTCGAAATGAATCAAGCATTATGGCAGAAGGAGGTGATGGGGATTAAATACCCCTGCCAAAACTTGCCATTGGAGACTTTTGGGGCAGATTATTCGGCCCCCACTAGGGGCGGATTATCCGCCCTGGGGAGAAAATCCGCCCGAGAGCCGGAAAATCTAGGGGATTTTCCGCCCCCCATACAGTGCACCGCGCCATGTTCTCCTTCTAAAAAATTCTCGAGGGGGCGAATTATCCGGCCCCTAGGGAGTGTATTATCCGGCCCGGGCAAAACCTCCGGCCCTGGACGGACAATCCGGGGGATTCTACGCCCCCCATGAAGTACGCCACGCGTTAGATCTCCTTGGTGAAATCCTGGGGGGGGGGGGGGATTATCCGCCCACCATGCAGTGTGACGCGCCTTGGCTGCGTTGGAGGCTCCATCCGACCCAGTTTGCTTCAGACTTTTTTTCTTTATTGCTTTTGCATGTTTTTTCCTGTTTTACTTGTCTTGGAGTGCTTCTTTGGGGTAACCGGGGGTAATCCCCCGACACTAGCCCCCGAGCGCGCACTGATTTCACCCGTAGGGAAATTCGCACGAGCTCCAAAAAACTTGACGTTTTCGTTGTAGATGAAGTGCATTAATGGCATCCGGCTATAAACCTCTAGCACAGGAAACAATACAACTCCAGCGGGGGCGTGCGAGCGCACCCGTGCGGTGTAGCCCTCGAGATTCGGAGTAGCTGACAGAGATAGGGCTTCGAATCTTTATCTTTCTTGCCCTTTTCAACACCTTGAACTTTCTATCTGACTGAACTCCTTCGGCCGGACGGGGAGCACTTGATTACATCAGGGGCGCGTGAGCGCACCCGGTGGGTGTGCTCCGAAGTAGCTGACGAAGTCAGGTGCTTTGAATCTTTATCTGTACTTGAGGCCCGACTCAGTGTAGTCGTGAAAAACAAAGACATAAAAATGAATTTATTGCCAGTATATTAACATACAGTACATATGTTGTCAACCGAATAAGGGTTTTGCTTGCTGAATAAACTAGCTCGTGATTTTCTGAACACTTAGTCACTTTTCCGTGCGCTCCGCTATTTACGTTGTGTCCTTGTTGGGCATCCGGGTTGTCGTCTGGAGCCAGAACCGAAGGGGGAGCTCACCGGAATCGTCGCCGAAGCTCGTCGGTGGTCGCAGCGGTTTGAGCTCAAAATCGAGGAGTCTGGGGACTCTCTGGTGGTAGGGTTTGATTGAAAACGGTGAGGATTGATTGGGGGTTAAGAGACCGGGGTTGGGGTGGAGAATCACTCCTGCAATCACACGAATTTAATCGAAATAAATCGATTAGAAATGGCCGACAGTGGAGCGGCTCCTCCGTCGCTTGGTTGAAGACGATGAGGTGGTGAGTGACGAGGCAGGGTGGGGTTGGCTGTCAGTGAGTGGGTGAAGAGAGGGGTCGGTGAGAAAAGAAATCCAGCGAGGGAAGAAGGAGTGCCGGTGGGATTTAGTGGGCCGGGGGTACTAGGCCGAAAGAGTAGCTGCTGCATATCTTTTTTTTCTTTTTCTAGTTTCTTTTTTTACAATTGATTTGAATTAATAAATGAGATTCAAACTAATTAAAATTTTCACCTGATTTTTAAGAGGTAAACCTAGTGTGTAGGAAATTTTAAATATAACAAAACTCCTAATATACATTTTGGATAAATTAAAGGTAAAACCACAAAGCCCCATAACCTTATATAGAAATGGGTTTTGATATGGTTTGATTTTTTTTGAAAATTTTTGTGCAAATGCAAAGCATGCCATGATGATATGAATGCATTTAATGATAATGTTTGATTTAGGAAAAATTTGGGATGTTACACCATACAATAGTATAAAAACTTTTGGGCGTACATTTTGCAAAAAAAAAAAGTGTCACGCAATATTGGGGGATATTTTTTAGTGAGGTTGACCTAACGTTGACGGGGCATTTGCCTAATTTTGAGAAATTCAGTGCCACGACCCTTAAATTTAAGGTGAATGCATGCATGTAGTAGCTGGAGACCATACAATAGTCTAAAACAACATGCAGTATTATTGATGAAGCTGGTACACACACGACACGATAGGGGTTGAGACGCAACAGAAACAGAATTACAACATGCTGAAATGATTCAAGAAAGAAGATATCTAATTGCCGGGGCTGTGCTTATTCAGGCTGTAGAAATTAATGGAGACTTGGGAGATGGCAAAGGAGAAAACCAAGAGAGCGACAAGGAAGGAAACAATCGACCATGGGTTGGCAAAGTAGTCTCGCCGGAACTTAGCCTTGTACTTGTTCCAGTTGGATTTGTAGTGCTTGTTGAGTTGTGCGAACTCGGGCGCATAGTATTGTTTGTCGTAGTCTAGAGTGGAGCAAGCAGCGAGGTGATTAAAGTAGGTCATGGCCACGTCGTCCTCGCTGGAAAGCATGTTGTTGATGATGCCGTGCTTCTGCAGCACCTCGACGTCCTTGCCCGTACGGATCAGCGCCGTCATGAGCGCCGTGTAGCTCGTCAGAGCCGCAGCTGCTCCTTTCTTCCCCATGCATTGCTCGAACGCAATGAGGTTGACGAGCAGCGGCGACCTCGCGTGGTCGATCTCCAAAGTAGGGATCTCCATCACGCCATCGGCGGAGAAGGTGATGTCGAACATGTGTTTGGGCGATTCCTTCCTCTTGAACCGGACGCCCGCCTCGCGTAGCTGGGTCGTGCAGGGTATCACCGTCTTGTCCAGCCTAGAGTTGTCCTCGGCAACAGCTGCAGGCTGCATGTTGCCTTGTTCTTCAGGCTTGGGCAGGTACGCTTCATGGTAGAGGTGGAGTAGATGGTGGATCTCTCTATGTCGAATACGCTGGGAGGGATAGGGTTTGAGAAGGCGTCGTCAGATCATTGGGGAGAAGTCTGAAGAGATCATGGACAAGCTGGTCTTTTGGCGTCGGAATCGGCGCCCTCCCGATACAGAGCACTGTGTACAGACTTACCAGAACAAACAAGGGGATCTGGTTTTCCAGCAATAGGAGATCCGACTTAACCAGGTCGACGCCCCATCCAACTCTCTGCAGTACCGAATCGTCGTCCTCCTCAAGCCTCTTGAACAGTAACTCTAGGATGAAACAACCGTCCAGCAGCAACATCTCTGCAAAGCCATCACAGTACTGGGCTTGTTCACCTTGTTCGGCGCCGCTGTCAGGGCTGCTGCTGCCGGGAGCGGGAACCGACTGAGCAGAGGCTTCCTTCCCGATGATACCGAAGAGCTCGGTCTCCTCATAGTAGCTACGCCGTGCGCGTTCTTCAACCTTCCGAACTGCCCCGACGTAGGAGGACAAAGGGGGTACTTGATGATCCCTCGCCCCACGCCCAAGGAAATCACGGAGATACCGCAACTTGAGCTGCTCCATGGCACGGAGTTCTTCTCGACCATGGTAGTATGGGCCGATGGACACCATCCTTGGCTCGTACAGCTGCTTGTTAGCCTCACGGACGTGGGCAGGAACACGGAATATGGTGATCATGGTGTCATGCCCGACCTTGGGTAATGACTCTAGTCTTCCCTGGATTGCTATTTCCAATCTAGTATCCTTTTTGTGTGTGGACTCGTCATCGGATATAGTAGAAGGAGTTCTGCTTAGCGGGCTCGCCATTGTTGGAGGTCTCGTGCCGTGCGTGTGACTGTGTGGTGTGGGTTTAAGGTAAGTAGTAGATCTGGTTTATCATGCCGACCGCGCTACGCAACTCTTCTCCGTGGGGTTGTTGCTAGCCTCGGCAAGCATGTTTGAGATTAGCTTCTTGGCTTGACTTGGTCTAGTCTTCTCTAGTGAGGTGACACCAGTTGTAGCTAGCGTGCAAACACATCGATCGGTCTGCTGAATAATCCATGCCTGCCTGCTTTGGTTCATGCATGCCACGATTTTTTACACTTGATTAAAACTAGTTCAACTCATCCCCTCCTTGTCATGTTGCTGTCGATCACATCCGAACAAGACCCAGCAAGGCATCACGTACGTGTGCCCACACGCATCCCGAACACGTACATGACGTTCTCAAATAATTGATCTGGTGGTACAAGCAAATGGATAGATCAGTTGACGATTAATATGCGAGTTGGTATAATTATATATGGACAGACTAAGATGTGAATACTCCCTCTGTTTCATAATATAATATGTTTACTAGTAAAAAACATGCTATCTGTTCCCGCCCCCTAACAGCATTAGTCCCGATTGCGCCACGAACCAGGACTAATATTGGCACGCGTCCCGGTTCGAGCGGGCACAGTGGCTGAAGGCATGCGTCCCGGTTCGTAAGGGGTCGTGCGTTCCGGTTTGTAACACAAACCGGGACTAAATGTTGGGCGTCAGCCACGTGGCGTGGCACACACCTTTAGTCCCGGTTTGTGTCACAAACCGGGACGTATGATCCCACCCTCTATAAATACGACGCCCCAGCCCTCTGTCTTCCCTCTGTTTTTTCTTGGTGGAAGTTGTGAGAGGTGTGCTAGTTTATTTTTTTCCCTATGCATGCATTCAAGGTGTTTGATGAAATGTTTGAGTGAATGATCAATTTCTCACAGAATAAAAATATAGAAGGTGTCCGAGACGCACTTGAGCTTTCTCCTCTTTATTTTCCTCGATCGAGGTTAGCAATCTTATCTTTTCTCTGTCATTGATACAATGCATGTGTCGATGTGAATTGGTCATTTCACTATTTATGATGTCCTGTTTTTTATAAACTTACTTATATGATGCAGATAAACGGTCGGGAATGGATGTACGGTGATCGGCGTGTACCCGGGTACATTAAAGGCGTGGATAAATTTTTCGATGTGGCTATGGCAAACAAAGAGAATAGTTTTATACGTTGTCCATGTGTTCAATGTCGGAACAACAAGGAGTACTCTTCCTCGAAAATCATTTGCGGCCACCTGGTTATGAAAGGTTTCATGCCCAACTATAATTGCTGGACCAAGAACGGGAAAAGAGGGGTTATGATGGAAGACGGTGAAGAAGAAGATGATGATAACAACTATCATCATATGTTTCCTGAATACAGTGATACTGCAATGGAAGACAATAAAGAGGAAGGAGGTGAAGAACGGGTATCAATTGAGCCCGCTGATGAACTTGGTAGGGTCATTCTGATGCAAAGCGAGACCGTGAAACATAAAATGAGAAGTTGAAGTTAGAGGGCATGTTAGAATATCACAAGAAATTTTTGTACCCAAATTGTGAAGATGGCAGCACAAAGCTCGGTACCACACTGGAATTGCTGCGATGGAAGGCAGAGTGTGGTCTAACTGACTCCTCATTTGAAAAGATGCTGAAAATAATGAAGCCGAAGTTTCCAAAACATAACGAACTTCCCGAGAGTACCTACGAAGCAAAGAAGACTCTCTGTCCTCTAGGATTAGATGTGCAGAAGATACATGCATGCATTAATGACTGCATCCTCTACCGCGGTAAGGAGTATGAGAATTTAGATAAATGCCCAGTATGCAATGCATTGCGATATAAGATCAGACGAGATGACCCTGGTGATGTTGAGGGAGAGCCCCTCCGGAAGAGGGTTCCTGCTAAGGTTATGTGGTATGCTCCTATAATACCAAGGTTGAAAGCATGTTCAGAAACAAAGAGCATGCCAGGTTGTTGCGATGGCACAAAGAAGACCGTAAGAAAGACGGGAAGTTGAGACACCCTGCTGATGGGTCATAGTGGAGAAAAATTGAGAGAGACTTTCCGGACTTTGCAGGTGACGCAAGGAACTTATGGTTTGGTCTAAGTACGGATGGAATGAATCCTTTTGGGAAGCAGAGCTGCAGTCACAACACCTGGCCCGTGACTCTATGTATCTACAACCTTCCTCCTTGGTTGTGCATGAAGTGTAAGTTCATTATGATGCCAGTGCAAGCAACCGGACAACGATATTGATGTGTACCTTAGGACATTAGTTGAAGAACTCTTACAGCTGTGGGGCAAACCAGGTGTACATGCATGGGATGAGAACAAACAGGAGCCATTTGACCTACGAGGGTTGCTTTTCGTAACCATCAATGATTGGCCTGCTCTTAGTAACCTTTCAGGACGGACAAACAAGGGATATAAGGCATGCACGCACTGTTTAGATAAGACTGGAGGTACATATTTGCATAAACGCAAGAAGGTTGTGTACCTGGCGAATCGACAATTTCTTCCGACCAATCATCCCGTAAGAAAGAAAGGCAAGCATTTCAAAGGTGAGGCAGATCACCGGAAGAAGCCTGAACTCCCTGCTGGTCATGATGTATTTGGTATGGTCAAGGACATAGAAGTAATCTTTGGAAAGGGTCTCGGCGGTCAATCAGTTCCGAACGACGTCGCTACAGGACACGCACCCATGTGGAAGAAGAAATCTATATTTTGGGAGCTGCCATATTGGAAAGTCCTACGTGTCCGCTCTTCAATCGACGTGATGCACGTGAGGAAGAATCTTTGCGTGAACCTGCTAGGATTCCTAGGCGTGTATGGGAAGACAAAAGACACACCAGAAGCACAGGAGGACCAACAAATTATGAAAGACCCAAAGAACATGCATACACATAACAAGACGGATAAAGGGTGTCACTTAAGTCGTGCCAGCTATGCTCTTACCAAAGCAGAGAAGGAAATCTTTTTTGAAGTCCTTTACAGTATCAAGGTGTCGTTTGGCTTCTCATCTAATATAAAGGGGATAATAAATATGGCAGAGAAAAAGTTCCAAAACCTGAAGTCTCATGACTGTCACGTGATTATGACGCAGTTGCTTCCGATTGCATTGAGAGGGCTTCTACCGGAAAATGTTCGAGTGCCCATTGTGAAGCTGTGTGCATTCCTCAATGCAATATCTCAGAAGGTAATCAATCCAGATATTCTGCTAAGGTTACAGAAGGATGTGGCACAATGTCTTGTTAGTTTTGAGTTGGTGTTCCCACCATCCTTCTTCAATATTATGACGCATCTCCTGGTTCACCTAGTGGAAGAGAATGCCATTCTCGGTCCTGTATTTCTGCACAATATATTCCCCTTTGAGAGATTCATGGGAGTCTTAAAGAAATATGTTCATAACCATGCTAGACCATAAGGAAGCATCTCCAAGGGATATGGAACAGAGGAGGTCATTGTGTTTTGTGTTGACTTTATTCCTGATCTTAAGCCGATTGGTGTTTCTGACTCGCGGCATGAGGGAAGACTAAGTGGAAAAAGCACGCTGGGAAAGAAAGCAATGATATGTAGGTACGGGGATTCTTTCACTAAAGCACACTACACAGTTCTACATAATTCCACCTTCGCAGCTTCGTATATCGAGGAACACAAGAATATTGTACGCTCCAAAAACCCGGGAAAGCCTGACTCATGGATTACAGATGAACACATGAAGTCTTTCGGTGGTTGGATGCGGACACGTCTCTTGAATGACACCACAGTTGGAGATCAGCTATAATTGTTGTCCGCGTCACCATCTTCTACTATATTGAATTTCCAAGGTTACGAAATAAATTGGAATACATTCTACACGATTGCCAAAGATAAAAAGAGCACCAACCAAAATAGTGGTGTCCTCTTTGATGCAACAGACGAGAATGGGCAAAAGGACACATACTATGGTTACATAGAGGAGATATGGGAACTAGACTATGGAGTCTCTTTTAAGGTCCCTTTGTTTCGCTACAAATTGGTCAACCTGAATGGGGAAGGGGTAAAGATAAACCAGTTGTACGGAATGACAACAGTGGATCTCAACAATCTTGGTTATAGAGATGAACCATTCGTCCTAGCCAATGATGTGTCTCAGATTTCTATGTGAAGTACTTGTCCTCCAGACCGAAAAAAAGAAAAAATATGCAAACGAATACTCTGGAGGGGAGATCATCCCGGAGGCCCTCTCTCCGGTATGATGCATGAGTAGTTCCACCTTGGACTATGGATCCATGTAGCAGCTAGATGGTTGTATCTCCTCGTTTGTGCTTTCATGTATAGATCTTGTGAGCTCCGTTCATGATCAAGATCTAATCTATTTGTAATCATGCATATTGTGTTTGCATGGATCCGATGGATATTGAGATTATTATGTTGGTGTGATTAATTATTTTGTCTTTATGATTCTATGATGTTTGTGTTGTTTGTGATCTTGCATGCTCTCCGTTGTTAGTAGCTATCTTGGCCAAGTAGTTGCTAGTGACTCCAAGACGGGGTATTTATGCTCGATAGTGGGTTCATACCTCTAGTTTCCAAGGGAAGTGACAATAATCTCTTCGGTTGTAGATGTGTTGTTTCTACTAGGGAGAAAACAACCGTCTCTTGTTCATGGAACATGTGGACTGTTTACCTTACACACTTTGCTTAAAGAAGTTGTCTGTTGCTTGCAACTTAATACTGGAGGGGGTTCGGATGATAACCTGAAGGTGGACTTCTAGTCATAGATGCAGTTGGATGGCGGTCTATGTATCTTGTTGTATTACCCAATCAAATCTCATAGGATCTTTCTGACTAGTAATTTCATTGTTATGCCTTGCTCAGTTCCTGTCAATTGCCCTGCTGTAATTTGTTTACCCTTCATGCCATGTTTTTATCTAAGGAGAGCACCTCTAGTGAACTATGGACCCCGGTCCAATCTTTACCATTGATACAACCTCCACTGTTACTTGTTTACTTGTTGCAAATCATTATCTTCCACACCATACGTTTAATCCTTTGTTACAACAAACCAGTGAGCTTGACAACCTCACTGATTCGTTGGGGCAAAGTCTTGAGTTTGTGTTGTGCAGGTCTCCGCGTTGCTTGCAACACCTGTGTGACGTTATCTTCCTCCTACTGGTTCGATAACCTCGGTTTCTTAACTGAGGGAAAACTTGCTGTTGTGCTGATTCACACCTTGCTCTTGGGGTTTCCCGACGAAGCGCTCCCACTTGGACTGGCGCTGCATCAAGCTTTTTCTGGCGCCGTCGCCGGGGAGGCTAAGGACGTCTTCACAAGGGGAGTCCTCCACTTCCTTTCTCTTTACTTTTTTTTAGTTTGCTTTGTTTCTTTTGCTTGGTTTTGTTTGCCTCTTTAAAAAAAACCAAAATAATAGTCTAGCTTGGTTTGCTTTCTTTATTCAAAAATGCAAAAAAATTAGTCCTTGCTCTAGCTCACCATGTTGTTCCCCAAGTTCGCCCTGAAAGATCTTGCAATAGGTAGTGGCTCCATAATTGGGAAAGATAATATTGAAGAATTTTTTAATTATGTTAGCAAGCATGAGGATATTGATGATAAATCTATAGCAGATCTTGCTCCTAATTATGAAATTGCTTCAGCTTCTTTAGTTCATATGTTGGAGGCTAGGTTTGTTAGCCTTAACCCCATGATGCAAATTTTGTTCTTAAAACTAAAAGAAGAAAAGAATGCTGAAAAGAGAGATTTCATTCTTGAAACTTTACTCATAGAGTTTCATGATGTTGCTAGGCTCAAGTGTAGATGTTGTGGGTATTTCTGATAAAACTAAGCCTAGAGAAGAATTTAAGATATCCATACCCTTTAAGCTTGTTGGAATGCATGAAGCCTTTGAAAAGAATTATGATTGGATTGCTCCTGAAAATCTTTTTGATGAAAGTAGTAGACCAAAGAGAGATGAGAAGGGATCCTCCAAAACCCATTCGGATGAAATACCTTTCATAGTTAAAGATTTTGCAAGTATTGATGTTAATGCTTCTTCATTTTAAAATACTTGATTCTTCTTGCTTCTTGTGCCTAACTTAAAGGCGTTAAAGAAAAAAGTACTTGTTGGGAGATAACCCAAGAGTTTCCTTGAGTCTTGGAAGTTATTACTTCAGTAATGACCTCTCCTTATCCTTTTTGTTTGCTTTTTGTGCCAAGCATGACCTCTAATGAGAGGGAAGTAAGATTTGGGGAGTTGTTGTCCCGAAACAGATTTCTGTCCTCCACAGGAGTCTCTGTAACTCGGATTGAGCTCAAAATTAATTTACGAATAAATCCCCCAGTATGTTAGCCAACTTTCGTTAGTTCAACACTTTTTGATTTGAGCAACAGAAGATGTTCGAAAAAATAGGTTTCTACCTGCTGGTCTGTTTTGACAGATTTTTGCCATTATTTGCATTTGCTTCTTATTGATTCCTTTTTGAGTTCTCTTCTGGGGAATTGAGCTTTTTGAAGGAGTTACTACAGTAGCTTGTGTTTTTATGTGAAAAGCCTTGCTGTTCCAAAGCTTTGCCAGAGGTCTAATATCTTTTGAATAAACTAATGTTGCTAATGAAGATTGTGTGAAGTTTTGTATGAACGAAAAGTTTCAGGTGTAGAGAGAGAATGATGCAATGAGATGAAGAATGGACAAAATATCAAGCTTGGGGATGCCACCATGGTGTCACCCCAAGAAATATCCAAGAGGTACAAGAGTCAAAGCTTGGGGATGCCCAAGGCATCCCCTTCTTCATCAATAAAAAGCTCAGGTTTGTCTAGACACTTCTTTTTTATTGTTTTCATGCACAATTGTGTTGTTCTTGGAGCGTCTTAGTTTTCATTTGCTTTGCTTAGGTTGTTTAGTTTGTTTAAGTAGTTTGGACCCCGTTCTCGCTGTGTTGTTTTGCAAATAAGTTGTTTGGTCTTGGAAAGGAGTAGTAAGTTCTTGCTTGAAGTGCAAGAGGAGCTTGCATTGACTGTGACTTAGACTTTAGCATGACATGATAGGTGTTTTTTGACCTTATGCTTAGTGATTATTGTTGTAGCATGTCTTGTTCCAAACAATTGGGATTGCTTAGTGTGCCTTGAAGAAATTATGCATTGTTTTAGCATGCAAAAGCATAGTAATGTGGTATTCTCCTTTGATGCTTTGTTTGGGTTGACTTGGCACATGCTCACACCATGTTATGACTCTCACAAGTCACCATTAGCCTCTATGGTCATTTAGTCCTTGACTTATAGTACCACTCTATGCTTTTATTAGAAATGCTTTGTTGCTCTGCATGATTATGGCCATTATGCTCTCTTAGTTGGTTGCTCCCAGTCTTTTGCTAGCCTCCACTTGTATGAGTAAGCTCTACTCATGCTTCCAACTCCCAAGAAACCAAGTTATTCCAAAGTTTCCACTATAAACTCATATGCATGGTGTGTTACACCATTTCAAGTATATTCTTGTTTTTATCTATCTTCCAATTAAAAACTATTTTGTTATGTGAAAACTTAGTGATTAAAGACCTCACAAACTTGATGGACCACTTTATATTCCTTGCCCCTAATAAACTTGAACCATTGTGGCGCTATGTTGTATATGCTTACACTTATACGTTGGAATTAGAAGAACCGTGTTGTCACGGGGAACGTTTTCAACATTGCACTTGTACTTTGTACTCAGTTGATATCATGCTCTTTTGTCTATGGATGTCACCGGTGTGAAATAAAGAGGGAACTTGTAAGTCCATGGAGTAAGTATTCCGTGTTAGAGAAACGCCTGGGACGCTGGCCTAATCCATGCCTAATCATGGTGGAAACTTGCAGCATCACCATAGTGAGCTATCTATGAAGCATCCTCAATAAAAAAGCTATGCATATAGTAAATAAAAAGATCGCTGAGATGCTCATTGTCTGCTTGCCTTGTCATTTTGGTTATGGGAAAGCTCCTATACCATGTGCAAGGGGTACCCCGTTGGCGGTTCTCTATGATATTCAAATACTTACAATGACAAGAACTTGCCTGTTACTGAAGTTGAGTAGCATGAGGTGTGGCCCTCGTATTCAAGGGACTTGAGATTGCCAACTTATACTTTGTTAAGCATATACTCCATAGTTAGTTCAGTTTAACCTTAATCACTTCAAGATGCTTATGATAGGGGCAATGAGGGCTAAGAGCTAACAAATACCATAATTTTTGGAAGCTCTTTTTGAAATTTGAAATCCCTGCTTCCTTTACAAAAAGGCCTTTCTTCCACCATTATTGAGTCTCCACCTTCTACCTTTAGGCACCATTAAGAGAGCATAGTTGTCATTCTGTGTGCAGTGTTCCAAAGCTTATTGATTGATGCATATTGTGATATTACTTGTTCTTGTATTATTTGTTTCTAGTCACCCTTGTGAACTTTGAAGTTGTCCTATGCATCTATTTGCTACTCTATGAGTGACAAGATGATTGCCACTATGCTATGTTTTGTGTATGTCAAACAAACAAACGTTTTTCAATACATCTTATTCATGATCTTTGTTTGTAGCTTGTCATGTTGCATGCATAGTTACTATGTCCTATTGTTGGAACTCCATCTCCCATGCACATGTTTAGAGTTCTTTGATCCTAGTTTTCAATGCTTGCAAATGATTGGATCTTTATTGTGAGGGTGCATGTCACCTCAAAAATTATTCTTTTATCACTTACCTACTCGAGGACGAGCAGGAGTTAAGCTTGGGGATGTTGATACGTCGGAAACGTATCTATAATTTTTTATGCTCCATGCTTGTTTAGTATCTACTTTGCTTTGCTTGTCTACACTTTGAGGTGCTTTTTACATGTTTTCTGGTACTAACCTATTAACAAGTTGCCACAGTTCCAGTTGCCTGTTTTCTGCTGTTTTTGGTTTCAGAAAAGTTAGTAAAAAAATATTCTCGGAATTGGACGGGACAAACGTCAAAGTCAATAACTTTCCATGAGGAACAAGAATCCAGAAGACGAGACGGAGACGCAAGCCAGGGCGGCCAGACCCCCCCCTAGGCGCGGGTGGGCCCTGCCCCACGCCTGGGAGGGGTGTGGCCCCTCTGGCCACCTCCTCGGCCTCCCCCTTCGCCTATAAGAATCCCCCGATGTAGAAACCCTAAGCACCCGATCAAATCTCCACGAAACCGTTTGTAGCCGCCGCCACCATCGTCCCTAGATCGGGGGGTCTGAAGTTCTTCCTGGCACCCTACCATAGGGGAGATCATCCCGGAGGCCCTATCTACGGTATGTTGCGTGAGTAGTTCCACCTTGGACTATGGGTCCATGTAGTAGCTAGATGGTTGTATCTCCTCCTTGTGCTTTCATGTATAGATCTTATGAGCTCCGTTCATGATCAAGATCTAATCTATTTGTAATCATGCATGTTGTGTTTGCGGAGATCCGATGGATATTGAGATTATTATGTTGATTTGATTAATGGTTTTGTCTTTATGATTCTATCATGTCTATCTTGTTTGTGATCTTGCATGCTCTCCGTTGTTAGTAGCTATCTTGGCCAAGTAGTTGCTAGTGACTCCAAGAGGGGGTATTTATGCTCGATAGTGGGTTCATGCCTCTAGTTTCCAAGGGAAGTGACAATAATCTCTTCGGTTGTAGATGTGTTGTTTCTACTAGGGAGAAAACAACTGTCTCTTGTTCATGGAACATGTGGACTGTTTACCTTACACACTTTGCTTCAAGCAGTTGTCTGTTGCTTGCAACTTAATACTGGAGGGGGTTCGGATGATAACCTGAAGGTGGACTTCTAGTCATAGATGCAGTTGGATGGCGGTCTATGTATCTTGTTGTATTGCCCAATCGAATCTCATAGGATCTTTCTGACTAGTAATTGCATTGTTATGCCTTGCTCAGTTCCTGTCAATTGCCCTGCTGTAATTTGTTTACCCTTTATGCCATGTTGTTTATCTAAGGAGAGCACCTCGAACTATGGACCCCGGTCCAATCTTTACCATTGATACATCCTCCACTATTACTTGTTTACTTGTTGCAAACCATTACCGTCCACACCATACGTTTAATCCTTTGTTACAGCAAACCGGTGAGCTTGACAACCTCACTGATTCATTGGGGCAAAGTCTTGAGTTTGTGTTGTGCAGGTCTCCGCATTGCTTGCAACACCTGTGTGACGTTTCCTTCCTCGTACTGGTTCGATAACCTCGATTTCTTAACTGAGGGAAACTTGCTGATGTGTTGCTTCACACCTTGCTCTTGGGGTTTCCCGACGAAGCACTCCCACTTGGACTGGCGCTGCATCAGCAGGGTGCCAGGAAGAACTTCAGATCCCCCCCCCCCCGATCTAGGGACGACGGTGGCGGCGGCTATAGTAGGTTTTGTGGAGTTTTGATTGAGTGCCCAGGGTTTCTGTATCGGGGGCTTCTTATAGGCGAAGAGGTGAGGCCGGGAGGTGACCAGGGGGCCACACCCTTCCCAGGCGCGGGCCCACCCCTGGCCGCGCCAAGGGGGGTTTGGTTGCCCTGGTTCGTGTCTCCGTCTCGTCTTCTGGATTCGTGTCCCTCATGGTAAAATATTGACTTTGGCTTTTGTCCCGTCCAATTCTGAGAATATTGATTTTCTGCCTTTCTAGAACCAAAAACAGAAGAAAATAGGCAACTGGCACTGTGGCAACTTGTTAATAGGTTAGTTCCAGAAAAGATATAAAAACACCTCAAAGTGTAGACAAAGCAAAGCAAAGTAGATACTAAACAAGCATGGAGCATAAAAAATTATAGATACATTTCCAACGTATCAAACATCCCCAAGCTTAACTCCTGATCGTCCTCGAGTAGGTAAGTGATAAAAGAATAATTTTTGAGGTGACATGCACCATCAAAACCAAGATCAAACCATTTGCAAGCATTGAAAGCTGAGATCAAAGAACTCTAAACATGTGCATGAAATATGGAGTTCTAACAATAGGACATAGTAACTATGCATGCAACATGAAAGGCTACAAACAAAGATCATGAATAACATGCATTGAAAAACGTTTGTTTGTTTCACATATAGAAAACATAGCATAGTGGCATTTAGCTTGTCCCTCATATAGTAGCAAATATATGCATATGACACCTTCAAAGTTCACAAGGGTGACTATAAACAAGTAGCACAAGAATAAGTAATATCACAATATGCATCAATCAATAAGCTTTGGGACACTGCACACAGAATGAAAACTATGCTCTCTTAATGGTGCCTAAAGGTAGAAGGTGGAGACTCAAATAATAGTGGAAGAAAGGCCCTTTGTAAAGGAAGCAGGGATTTCAAGTTTCAAAAAGATCTTCCAAAAATTATGGTACTTGCTAGCTTTCAACCTTCATTGCCGCTATCATAAGCATCTTGAAGTGATTAAGGTTAAAGTGAACAAACTATGGAGTATATGTGTAGCACCCCGGGTAAAACCACTATTAGAAAATCGTTGTTTGTATTTGTGCATCATCCTGCCTGCATCATCATGTCATCATGCATAAATTTCGCATAAAACTATTCTTGAAAAGCCCTATTTTATTTTCTACAAATAGCCCCTCTATCTATTTTAAATGTCAAACCCCGGGCTTGTCCGGAGTATTTTATTTGTCTAAAAACCTATTTATAAAATGTTTTATTTTAAAAATAAATAAAACAAAAACCTATTTTTTCAGGTGAGGCAGCCCGGCCCGTAGGCCAGGCCACCTACTACCCCGGCTAGCCCAGCCCGTTTTGACCAAACCCTAGATTCACCAAACCCTAACCCTAGGACACCTCAATCCTCCACCCCGCCGCCGCCACCCCCTGGCTTCACACCACATCGACGCTCCTGCACCAGGCAACCCCACACGCACACCGTCCACCCCGCCCGCAACACGCACCCGACCCACCTACACAGCGCGAACACCACGCGGTCAACCACCCACCCACGCATCTCCTGGCCCCAAGTCAACCCCACGGCCTCGCTCGCATCGGCCACCCCGCACGAGCCCCTTCCCCGCCTCCCTGCCGCAATCCACGCCCTCCTCTCCCGTACACGTCTTCACTTCGCCGCCAGCGGACGCCCTCCCCTGCCATCTGCCTGAGTCGCCCCCCTCCGCTTCGAGCTCCCCGTCGACCGCCTCACCGCCGCACGACCCGACTGCCTCTGCCCGCCTTCCCGGCGCAGCAGCGCGCCCCACGGTCGCCTTCCACCTCACTAGCCCCGTGGCCTCACCTCGAGCCCGTGACCTTCCACCGCCGCGCTGCCCTCTGCCTCGCCTGAACTCCGCCTCCCCGAGCACATGATGCCGCCTCATCATCGCCTTCCTCAAGATCGCCTCAGTCGACCCCGTCCTCTCCACGCGCGGCCGTCCTCGCCGACCCCCGCTGACCACCCTTCCTCTATAGCGCCGCCCGCGGTCCCTTGTTCTTGCCCGCGCCCGCCCATGGAGCTCTGCCACCACCGCCGCTTCCAGCGAAGATCGCGTCGGCCTCTCATCCCTGGTCCCGCCAGGCTCAGGCCAGATCTTCTGTCCGCCCTAGGTCGGCCCCACCTCGATCCATGCCTTCCAGACGTGGGCGCCGTTAACTGCCAGCGCGCATGCTTCTGTAGTGTGATCCTATGATATCTGGTGGTGTTAATGCGGTCTGTATATGCCGTTGTGTTTCAATGCCAGTGTTTGGACCGATGGTATACTGAGGTTGCCTCGTTTTGGCACTGATGTGAAGATGGTGCGGCGCAATCTCGACTATCGTCTGACAGACCCTGGCGATTGAAGGATGAACGAGTACTCCGATGCCGAACCAAGTTCTTCCGGAACCCGCACCCTTTGGATCGCCAAGACCTCCTTCTGGACCCGAAGACCGATCCCTCGAACCCTCGGAACCCCAAGTTCGACGAGTTTCGATGTGCGACTCCTATTTCTTCCGAGCCCCCTTTTTTTTATAAATTGCCATAATAAACTTGTCGCATATTAATTGATCCATACTCGCATACATGTTTATTTGTTTAGGGGTACTTTGTCGTTTCACCTAAATTAAATATGGAGACTATATGCGAGATATTTGTGTCTTATCTCGGCTTCATTTAATTTGTGTAGTGAACTGTTGATACAATTTGCCTTGATAAGACAACATTTAAATTGCCGGTACCTAAACAACATGAACCTAGTAATTAATTGTCGGAACCTCGGTTCCGCTTAATATGGCCTAATTGCATCGCATATTTTTCATGCCATACATCATACTTGCATCATGCCCGATCTTTTGCCGTAGTATTAAATAGTGCATCCGGTGTTTCTGCTAGTACCTTGCTTTTTCATGGATTAGGCCGATGAGTTGATGCGAGTATCGACCCGATCTTCGGATGAACCTTTGGCATTGTTTTCAAGCGAGCATTCCCCCTCTTTCTACCTATTTTACATTTCTAGTCTTTACTTCCTCCTGTTGATCTATTGCTATCTGTGTTGCGATGCTATAGATTTCGTATACCTTTATACTTTACTGCAGCCCATATATTGCCATGGACACATCCTATTACCTATTGTTTGGTAGACAGTCAGCCTTGCGAGTCGCAGTTGCTTGCTCAGGTGTTGTTCGATGTCATCAAGTACCACAGTTGTTGGAAGCCTTCCATATGCTTTATGTTGGAGATGATCATGGCTTTAATTACCGTTTAATAACTAAAATTGAAGTAGGTAAATAATGCAGAGGCACAGGTGGGCAATAGATGTTATTTGGTTTTTAACCGTCCACTTGTGTCCCGTAGGACCCCGAGTACTTGATACCTGTTCTTTGAATATTCGCACTATCCGCATGTGGGACCATGAATCCCCCTAACCCTAGCTTGATTCATATTTAATTCCTAGGGGCCACAAACTAGTTTGGGGCTTTATTACTATCCTGTACTTATGCCATGATTTACTGCTTTATTTACGATTGTGCGCGGAGCGCCTGTAATGTTTAGGTAAGTGGAATGTTTCCGCGGTATCGACAAGCCCAGTGACACTTTCGGGTTCCCAGTCGTTTACAGCCATTGACACAAACCTCTGGGTCCGTCTCGGAGCCGACCAACTTCGTCGCGGGTTGCTTAGTGGGGTGGCCCCCTGAAATCAAATATGAATCTTGCGAATGTTCTGTCGTGATGCCTCGATGGGTTTTTATTTGGTTTTTCCCGAGGTTGATCGTGCGTGTGTTGCTATTTGTGCCCCCTTGAAGGGTAAAACTTTCTGAAAGTCGTGTCCGCGGTTATGGACGACTTGGAGCACAGTATCTCGATCATAGACAACTCTAACTAAAGTAGTGCTATAAATTTGACTTTATAATGACTAGTAATCAGCCTCACTATAATGGAATGGCTAAATAAAAGTGCCCACAACTGTTGGATTTGGGTTCTCACCTGTTACAATTGTATCTGACTAGTAAGTATCCCAACTACAATGGAATGGTTAACTAAAAGTGCCCACTGCTTACTACATCAGGATGACTCATGCTATCTATATCTGACTAGTAATTGCTGCAACTTTAATGGAATGATAAAATTTCCAACTGTGTGAGTTCCTCGGTTGACTTCCTCGATTTGTTTCGAGGGAGAAACACCAGGATGGGTATGTTTGGTGTTAGCATCAGGTTGGATCCGAATAGGCATTTCTTATCCCTATATGGTAGCCACCAGCTGTATTGAGTCTCTATAGGTTGTTTAGTGCATGCTGCGCTGCCGCTTCTGTCCACCATACCTATGTAGGCGAGGGCCGCCGAATTCTAGTCTCGCCGTGTACTGGCCTCGGTACTGACCGCTCTCTTTTTCTTTTGCCCTTTGTCGGCACCCCTTTTGTTTAAGCAGGTTTTGAGATCGACGTCGTTAGCGGGGTTACCCTTCCGGCTTGGCCTGGGCAGGGTTATGGACGCCATTGGTTATTCTTCAGGGCTCTTAGCCCCATTTGCATCTTGTCCATAGTCGGACGTTGCATCGTTTTCCAGGTGATTTGGATCTTTGTATTGTATATTTGTATTCTTGACTCATGGAGTCGTTGTTGTATATATCTGTTTTGTGGGTTCCATCGTGGACTATTGAGTAATGATATTGCTTTGTTTTCCACCCGCACGCAAGTGCCTGGTGGGCACCTCTAAATCGTTTTTATGCGGGTTTGGCGGGAATCGCTAAAACTTGCATAGGGCCGATCGGAGGGTGTTACAATATGCTTGACAAAGTATAAGTTGGCAATCTCAAGTCCCTTGAATATGAGGGCCACACCTCATGCTACTCAACTTCAGTCACCTATAAGTTCTTGTCATTGTAAGTACATGCATATCATAGAGAACCGCCAACGGGGTACTCCTTGCACATGGTACAGGAGCTACCCCATAACCAAAATGACAAGGAAAGCAGACAATGAGCATCTCAACCATCTTTTTATTTACTATATGCATAGCTTTTTATTGAGGATGCTTCATAGATAGCTCACTATGGTGATGCTGCAAGTTTCCACCATGATTAGGCATGGCTTAGGCTAGCGGCCCAGGCGTTTCTCTAACACAGAATACTTACTCCATGGACTTACAAGTTCCCTCTTTATTTCACATCGGTGACATCCATAAACAAAAGAGCATGATATCAACTGAGTATAAAGTACAAGTGCAATGTTGAAAACGTTCCCCGTGACAACACGGTTCTGCTAATTCCAACATATAAGTGCAAACATATACAACATAGCGCCACAATGGTTCAAGTTTATTAGGGGCAAGGAATATAAAGTGGGCCATCAAGTTTGTGAGGTCTTTAATCACTAAGTTTTCATATAACAAAATAGTTTTTAATTAGAAGATAGATAAAAACAAGAATATACTTGGAATGGTGTAACACACCATGCATAGGAGTTTATAGTGGAAACTTTGGAATAACTTGGTTTCTTGGGAGTTAGAAGCATGAGTAGAGCTTACTCATACAAGTGGAGGCTAGCAAAAGACTGGGAGCAACCAACTAAGAGAGCAATAATGACCATAATCATGCATAGAAACAAAACATTACTAATCAAATCATAGAGGGGTACTATAAGTCAAGAACTAAATGATCATAGAGGCTATGGTGACTTGTCATAGTCATAAAATGGTGTGAGCATGTGCCAAGTCAACCCAAACAAAGCATCAAAGGAGAATACCACAATGCTATGCTTTTGCATGCTAAAACAACGCATAATTTCTTCAAGCCACACTAAGCAATACCAATTGTTTGGAACAAGACATGCTACATCAATAATCACTAAGCATAATGTCAAAACAACACTTAGCATGTCATGCTAAAGTCTAAGTCACAGTCAATGCAATCTCCTCTTGCACTTATCAAGCAAGAACTTTCTACTACTTTCCAACACCAAGCAACTTATTTCCAACACAACACAGCGAGAACGGGAGTGCAAACTATTTTATTCAAGCAAACTAAACAATCTATGCAAAGAAAACGAAAACTAAGACACTCCAAGAAGAATACAACTGTGCATGAAACAATAAAAACGAAGTGTCTATACAGACCTGAGCTTTTTACTGATGAAGAAAGGCATCCCCAAGCTTTGACGCTTGTATCTCTTGGATATTTCTTGGGGTGAAAATGGGGTGGGATCCCCAAGCTTGAGATTTTGTCCATTCTTCATCTCATTACATTGTTCTCTCTCTACTCCTGAAATTTTTCCTTCATACAAAACTTCACACAATCTTCATTAGCAACATTAGTGTATTCAAAAGATAATAGACCTTTAGGCAAAGCTTTGTAACATCAAGACTTTTCACTAAAAACAAGCTACAGTAGTAAATCCTTCAAAAAGCTCAATTTCGCAAAAAAGAACTCAAAAAGGAATCAATAAGAAGCAAATGCAAATAATGGCAGAAATCTGTCAAAACGGATCAGCAGGTAGAAACCGATTTTTTCAAACATCTTCTGTTATTCAAATCAAAAAGTGTTGATCTAACTAAAGTTAGCTAACATACTGGGTGATTTATGAGTAAATTTTCAGCTCAATCCGAGTTATAGAGACTCCTCACGAATATTTTTGGTGGAGGACATAAATATGTTTCAGGATAGCAACTGCCCAAATCTTATTTCCTTCTCATTAGAGGTTATTCTTGGCACAACAAGCAAACAAAAGGAAAAGGAGAGGTCATTACTAAAGTAATAACTCCCAAGACTCAAGGAAACTCTTGGGTTATCTCCCAACAAGTATTTTTCTTTAACGCCTTTAAGTTAGGCTTGATAGCTTGAGAAGATGCTCACATAAGAATTATGAACTGAAGTAAAAGAGAGCATCAAGAAGCAAATTCAAAACACATTTAACTCTAACCCACTTCCTATGCATAGGAATATTGTATGGAAATAAATTCACAAAGAACAAAGTGATAGGCATAGGAAGATGAAACAAGAGCAACTTCAAAACTTTTAGCACATAGAGAGGTGTTTTAGTACCATGAAAACTTCTACAACCATACTTTCCTCTCTCATAATAATTTTCAGTAGCATCATGAATAAACTCAACAATATAGCTATCCCATAAAGCATGTTTTTCATGATCTACAAACATAAAATTTCTATCAAGCTCAAAAATAGTGGGATTAAAACCTTCACAGGTTTTACCCAAAGTAGATATTTCAAAGGGATCCACATGAACATAACATTCATCCTCCTTTGGTAAGCATGGGGGACAATCAAATAATATAAGAGGTAAATAGTTACTCTCATTAGAAGGTAGACATGGGTAGATCCATTCTTCCTCCTTTTGTTCATCACTCTCCTCTTCTTTTTCATCTAATGAGCTTCCAGTTTCAACAATTTCTTCTTTCATAGGCTCCTGCAAGGCATTAATCTCTTCCATTTATGGAAAACGCCTATTGAAATATTCAAGAATATAGATATTTTCTTCCTTATAATTATCAAAGCAAAATTTAAGTATCTCATAAACCTCATGTTCATAAGGTGCATCATCAGTATTTTTTAAGCAAACTGGCAAGTTCAAATGCACCCTTGAAGGCAATAAATTCTTCAATTTGTTCCACGTCATCAAAATCATAATTTCCTTTAACATAAGAGGATATGGTAAAATTATCATTATACTCACATTGGAAAGGAAGGTGTTTGTGCCTCCTACAGCAACACGATTTATCAAAGCAATAAGTAACATTATAAGTAGAGCACACGTCTTTAGCAATAGTATTTAACTTATCAATTTGTTCCCATAAGTGTTTCACTTTTT
Source organism: Avena atlantica (assembly GCA_910589765.1). Taxonomy (NCBI): domain Eukaryota; kingdom Viridiplantae; phylum Streptophyta; class Magnoliopsida; order Poales; family Poaceae; genus Avena; species Avena atlantica. Next base: position 523,446,373 of record OU342733.1, read on the forward strand.
GTGACAAGCGGTGTTCCTTATAATAATACTTTTGTTCTTCCGTGAACCCACCTTGCCAATAAGAACTAGTTTCAAAGAAACCATCTATTGATAGAAAGCATGACCAAGCAAGGCAATAACAGACCACCAACTAGAGTAGGAACTAATTTTTTTGTGTTTTTGATAAGAGAAAGCAAACCAAACTAGACTAATTTTTTTAAGTTTTTGAAAAGAGGCAAACAAAACCAAGAAAAAGAAACTAAGCAAACTAAAAACAAAGTAAAGATAAAGGAAGTGGAGGACTCCCCTTGTGAAGACGTCCTTAGCGTCCCCGGCAACGGCGCCAGAAAACTTGTTGATGACTCCTTGATGGCGCCTAAGAACTTGGTGCTTGACGTGGAGTCTATTGGGAACCCCAAGAGCAAGGTGTGAAGCAGCACAGAAGCAATTTTTCCCTCAGTAAGAAACCAAGGTTATCAAACCAGTAGGAGGAAGGAAACGTCACACAGGTGTTGCAAGCAACGCGGAGACCTACACAACACAAACTCAAGACTTTGCCCCAACTAACAGTGAGGTTGTCAATCTCACCGGTTTCTGTAACAAAGGATTAAACATATGGTGTGGAAGGTAATGGTTTGCAGCAAGTAAGCAGGTAACAGTGGAAGATGTATCAATGGTAAATATTGGACCGGGGTCCATAGTTCACTAGAGGTGTTATCCTTAGATAAACAACATGGCATGAAGGGTAAACAAATTACAGTAGGGCAATTGATAGGAACTGAGCAAGGCATAACAATGCAATACCAGACAAAAAGATCCTATGAGATTCGATTGGGCAATACAACAATATACATAGACCGCCATCCAACTGCATCTATGACTTGAAGTCCACCTTCAGGTTATCATCTAAACCCCCTCCAGTATTAAGTTGCAAGCAACAGACAACTGCTTTAAGCAAAATGTGTAAGGTAAACAATCCACTTGTTCCATGAAGAAGAGACCGTTGTTTTCTCCCTAGTGGCAACATCACATCTACAACCGAAGAGATTTCTGTCACTTTCCTTGGAAACTAGAGGCATGAACCCACTATCGAGCATAAATACCCCCTTTTGGAGTCACTAGAAACTACTCGGCCAAGATAGCTAGTAACATGGAGAGCATGCACGATCACAAACAACATAGACATGATAGTATCATAAAGACAAAACCATTAATCAATCTGACATAGTAATCTCAATATCCATCGGATCCCCGCAAACACAACATGCATGATTACAAATAGATTAGATCTTGATCATGAACGGAGCTCACAAGATCTATACATAAAAGCACAAGGAGGAGATACAACCAACTAGCTACTACATGGACCCATAGTCCAAGGTGGAACTACTCATGCTTCATACCGGAGAAGAAGGCCTCCAAGATGATCTCCCCTCTGGCAGGGTGCCGGGAAGAACTTCAGATCCCCCAGATCTAGGGACGACGGTGGCGGTGACTATAGTAGGTTTCATGGAGTTTTGATCGGGTGCCCAGGGTTTCTATATCGGGGGCTTCTTATAGGCGAAGAGGCGAGGCCGGGAGGCAACCAGGGGGGCCACACCCTGCCCAGGCGCGGGCCCACCCCTGGTCACGCCTAGGGGGGTTTGGCCGCCCTGGATTGCGTCTCCGTCTCATCTTCTGGATTCGTGTCCTTCACGGTAAAATATTGACTTTGGATTTTGTCCTGTCCAATTCCGAGAATATTGTTTTTCTGCCTTTCTGGAACAAAAAACAGAAGAAAACAGGCAACTGACACTGTGGCAACCTGTTAATAGGTTAGTTCCAGAAAAGATATTAAAACACCTCAAACTGTAGACAAAGCAAAGCAAAGTAGATACTAAACAAGCATGGATCATCAAAAATTATAGATACGTTTCCGACGTATCAGCATGCAGCAGAGTGCACCTCAAGTAACTCCTGCAGGCCTGGGTGGAGGTTGGTGGCCGCATAGGCGAGGCACATATGATAATATGGACCTCCTATAGTTTCAAGTATAGGAGGCGCATATGGAAAGAATGCGCCTCGCATAAGCTATGTGTGCCCGGGTGGAGGTCGGTGGTCGAATATAAGAGACACATATGACCATATGCGCCTCCTATACTTGATAATATGTGAGGCCAATGCAAGAGAGTGCGCCTCAAGTAACTCTTGCGGGCCCGGGTGGAGGTAGGTGGCCGCATAGGCAAGGCGCATATGGTCATATGCGCCTCCTATAGTTTGAAGTATAGGAGGCACATATGGAGAAATATGCGCCTCCTATAGTTTCAAGTATAGGAGGTGCATATGGAGAAATATGCGCTTCCTATAACCTGGCCGGATTCAAATTCAAAACAGCCACCTACCACACCTATATAACACCTACCACCTCTCCTCCTTCTCCTTCTCCTCCACCTCTCCTTCTTCTCCCCTTCTCCTCATCCTTCTCCACTCTCCTTCTCCTCCACTCTCCTCCTCCTCCTCTTCCTCCGGCGACCTCCTCCTCCTTCGGCGAATACTCCGGCCATGGCCTCCACAACCACATCGACCATATCCTCCTCCTCCACCTCCGACGACTGATGGTGCTGGGAAGCACTTCGTCGGGCAACCCCAAGAGCAAGGTGTGAAGCAACACATCAACAAGTTTCCCTCAGTAAGAAACCGAGGTTATCGGACCAGTAGGAGGAAGGAAACATCACACAGGTGTTGCAAGCAACGTGGAAACCTGCACAACACAACCTCAAGACTTTGCCCCAATGAATCAGTGAGGTTGTCAAGCTCACCGGTTTGCTGTAACAAAGAATTAAACGTATGAGGTGGAAGGTAATGGTTTGTAACAAGTAAACAAGTAACAGTGGAGGATGTATCAATGGTAAAGATTGGACCGGGGTCCGTAGTTCACTAGAAGTGCTCTCCTTAGATAAACAACATGGCATGAAGGGTAAAAAATTACAGCAGGGCAATTGACAGGAACTGAGCAAGGCATAACAATGCAATACCAGACAAAAAGATCCTATGAGATTCGATTGGGCAATACAACAATATACATAGACCGCCATCCAACAACATCTATGAGCCTCACATATTTGAAGTATAGGAGGCCCATATCATATGCGTGAAGGGTTTCGCAGCATAGTAAATCAAAAAAATTCTACGGATGCGAACGGGAAAGCCAAGATCTAATCTAGGAGATGCAAACAACGAGGGGGGATAGATGGGATCTTCATACCTTTGAAGATTCGCACAGCGGAACGTTCAACAGAACGTGGTTGATGTAGTCGTACTCGCTTCTCCTCCTCGCGATCCGATCCGATCCAAACACCGCAAGTGGCGATGCCTCCAAGAGATGCACACGTACGGCACCTCGACGTTTCCTCCTTCCTCGGTCCAGCAAGTGGGGTGGAGAGATAGATTGGATCTACAACATGACGGTGTGGTGCAAAGGTGGAGAGTTTCTGCGGCAGGCCTTCGCCTACGCGCAGTCGGGAGAGAGAGAGAGAGATCTGGAGGGCAACAGTATGGAGGCTAGGGTTGAAGGAGTGGGGGAGGAGGGCTGTGCCCCTGCCCTCTATATATAGGGGGCTGGCCGCCCCCCTTGGCCCCTCCTCCAAGCCCTAGGGCGGCGGCCCCAAGGGTTGGAGTGGGGGGCAAGTTTTCCCCCTCCTTCTAGAAGGTTTCCCTAGGGTTTCCCTAGGGTTTTGGCCGGCTGGGCCTATGGGGCCTTGTGCCCCTGGCCCAATGCGGCCAGGGCACTCCCTCGTAGGCCCCCTCCCCCTGCCGACAAGTGGGGCCACGTTGGTCCCACTCCGGAAGGTTCTAGAAGCTTCCGGTACAATACCGAACAATCCGAAACAATTCCGAAATCCAAAAACTGCTTTCCCTTATATGAATCTTATTCTCCAGACATTCCAGAACCTCTCGCGAAGTCCTGGATCTCATCCGAGACTCCAAACAAAAACTCATAAACCAATTATCCATTCTATCCTAGCGTCGAGGCACGTTAAGTGTATGACCCTACGGGTTCGAGAATATGTAGACATGATCTTCTATCAATAATCAACAGCGGGGTCTGGAAACCCATATTGACTCCCACATACTCATCGATGATCATATCGGATGAACCACGATGCCAGGATTCAACTAATCCCAAATATTCCCTTCATCACGCGATATTTTACTTGCCCGAGATTCGATCGTCGGTATCGGCATACCTAGTTCAATCTCGTTCACAGCAAGTACTTTACTCGTTCCGTAATCCGATATCACTTTGTGATTAACTCCTTAACCACGTGCTTGCAAGAAGTGTTGATATCGATTACCGAGTGGGCCCGAAGTATATCTCTCCGACTTGGGAGGGACAAATCCCATCTTGATACATACAACCCAACAGATACTTTTCGATCACCTGAGAGACACCTTTATGATCACCCTCTCATAGGATGACGTTTGATGACCTCAAAGCTTTCTTTCGATACCAGGGAGTTGCATTATCTCATGGTCTAAGAAATACAATATTTGACATAAGAAAAAGCTTCGCAAGATGAACATGATGACACGATCTAATTGCTCTGCTTGATTTGGGTCTGTCTATCATATCATTGGAGAATGATATGATCTCATTATTAATCGACAACTCATGTCTATGGTTAGGAAATCTTAACCATCATTAATCAATGAGCTAGTCCATAGAGGCGTAGTAGGGACACAGTGTTGTTCATAAACCACACAAGTATCAAAGTTTCGGATTAATACAATTCTAGCATGGAATATAAACGTTATCATGAACAAGAATTATAATAATAACATCTTTATTATTGCCTCTAGGGCATAATTCCAACAATGCGCATCACATAAAAAATAGGCAAGGCACGACGTTGGAGGTACATATGATATGCTCCTTCGCATAACCTTTTCTCTAGTAGTGAATCAATTGATATAGTAAAGCCGAAAATACAATCTTTTCTAGATTAGGATATTTTTATTAGGTTTTTAAATTGGGAAAATTTGCTAGAGGACACCGTTATTTTTTGGCGTTTGCCAAAACACACCGCTGGAATGTGTCTTTGCTGAGTACCATTATAATTTCGTGGCACATTTGCCAAGACACACTGCATGCCGCAAATGGAAAATTTGACTAATTTTATTGGGATGACCATCATATGTCTGGTTTGAACACTTTTTTCTCTAATTCAAATTCACCAAATCCAGCATGTGCATATACCGAACATGAATTAGAAACTATACGTAAGTTCACATCAAGTTGGAACATCCAGGCCAAGACGCCATCCATTGCAGCATGCAGCATCGTGGTTAAGAAAAAAATCAACGAGGGAACTGGGAAAAAGCTGGATAGTTTTTTCTATCTGAAACATCGTGTATTTCAATTAAAATTTTAGACATATTTGCAACAAGGTAAAAAGGTAATCTAAAACGTCAAACTTTTCGTTTTGGGCAGTACAGTGTGTTCTAGCAAATTGTCACGAAATAATAATGGTACTGGGCAAAGTCACATTCCAACAGTGTGTTTTAGCAAACGCCGGAAAATAACAGTGTCCTCTAGCAAATTTTCTCTTTTAAATTTATTGTTGAATGATGATGTGTAGCAACTGAGAATTATATTCTAATGTACTTAAATTTTTGCAGTTTGTCATTGAACTAGGCAATAGGAATTTTCATATATGTAAACAACAAGAGATGACAGAATAGTAGCAGAACTAAAGGTTTTTTAGTACATTTCACACATAGGCATTGCACTTCAGTACATAACACATGGTTTTTTAGACTAACAAAAGTAATTCTGACTTGATCTTGTACAGGTAAACATGAAGCTTGGTATAGTACTGAACCTGTTGCTCTGCATTTTCTTGGTACCGAACTTGCAATTGCATTGCTACTTGCTGCTCTTCCAATGATACTCGATACTAAACATGCTCTGCACTTTCTCTTTGTTGCCTACTCTGCAATTGCTGATCATGTTGCTATTGATGTGTCGTAGCTGCAGTTTCAACTCTTCTTTGCATTTTCTCTTTGTTCAAATCCATGTTCTTCATTTGAATTATAAAATGTGCCAATGAGTGGCATCCTTGCATACAGATCAATTAAGACAGCAGCAACTCTACTCATTTGCCTTGCCATTGAGTGCACTGTTGTCGCCGATCGTCCGCCATCGCCACCCATTAGGAGGAGCTGTTGCAGTGGAGAGCAGAGACATAACTGGTTCGGTCTAACCAAGACGCGCTTGCTTGGGTGGTTTGGACCCATCCGGGCTCACTTGGCATCATGGCAACTGCTCTGGTATCCACGTGTGAGAAACCACCGAGCAAAACAGCCTCACGCGGCAGATGGGGCTCTCTATCCGGTATTTCATACTTGAGGGGGTTAATTGCCCCACTTGAAACTTGGGGGTGTTCTCCGTCCAAAACCTTATACATAAGGGGGTGATTTGAACTTCTTTCTTTTTCTTATTTTTTTTGCTAGTTTCCATGATCTACTAGGATACCACTTGAAATATATTTTACCATATTTTATATGCTTCCGTTAGATTCTTTTTTGCTGCGTGGAGTATACCATGTTTCTCAAGAACTATGCACTAATGATGATGAAGTTGCACATGCTTCTACATACCTTGTAGTACGCCGCGAACGAACAAAGAGATGCTTATATACTTCCATGCTTCCTAGTTATCATTCATATGTTGCATAACAACTAAATTTTTGCTTCTACAAGTTGCATAAACAAAAATTTGCTTGTACTGAACTTTTGCTTCGACATAAGTTTCAGCAATCTAAAACTGGTGCATGCTTCCTAACTTTGTTGCAACACACATCTCCAATGTAGTGAATGATGCCGAACCATTGTATGGTGAAGAGTCGTTTCACGGCCGCTCGGTTGAGGGATTCTATTACTATTAATAGGATCAGGACTACTCTCGGCCTACAGATCCTAGTGAAGTTGTCAATGGATTTCATCTTGACGGTGGCAACGGCTATGGTCGACAAGGAGGACCAACAAGCGAGGGAGTATGTGTAACACCCTCCGAATCGGACCTATGCAAGTTTTAGCGAAACTCGCCAAACCCGCATAGAAACGATTCAAAGGTGCCCACCAGGCACTTTCGTGCGGGTGGAAAACGAAGTAATAACATTGCACAACAGTCCTCGATGGGACCCACAGAACAGATATATATATAACAATGACTCCAAGAGTCAAGAATACAGATATAATGTACAAAGATCCAAATCACCTTGAAAATGATAGAGCGTCCGACTACGGACAAGATGCAAATGGGGCTAAGAGCCCTGAAGAATAACCAATGGCGTCCATAACCCTGCCCAGGCCAAGCCGGAAGGGTAACCATGCTAACGACATCGATCTCAAAACCTGCTTAAACAAAAGGGGTGCCGACAAAGGGCAAAGGAAAAAGAGGAGCGTCAGTACTGAGGCCAGTACACGGCGAGACTAGAATTCGGCGGTCCTCGCCTACAAAGGTATGGTGGACTGAAGCGGCAGCGGCAGCAAGCACTAAACAACCTATAGAGACTCGATACAACTGGCGGCAATCAGAGAGGGGTAAGAAAGACCTATTCGGAACCAACCTGATACTACCACCAATCAAACCCATCCTGGCGTTTCCCCCTCGACACCGATCGAGGAAGTCAACCGAGGAACTCACACAGTTGGCAGTTTTATTTATTCAGTTATCGTTGCAGCAATTACTAGTCAGGTATAGATAATCATCCTGATAAAATAAGCAGTGGGCACTTTTAGTTAACCATTCCGTTGTAGTTGCAACAATTACTAATCAGATACAGATAGCATGAGATAAACACAAAACCCAGCAGTTGTTGGTACTTTTATTCAGCCATTCCGTTGTAGTTGCAATACTTACTAGTCAGATACAATGGTCGCAAGCGACACTCCAAACAAGCAATTGTGGGCAGTATTATTTAGCCATTCCATTATAGTGAAGCTGATTACTAGTCATTATAAAGTCAAATTTATAGCAATAAACTTTAGTTATGCTTGTCTATGGTCGAGATACTGTGCTCCAAGTCGTCCATAACCGCGGACACGGCTTTCAGAAAGTTTTAACCCGGCCGGGGTGCACAAATAGCAACACACACACGATCAACCTCGGAAAAACCAAATCAAAACCCAACGAGGTCTTCACGACAGAGCAATCACAAGATTCAGAAATATTTCAGGGGGCCACCCCTTAAAGTAGAACCCGCAACGAAGCCGGCCGGCTCCGAGACGGACTTAAGGTTGTGGGGACGGCTGTGAACGACTGGGAACCCGAAAGTGTGGCTGGGCTTGTCGACACCGCGGAATCGTTCCACGATCCTAAACAGTACAGTGTGCTATCTGTCGCACAATCGTAAATAAAGCAGTAGCATGGCATAAGTACAGGATAGTAAATAAAACCTCAAACTAGTTTGTGGCCCCAAGAAATAAGACGGAATCAAGCTCTGGCTAAGGGGGGCCCATACTCCCCATATGTGGATAGCGCGATAAATCAAGGAACAGGTATCAAGTACTCGGGGTCCTACGGGACACAAGTGGGCGTTCGGAAACCAAATGTTATCTATCACCCACCGATGCCTCTGCTTACTTCAATTTTAGTTGTTAAAAAGGAATTAAAGTGAACAATAAGTAAAACTATGATCATCTCCAACATCAACATGCGGCAGTACATCAACAACTGTGGCACTTGACGACACGCAACAGCACTTGAGCAAGCGACTACGACGCGCAAGTCCAACTATCTACCAAACAATAGGTAATAGGATGTGTCCGAGGCAATATAGGGCTGCAAGGGATATCACGGGTACAGAAAACTAGAGCATCGCAACACAGATAGCAATAGATCAACAGGAGGGAAGTAAATACTGTAAAAGTAAGATAGGTAGAAAGGGGGAGATGCTCGCCTGAAAACATTGCCGAAGGTTCATCCGAAGATCGGGTCGACACTCGCATCAACTCAACGGCCTTATCCGCGAAGAAGCAAAACACTAGAAGAACACCGGATGCAATATTTAACACAACGGCAGAAGATCGGCATGATGCATGTATGATGTATGACATGGCAAGATGCGATGCAATTAGGTCAATATTAAGCGGAACCGGGTTCCCGACAATTATTTAGATGGTTCAAGTTGTTTAACTGCCCCGCAATTTAAATGTTGTAATAACATGGCCAAGATATAGTACCGGTTCGCTACATCAATTTAAATGAGGCCAATATAAGGCTAGATTGGCCCGCATATGGGCCCCATATTTAATTATATGGTGAATCGGCATAAGGCCCCCAAACCACACAAATATGCATGCGCGATGAACAATTACGATGCAACAAGTTGTTATTTCATTTATAAAATAGGGCTCGAGAAAAGGGGTCACACATTAGGGGCTCGACGGTCTTGAGGTTCCGGGGTTCGGGGTCCGGTCTCAGGGCTCGACGGATCTGGGGTTCGGGGTTCGACGGAAGCGTTCTCGGATATCGGAGGTAGGTCTTGACGCTCCGGAAGCAGGACTTTGTTCGGCGTCGAGGCGTAGCGGGTCCGCACTGGTCGGTGCCGATCTTGTCGTTGCGCAGATCTTGTCGGGTCCTCAAGTCGGGTCGGTCTTGGCTTCGGGGTGAAGTGCTTGTCGTTCTCGTGGCGATCTTTGTGTCCTCCCGGTTCGGGTCTTGGTGTCCGAGGGTAGATCTTGGCGTGTCGAGGGTCCGGTCTCCGGTACATCGGGATCGGTCTTCGGGGAACTTTTTGATCCCTGCCGGAGATCTTGGAAGCAGGCATCATCGCGTCGAGGGCCTCAGGGTTCGCCGTCGGTGGCCTTCGGGTTCGTTCTCAGGTCCATGTAGGAGATCACCGGGTGACGATGTCGGTTTTGGGGTTTGGCGCCGGCGGGTCTTGGCGGTCCCATGAAGGCATCCTCGGTGCTCCGCGTCGAAGGCTTCGGGGTACTCAAGTCCGTGTGGGCGATCTTGACGTTCCGGGGTACTTGTCGCAGCGGGGTCTCGGTGTTCCGCAGGAGACTTGGTGTTCTAGCTTTGTTGCCTTCGGTTCCCATGCGGAAGATCTTGTCGAGCATCCGAGTGTCCCTGCAGGATTTCCGGATCTTCTACGTGTCACCACACAACCTCACGCGGTAACGTTGCGGTAGGGAAACGGCCGCGAGCAGAGGCGCGCGCGGGGCCGACCTGGGGCGGCCGAAGCTCCGCAGAGGAGGGGCCGGCGCTGGCACGACAGAGGACAGAGAGGACCGCGGCCAGGCGACGGAGTGGCTCCGGCGGGCGGGCCGGCGGGAGGTCGCAGGAAGGGAAGACGCGGCGAGGGGTCGCGGTTGAGGCAGAGACAGAGGCGGCTCGGGCCGGCGAGCTCCGGGGCGGCGGAGGCTGGGCGCAGGACGGCGAAGGGCGGCCGGATGCGCGGCCATGAACGGCGGGGCCGAGCTCGGGCGGCTCGCCGGAGGGCTTGGGGGGAAGGGCGCTTGGCGACGTCGGTGCTGGGGCCTGGCGGCACGAGCAGAGGAAGGCCAGAGGCGGCGCGGCGGTTCTGGCGGCGAGCGCGGAGGTCGGGGGCGGCGCCGGGCGAGGTAGGAGAGGGAGCGGGCCTGGGGAGGACGCGGCGCGGCCGGGCGCGCCTGGGAAGAGGCGGAGGCGACCGGGGCGGCGGACCTGAGCGCGGGATGGCGACGTGCTTGGGCGGCTCCGGCGGCGGGGCGAACAGGAGGGAGGCTGCTGGTGGGCGGCGCCGGCGGAGCTCAGGGCGAGCGGCGGCTTGCTGCAGAGGGGCCGGTCGCGGGCTCGGGGGCGGGACGCGGAGAAGGCAGAGGAGGCGGATGGCTCGCGGGCTGGGCGGGGTGCAGAGGGTGGAGAGGAGGTTGGCGGCTCGCCGGCCGGGAGCGGGACGGAGGGGAGGAGGCTGCGGCGTCGGGGCCGGGGGTGGGCAGGTGAGCGCGGGGGAGGGAGGAGAGAGGTTGGGGAGAGGGACACGCGGGGGCCTGGGGTGGGTCCCGCGGTTGGTGGGATCGGTGCAGTGGTGTGCGTCGCGTGTGTGCGTGCGTGTGTTGCATGTGTGTGGGTGTGAGTGCAGGGTGGGGTGTGTGGTGTGGGTTTGTGGCCAGGTGGAGAGAGGGAGGAGAGAGGGAGTGATGTGGCGGCGTGTGAGTGGGTGAGGGGGAGGGAGGAGGTGAGGTGGCATCTCGTGATAGGAGGGGGTGAGGTGGAGGGGGTGTGTGGGTGGGTAGTTTGGTGAACTTAGGAATTAGGGGGGCCGTTTAGGTGGTCCGATTTAAATCCTGGGGGTGGTCGTTCGGGTCAAATCGGCCCGTTCGACTGCCCCGCTAAAAATAATATAATTTTTATTTGTTTTATTAATACCGTTTGCAAACCGATAGCACTCAAACAAAAAATAATCCGGAGACCGGGCTTTGCATTTGAATTAAGATGGGGCGTTTGGAAAACAAATCGGGCTTTGCGAAAATAGTTTTGGACAAACAACATATGATGATGACGATGCAATGCACAAATTCAACGCGATTTTCTAGTAGTGGTTTTGCGGGATGCCACAATTCGACACCACTAACAATGGATCTCGCCCTCGAGATCCGCCTCATGGTTCCGGAAAGAAGGTCGGTGATCTCCATCTTCTCGCTTCGTGTAGATCCTCGCGACACCACTAACAAGAGGTCGTTGTCCATGATCGTCGAGAGAACTCTCCGGTAACAAAAAGGTCGAAGGCAGAGGTATCAACAAATAAAGCCACCTCTAACTTCGATGGAAAGAGGGAACCGATGCATTCTCATCCACTTTAATGTACAAAAGCGAATAGAAAGGGTAGTCGGCATGGGGGCCAATCCATCACGCACCCAAACTATTACTCCGCACAATCAGTAGAAAAGAGTGCAACCATTCTCGGAATCAGACTGAAGATCTCGACAAGCGAGGTTAGGAAACAAAGGAGTGATGCAGACTCTGCATCGGATCTGGCGTAGATGATGTCGTCGTGTCGGAAAACACCGGAAGGCACAAACAAGGAACAAAGAATGGTACCACAACAGACGGATTCATCAAGTAGCTTGAACACCGGATGGTAGAACACCGTTATCAAAGAAGGAAGCGAAACCCTGAAGGTACGACGGAACCCAACCACAAGAAATCCTGGACTCGAAGAAAGATAAGAGAGCAGATTCAAAACACGTCGAGACAAGAGGAGAATAGCAGAGGGGTAAGGAGTAAAATCAGACCTAATCAGAACTATCCAACCGATTTTGCAAAATAGTTTTGACACTCTACTTCGGCCGTTAGCTAGGTTATCCTACAGGCTGGACTTTTGGGGTATCGCAACTGCTGAGCTCTGATACCACTCTGTAACACCCTCCGAATCGGACCTATGCAAGTTTTAGCGAAACCCGCCAAACCCGCATAGAAACGATTCAAAGGTGCCCACCAGGCACTTTCGTGCGGGTGGAAAACGAAGTAATAACATTGCACAACAGTCCTCGATGGGACCCACAGAACAGATATATATATAACAGTGACTCCAAGAGTCAAGAATACAGATATAATGTACAAAGATCCAAATCACCTTGAAAATGATAGAGCGTCCGACTACGGACAAGATGCAAATGGGGCTAAGAGCCCTGAAGAATAACCAATGGCGTCCATAACCCTGCCCAGGCCAAGCCGGAAGGGTAACCCTGCTAACGACGTCGATCTCAAAACCTGCTTAAACAAAAGGGGTGCCGACAAAGGGCAAAGGAAAAAGAGGAGCGTCAGTACTGAGGCCAGTACACGGCGAGACTAGAATTCGGCGGTCCTCGCCTACAAAGGTATGGTGGACTGAAGCGGCAGCGGCAGCAAGCACTAAACAACCTATAGAGACTCGATACAACTGGCGGCAATCAGAGAGGGGTAAGAAAGACCTATTCGGAACCAACCTGATACTACCACCAATCAAACCCATCCTGGCGTTTCCCCCTCGACACCGATCGAGGAAGTCAACCGAGGAACTCACACAGTTGGCAGTTTTATTTATTCAGTTATCGTTGCAGCAATTACTAGTCAGGTATAGATAATCATCCTGATAAAATAAGCAGTGGGCACTTTTAGTTAACCATTCCGTTGTAGTTGCAACAATTACTAATCAGATACAGATAGCATGAGATAAACACAAAACCCAGCAGTTGTTGGTACTTTTATTCAGCCATTCCGTTATAGTTGCAATACTTACTAGTCAGATACAATGGTTCCAAGCGACACTCCAAACAAGCAATTGTGGGCAGTATTATTTAGCCATTCCATTATAGTGAAGCTGATTACTAGTCATTATAAAGTCAAATTTATAGCAATAAACTTTAGTTATGCTTGTCTATGGTCGAGATACTGTGCTCCAAGTCGTCCATAACCGCGGACACGGCTTTCAGAAAGTTTTAACCCGGCCGGGGTGCACAAATAGCAACACACACACGATCAACCTCGGAAAAACCAAATCAAAACCCAACGAGGTCTTCACGACAGAGCAATCACAAGATTCAGAAATATTTCAGGGGGCCACCCCTTAAAGTAGAACCCGCAACGAAGCCGGCCGGCTCCGAGACGGACTTAAGGTTGTGGGGACGGCTGTGAACGACTGGGAACCCGAAAGTGTGGCTGGGCATGTCGACACCGCGGAATCGTGCCACGATCCTAAACAGTACAGTGTGCTATCTGTCGCACAATCGTAAATAAAGCAGTAGCATGGCATAAGTACAGGATAGTAAATAAAACCTCAAACTAGTTTGTGGCCCCAAGAAATAAGACGGAATCAAGCTCTGGCTAAGGGGGGCCCATACTCCCCATATGTGGATAGCGCGATAAATCAAGGAACAGGTATCAAGTACTCGGGGTCCTACGGGACACAAGTGGGCGTTCGGAAACCAAATGTTATCTATCACCCACCGATGCCTCTGCTTACTTCAATTTTAGTTGTTAAACAGGAATTAAAGTGAACAATAAGTAAAACTATGATCATCTCCAACATCAACATGCGGCAATACATCAACAACTGTGGCACTTGACGACACGCAACAGCACTTGAGGAAGCGACTACGACGCGCAAGTCCAACTATCTACCAAACAATAGGTAATAGGATGTGTCCGAGGCAATATAGGGCTGCAAGGGATATCACGGGTACGGAAAACTAGAGCATCGCAACACAGATATCAATAGATCAACAGGAGGGAAGTAAATACTGTAAAAGTAAGATAGGTAGAAAGGGGGAGATGCTCGCCTGAAAACATTGCCGAAGGTTCATCTGAAGATCGGGTCGACACTCGCATCAACTCAACGGCCTTATCCGCGAAGAAGCAAAACACTAGAAGAACACCGGATGCAATATTTAACACAACGGCAGAAGATCGGCATGATGCATGTATGATGTATGACATGGCAAGATGCGATGCAATTAGGTCAATATTAAGCGGAACCGGGGTCCCGACAATTATTTAGATGGTTCAAGTTGTTTAACTGCCCCGCAATTTAAATGTTGTAATAACATGGCCAAGATATAGTACCGGTTCGCTACATCAATTTAAATGAGGCCAATATAAGGCTAGATTTGCCCGCATATGGGCCCCATATTTAATTATATGGTGAATCGGCATAAGGCCCCCAAACCACACAAATATGCATGCGCGATGAACAATTACGATGCAACAAGTTGTTATTTCATTTATAAAATAGGGCTCGAGAAAAGGGGTCACACATTAGGGGCTCGACGGTCTTGAGGTTCCGGGGTTCGGGGTCCGGTCTCAGGGCTCGACGGATCTGGGGTTCGGGGTTCGACGGAAGCGTTCTCGGATATCGGAGGTAGGTCTTGACGCTCCGGAAGCAGGACTTGGTTCGGCGTCGGGGCGTAGCGGGTCCGCACTGGTCGGTGCCGATCTTGTCGTTGCGCAGATCTTGTCGGGTCCTCAAGTCGGGTCGGTCTTGGCTTCGGGGTGAAGTGCTTGTCGTTCTCGTGGCGATCTTTGTGTCCTCCCGGTTCGGGTCTTGGCGTCCGAGGGTAGATCTTGGCGTGTCGAGGGTCCGGTCTCCGGTACATCGGGATCGGTCTTCGGGGAACTTTTTGATCCCTGCCGGAGATCTTGGAAGCAGGCATCATCGCGTCGAGGGCCTCAGGGTTCGCCGTCGGTGGCCTTCGGGTTCGTTCTCAGGTCCATGTAGGAGATCACCGGGTGACGATGTCGGTTTTGGGGTTTGGCGCCGGCGGGTCTTGGCGGTCCCATGAAGGCATCCTCGGTGCTCCGCGTCGAAGGCTTCGATGTACTCAAGTCCGTGTGGGCGATCTTGACGTTCCGGGGTACTTGTCGCACCGGGGTCTCGGTGTTCCGCAGGAGACTTGGTGTTCTAGCTTTGTTGCCTTCGGTTCCCATGCGGAAGATCTTGTCGAGCATCCGAGTGTCCCTGCAGGATTTCCGGATCTTCTACGTGTCACCACACAACCTCACGCGGTAACGTTGCGGTAGGGAAACGGCCGCGAGCAGAGGCGCGCGCGGGGCCGACCTGGGGCGGCCGAAGCTCCGCAGAGGAGGGGCCGGCGCTGGCACGACAGAGGACAGAGAGGACCGCGGCCAGGCGACGTAGTGGCTCCGGCGGGCGGGCCGGCGGGAGGTCGCAGGAAGGGGAGACGCGGCGAGGGGTCGCGGTTGAGGCAGAGACAGAGGCGGCTCGGGCCGGCGAGCTCCGGGGCGGCGGAGGCTGGGCGCAGGACGGCGAAGGGCGGCCGGATGCGCGGCCACGAACGGCGGGGCCGAGCTCGGGCGGCTCGCCGGAGGGCTTGGGGGGAAGGGCGCTTGGCGACGTCGGTGCTGGGGCCTGGCGGCGCGAGCAGAGGAAGGCCAGAGGCGGCGCGGCGGTTCTGGCGGCGGGCGCGGAGGTCGGGGGCGGCGCCGGGCGAGGTAGGAGAGGGAGCGGGCCTGGGGAGGACGCGGCGCGGCCGGGCGCGCCTGGGAAGAGGCGGAGGCGACCGGGGCGGCGGACCTGAGCGCGGGATGGCGACGCGCTTGGGCGGCTCCGGCGGCGGGGCGAACAGGAGGGAGGCTGCTGGTGGGCGGCGCCGGCGGAGCTCAGGGCGAGCGGCGGCTTGCTGCAAAGGGGCCGGTCGCGGGCTCGGGGGCGGGACGCGGAGAAGGCAGAGGAGGCGGATGGCTCGCGGGCTGGGCGGGGTGCAGAGGGTGGAGAGGAGGTTGGCGGCTCGCCGGCCGGGAGCGGGACGGAGGGGAGGAGGCTGCGACGTCGGGGCCGGGGGTGGGCAGGTGAGCGCGGGGGAGGGAGGAGAGAGGTTGGGGAGAGGGACACG
Organism: Avena atlantica; assembly: GCA_910589765.1. Taxonomy (NCBI): domain Eukaryota; kingdom Viridiplantae; phylum Streptophyta; class Magnoliopsida; order Poales; family Poaceae; genus Avena; species Avena atlantica. The sequence goes on from OU342733.1 coordinate 523,462,711, forward strand.
CGGGGGCCTGGGGTGGGTCCCGCGGTTGGTGGGATCGGTGCAGTGGTGTGCGTCGCGTGTGTGCGTGCGTGTGTTGCATGTGTGTGGGTGTGAGTGCAGGGTGGGGTGTGTGGTGTGGGTTTGTGGCCAGGTGGAGAGAGGGAGGAGAGAGGGAGTGATGTGGCGGCGTGTGAGTGGGTGAGGGGGAGGGAGGAGGTGAGGTGGCATCTCGTGATAGGAGGGGGTGAGGTGGAGGGGGTGTGTGGGTGGGTAGTTTGGTGAACTTAGGAATTAGGGGGGCCGTTTAGGTGGTCCGATTTAAATCCTGGGGGTGGTCGTTCGGGTCAAATCGGCCCGTTCGACTGCCCCGCTAAAAATAATATAATTTTTATTTGTTTTATTAACACCGTTTGCAAACCGATAGCACTCAAACAAAAAATAATCCGGAGACCGGGCTTTGCATTTGAATTAAGATGGGGCGTTTGGAAAACAAATCGGGCTTTGCGAAAATAGTTTTGGACAAACAACATATGATGATGACGATGCAATGCACAAATTCAACGCGATTTTCTAGTAGTGGTTTTGCGGGATGCCACAGTATGTGCCTGTGTCATGTCATTCAAGGGACAAGGCCTTGTAGACTGTTTGTTTCCATGACCTCGAAGTAAAAGAATCCGGTCTGTGTAGCCCATTGTTGGTTAACATAGGATGCAATACCTATTGTTTTGTAGCATAAGCATGCTTGCAATATTCGAAAAACATGTGATATGAATGTATGAAGCTATGTGTTTGTGGCAACTTCAAGGAAGCAAATGAGTATGTTGCCCCAAATATGTCAAATGAATGTATGAAGCATTAAATTTTTCTCCAAGTATGAGAACAAAGCTTCCGTAGTCACACAAAAAAAAGCCATACGTTTCACAATACTCGCATGCTTCCTATGTAACTCAAAAAAGTTTTGTTAACACACTAAACATGCTTCTAACATCAGTGCACCATGTTTCATATGAATAAAGATCCTAGCACACTAATCAACCATGACTGGGTGGATCTGGGCCCAGGAAGCCCGGGCTACAGCCCGGGTCTTGGCCCACGTAGTATAGGCATCGCTATAATATCCAAAGCATAATATAAAATGATATATGATCAATGCCATTCTATTTTATCTCTACCAAATAAAACAAAACGATGGGGCCCAAACGAGCTCCAAGGCTTTTTTTTTTCCTGGAAGGGCCTGTTCGAGAAGTTGCAGGTGAATTTTGTTTTTTGAGAACTCGTTGCAGGTGAATAAGTTGTTGGGTACTCCTACCTGTTAATTTGGGCCGGGCCAGCCGGCCTGAAGCGGCCGGGGCCCGGACTTGCCCTTTCGCGGGTCCGACGACGGCCGGAAGTCGAGGGCGGCGCCGTCGGAGGCCGGAGCGACTCTGGTCGAATGGGATGTATGTGCGCCGGCGCCGCATCAGCAACCGGAGGGTTCGCAAGCTATGGCGCCGCTGTGGAGCGGATGGAGGTGGTAGCGCTGTCCAGCGAACAGGGCGGGGGCAGCGCGGCCGTCTTCTCCATTCTTGACCGGCTGACACCGCTTCGAGGGGTCCAGGCAGGCGGCCTGCAAGCCGCCGCCGCCGCCAACATGCTCACCACAGCTCAGGCTGGCGTCAGGAACTGGCAGAGCTCCGAGATTGGTGATTACTACTGGAAATCCTCGCAACTCCGCTGCCATCATCTGTCCATGGCAACACCTTAGCCGTTCTGCTGCGTCGCCGGGTAAGACCACATCCGGCTCCATCCACATTCCGTTCGTTCCATTTACCATCTGATCCCTAGTTTTGCTAGTTCGGAATATTTGCATTTGTTTTGGTACATCCGTATGTATCTGCTGTGTTTGGTCATGACTGAAAGTGTCAGCCTAATCAGTATACGTGTGTGGTTTTGCATTTTATTCTTTCCCCATATTTATAAGTACCCCCAAATTCACTGTTTGTAGAATGCAGCACTGAGCATGAGCAGCAATTGTCAGGCAGAACTCATTTCGATCCCCATCCAGGGACATCCTCTGAAGGACTGAACCCAACATGCCCTTACTAGCAGCGACTGAGGCATATGTCAAGAAAGGAAACAAATAAAACTTGGATGGGGTCAGGCCTAAGTAAGGGGGCATAAAAGGTTCGTATTATAATATAAGCAAGAGAAAAAGACAAGTTCAGCAAATATGAGTAGACTAGCATATGCTGACGGATACCCAGGAATAGATCTCGTAAAGTTGTTAATGAAGCGTGTTTGACATTTTAGGAAATGGAAATAAAAAGCTTTAGGAAGACTTCAAAAGATGAGCCTTTCAAGTTGCTGACGGGGTTAGGAAAAATTCATACAAATCAAAGAATATATCTAGGAGTATTAATAACTACACTTCACGATTTATTCTGTTGAAGGCTTCAACATCCCTGTATGTCTCTACCAACTGGATGGTGACTGCTGGCTTCTTAATATTACAGGTGGCATCAGCTATACAGTTAACCAGCTAGCTGCCTGGTAATAACAGATCGATCTGGTGATTGCTTCATGCCTTGGTGGTGCATGCCTTGATGATTTGTACTTGATTAAAGCTAGTTCAGCTCATCTTCCGTTCACTTCGGGAATAAGGTTGCTTCCCTGTGCGGCGAACACACGGCAAAGGGGCCGATACTCTTGGCAAAGCCTTTGCCGAGAGCATGCAGCCGTCAAGAGACTCTTTGCTGTCTGCTTTCTTGTGGGTGCACGGCAAAGGCTTCGTCCAGAGCCTTTGATTTTTAGGAAACGAATATAAAAAGCTCTAGAAAGATTTCAAAAGATGAGGCTTTTCGGTTGCTGATGGGGTTAAGAAAAAGTCATACTGTATCTAGATACAGCTAAGAGTAGTAATCCATTACACTTCACGATTTATTCGGTTGAAGGCTTCACCATCCCTCTTAGAAAAAGAAGGCTTCATCATCCCTATCTCAAAGAATGAATAGTATGCCTCTACCAACTGGATGGTGACTGTTGGCTTCTTAATATTACAGGTGGCATCAGCTATACAGTTGACCTGCTAGCTGCCTGCGTTGTGCTTGCCCTGATGAAGTAATACTCGATTAAAGCTATTTCAGCCCATCTTTTGTCGTCATTTTGCTGTCAATCACATCTGAATTAACAAGGCTCAACATGGCATGCATCGCTGCATGCACATCCTGGACACATCACATATATGACTTTCTGATCGATCTGGCGCTACTAATTTATTAGTTGAGATTAAATGTGGCATCATTTGTAGAAATAGCATGTGGATGGATCAGTTGACAAATGTCCGGGTTAGTATATATCTATAAAGACTAAGCAAGACTACCAACATATATGGGTGGTGTCAGAGACAGTGCATAAAAGTTGCATTTAATTAATCTTGTAAAATGATACAGTTAGAGAATTCAATTGGTTTATATATACGTACAGTGCCTCGTCCTTATTAGCCCTTCAAGTACGAGTTGCTCCAGGAGCAGGACCGACATCCATCTATATTGAAGGTAAATTTGGATCCTCAGCTCCCCTTGCTTGCGTCTACGTTATATTTGTTGTTGTTTCTCATGCATTTCACCACATTCCAGTGCTGCCCTTTCTTTTTGATGGTTATACTTAGCTAGAATGAGCGGTGAGATGATACAGGGTTTATTTTTGTTACAGAAAACCGCAGCCAAAATGGCGATGGTCCTGGATGCCTTTGCATCCTACGTGCAAAACATGTTGAAGGAGGTGTCGAGAGAAGAGGCGCACATGCTGCTTGGAGTCAGAGATGAGATTCACAAGATGGACATCAAGCTTGGGGACCTCAAGAACTTCCTCGCTGATGCTGATAAGAGAAACATCACCGATAAGAGCGTGCAAGAATGGGTGGGAGAGCTCAAGCGCGCCATGTACGAAGCTGCTGACATCCTTGACCTTTGCCAACTCAAAGCCATGGAGAGCAGTCCATCCACTGCAGATGTGGGGTGCTTCAACCCCTTGGTCTTTTGCTTACGGAGTTCCCTTCATGCCCATGTAATTGGTAGCCGCATCAAGGCACTCAACCTGAGGCTTGACATCATCAAGGAGCGCAGCACTCCTTTCAGCTTCATCAATCTTGGTTCCTATGAGATGGAACGTAGCAGCAAGGTGCACACCTCTCGTTTTGGAAATCCCAGCCAGGAGATATCAAGGGAGTTTGACCGTTCAGGTTTAGTCGGGGAAAAAATTAAAGAAGACACAAAAATGTTGGTTGACATCATGTTGAGTGAAAAAGAGGGCAATACCAACATCATGGTGGTTGCCATTGTTGGTGTTGGTGGGATTGGTAAAACTACTCTTGCTCAGAAGGTCTTCAATGAGGAAACCATTATTGCCAAGTTTGACAAGACAATATGGTTAAGCATCAACAAGGACTTCAACAAGGTCGAGATGCTCAGGACAATCATCACACTGGCGGGGGGCAAACATGATGGTGAAAAGGTATTGGTTGTGCTTCAGCGAATCCTTACTAGTGCCTTGACCGGGAAGAAGTTATTCCTGGTCATGGATGATGTATGGAGCCACGGAGCATGGGGTGGTGTGCTTGAAAGGCCCTTGGCAATGGCTGTTGCTCGAGGTAGCCGGATACTTGTCACTACTAGAGATGAAAGAGTTGCCCGGGGGATGCAAGCTGTTCTTCCCTACCACCACGTCGACAAATTAGGGCAAGAGGATGCCTGGTCATTGCTCAAGAAACAGGTACTTGATTAAACTCCATGCATCTTTAATTTAGAGTAAATATATTATTATAGGCACATTCTTTTATGTATATTTCTTTGACATTGCAAGATGGGTCCATGCGACACATGAACACAACACATGTACATACCCATATGTATTTTGAGTAAAGAAGGTACAATATTACAAACCTAAATATCAAATTTGGGTTGATCAAGTGGAAACCGGGCTCCCACACCATTGAAGTGTATCGATTTCCATGCTAGATTGAATATAGGAAAATGCAAAAAAAAGTAGTTTTCTTCCATCATACTTACAAATCCACTGTCAATCCTTGGGAAAAAAATCTGTTTTGGTTGGCCGGAGCCTTGAGGTGTCAATAACTCCATGTTAAGTTGTATGGTAATAATACACGAGGAAACTAGGCCGTCAAGAAGGGACAACCGCACCGCACAGTGAAACTGCAACATTTCATATATGAGATAATTAGTGAATTACTGCATACCCTTCACAACAAAATTCAAATTCATATATTTGAATGCTTTCAAGTATTTTGGTAAAATGTGTTTCACTGATTTAAAACTATTTGCATTGTTTAATTGTCACACATGTCAAATAAGATGTTCACGTATGTTTCACGATTTATGGAAATGTTGGTGCATGAAAAAAAATATTTTAGATAAATTGTTCGTGGCACATCTAAAAATCTTCTTGGTGGTTAGTAATGTGCCGTATGGAAAAGGTCATAAAATGTATCTTTCAACTTCCATGAGGAAATTTCCATATATGTTGGCAAAATTGTGTAATATGTGTACGCACCTTCTAAAAATTTCTTCGATGAATTACAATTTTTTATGCAGATTTTAAATCAATATGTTTTGCCATCTATAAACTCTATTGTATTTGTGAAAATATTCACTTGTTGAAAATGTTATTTATTCTATGGACAAAGATGACAAACTTAGTGTTGTTAAATATGAATTGTCTTTCTTCAAAAAAGAACATTAAAATCTATATGACTATTATATACTCTCTGCGTCCCAAAATATAACAAAATATAAGGCGTCTAAGGATTAGTCAAAAGTCAACGGTTTCTAAATTTAACCAAGATTATACAAAAAAATATAAACATTTATAATACTGAAATAGTATCAATAGATTCACCATAGTATATTTTCTTAATGTGTCCATTGAATATTGTAGATGTAGATTTTTTTCAAAATACTTGGTCAAAGTTAGTAAGATTTGACTTTTAACTAATCCTTAGACGTCTTATATTTTGGGATGGAGGGAGTAATTTATATCCTAAATATTTTATCAAATTAAATTAATAGATTATGTATTGGTACAAAAATGAAAATAGAAAACGAAGTGCACAAAAGAACTTTGGGAAATGTAAGATAAAGAAAATTAGAAAATTAATAAATGGATGAGCGAAACGAACAATGAAATATGCAATTAAAAATTTGAAGTGAAGCTACAAACAAACAGTAAAACAAATGAAGAGAGGAATATAAACATGAAAATAAAACAATGAATAACATGAAAAGAAGGAAAAAGAAAGGCAATAAAGAACTATGTAGAATAATACGAAAGCATATCCAGGCAGCTAGGTCCAGCACCATTCAACATGAGTAGCCCATCTTCCATGTTTTCCCTAATGCGAGTAAGAATGTAAGGTACTTGTCGAGTTGATCTTATAGTCCCATATACAATCACATGGAACAACTAATGTTAAATCCTGCATGATTGAAACAAGCATTTGTCAAATTAGGTAAATTTGATCGAATTGCATGTAATAGGATGATTCAAATCCGTTTTAGTTAATGGGCTATCCACTCAAAATCTGAGTGTACTCCTATACGGCTACGACACGCATGACACACATAATGCATCCTAGGGGAGAAAAACTCCTTGAGGGGATATTTCGTTCAAAGGAATTATGTAGGAAGTTTTCCTATAGAGTCCCTTTGTTTCAAAGGAATGAATTCTACAAAATTTCTTTGCATTGCTTTCCTACACTATAATCCTATAGAATTTCTAAAAATTTCCTGTGTTTTTCCTGGGGTGCAATCAAACAACTTATTTTACCGATTCCTACATTTTTCACCCCCTGCGATTTCAAGTGCCATGCCATTCTGTTCTGTATTTTTCCTATTTCCATGTTTCACAAATCCTTTGAATCAAACAAGCCGCTGAGCATGTGTCCTAGTCGTCTCAGGAGCAATCCCCCTCGACCCACTTTTCTCGGTCGCACCCTTCACCATGGATATCGTTTGGTCGTGGTAGCTTTCCCTCGTGGTTGGGCGACATGGTCTCGAGCAGCAAAAGTGGTCAAACACTAAGCGTGGTGCCATAAGTAAACTGTTATGAGGTCAATGCATGCAAAATCTTCAAATTTTGGTGGAGTTTGTCCAAATTTTGGTCGTGGTTGGGTGACATGGAGTTTGTCCAAATAAAGAAGAAGAGAGCTGCCCAGTTAATTACGACAAACTACATGCTTGTCCCATGACCGCCGACCAACCGAGCCGCCGGCTCTACCTTCCATGCGACCGGAGACGACACCCTACTACAACGGAGCCGCTGCTCATGCATCCACCCCAGCCCGAGGCCATAGACCCGCCGAGCGGACGACTCTGTCACTCAAGAAACAAGAGCAGACGCTCTACTATACAGGGAATATATAGACGCCGCTTCGGCTACAACCTAAACAACACAGACACACGCCAAGCCAGGTCTAGGCACCAAACCGGTTCACAGGTCACCCGTGCAACAAAACACGACATCAACGAAAAGAGCCACTAATTCGAACCCCACACGGACCCCGAGGTCGTGCCCCTGCCTAAACGATGATGGAATTCTTGGCATCGTCCACCGTTACCATCTTTCGCTTGTCACTCTGGCAAAATCACGACTCAAGGACGAAGCCTTCAAGAGGAAGAAGCGACACCGAAATGTTGCCATCGTCTGATCGCGAGGATCTATGGTCCCTCCGAAGTTTACTCAGGTGGGGGAGGAGAGGTTCACCTCAACGTCGACTCCAAAAAGGAACGACGGTAGGGCATCGATGTCGTCGGTTCCAGCCAGCACCGGAGAGGGATACAAGGTTTGCGCAAAGATCTAGCCCGTGAGCCTACACCCACTCCTCTACCAGACCCACCAACCTCCGCCGCATCCTCCACATGCCGAACCCGAGTCCGCACCAGACTGATCGATGGCTTCGCCACCCAAGTATCTAAAACACACACCAAAGAGATCCGCTGCTCCACCTTACATGCCGGCTAAAGGCCACGCACCCAAATGGATCATCGCCTCTGCCGCCAAAGCGACCAAATTAGACACCCAATAGAGAAAGCGGGTGCCACTACAACTTCCACGCCGAACCGAGGCTGTGCCCCAACCTTGCTCCTTGCCAACAAGGAAACCCAAATTGCTTGATTTGTCACCTCCACAGCCGTGAACACCGCTCCCAGATCTAGTTGGAGCTGGGAAGCACGCGCACAGCCATGCCTGCACTAGAGCAGGCCAACTCCGCCGCGCTACTTCACGCCACCACCCTGCTAGGTCTATGCCACGCTGCACCTGCGCACCACGGCTGCTGCCAACATCAGCGCCAAGACTTCTTTCACACCATGCACGACTATGAAACAGCCCACGTCACGTGCCAGCCAAGCTCCTCTTGGCCACTTCCTCCGGCGCCACGGTGCATCCCATCGAGCTGCCCCTCCTACTTGCACACACCTTTGTTGCTTCCTCCCCCTTGCTACGGGCAGCCACAAAGAGCCGCCTCCATTGCCAAAACACCTCCCCCGCGTCATCTCCGCATACGGTCGGTGCTAGAAACCACCACACGCTGGAGAAGGATCTCCGACCGCCACACCCTCGCACGCTGGAGAAGTCCCCATTCGTTGGTTCATTTTCCACTCGTTGGCAAAGATCTAGCTCGTGAGCCTACACCCACTCCTCTACCAGACCCACCAACCTCCGCCACAACCTCCACATGTCGAATCGGAGTCTTGCACCAGACTGGTCGATGGCTCCTCCAATCAGTTATCAATTCATCATGTGATCATTTTTGATTATTGTGTTCATTGCACGTACATTATTACTAGTAATAACTACATATCCCGATTGACGCAGTATCCTGGTTACCAATTGATGCACTTAACAATTCAGTTTCGATAGTACATTGATTCTTTCATTACTTTTTTTAGTGAGCTTATGATAAAGTAAAGGTAAACACTACATATCGTGGTCCGACGGAAAACAAGCCATCGGAACCTTCCAATACCATCCATTTACTAGTCTCCATCGAACGGCCTGACATTTCTTTTCCAGTTTTTCTCCCGTTAACTGCGCAGATTAATTGCTATCCCAAAATTTCCGGCTAGTTATGATACCGCCCGCTAGCCTCCCGCAAATGAATCCTCTGCTCGTCATTTTTGTTCTCATCGCCGCCCTGCAGACCAGCCCCGCAGCGCCTGTGCTTCTCACTGCGTGGTGACATGCGCCTCCATCTAGATCGATTCCTGCACCGACACGCGACGTTTCACCATGGGGATAGTTTTTCGGGGCATCCCTGATGCGTCCGACTGACGAGTCTACACTCTGGCAGCAAGTAATGGGTCAGAGGTTGATTTCATCAGTCGGCGTAACCATCAACGATGACATGAACGAGAGCAAGGTAATTGCAAGCGGCTTGGGTCCTAATCTGCCCATATCTTCTCTACTTTCGAAGTTTAAATCTGTGCAATCTCTCTCTATAATTTATCTCCTGAACATGCCTCCTTCACTGTCAACCAGGCTTTCATGTTGCAGCGTCATTTTGTCCATGCCGCTCCAATCCCCGGCGTAGCCGAGGAGCGGAAGGAAGCATAACCAACATCTGCCAGAAGCACGGTCACCATCTGAATGAAGCACACGATCACCATCGGATGGATGTAGGCCAGAATCAGGTTGTGGCATCCGAAGGAAGCACGACACCGTCATATGAAGGAAGCACTGCCACCGTCTGTAAGAAGCACGATTTTACCGTCATAAGGAAGGACGACAAAATCGAACGGTGGCGTCTGAAGGAAGCACGGCCATCATCTGAATGGAGTATGGCCACCATCGAAAGGAAGCAGTTTAATTCCTAGACTATGCAAAGCCTAACCACATACTCCTAGACGGAGTATAACACATTTTGGTCTATGGAAGCATACATGAAGCAAATAAAGTTGTGCTTCATCCAGCGCAGGGGCATGTGTAGCCGCATACGAGGAAGCATACAAGAAGAAAGTAGCACAAGTAATAGTCATTTGTAATTACCTCTCATGTAAAAAAATGTTATTTCAGACTTAAATGTTTTGTCTATAAAGCAATTTTTTCATTCGATGGTAGCAAAAGTTTATTTCTTTCCAAGCATCGTCCCCAATTTATATGAAGCATGCATAATAATGAACAATTTTATTACGGTTGGAAATAATTTTATGTTCGTATGTTGGAAGCAGTAGTAGATGGTCGATGGAAGCAATAACATCCTTCTCTGGAAACATAAAATATTATGTATATATCATAAAAAATTGTTTCGATTACATCTAAAATAAGTAGTAACAAGCAACATTTTTTTCCTCATAAAATCCTATATTAGTTTCCTAAAATAACAATGACAATTCAAATTGGAGTATTTAATTCTAGAAACCATTTAATTAGCGTTAGTTACTGAAATAAATGCCGAGATTTTCTGCATGCAAACTACTAGTCCCAAGTTTCCATCCTACGCTCAAGATGAAACAAATCATCGGCTGTGCCGGGGTCCGATGGAAAGCTAGGATCGGAAGCCGATCCCTAGCGGTGCCCTAAAGTAAAACTGAATTGACACTAGCGGCTAGCAAGAATTATTTTTCTATTATGACATACCACTCCTTAATAATTGATTGCTTTAAACTTTCTGTAGATTCTCTCAACTGAGGCAGATGGACATGAGATTGATATGCTCAAGGATATTGGATTGCAAATTGTAGCAAAATGTGATGGTTTGCCTCTTATTGTCAAAGTCATGGGGGGACTCTTGTGTCAGAAGGACAATCAGAAGCATGACTGGGAGATGGTCTTGAATGATTCGATATGGTCAACATATGAAATGCCCGAAGAGCTAAACCATGTGTTATATTTAAGCTACGTAGATTTGCCTCCTTGCATCAAACAATGCTTTCTATGCTACTCCCTTCTCCCTAAAACTACATTGTTTTTTAGAGTTGATATAATTGGCATGTGGATTAGTGAAGGATTTCTTAATGGGCCCTCAGGTGATTTGGAAGAATTAGGAAGCAGGTACTATAAGGAGTTGATAGTGAGGAACCTTATTGAGCCAGATTTAGTGTACATTGATCAAAGGCTTTGCAAGATGCATGATGTTATTCGCTCATTTGCTCAATTTGTGGCAAGAGATGAGGCACTAGCAGTTAATGGAGAAACCAGTATTGTTAATGAACACAGTGCACAAAAATTTCTTCGGTTATCTCTAGAAAGCAAAGAATCAGAATCAGATGGGTTAGACTGGAGTTCTTTACAACCACAGAAGGCACTGAGAACACTAATATCAGTTGGCCAAATAAACATCAAGCCTGGTGATTCGTTGGTTCATTTTCCATGCCTACGGACTTTACATATAGATTCTCCAAATGTTATTGCATTAGTTGAAACTTTGCATGAGCTCAAGCATCTGAGGTACTTGTCCTTACATAACTCTGATATATCTAGTCTGCCAGATAGCATTGGAAAGATGAAACTCTTGCAGCACATTAGCCTTAGTGGATGCAAGAAATTTAAGAAACTTCCAGGTAGCATTGTAAACTCAGAGCAGCTAAGGTATCTTGACTTCTGTGAAACAAGTATAATGGGCATTCCCAGGGGGTTCTCTGCTCTAGCAAATCTGGTGATATTACGTGGGTTTCCTGCCCATGTAGAGGGTGATTGGTGTAGTTTGGAAGAGTTGGGTCCTCTCAATCGCCTCAAGTATCTTGGTTTACATGGATTGGAGAATGTATCTGCTTCCTCCTATCGCTGCAAAAGCAAAGCTTGGTGATAAGGTGCATCTTAGTGACCTATTCTTATCATGTGGTAGTAAATTGGGAGATGATGGTCTGATTGATAAATATATAATCTTCGAGAACAAAAAACAACAAATCGAGAAGGTGTTTGATGACCTATGCCCTCCACCTAAGTTAGATTTTCTTGCCATCAATGGATATTTTGGCCGACGGCTCCCGAGGTGGATGATGTCATCATCAGTTGTGCCTCTCACGAGCTTAAGGATTCTGTTGATGGGTGACCTGGCATGCTGCACACAACTTCCTGATGGCTTGTGTCAGCTCCCGTCTTTGGAGTCCATTCAGATCGAGCGTGCTCCATCCATCAAGCGTATTGGACCTGAGTTCCTACATTCCTACCATGACATGAGTCCTTTCACGGTAGTGGCTGCGTTTCCGAGATTGCGCTACATGGACTTAACAGGAATGGTAGACTGGGAGGAATGGGAGTGGGAGGAGCAAGTGCAGGCGTTCCCTGTCTTGGAGACGCTTATGCTAAAGAAATGCAAATTGAAGCGTGTTCCTCCTGCCCTTGGCTCCCAAGTAAGGACTCTGAATGTATTATGCACACAACATGTCCACGGTCTTGTCTCTCTAGAGAACTTTGATTTTCTTGTTGAGCTGCAAGTACTTTCAAACCTTGACCTGGAGAGGATCACTAATCTCCCTAGACTGCAAAGGCTTACTATATCCACCTGTCCAAAGCTGAAGGTGGTGGAGGGTGTTCCTGCACTGCAGAGTCTCTTTTTCGTGGACGAAGACATGGAAACACTCCCAGAGTACATGGGAGGTATAAACCCAAGTCATTTGGAGCTACATTGCAGCCTAGTGCTGCTCACTTCAATAGCCGCAGGGGAATCTGGTCCTGAGTGGGACAAGTTCAGCCACGTTGAGCATGTCAAGGCATATGCACAGGAAGGAGATAATCCAAGGAAATGGTATGTATTGTACACTGCTAATCCCTACAACTTGGAGACAAATGTCAGCCGCTCTTTCATGTCCAGAGGTAAACTAATGGTCCTCATTCATCTTAATTTCTATGTTTACTTGGTTTATTGCTTTTGTTTTTCTACCTTTCATCCATATGTTGGATTGTAATTAGATTCACAACATTGTCATTCCCTTTGAATACGATCTTTCAGAGTAGGACAACAAAAACATGGTTGCGGTGACTACATAGATATGATTCATATGGCTAGCTTGATCACTTTGGTCACTTGCAAAACTTGGAAGGAGCTACCATTTAGTCTATCGTCCACTGCATCTCCCAATAAATTCACTAGTGGCAGCTAGCGCTAAGATTCTTACCACGTTGTGTAGCTATTAGGTAATCCTTGGTAGTTTAGTCGTGGTCGTGTTGTTTGTATCTTTTGTCCGACATTTTTCTAGACTCTGCCCTTTCTTCCGACTAGCTTTTTATGTATGGCTGAAAGAAGATATGACTAGCTTCTTCTCTGAACAATTTAGACAACTGTCTTTTTGATGATTTTTCATGGATGCACTCATGTTACTAAATATGTGTTGTTCTCACTGGATAACCATGTAATTACAGATGAAAAATAATATCTACCACTAAAGCTCTTTACCTTGCAAGTTATGGATTGTATAACCGCTTTACCATTTTCTTCTCATGCGGGGACCTTATCTTCTTTTGAGGATGCACAAAGATTTGAGTCTGTCTTTAAAATGACAAGAAAAACTTTTAAATACATTTGCAGCTTGGTGAAGGGTCCACTAATGAATAATATGGACATCCACACCTTTGTTAACGGGAAGGTATTGTCTTTACAAGATGAAGTAGCTGTTGCTCTCAGAAGGTTGAATTCTAGAGGGTCGGCATGTGACTTAGGATATACCATTGGTGTGAACGAGTCAACCGTCTTGTCAGTAACTAAGAGGTTCAGTGATGCTTTGTTCGTGGGAACAGGTAACCCGTGGAGTTGGCGAGTCTCCAGTAAAATAGATAATATAAAATCCATGTTTGCCGAGATCCACAATATGCATAACTGCTGTGGTGTTATATGTACAACTAACATCCCATTTGGACCCGAGGATGACCATGAAAACAAGGACAACATTCTAATGCAAGTCATTGTTGATGCAAAGATGAGGTTCATGAACATTTTGTTGGTACCGGCAGGTAGCATGAACCAGTTAAGCCTTTTGCATGCCTGCTATCTCTTTGAGGAGTGCAACAAGGGTGCTTGGCTAAATGGGAGCAAGCTGAAGGTAGCATTGGATGGATCAGAAGTCGGGGAATACATAATTGGTGATGCAGGATACCCCCTTCTCCCCTGGCTACTCACACCTTACCCGGAAGAAAACTTCTCAGACTCTAAGAAGGAGTTCAATAGGAGACACTCCGCAGCCACAACATGTGCGCTGAAGGCGCTGGCAAGACTCAAAGACACATGGAAGTACCTGCAGGAAGAGAGGCCGGTCAATCAACAAACTCTAGTATACGCAATCTATGCCTCATGCATGCTGCATAACATAGTCATAGATATGGAGGATGATGCAGCCATGCAGGGGCTTGAGGAAGGGAAGTACTGCCAAGATGTGCGCCAGTTAGCAAGTGAGGATGCTGTCAGGGCAAGGGATATGTTGGCGCAATACTTCTTGACGAGCAGGTCATTAGAATCAGGAGGTGAATTAACATAACTTCTTGTACATCTTAATTTGTTCATTTCTCACTATTTTAATACTGTCCGAGTTAAACTCTCACCTTGCTAGTTATGGATTGTGTAACCACTTTTACATTTTCTACTCATACAGGAACCTTGCCTTCTTTTGAAGACATGCAAAGATTTGAGTCTGTTTTCAAAATGACAAGAAAAACCTTTAATTACATCTGCAGCTTGGTGTTTGGGTTGTCAATGGAAGAGGTTGACAGCTACACATTTATTGACGGGAGGGTGATGTGCTTAGAAGATCGAGTAGCCGTTGCTCTAAGAAGGTTGTACTCCAGTGAGCCATCAGAAATCTTTGCATCCTCTGTTGGTGTGGATGAGTCAACTACCAAGTTGATAACTGATAGGTTCATTGCTGCTGTGTGTGCGGGAGCAATGCACCACATGTACTGGCCAGACTCCAGTAAAATGGATAAGATGAAATCCATGTTTGGTAGGATCCACAACATGCATAATTGTTGCGGTGTTGTATGTGCAACTCACATCCCATTTGTACCAAACTGGGAACACGAGAAGAATGACAACATTCTAATGCGAGCCGTAGTTGATCCAGAGATGAGGTTCATGGACATTTTGTTGGAATGGGAAGGTAGCATGAATTGTTCTAGCATTTTGCAGGGTGCTGAACTCTTCAAGGAGTGTGAGAAGGGTGTTTGCCTGAATGGCAGCAAGCTGAAGGTAGCATTAGATGGATCAGAAGTCGGGGAATACTTAATTGGTGATGCAGGCTACCCTCTTCTCCCATGGCTACTCACACCTTACCAGAAAGAAGACCTCTCAGACTCCAAAGCAGAGTTCAATAAGAGACACACCGCAGCCACAACCTGCGCGACGAAGGCGCTGGCAAAGTTTCAAGAAACATGGAAATTCCTGCAGGGGCAGACTTCGTGTCCAGTCAATGCGGAGACTCGAGCTGAGGCAATCTATGCCTGCTGCATGTTGCATAACATAGTCATAGATATGGAGGATGATGCATCAATACATAGTGTCGAGGAGCTGAATTACTGTGAGGAAGTGCGCCAGTTAGCAAGTGAGGATGCTGTCAAGGCGAGGGATATGCTGTCACAATACTTCTTGACCAGTAGCTCATCAAAATCAGGAGGTGAATGAACACAACTTCCTGTACATCTTAATTTGTTCATTTGATTTCTAACTATTTTAATACTGTCAGAGTTAAGCTCTTGCCTTGTTACTTATGATTTTTGTAACCAATTTTAACACTTTCTACTCATACAGGAACCTTGTCTTCTTTTGAGGACGCGCAAATATTTGAGTCTGTTTTCAAAATGTCAAGAAAAACCTTTAAGTACATCTGTGGCTTGGTGTTTGGGCTATCAATGGAAGATATTAGTAGCTACACATTTATTGATGGAAGGATGCTTTGTTTAGAAGACCGAGTAGCCGTTGCCCTGAGAAGGCTGTACTCCAGTGAGCCATCAGAAACCTTAGGATCCTCCTTTGGTGTGGACGAGTCAACCATCAAGTTGGTAACTGATAGGTTCATTGCTGCTGTGTGCCAGCGAGCAGTGCCCCACATAATGTGGCCAGACTCTGGTAAAATGGATAAGATCAAATCCATGTTTGCCATGGTCCACAACATGCATAATTGTTGTGGTGTTATATGTACAACTCACATCCCATTTGGACCAACCTGTGACCATGAGAAGAATGACAGCATTCTAATGCGCGTCATCATTGATCCAGAGATGAGGTTCATGGAGGTTTTGTTGGACTGGGAAGGTAGTATGAACTGGTCTAGCCATTTGCACGGCTTTGACATCTTCAAGGGGTGCAATATGGGTGTTTGCCTGAATGGCAGCAAGCTGAAGGTAGCATTAGATGGACCAGAAGTCGGGGAATACATAATTGGTGATGCAGGTTACCCTCTTCTCCCGTGGCTACTAACACCTTACCAGGAAGAAGACCTCTCAGACTCCAAAGCAGAGTTCAATAGAAGACACTTCGCAGCCACAACCTTTGCGACGAAGGCGCTGGCAAGGTTCCAAGAAACATGGAAATTCCTGCAGGGGCAGATTTCGTATCCAGTCAATGCGGAGACTGTAGCCGAGGCAATCTATGCCTGCTGCATGTTGCATAACGTAGTCATAGATATGGAGAATGATGCAGCAATGCGTAGTATTGAGGAGCTGAATTACCATGAGGAAGTGCGCCAGCTAGCAGATGAGGATGCTGTCAGTGCAAGGGATTTGCTGTCACAATACTTCTGGATGAGAAAGACCTTGGGTCTTACTGGCTAGCACATGAGGTGGTGTGCAAGACAGGCAGGTTTCGAGACTCACTACTCTCACTTAGCGAAAAACCATGGGGGTTCTTGCCCCTGGGGTCTAGTTTTTTTTTGTTCTGGACTAGCATGCCATCTGCATCGGGAGGTGAGCTCACACAAATGATCCTACATCTTAGTTTGTTCGTCTGGTTGCCCTGTCCAGTAATTGCTCATATTTATTTCCTCCTGTTGATTTCATCCTTCATCTGCTTAGTCGGCCTAGTGGATGCAGAGGACCCAGAAGTAGTTTCATCAAGCTCACCGGACAAAGGCAAGGAACAAGCAGCTCAGACAAGAACAACAGATGAAGAGAGACAATGCTAGGTACATCTGCCCGCTTCATTTTCTCTAGTCTTGATGATGTTACCTCCATTCCTCTTGGTTCGTCTTTTTTATATGGACGGTTCAGTTAAGGTAGCAGCTATACTATACATGAAGATGGAAATTCTTGATATGTTAAAACCTTTGGTTTGATCAGGTGACAGGGAGGCCTTCATCCTGCTGGTTGGAACCTCTGAATGCATGAATGCAGGCTAGCCCACGCAATGGAGCCAGAGACTAATACGATGCTGGTTGGAACCTCTGAATGCATGAATGCAGGGGCTAGCCCACGCAATGGATCCAGGGACAAATACGATGCTGCAGCATAAGTTCATGTTCAGTGTTTTTTTTATTTTGGTTTTGGACATCTATTTGGGAAAGACAAGTGTTGTGTGTAATCGGTACTTTATGAATGGTCGATGAGCTTTTATGTGTTGAAAAACGACGGGGTTAACTGTACCTGGTTTTCTTCCCGTCGGTTGATGTAAGCTGAAGAATTTGCAGGTGTTTGGGCCAGTAATCTTATTCAATCATAGTACTTATAAGCTTTTACTGTTGAGTGCATTACATTCGAATAGGGTGTCAAGTGGGATCCCACCTAAATCCCATCTTTAGTTTATTTGTCAAAATCTAGTGTAAATTTTGAATAAAAATTTGAACTAAATTTTGGCAAATGAACTAAAGGTGGAATTTAGGTGGGATCCCACTTGACACCCTACATTCGAAGTGTGCTGAGTTCTGTTCGCTTCAAGTGCATCCCGTACGAGTCATCGCAATGTGGTACTTAGCTCCCGTTGTTTACAGAGTCACAGCACATCTCTGGCTCAAAATTCAGTTGATACGATTACTAACAAATTGTATCGAATTCTGGTACAGTGTGTGGTTTCGAATCTAGTCGCCAGGCCAGTTGTGAAATCTTGTCGATATCACCCTCCGTTTAGAAATATAAAACGTTTTACTTTGTAAATCAAATATATCTTGACGTCTTTTAATGTCCTATACATACACTAAAAGGCGTCTCCGCAGCCCTTCTGGATGATTTGGCATCAAAACGACTGCGTCTTCAATGACGCTCAGCCGTCGGTGCCCTCACTCACTACAAAGATCAAGGAGGAGATCAGGTTGTGGGCTAGAGCCGGAGCCAAAGGGCTTAGAGTAGTTTTGCCATCCACTTGGGATGTGAATTGAGATGATAGGACCACCCTGTAACCTGTCTCCTAGGAGGATGTAACCAAAACTCTACATGTTCAATGCAATAAAACGCAAAGCTTCTTTGCGTTTTCTCGAAAAAAATACACTAAAAAACGTCTAGATATATTTATTTCATAAAGCTAAAATATCTTATATTTTTTAACAAGGGAGTACGGTTTAGTAACCTGTTTGTGGATTTGTGACAAGGCAGAGAAAGCTGCAACGGGGCGTGGTGGAGTGGAGCCCGACTTTGACTGGATGACCGATCGAGGCCACATATCATAAGCTGCGAAGATGAAGGCGCCGATCGATCGGTTGTCCACGTACGGGAAGTTCATCGTCCTTGAAAGAAGCTACTACTGCTGTCTGAAATTATTAGTTCTAAGGGCCAAGTTGTTAGGATCAAGACATTTTATAATTCTCTTTATTAATTTATGCATGCACCAATAGTTTTATATACATAAGATAAGTAAGCCTGAAATTAACAAACTCAAATATGAGGTACCCCTTAGGGTTTTAGTCCTCCCGCTGGCGATCGGCGGCGAGTCCACGTACAACCTGTCTTCCGTCCGATCTCCGTCCAGTTCGTAGCCCTATCCATCCCGGAGGGAGAGCCTACTGTGAAGGGCGGTTGTAGGGATCTGGCAGTATCAATTTCCCCTGGGGGTAGGGTGTTCTTGATAACCGATCTCGCGATGTCTGATGCAAGGTCGGCTGCGAGCGGAAACTCAGGCAAGGCTGCACCGTGTGCTGAGGAGGAAAAGGGCGAAGGGTCGCAGAGGCATGAGGATCGGGAGTTCTCAGCAGCGAGTCAATCTTCTAGGTTTGACGAGGGAATCGGATCCATGTTTGATCAACTTGCCCTAGACGAGGAGGATTTTGACGATCTGGTTATTGACGTGAACG
This sequence comes from Avena atlantica, assembly GCA_910589765.1. Classification (NCBI taxonomy): domain Eukaryota; kingdom Viridiplantae; phylum Streptophyta; class Magnoliopsida; order Poales; family Poaceae; genus Avena; species Avena atlantica. The sequence goes on from OU342733.1 coordinate 523,481,883, forward strand.
ACCCGGTCATTGCTGATTGTACAAGATGGATGGCAGTGGCCAAGGTGTGGTGTAGTAAAAGTTTTAGCCATGAAGCTTTCTTCATCCAGATGCAGAACGCATGGAATCCTGCTCGTGAGATTAATATTCGTGCAATTGGGGAGAATCGCTTTGTTATTCAGTGTTTTTGCCTTGGTGATTGGGAAAAAGTGATGGAGCGTGGTCCATGGCTGTTCCGCGACTGGCCGGTAATCATGGCTGAATATGATGGTTTTTCTGATCCGGATGCGGTGGAATTAAACTTTATGCCTATATGGATCCAGGTTCACAAAATTCCAGAGGGGTTTAGGAAGAAGGAGGTAATCCAAACACTTATTTCCCGGGCCTGTGGGGATGTTAAAACCCTCGAGATGAACCCTACTGGTGGTTTTCGTGGCGATTATGTGCGTGCTCGTATCATCCAGGATATAAGGAAACCCTTAACCAGGTTCTTGTCGATTTCCCTTGGTGGGAAACGTACTCTTTTCGCTGTTAAATTTGAGAAGTTGGGGCAGATGTGTTATGCTTGTGGTTTGGTAGGGCATCAACATAAAGAGTGTGGCAATGGTGTCTTTGAGGAACAAAATCTGAAATATGGCGAGTGGATCTATGTGAATCCTCCATCTACTCGGGGTCGTACTGCAGCTACGCACCGGGGTGGTTCACGTGGTGGTCGTGGTGTCAACTTTACTCCTTTGGGTCGTCGCCCTCCTGCAAATGGGGAAGGCCGAGGCCGTGGTGGTTTTACACTGAACCCAGGCAGAGGACGTGAAGATTGGGTAGACTGGCGTGCACATCCAGAAAGAAACAATAAAGCTGTTATGACTACCGATCGTGAGTTGGTCGACACGGCAACTAGTCCGATCAAACCTAATGATGTGATTATGTCAGAGGCAGAAAAGAGTGTGCGGAAGCGGCTGGCCTTCCAGCAAGGAGAAGAGGTATATCAGGAGAACATTCTAGCTCCTAGTTTGGTCGGGCTGGTTGGATCAGCTGTGCTACGTCAATCAGGATTAGAGGATGAGTCCTTGAAAGGGGGAGACCCGAGTGACAAAAAGAGGCTCAAGAATAGTGATGGTAAAGCAACTTCTAATGCTTCAGCTGGATCGGCGGCATCCCTCGAGGATGACCGCCGGGCCCAATGAGTTGCCTGGGGTGGAACTGTCGTGGTGCAGGGAATTCTGCGACAGTTCGAGACCTTATTGTTCTGCAAAGAACACATAATTCCCGGCTCATTTTCTTGTGCGAGACTAGACAGAAAAGTGAGCGTATGCGGCGTCTTCGCGGCCGCCTGGGGCTGCGAGGCTTCTACGGTGTGGACTGTAATGGTCTGAGTGGTGGTCTTGCGTTATATTGGCATGAGGATATATTTGTGGATATTAAAGAGGTGAATGAAAGATTCATTGATGCACATATTCGCTTCTCACCAGGGGAGCCGCTGATCCACTTCACTTTTGTATACGGAGAACCACGTGTTGAAAACCGACATCGAATGTGGACGAGTCTGTCCACCCTTCGTGCAGCCTCAGCCCTACCGTGGGTCCTGATGGGTGATTTTAATGAGGCTCTTTGGCAGTATGAACATTTCTCAGTTATTCCCCGCTCAGAAGCTCAAATGGCTGCTTTCCGAGACTGTTTGCAAGTGTGTAACCTGCACGACTTGGGTTTTTCTGGATTACCATTCACATATGATAATAGGCGAGCGGGGATTGCCAATGTGCGCGTTCGGCTTGACAGAGTGCTTGCTGATGATACTTGGCGTGACATCTTCTCAGAGTCTTCTGTCGTGCATCTAGTATCGCCGTGTTCTGATCATAATCCCATCCTTCTGTATATGGCAGTGGAGGAAAGGCCGAAACATCATAGGAAGTGCATGCAATATGAAATTTTTTGGAACGTGATCCGGCCATTAAGGATTTGATTGATTCGGCTTGGAAGGATATGGGACAGATTTCAGACTTGGGATCAATAAACAAGGGCCTACGAGGTGTCATGGGCAAGCTGCAGGCATGGGGACGCAAAAATTTTGGAAACGTTACTAGGGAGCTGGCGACTATGAGGGACAAACTTAAGCAGCTGCATGAAAATAATGCAGCTAGAGATGAGATTCGTGCAGCGACAGACTCCATGAACGAACTCCTCTACAAAGAGGAGATGCTTTGGTTGCAACGCTCCCGTATTGACTGGCTACGGGAAGGTGATAGAAACACGAAGTTCTTTCACCAGAAGTCAGTTTGGAGGGCAAGAAGGAACAAAATTGTTAAGCTGAGGGACTCGAATGGGGCTATTTAGACAGTACCTACAGATATGGAACGGATGGCAGTTTCATATTTTAAATCCCTATATACGAGAGATCCTAGTATTAATGGACATTTTATCTCATCTTTAGTTCCCACTCAGATTACTGATACTATGAATGTCACCTTGTGTGCTGACTTCTCTGATAAAGAGATTGGTGATGCCCTTTTCCAGATTGGCCCGATTAAAGCCCCGGGGCCGGATGGCTTCCCGGCACGCTTCTATCAAAAGAATTGGGACACCATGAAAATTGATATCATAAAGGCGGTGAAATACTTCTTTTTATCTGGGTCTATGCCGGATGGGGTGAATGATACTTCCATTGTGTTGATTCCAAAATGTGAGAATCCTATGGAGCTTAAAGATTTCCGCCCCATAGGACTATGCAATGTCTTGTACAAGGTGGTCTCCAAGTGCCTTGTAAATCGGTTGAGACCGATGCTTAATGAGGTAATCTCGGAGAATCAAAGCGCATTCGTCCCTGGGGGTTAATTACTGATAATGCGCTTTTGGCATTCGAGTGTTTGCATTTTATGGAACATGGTCGGTCAATGGATTCTTCTTTCTGTGCTTACAAGCTGGACTTATCTAAAGCTTATGACAGAGTTGATTGGGCGTTTCTGGAGAATACAATGCATAAAATGGGGTTTTCTCATCGGTGGATACAATGGATAATGTCGTGTGTTACCACGGTGAGGTATTCTGTCAAATTCAATGGAACCTTGTTGGAAGCATTTTCTCCTACGCGTGGTCTAAGGCAAGGAGATCCTCTCTCCCCCTTTTTATTTCTGTTTGTGGCTGATGGTTTATCTTCCTTGCTAAAACATGAAGTTGATCAAGGCCGTGTCACTCCAATTAAGGTGTGTCGTGCTGCACCTGGTATTTCACACTTGTTGTTTGCGGATGACACCCTCCTGTTCTTCAGGGAATCCACAGATGAAGCTACACGAGTCAAGCAGATTATTGATGCTTATGAGAAAGGGACTGGGCAATTAATTAATCCTAGTAAATGTTCCGTTCAGTTTTCCACGTGTTGTACTCAGGAGGTGCAAGAGGAGATCAGAACCACATTGGAGGTGGTGTCGAATGGTTTTGAAGATAAATACCTAGGCTTGCCGACGCCTACTGGTAGAATGCATAAAGGTCGCTTTGAATCTCTACAAGGAATATTGTGTAAGAAGCTAATTGAATGGGGCGATGGCATACTAGCCCAATGCGGACGTGCTATCCATATCAAGGCTATATTACAGGCAATTCCCACGTATGTTATGGGTGTGTTTAAACTTCCTCTTTCTGTCTGTGATGATCTGACCAATCTCATAAGGAATTATTGGTGGGGTTCGGAGCGTGGTAAACGCAAAACCCACTGGTTAAGTTGGACAAGCTTATCCGATCTAAGTACCAAGGTGAAATTGGATTTCGAGACATGCGACTGTTTAACCAAGCTTTGCTAGCAAGACAATCTTGGCGGCTTATTGCATTTTCGGATAGTCTTTATGCTAGAGTCCCTGAAGGCAAAATATTTTCCGCATGGTGATATCACTGACACAGTTTTTTCAGGCAATCCTTCTTCGACCTGGACTGCTATAACACATGGTTTGGAGTTGTTGAAAAAAGGACTATGGCGAGTGGGAAACGGTAGAAAGATCCGTGTTTGGAGGGATAGTTGGATTCCAAGGAGAACATATGGCAAAGTTTTAACTCCTCGCGGCAAGAGGCGCATCCGTTACGTGTCACAACTGATTGATGAGCAGGGTGCCTGGAGGAGTAATTTGGTACGGAAGATTTTCTCTCCAATAGATGCTGATGTCATCTAGACTATTAAATTATCTAGGCGGGGATTCGATGATATCATTGCATGGCAGCGGGAAAAGAACGGTCTATTCACTGTTCGTAGTGCTTATAAACTTGCTCTATCCGAGCAGCCGTCTCAATGCTCCTTTGCCTCGACTAGCTCATGTCCAGATGGAAATGGCGAATGTTGGAGGAGGATTTGGCAGGCAAAGGTGCCACCGAAAGTCAAGTTATTTGCATGGAAAGCAGCATCAAGTGCACTGGCTACTGAGGATGGCAAATTACGTAGAGGGATGAAAGTTACTGGATGGTGCAGAATATGCAATCGTGAACTCGAGGACACATCACATGCTCTATTCAGGTGCCCACATGCGAAACTGTTATGGACAACAATGCAAGGTTGCTGGCACCTTCCGCTTGTTGGTGATATTCAGTGTCACACTCAGTCCTGGTTCCGGTCGTTCATTGCTCAAATTCCTAAGGAGCTTATTGATACTACATTACCTGTGGCGTGGAGGGTGTGGCACTGTCGCAACGAAGCAACGCATGAGAAGCCATTGCCTAGTATCCAAAGCTCCAGGAACTTTCTATGCAGCTATCTGAGCACTATTCGTAATGTGCAGAAGCTCTCCACTGATGAAATCATCAAAGGAAAACATGCCATTGTCATGACACAGATACCTGCTTCCACCAAGGAGGAAACTCATCCTGTTACTCCCTGGATCAGACCGCCTATCGGGTTGATCAAACTCACCGTGGATGGATCTTTTAAAGATAATGAGGCAGGCTCTGGCATGATTCTTAGAAACGACACTGGGGCCATCATTCTCTCTGCTTGTCGTTACCACATGCAATGTGCAGATTGTTTGGAGGCGGAGCTGTTAGCCTGCCTTGAGGGCCTAGGCTTGTCCTTGGCCCAGAGTCAACAACCAATAATCATTGAGACAGACTGTAGCAACTTGGGGGCGATGGTGCAAGCTACTCAACCAGATCGTTCTCCATATACAAACCTAGTTAAAGATATTAAAGAGCTTATTAGTCTTAGTAATCGGTGTTCAATTGTAAAAGTGGATCGAGGACTAGTTAGGGCTGGTCACCTTCTTGCAAACTTTGCAAGAACGGAGCGGCGTACTGTCACATGGTTTGCCTCTGGACCTGAAGTTGTTCTTCAGGAAATTGAGCACGAACCTCCTGTAATCCCTGCTATCTAATAAAGATCCATTTTTACCCGCAAAAAAAAATATACATAAGATAAGTGAGAGAAAAAAAGAACATGCATTAAAAGAGAAAGACTAATAAATAAGATAACCCTTATAATCTCCAACAGAATAAAAAAACACTCAACCCTTATAGTCTCAAACAGAGGTAGTAGTACACATATGGTGGCGAGGGGGGCGTTGCGTCAGCTGCTGCTGATGATGATCAGGCGACGACTCTCTACCGGCAAGCAAGTCCATTAATTCAGAAGATTAAGTGAGAAAACATTGCAAATCCGACGGTCCCATCGTTGTGGTCTCCAACATATGAATATATTATTTTGCAAAATTGCGATCTAAGCAACAAAAAAAATAGCGCGTCTATTTATTTTAGCATTGCCTCTCTCCAGACGCTACGCAAGTTATAGCACGCTAATAGCATGATATTTTTCAAAATACCATTCTGCAAAAATTAATAGATATAGTTTGTATACTAAGGATTTCAGAAGCTAAAAAATTGTGCAAAGTAATACATGCATAGCCAATTAACCAGTGATGACCAAATGATAGAGTCTAGATCAAAATGATCACCAAATTCAAAATAAAGGACATATAATTTGCAGATAGTCATATCAACGGCCAACAAGACATCCAAGCAACCACATAGGAGAAACTACTTATTCAGGATCAGATGAAGTAGACATAGCATCTTCTTCCGATTCAGAAGAAGATCTCACAGACTGCAACTCATCATCACGATAAACATGAAGCATCTTCTTCTTCTAGGGTGAGAAACTTTCTTTCTTTTTGATGCAGCACTAAAGAACAATATAAATATAATTGTACTTATTTCTTATCCACTGAAAAAATACAGGTGAGGAAAACAGAGAAAAATGAAGAAATACGGGAATGGGAAAGGAATGCAAGCACAAAACTTTGGAACCAGAAACTGCAGGAAAACCATGGTGATGCATGTTCGGATCAAACGAAGAAAAGCTACGGGAAGACATCCCACATCCTATGGGCATGTACGTGTGCCAGAATTTTTTATTTGGCCCGGCACCCACTGCTTTTGTCTCCAGTCTCCATCTCACTTAATCTCTGTGATCCAAAAATTTTTTATCGCCGTTGACACCCCAGCATGCATGGCAGCACCGAGCCTTGCCTCGGGCCTCCCAAAAAATGAGCTTCCCGTGGATGTTTCCAATCCCGTGGAATCGGTGCGGGAAAGAAAGTTTTCCTTTGGAATACTGTTCATCAATCCTTCTTTCCGAACACTCAGAAAGGGGAAAATTTCATAGGAACAGGTTTTCTACAAAATTCCTGCAGAAATCCTTTGTACCGAACGAGGCCTAATGTTTCTCTCACAAGCCGAAGAACTGCATGTCAGACTCAAAATCCGCATCGCCAATACCCTAAGATTTGGTGGACTTAGACCCATGATTGGACCACCATTTAACTTCATTATAAAGTAAAAAAGAACAAAAGTTAAGAAAGCATTGCAAGGTCTGATTGGAAAATTAGGAACAAGGTAAATATTCACCTAGATCAAAAATGGGCCGGATGGACTGCCGATATGTAACGCCCCCGAATCGGGTCTATGCAGATCTCATCATTTCCCGCCAAAATACGCATAGAAGCGATTCAAAGAAGCCCACCAGACACTTTCGTGTGGGTGGGATTTGAATACAAGTAGTTACATCACAGTAGTTTACAACAGAGTCCACAAGAAGTTATTTATACAACAACGACTCAATGAGTCAAGAATACGAAAGGTATAATACGAAGATACAACTCAAGAAGAAAGCAAAATAGTATTCGAGTACGGACAAGATCCAAATAGGACTAAGAGTCCTAAAGAATAACCAAGCGGTGTCCAACCCTGCCCAGGCCAAGCCGGAAGGGTAATCTTGCTAACGTCGTCAACCACATACCTGTCAAGCCAAAATGGTGCCGACAAAGGGCAAATGAAAACAGAAAGAGAGCGGTCAGTACTGAGGCCAGTACACGGCGAGACTAGAATTTGGCGGTCCTCGCCTACAAAGGTATAGTGGGCTCAGCGGCAGCAAAGCTTGCACTATCTAACTTATAGAGACACGCTACAACTTCGGCTATTAGAGCGAGATAAGAGGGCGCTATGCGGTAACAATAATATAACACCAAACATAACCCATCCGAAGATTTCCCCCTCGAAGACCAGTCGAGGAAGTCCTCTTACAGAACACACACGGTGACAATTTTAGTTAATCAGGTATTTAGTTGTTAAGACTAATTACTAATCATATTATTAGAGGTAAAACATTAGTGGCGTTGTCTATGATCATGACACTGTACTCCTGAGGCGTCCATAACCGTGGACACACGGCTTCTCGAAAAGATTTACCCTGCAGGGGTGCACTACTGTATCCAAACGCATGCTCAACCCATCAGGCAACATATTACGCGTGCCATCCGAATCTCACAACAAGAACTGTCCCATAACTACGCGCATATCCAGAGGCATCACCTACTGTGTGAAACCAACCAAGAGGTAAGACGATTCTCAAGGAAGGCACATCGTTTGCACTTACTGGTGGATCGGGCCCTACGGGGTAACTTGTACACACCGTGGGTGCCGTCACCGTGTACCGCGATTTATGTATGCAAGCCATGGTAATCCACCAAAACATCAAGTCCGAAGACATATCAACTCACCCATGTCCGAGGACATATTATGCGTATGCACCAAATGGAAAGCCAATTTTGTAAGCCTCTGGATATACGAATAGCGCCGGTAGTTGAGGGGGGGATCCCAGAGGCCCCACGTTTGGTTAGCGCGATCAACTCAGAACTGGTATCGTAGAACGAACGGGTCTTAGGTTGGCTCAGGCAATTCCCAAAGATGGTCCTGGACTTATCATTAGGTGAAACTATAACCAACAACATCAGATTAATCATCTTATCATCAACCATATTTGAGTATCATGTTCCACCTGTATCAGTGCGGTACTAAGCATGCCTACGACTCGCAAGGAAAAGATAGCTAATCAAACAAGGCAATAGGATAACCAAAGCAATACAGTGGAGCAGGTAAATAAAGGGATAGTACTATAGCACCGACAATAAGAATAGCAGTAGATCAATTGGAGGAAGTAAAGACTATGAATACAAAATAGGTAGAAGGGGGAGAATGCTCGCCCGAGAAACAAAGTCGGGAAACCGGAGGCTTGTCGCAACTCGCTTCCACTCATTGTCCTATCCGCTGAAGAAGCAAAGTACTAGAAAGAACACCCGATGCACTATTTAATAATACGACCGAAGATCCGGCATATCTATGATATGATGCATGACATGGTAATATGCGGCCTCACTTAGCAATATTAAGCAGAATCGGTGTCACGACATTTGTTACTAGGTTCAAGTTATTTAACTACCCCGCATATTAAATGTTGAATTAATAAGGCAAAGCATGACATCGGTTTGCTACACAAATTTAAATGGAGTCAATATTAGACTAGATTCGCCCGCATATGGGTCTCATATTTAATTATGAGGTGAATCGACAAAGTTTCCCCAAACAAATAAACATGTATGCAAGTATGGATAATTTAATATGCACAAGTTATATGGCAATTTATAAAATAAAAATAGGATCGGGGTCTCACGATTTGGATCAGATACGGAGACGATTGATTGTAGTCGAAGTGATGGACGCCGATAAATAGTCGCAAGGACACCGACAATATATTCACAGGATGAAGATGTAGGCACAGCTTTACTGACAAACAAAATTACCGGATACGCTGCCCAGAGATTGACGACAGTTAGCGGCAAAAACAAAGACACTGAAGCAGAGATCTTGGACGCTTTGCTACGATCGGCCGCACGTCCACGCGTTGTAATATGGAGATGCACTGGGTTAAAAGAGAGGAGGCCCCGAGGCAGAGCTGGCGTCAATGTGGAGCGCCTTCTGGCTGCTTCGAAGGGGCAAAGAACCGAGGCGATTGGAGCTACAGGGCCAGCCGGCTGTCGGTGGGATATGACGGCGTGGAGCTGGGCTGCTGCGTGCGTCCAAGGAACAAGATGAGCAGACCTGGTCGTCGAGAGAAAACTGCGTAGGCATAGGCATGGGAGCCTGGGCTGGATGGCGGCGCGTGCGCGCGCATGGGAGAGGTATGTGGAGACGGCAGATGGAGATTGGAGGCGTGGTGGTGTGTGTTTTAAAAGGGATTTTCTTAGAGCATCTTCACTCGCCTATCCAGGAGGTTGGTCCAGATGTCGAATTTTGGTCCGGACGTCGAAAATCGGTCCAGTCGCGTATCCAAGGACTTGTTTACGGCCGGATTTCGGCCATTTTTGGTCCGGACTACCCGGGCCGAACCCAGGTTTCTGGGTACGCCCTAGGGACACCGGACTCAGCGATATCGGCGGAAAAAAAACAAAGTGGCGCGTGGACCCGCCTAGTCAGTGACGGAAGCCGAGTCGTCGTCATCCTCGGAACCACGCGGCGACCGCCAGACAATAACTGCCCGTCGTGTCGGCCACGCGTCGTCGAATTACGGCGCCACCTTCGCCGCCTCGGCTCCCGCGACGGACCGGCGGTCACTAAGTTCCCGCCGTTTCCACTTTTCCCACCCTCGCCGCCCACCTCGGCCTTTATAATCCGTACCCCTCGCCGGAGATCTGCACACTCTCTCACATCTCCCCCCACCCACAAGCCCAACTCCGGCGAGCTCTCACCTTTCCCCCTTCTCTCACCATGGGCGAACGTTACCCGGCGACAGCGCTGCGGCGAACGGCTTCGGCCAGCGCACCCTCCAAACTTGGGAGGCTCGCATGCTGTACGAGGCGGGGTACATGGCGCCGCCGGACACGCGGATGCCTCCGGGGTGGACGCTGAGCGCTGGCGGCATCCCAATCCCGCCGGGGCCGACGCCGGAGGAGCTGTCGTACGATGTACAAGAGTACATCGCCGGCATGGACAACCCCGCCGAAGCGGTGAGCGCCGACGACCTCGCCTACTGGGCGCACTTCTTCGAGGAGCGGTGCCAACAGGAGCTCGCCCGCCACGAGGGGCCGTCAAACGAGTCCCCGCCGGCGCGCAAAAACTCGGCGGGGCACCGGCGTTGGTGGAGCGCACCAGGGCGGACGCTCGCCGCCGTGCTGGAGCACATCAACCGCGGAAACACTCCACGGCTCGGCTTCTCGCACAACCCAACGCCGGCGACCAGGACGGGTCAGTGTGCTCCGACAAACTAGGCGCCGAGGAGGATGGCGAGCATGAGCTCGTCCTCCTCCACTTCGGCGTCCCACTCTTCCGGCAGCGCGCCGCTTCGCACGCCGACGGACGTGAAGCGCGAAGCTGTCTCACCGGCGCGCTCACCGTCGCGCACACGCGCGCGCGGTATCGTCATCGGCGAGCCGTCTGCGCCCACGCCGCCAAGAGGCCACCTGCGCCTACGCCGCCCCAAGATGGCGCTGGAGCAGTCGCTCCGCGAAGCGCCGCCGCTGACGCCGACGCTGCCGCTGACGCCGACGATGCCGCTGGTCGAGCCCTCCTCGCCGGACATCCCCGAATGGTCCAGAAGGGACTGGGAGAAGGCGGAGCATCAGCGCATCCTCGGCCTGCAGCAGCAGCAGGCCGAGGAGCCGGCCGCACGGCGTCGGGCGTTGTCTGGGCGTGAGCTCGCCTACAAAGGCGCCCTGCTCTACGTCCTGGACGACGAGGACGAGGACGCAGGCCCGTCCTACCAGCCATGGAGGTACGGCGACCCTAGCCAGGGCAGCTCCCGCCAGAACCAGTCGCCGAGCGACGACGACGACGGCGGCGAGGATGACGGCCGAGCTGACCCCGGATACACGTCGTTCTACGACAACTTCGGCATGTAGGACGGCGAAGGCACCGGCGGCGGCCTTTTTTAGTTTATTATTTTTAGTTTATTTTAAATTCGATGTAATCCGCCTATATTCGCCAACTTAATGAAAATCGCCTAAATTTGATGAAATTTAGCCGAACTTGGGGACTCGGCCTGGGTACGCGGATGGGAGAATGGGCGTACCCAGGCCAAAAACAAGTTCAGTCCGGCAGAAAAACGAACCAAATTGCGCCCTGGGTTCGGCCAACGAGTGGAGATGCTCTTAGCTAGCTAGCTCCTAGAGAATTCTTGCACGAGGCTGCTGTTGATCTGGTTCCTTCCGACAAGAGAAATAGAAGAGATGGCGGCCGTGGAGGAAAAAGGAAAGAGGTGGGGATTTGGCTCAAATTTGGAGGCTAGGGTTCGAAGGGCAATGGACTATTTATCTAGTTTAAAATAGACTAGATGTGGCTAGTTTTGGACTAAAACTTTAGATGGACTTTAGCCTAATTTTTTTTTAGTAAAATAAGAAAACCTTTTGTGGTCTTATAACGGACCAAGAATAATGTTTTATTTTAATTTAGAATTAAGAAAAGAAGAACGGGTTTAATAAAATCATGGGGATATTTTAGAAAACAAAAATAGGTTTAGCAAAATAATTTGCGGTAAAAAATATGAACAAGATATGCATGATGATGTCACAATGATGCACAAAATAAAATAACAAACAATTTTATTGAATATTTTCCGGAACATTACACACGATATTTTATTTTTAGTAAAATAAGAAAACTTTTTGTGGTCTTATAAGGGACCAAGAATAATATTTTATTTTAATTTAGAATTAAGAAAAGAAGGACGTGTTTAATAAAATCATGGGAATATTTTAAAAAACAAAAATAGGTTTAGCAAAATAATTTGCGGTAAAAAATGTGAACAAGATATGCATGATGATATCACGATAATGCACAAAATAAAATAACAAGCAATTTTATTGAATATTTTCCGGAATATTACACACGATATTTAGCGCTGCTAAATCACAATTAACGTCATAGCTAATAACGTAGCGTCTGGCTCCTAAATATGCTATAGCGGCGCTAGCACGCTATTTTTTCCGTTGGATCTAAGCCTTCATACATATGGTTATGTTTTTTCTGATCCAAGGAGTCTCTAATCTACGCGCAGGGTCGTCGGCATACACGACAGAGGTTGCCGCGCATCAAGAATGCACAGGGTATGTTGTCCTACTAGACCCAACACGAACAGCTGCTCGCTATCATTTCCCTCCTGATTCTCTAGATTACAAAATCGATAATATACAAGGTCTCCGAGACCAAGACAATAGTAATTAGTACATTTTAGATGCAGGCGATTCGTACAGAAGACTGCACAGGCCCAACAAGCCCTACATTTCGTGCTGGGGTCAATGTACGCGGCAAGCTTCGAGCTCGACAAGTTATCGGAACATGTATATACTGCAGCTCAACAAGTCGCCAACTTCATAATTATAGTCTGTATAACCCTCTCTACTGACTGAGACCCAAACATTGACTTTGAGCGATTTATTAGTTTAACCGCGATATGATTGATAGGTTGACATGCTCCTGCTGTATGGGACTACACGGGTGTTGTTCTTTCCCATGTGATGAATATTGCTATTGCTTTCAGTTCAGCCCTGTTTTCATTCTTGTTTGGTCAACTAATAAGCCGGATATTTTGTTTACCATTTGTTGCACCAACCATTCTAAAAGAAGTATTGTGCTAATACTGATGTAGAGTGCACTTATGCATGGATTATATTTTAACTTCATACAACAGAAAAATGAAACAAACAAGTTAAGTTTTCTCCCTCATATTCGGTAGAATAGAATCATGCAACCAAAAATATCCGTCTGTTGCGCCCAGTGTTCATAGTGACGGAGGACGGATTTTTTTAAAGGTTGGGCGAAATCTAAATAAGCGTGATAATCCCCTGGCATCCTCATTGCAAATGACTTAAAAACATGGGCAAAGTACACATTGATAGGACAGGAAAAAAATGAAATCGAAAAAATTGATTTGCTAAACCGCATAACCCCACTATGGCTACTCCCCATCCTCCAACACTAAAATCTGATTTCTACCCTTTATAGTCATTTACAGATGCGCCACATGAATAGTGGTCAGAAAAAGAAAGCGAACCTATTTGCACCAGATTTTCTATCCTTTATAATTATTTACATATGGGCCACATAAATAGTGGTCAGAAAAGGGAACCGTACGGGGGCTTCAACCAATGGGCAACCAAACATAGTTGCACCAGATTTTCTACCCTTCATAGTCATTTATAGGTGGGCTATATAAATAGTAGTTAGAAAATGAATGCTCGGGATCCCCTGGCAGACACGATTAGATACCGAAAATGCTTGATTTTTATGGTGAGTCCTATGACCCCCACCAATTATATCTTTAGATGCATATATTTCGTTCTAGAAAATGGCTTGTTCTTTAGATATCATTATTATCACTCTCCATCTCTACATTCTTTTATTTTTGAGAACTGCATATCTACGTTCTAAATAGAGCACAAGGACAGGTTGGAAAACCAAACACAAAGATAGGTTCATCAATAGATGTGCGCCTCTCCTCTCACCCCTGGGCCGCCTCCCCGTGCACCGGGAGCTCCCCTCTCCCGGCATCCGGCCTCCCACACCTCAAGCCCTCCTCCGCTCCCGCCGGCAATCTCCGCTGGGCATTGCCCACGTGGTGTCGGTGGCGGGGGCTCCATCTTTTTCTCCCTACGTGTTTGGAACCCTAGCTTGGGATAGGGCGGCCGTCGGAGATGCACCATGGCCATGGACGAGTCCAGTGGCAGGCGCACTAGACCTGGGTGGAAGGTGGTGAGGTTGGCGCCGCTCCTTGGAGGAAAGGCGTCTCTGCATTCGCAGATGGCCGGTAGCGCCGGTTGGGCCTGTAGGGGTTCGTAGCATGGAAAACAAAAAAAATGTACCGCATGAACACACACAAGCCAAGATCTATCTACTAGATTGTAGCAACGAGTCGATAGAGTACTCACCCTCAAAGATTCCAAAGCGGTTAACAAGAGCAAATTCTCATGGGTGATATAGTCGTTCACTTGCCGACCTCAAGATCGCGAAGACGATCCTTCTGGCGCCGCGTTCCGACAGCGCTCCCGCAGTCGGTCACACGTTCGGTACTCGTTGAAGACCTTCCTCTCTGTTGTTCTAGCAGGCAGCGGAGGTTGTAGCTCTCTCCTCGCGAATTTGGCAGCATAGCGACGTGGTGTCGGAGTTTAGAGGGGAGATCCCGCAGGGCTTCGCCTTAAGCCGGAGCGGGTAGGTGGAGTATAGGGGTTTCTTGACGACTAGGGTTTAGAGGCCGAGGGGAGGAGGTGGGGCCGGCAGTGGCTAGGGCAGAGACGGCGCGGCGGCGGCGGCTTGGGGCTAGGGCTTGTGGTGGCCTTGGGGGCAGCCCCCTCCCCTCTATTTATGAGAGGGACACTACTAGGAAAATGGCTATAGGTAATCAGCACATCTGTGGCTCACATGGTTGAAGTGCCCCATGGCTAAAACAGGCGTGGCTCACCTATGGGCAGTGCCCTACTAGTAACTAGAACAACCGTGGCGCACATGACCATAGTGCTCCACAGATATGTGTGGGCTAGGGCCCTGTTGGCCGCACGCCAGACATCCGTAGAGCACATAGGGTAGGTGCGCTACGCCTGTTGGTGTTACCCGTGGCGCATGTTGGGGGGGTGCGCTACACCTAAGCGCATGCCCCTCTGCTCTGTAAAACGGTCAGACACATCCGTGGCGCATTATGGCATGTGCGCCACGGATGTTACTAATCACTGTGGCGCACTGGGGCCGAGTGCGCCACGGATGTGGCGATTTTTTTGGCATCTCCACTTTATGTGCACATGTGTGATCATCCACCACCCCACACTTCACTTTCCCCTTCTTCTTCCTCTTTAGATCTAGTCGGGATCCTTCTCCTTCCCACCTTAATTTCTCCACTCATTCACCATTTTTAGCATGTAGAACTTGCCTTGGATGTTACATAAGTAATAGAGGAAGGTCTCCGGTCTCTCATCTCCTTCTCCGGTCTCGCGCGCACCTCTCCTTTCCATCTTTCTCGCGATTGGTCTCTCATCTCGGTAAGTTGTCCATGTAAGGATGTGTTCATGTGTATATGGATGATATGCTCATATGTATGTAGATGATCGATGCTCATGATGTGTGTATGAGAGGATCGATGGTCATATGTGTGTGTATATGGAGAGTATCGATGATGCTCATGCATGTGTGTATGGAGAGGATAATGATATGTTCATGTGTGTATGGATCGGTCTCTCTCTCTCTTGTGTTTGTATGTGAACAAGTTGCCATTTGTTTTGCCAAAATGTTGATTCATTTCCATTTTGGCAAGACTTTGGAATTTCGCAAAGGTCCTAATTTTAGGATAGGTCATGCCAAAATTTTCTATCGACCATTGCATGCCATGCATTGATTATGTGGTTCTAATAGACTTTTAATTGTACCGTGTACACAGTGCAGGCAAAAATGGTGCTCATAATGAGTGAAGACATTGTGGCTAGATTTTTGAAATGTGCGACGGCCGACATGATACGAAATAACAAGACAAAGATAAGATGTCCGTGCAGAAGATGCAAACTCAACTGTGGGTGATCGACCCAGATTCCGGGAATCTGCAGGCGCACCTGCTCCGCCATGGTTTCATGGATGGATACACTCGTTGGATAAGCGATGACGAAGACGATGGAGACGGTGAAGGTGGGCAACATGACGATGATCATCATCACGGCGAGAACGAGCGAGATGATGAAGAGTCTCCTGGAGATGGTGAAGGTGCGGAAGCAGACCAGGATGATGATGATCTAGATGCCGGAGGAGAAGACAACGATGGAACAACATCAGGCTGGGTGATGGACCCTTATGTGCAAGAGCTGCTTCTCAAGCAGACGAGTAACGCCAGGGCTGCCGCTAGAGAGAAAGCCAAGCTTGCGCAACTTGAGAAAGACGCGGTTACTCCATTGTATGAAGGATGCAGGCCCGATGATACCCGGTTGAATGTAACGCTCAAGGATATGGAGATGAAGGCAAAACACAAATTGAGCGACGCAAGCTTCGACAATATGATGGCATTCTGGCACGATCGTCTCCCGGAGGGAAACACATGTCCAACTAGTATCAAGGACGCCAAGAAAATCGTCTATCCTCTCGATCTACCGCACGTTAGATACACGTATGCATCAACGATTGCATCATTTATCGGGGCGAGGACGCGGAGAAAACCACATGTCCGGTATGCGGCGTGAGTCGATACAAGAAAGGGAAGAAAGCACCTCGAAAAGTGGTATGGTACTTTCCTATCACTCCTCGTCTGCAGCGCTATTTCGCGGACCCTAAGGAAGCGAAGCTCATGCGATGGCATGCGGAAAGGAAGAAGCCTGGAGATGACGATGATGACCCCGAAAAGGATGAGCTGCTGACGCACCCTTCAGATGCTAGCCAGTGGAAAGCATTGGACCTCGAATAGAATTCGGTGGAGATTCGAGGAACATCAGGCTTGGTGCGAGCACCGATGGACTCAATCCGTTCGGTAGCCAGAGTAGCACGCATAACACTTGGCCCGTGTTTGTATGGATGTACAACCTCCCTCCATGGTTGTGCATGAAGAAGAAGTACATACAAATGAGTATACTAATTCAAGGGCCAAAACAACTTGGTACCGACATCAATATGTATCTCGGGCTGTTGAAAGAGGAGCTAGCCACGTTATGGGAATCTGGAGCCAATACTTACGACGCCGTCGCACAAGATTATTTCACTATGGGAGCCCCGTTGGTCACTATGGTGCAAGACTATCCAGGTTGCGGGTATATCTCGGGGCAGGTTATCCAAGGATTCTGCGCATGCGTTAGGTGCATGGATAACACAAGCTATCTCCAACTAGAGAAAGATCCAGGGTCATCGAAAACCGTGTTCATGGCGCACCGGAGGTGGCTCAGCAAGAATGATCCATGGAGAAAACGTGGAGACCTGTTCGATGGCAAATCTGAGACCCGAGGAATCCCAGAGCGTAGGAGCAGCGAAGAAGTGGAAGAGTTGCTGAAAAACTGGAAAGGTTGTCCTAAGCCTGGAAAGAAGCGAAAGAGGCAGCAACAAGACAAGCCGCTGATGAAGGTATGGTAAACAAGGTCTGTTTTCTGGGAGTTGCCATAGTGGAAGTTTCTCCGCATGCCTCATAACCTCGACATCATGCATATCACGAAAAACGTGTGCGAGAGTCTGGTCGCCACCATAATCAACATGCCAGATAGGACGAAAGATGGTCCGAAAGCAAGGCACGACCTGATATGCTTGGGTATCCGGAAGGAGCTTCACGGACGACGCACTACTCCTGATGATCAGGAAGATGACGATGATCATAAGTCGGAGACGACACAAGGTCGTCGGAAGGGTAAAAAGTTCAAGAAGAACGAATATTACTGCCCTCCTTCTTGCTTCACTCTAAGCCAGGATGAGATCAAACAGTTTTTCAAGTGCCTTCTAGGAGTCAAATTTCCTTACGGCTACGCGGGCAAGATAAGCAGATACCTAGACAACGCGAAGCAGAGGTTCAGTGGCATGAAGTCTCACGACTGTGTCGTGCTAATGACGCAGGTACTTCCGGTCGCACTAAGAGGGATAATGGACGAGCACATCCGTGAAACGTTATTTGGCCTCTGCAAGTTTTTCGACGTCATCTCTAGGAAGTCGATTGGTGTGAATCAGCTCGGGAGGCTACAGGAGGAGATCGTAGTGATACTATGCGAGCTTGAGGTCTACTTCCCACCCGCATTCTTCGACATTATGGTGCATCTGCTGGTCCATGTCGTGGAGGACATCGTCCAACTCGGGCCGATGTTCCTCCGCAGCATGAAGGAGTTCGAAAGGATGAACGGACACATCAAATGATATGTTCGCAACAGGTCCCGTCCAGATGGAAGCATAGCCAAGGGCTTTCTGGCCGAAGAGTGCATCTCTTTCTGCACGAATTATCTAGACATCGAGAACCCTGTCGGTCTTCCCGTCAACAGGCACCTTGGCAAGCTCGACGGATCTGGTCACCGAGAGGGTCGTCGCATACTGCATGCAGACTTCGATTTTCGACGCGCAGACTTTGATAGAGCAAACCTCGTCGCGCTACAGCATTTAGAACTGGTCGATCCTTGGGTACAGAAGCACAAAAGGTTAATCGAGAAGAAGTACAGTGACCGGGGCATACAAAGGACGCAGAGAGAAATAATCAAAGAGCACAACTCAGATTTCACGCGTTGGTTTAGGCAGATGCTCCTTGATAATCCCCCGCGATCGCCTTCTTCTGACACGGAAAAGATCATATTCACCTTGTCGCAGGGACCGATGCAAAACCTGGTGACCTATCAGGCGTATGATATCAACGGCTACACATTCTACACGGAGGAAAAGGACAACAAGTGTGATTATCAGAACTCAGGCGTAACGTCGGAATTCTACACCGATGACAACGTGAAGGAAAGATTCTACGGAAGAATCGAGGAGATCTCGGAGCTCGACTACTATGGAGAAAAGGTGCCGATGTTCTGTGTCAGATGGGCAAAGAGCGTCGAAAGAGAAGACCGGTATTTCACAACCATGGTTATACCCGAAGCAGCCAAATCCAAGGCCGCCGGTGCAAACGTGGCCGCGAAAAATGAACCATGGGTACTGGCTACCAAAGTGGACCAATGTTTTTTCATTACCAACCCGACAAAGCCTAGCCATGTTGTCGTGAGGAGAGGAAAAAGAAACATCATCGGAATGGATGGAGTCGCCAACGAGCAAGACTTCGACCAGTACGGCGATCCAAAGATTGAAGATGACGACGACTACGATGCAGCAACATACATCACAAGAAGAAAAAGGATAACCCTACCCAAAAAAGGTAGCCCGTTCGAATGAAGAAACATTAAAGTGTCGGGGCTAAATTATTCAACCGCGATAATGAAGGGAAAAAAGATTGTAAAACGCTAGCTCAAAAATATTGTAAAACGCGTGGTCGAACAAGATTGTAATATTCATGGACAAATTATTATGACATATTTGTATCATGGACAAATAATTATGAAATATTTGAATCATATTTAATTTGTACCACTTTTATGACATATAATATCACTTTTGGGCATTTTTGGAATATTTAAAAGTATTTTCAAAACAAAACAAAACTTTTATGGAATATATCACCACTTTTGGGCATTTTTTGGAACATTTAAAAATATTTTTAAAATAAAAATAAAAAATGTGGGCACCAGGATTCGAACCTAGGTGCTTACAGGTTTAGATTAGAGTAGTGGGCAGAACCACTGGGATAGGGCAGTGTTAGTTGTCAACTATGGGGGTGGCAGCCCTCTTATCTGAGTAGTCCTACCCACTTAAGCGCGGTTTCCGTAGCGCACTTGGCCAGGGTGCGCTACGCATAAGTGGGTTGGACTAGTCAACTCGCCGCGTCGGCCCTACCCTCCCCCATCGTCCTCAGACACGGATCGAACCCATCTGCATCAACGCGCCGCCGCCCATCGACGCGCCGCCGCCGCATCCACGCCAGGAGAGGAGGAGGAGCATCGCCACGCCAGGAGAGGAGGAGGAGCATCACCAGCCAGGAGGAGGAGCAGGCCGCCGCGCCAGGAGAGGAGAAGGAGCATCGCCAGCCAGGAGGAGGTGGAGGAGGAGCGTCACCCGCGTGCTCGCCTCGCCAGCGGCCTCGATCGCCTACAGCCCCGCCTCGCCAGCCACCTCACCCGCGGGATCGTCCTCGTCTCAGAGGTGAGTCTTCTCCCCTCTCTCCATCTCTCCCCTCTCCACTTCTCGGTTGATTTAGGTTTAGGTTTAGGCTTAGGCTTAGGCTTAGGCTTAGGCATTGATTTAGAATTAGATTTAGGTTTAGGTTGATAGTGAGGTTTAGGTTGATTTAGGATTAGATTTAGGTAGTTCTTGTCTGAATGATCTGTTAGAAATAGAGAGCAAACAGAAGATGCATATACTGATTAGCAGTGAGGTTAGATATTGAGGTAGTGAATGATCTTGTAGCTTGTAGCAGTAGCTGGTAGTAGGAATTTTAGCCCACGATTAACAGTTGAATGTTAGCCCATGATTAGCTAGGGTTAGAAAATGATTAGCTAGTGTTATCCCATGATTAGCAGTTGAGGTTAGCCCATGATTAGAGTGGTTTCAGAGTGGTTTCAGAGATACAGGTAGTTGACAGAGATACAATTGTATGCTGTTGATGAACATTTTTAATTGTCCTTGGATTATGCTGTCGACCGAGATATATATATATATATATATATCACTAATGATGCAAGCTTAATTTAAATTGACCTTGGATTATTCAGTACACCAAGGTTTAAATGCTCAGGTACTTCTAGTTCTAGGTATTAATTTAAATAAGAGAGTGCGAAAGCTGATGCTTCAGGGTTGTACAACATCTGGTTTTGCACTCCTGGGTGGACACTTAATTTTTTTTAAATCTCTGTTGACACATAAAGTTCAGATTTATCTCTGTTGACAATATTGACAAATTAGGGTTCAAAGTAGTGCAGGAGGTTGTTGACACATTAGGGTTCAGAGTAGTGCATAAGGTTATATGATCATGTTTGTGCCCCTGACTGAATATGGTAGCTGTTCTGGTGTTCTGATTCCTTCATTTTCTTTGCTCCATTATGCCCATAGATGTGGTAGCTGTTCTAGTGTTGGTGTCGCTTGCAAACCTGGAACTGAACTGATTTTGTAAATAATTGCACACAAAAATATGGTGCTTGTTTTATTCTGGTAAATAATTGCACACAAAAACCTGCCACTGAACTGATTTTGTTCTGGTGTTGGTGTCCCTTGCATATCTGGTAGGATTCAGAGTATGGTGCTAATAGCACTGAATATTCTTGCTAAATATGCTGAATATGCTTGCTAAATATTGCTTGCTAAAAACTGCCACTGAACTGAATATGCTTGCTAAATATTGCACACAAACACTGCTCCTAATAACACTGAATACATGTTGATTGTAAAAGCACTCAAATGCTGAATACATTTTGTGATCCAGATTATGTACTATCCAGATTATGTACTCTAGTCAAGAACTCTAGATACATTTATGTACTATCCAGATTATGTACTATGTGACCAGATTGTAAAATAAAAGCACTATTACTCATTTTAATCCTATGTGACCAGACTATGTACTATCCAGATTATGTACTATCCTATGTGACCAGATTATGTGCTGGCTGTGTTGGCCATTTATTGTGTGCTGGTTGTGCTGGCTATGTTGGCCATTTATTGTGTGCTGGCCATATATATGCAGGTTCTTGTATGAAATGAGTCCTGATTTTTGCCGAAATGTTGATTAACTTCCGTTTCGGCGGAAATCGGGCACTCCTAGTTTAAGAAAATTAGCAAAGGTCATGCCGGATTTTTCCGTGCATTTAACCAATTATTTTTTTTTATTAGTGCAAAGATGTGTGACAACGACGAGGCTGGATGTTCTAAGCGCATCAGCGCTGAAGGAGAACTCAGACCTCCGAATAAACAATTGACATTCTGGGAGGCGGCCCAGCGGCTAGAAGACGATGAAGAATACTATCCTTCGGAGAGCGAGGATGCGGGTGATGAAACCACTGATGGCGGCGAGGGCACATGGAGTGGTAGCAATCCTCCTAAGAAGAAGAAGAAGCTGAAGGAACGGCGCCCGAACACGGTCGGCACCGTCAGGGAGGAAATTACCGAAGTGAGCCCATCAGGGGTTCCTTTGGAGCCCGACCTTGTCGTCAGAGGGTACGGTGGGCAAGTGGCGGCGATCACCCGGACAACCATCTCGATCAACACCGAGAATCTCCGGCATAAAGATAATGGCCACTTGCGCACACTCCTCTTCGAGAAGCTGCACGCAAGATACAAGTTCCCCGCTAAGTATCAGAACACAAATTATCATGGGAACGAAGTAAACAAATCCTCCCTCACAAAGATGAACACCGCCCTGGCCAGCTAGAGAACCCGGATAAAGAAGAAGATCTATAAAGAAGGCAAAAGTCTCGAGGAGATCCAGAAGATTGACCCGCAGATCACCGAAGATCAGTTCCGGGAGTTCAAGGAGAGGTGTGAATCCGAAAGAGCCCTGGCCAATAGTAATCGGGAAAGGTGCTGCAGGCGATGAAAATAGGTTATCACCATCTCGGATCTGGTTGATACAGAACCGCGGAGGCCAAATGGAATAAGGAGGACGGAGAGTATAGATCCAAGGGGATAGAAAACCCCTTTGTGAAATTCGAACCCGGGCAGGTTCGAAACTTCATCAGGGCCCATTACCATGTGGACACAAAAACCAAACAACTCACCGCGGATCCTGCGGTGAAGGAATTCAAGGAAATTGTGGTAAGTATAATCTAATTACCATGGATCAACTCGATTGCATTCTAATCGATGATCTAAACGATTGACTGTTACTTCTTCTGCAGGAGGAGGAAATTGTTGCTAGTCATGGATCCCAGGGTTCCTCATCCTAGGGGTCGACGGCGGCCACCGGGTCGGATAACCCTTTTAACAGGGCGATGAACCGGGCTAAGAAAATAGAGCCGGTTACGAAGAAGCCGTCGTCGGCTGGCCGTCTGGCCGGCCTCGGGGGTAAGAATTGGGTGGATCATTTTGGTCAACCGCCGAGGACGCATGTGGCACCGTCGGGAAGGAGCGAGGAGGAAAACCGCGAGGTTCAAGAACTTAAGGAACAAGTGGCGCGGATCCCTCAGATCGTCCAAGACAACCTGGCAATCACCCTCACTCCTTCCTGCCTACCTTGGTGGAGTCAATAGCGAACTGGAGTGCGGGTGGTCGAGTAGGGCCGTGCCCGATTCCAAGCATGGTCAGTAGCCACTCGAACAATGCGGCACCGACGAATCAGGTGAACTACGTGTTTGTGACTCCGCCCGCTAGCACCGCGGCGCCGCAAGTGTTGGTGAATCCCCCTGTCATCACCGCGGTGCCGGAGTACATGTTGGTGCCCCCTGCCATCGTCGCAGCAGCACCGGAGCTCCAAGCACCCGGCGGTAGGGAGAATACACCGGTGGCCAGCAGCGCGCTATCAAGCATCCCTTCCGTCTCTTGCACGCCCGTCGCCGTATGCGGTGCGTCGACATTAGCCGATCTCGACGCCATCACGGTAAACAAATTTATTTACCGCCTTTCACGCCATCTATTACTCTTATGGCATCTCTGACGACGCCGTACATGTTTTCCGCAAACGGATGTTCCTTGCACTCTCTTATGCTACGTGAACAACGAGCTGAGGGATGTTGCCAAGGGTACCATCGTTCAACCCTTGCAGCGCACGTTCCACTCAAGGCCAATGCCAGATAGCATGCACAGGGTTAAAATTAGTCGGGTGCTAAGGGGCTGCGACGACCTGGAACCTCCCATTTAACCCCCAGGAGCGGATGAAGAAGAGTCGGCTGTCCTCAGAACTTGCTTCGGCTTATTCTTGCAATGGCCAAAGAGCATGATCCGTTTGGGGACGGTGGGGGCCATCACGCCACAGACAACAACACCGCCTGTCGTGCCAGCGACAAGCGGTGGCAAGGCCCCCTTACTGCCCTCGCCGTCACCTCCATGCGGTGGGTCGGATGATCATGTTGATGATATGCACATGGCGCAGGATCCGACCGAGGACGATGAAGAATAGAATGATCACTTCTTCAACACTCAGTTTAGCAACGAAGACCTAGCTGGTGGCCCCACAGAGAAAGCCACTATCACCAAGCGTCTGTTTGGTTCTCAGGAGACGCCTCCAGCTTGCGCCTTTACAGAGCCAGCTGATACAACCAACCGGCCGTTTATTCTAAGCCCTAACACACTACATAGGGCGGCCGGTGCTCAGATTGCGGTGCCTTCCCGCTCTCCAAAAGGAAAAAAGGGCAGGAAAATAAAATCTAGCAGCTCGAGTCAGCCGGTGGCGTCAACAACTGCGAATCCGATCAGGTTTCGGGACAGGCCACCAAGACCCGAGGGTATTATGTGGAGGATTCATGTGGCGGGTGATCCCATGCTACCTAAGAATTTGCGGAAGCTTGCCAGTTCGGAACTACAGAGTGTGCATGATGGCGTGCTGATGATAGAGAGACGCCTTCTATCGGAGAAAGATCCCTCGCACCCGGTATTCGTGGTTAAGGTGCCACCAGGCTTGGGCTTCGTCGACAATGCCCCTGCGGATCTGTTCTTCCTGCGGTTCGACGACATCTTCAATATGTTCCACCTATACCCGCTGCACTATACCATGGTCCGTCTGTTTTCTCTCAGCCTGGCCATGCAGATCATTAGAGAGAACACACCGGGCATCGCTATAGTGGACCCCTACTACATGCGTGACGGCTGCTTGGGTTCCCCTGCCGAATGACGTATCGTGGCCTCGTACCTAAAAAGAATCCTCGTGGCGAACAAGACAAAAGAATACATTCTCGTGCCTTACTTTCCCGAGTAAGTCGTTATTCACTCGCCACCATCGATTGGCTTTATTAGATTATCATCATTCTTTTTTCCAACACATTCCTTTTGAATTTTTTGCGCAGAGATGAACATTGCATGCTCATCTCCTTATCGCCGAAGCATTCCCATGCCACGTATTTTGACTCGGGGAGTCTAGAAAAGAAGAAAAAGTACGACAAGATCAAGGAAGTTATGGATGATGCTCTCACTGGCTTTGCCTCGATGGAAGGCACCACCTTCATGCGTATGAAGGTCAAGTTCGGCAGGCACGTCTTCAACCACGTAACGGAGTTCCCCTGCGTGAAGTATCCGGAAAACAGTAAGAAGGAAGCCTACTATGCACTCCATCACATGAGGGCGTTCCTACTTGACCAGCAGAATTCTATGCTGCCAGATCATCTCAAACAGTGGGCCAAAGCAAAGGCCAAGATCACTAATTCAGATATTAGACAAGAGATGTATCGCATCCAGCAGCAGTTTGGGGCAATCATCTTTCGTGATTTCATGACTTCGGGGGGGATCTTCTACAGAGGAAATATCCCGAATAACCGTGACATAGAAGATCGCCTAGAGATGCAGGGTGACTATAGGAAGTTCATGACGAGACAAGGCGTCCTCCCATTCCCTAAGCCAAGCCAGAAGGCTTGATGTTGGCCTAGTTGTAGTTACAAACTATAGATGACCTTTGTGTGTATGTGGACAAGTGTACATGCTACTATACTTATCTTATTAGGTTTATGAATCATCGCTTACTTCTTTTGCTTATTATTATTATATATCAATCAATGCTTGGTTTTTTTGCTTACTCTTTGGTCCTTTGCTCACTTTGGTTCTTCTTTTTTTCCTTGCTTTATTAGTCTTTTTTCGAGAATAATGCCGATGATTGAAATGTCGTGGCACAATATATATGTGAATGTGCTACCACGGGATTGTGAGCCTTGTGATATGCACAAGTCCAAGTCTTGTGCATCCTACTTGGCTCACGGTTCCGTCGTAGCATATTCATGTGTCTAACGACCTATATATATACATGAGGCATTCTTTTTAATTTACTTTGGTCTTTTTCGAGAATAATGCCGATGATTGAAATGTCGTGGCACAATATATATGTGAATGTGCTACGACGGGATTGTAAGCCTTGTGTTATGCACAAGTCTAGATGTTGTGCATCCTACTTGGCTTATGGTTCCATCGTAGCATATTCCTGTGTCCAACGACCTATGTATATATATATATATATATATATATATGAGGCATTCTTTTTGATTTACTTTGGTCTTTTTCAAGAATAATGCCGATGATTGAAATGTCGTGGCACACTATATATGTGAATGTGCTGCGATGGGATTGTTCGCCTTGTACTATGCACAGGTCCAGGTGATGTGCATCCTACTTGGCGAACAGTTCCGTCGTAGCATATTCATGTGTCCAACGACCTAGCTAGTTATATATGAGGCATGCTTTTTGAGTTACTTTGGTCTTTTTCGAGAATAATACCGATGGATGAAATGTCGTGGCACACTATATGTGAATGTGCTGCGATGGGATTGTCCGCCTTGTGCTATGCACAGGACCAGGTGTTGTGCATCCTACTTGGCGTACAGTTCCATCGTAGCATATTCCTGTGTCGAACAACCTAGTTATATATGAGGCATGCTTTTTGAGTTTGGTCTTTTTGATTTACGAGTACTTTCTATAAGTGTATCTTCATATGCGACTTTAATTATACATGTTTTTTTTCAATCACCGGTTAATTATTATTGTCAACTTGTAGATGACGTGGTACGTCGTGTACAAGGGACGGGTTCCCGGAGTCTACGATGATTGGGAAGACTGCCGGAGACAGGTGCACTATTTCAGCGGCAATAGCTACAAAGGGTACAACACTATGGAGGAGGCGGAAGCTAGATACACGCGCTATCTAGCGGGAGTTAGGACGAGGAACCGGATGAAGACGTACACCTTCATCGCGGCGGTGATCATGCTTATCTTCTTTGGTTGTTTATCCCGCGTTTGTGTCTAGCTAGTTTAGATGTGTAGACGAGCTTCCGAGCTCTAACTTGTTCGATCGGCACATGTATTCGCATGTCACCAACTACTTTGTAACTTGATCGAAACAATGTAACTTATACTATGTATTCATATATGAGACTTATCTATATGTATTTGTTTCAATCTTGTTTTGCAAATTGTGTATTTATATATATAATTGTATATCTTGTATCTGTGTGTATATCTGCATGTAATATTGTATATAATCTGTATTGTATATCATCTGGCACTGAAATTAAAAAAACAAAAAAACACCTGTGGCGCACATGACCTAGCTTTTGTGGTGCACTACATCTAAAGCGCACCTAAGCAGCTTAGTGGCGCACTGCGACGTGCGCCACAGAAGATCCAACACGTAGCGCACCTACCCACATAGCCGTGGCACACTAGCAGGTGCGCTACGCCTATCTCGACAAAACCGTGGCGCACTAGGAAGTGCGCCACGGCTAGGAGATAGCCGCAGCGCGAGGCTAGTGGCGCACTGCTAGTGCGCCACGAATGGCCATTCCATATGCGCCACAAACAGGCATTTTCCTAGTAGTGGGAGGGCATCTAGGGGAGGGGGAGGCCGTATCCTCCCCTAACTCCCTCTCGGCGGTGGAGGGAGAGGACTCCTCTCCCTCCACTCCACCAGGAACCATTGTCCCAATTTAACTATTCAAACTTGCCTTTTGACTTTCAATTTTGGAGTTTGATTTCTTTCTTTTAAACACCCAGCCAGGTGACCTAGGACATGATTCAATAATTCCACTTATTCATGACACATTCATGTACCCTTCCCCTTCCGGATCGGTGAACCTTCTAGACCCTTCTAGATCATTCCGGTGAAAACACCGGAATCATTCCCGAACTCCGGAATTGGACTTTCCTTATATGAATCTTATTCTCCGGACCATTCCGGATCTCCTCGTGATATCCCGGATCCCATCCGAGACTCCAAATAACATTCGGTCTTCTTACTCATATTCCATATCTACTAAACAACATCGAATCCTTAAGTGTGTCTCCCTACGGTTCGTGAATTATGCAGACATGACCGAGACTCTTCTCTGATCAATAACCAATAGAGGAATCTAGACATTCATATGGCTCTCACATATTTCTACGATTACTTTGTGATCGAATGAACCATTTACATACGATACCAATTTCCCTTTGTCTCGCGATATTTTACTTATCCGAGGTCTGATCGTCGGTATCTCTGCATACCTAGTTCAACCTCGTTAACGATAAGTACTATTTACTCATTCTTGCAAGCTAATTGGATGACATTTGATACGTTGGAAACGTATCTATAATTTTTGATGCTCCATGCTTGTTTAGTATCTACTTTGCTTTACTTGTCCACACTTTGAGGTGCTTTTTACATGTTTTCTGGTAATAACCTAATAACAAGTTGCAACAGTGCCAGATGCCTGTTTTCTGCTGTTTTTGGTTTAATAAAAGTTGGTAAAGAAATATTCTCGGAATTGGACGAGACGAAGGACAAAGTCAATAACTTTCCGTGGGGAACAAGAAGTCCAGAGGAGAGCCCGAGGGGCCGGCCAGAGGGGCCATACCCCCCCCAGGTGCGGGTGGGCCCTAGCCCGCGCCTGGCTAGGGTTTTTCCGCCCTAGAGGCCGCCTTGGTCTCCCCCTTCTCCTATAAGAAGCCCCCGATGCAGAAACTCTGAGTACCCGATCAATATTCCACGAAACCGTCTGTAGCCGCCTCCACCATCGTCCCAAGATCAGGGGGATCTGAAGCTCTTCGCGGCACCCTGCCGGAGGGGAGATCATCCCGGAGGCCTTCTCTCTGGTATGATTTGTGAGTAGTTCCACCTTGGACTATGGGTCCATGTAGTAGCTAGATGGTTGTATCTCCTCCTTTGTGCTTTCATATATAGATCTTGTGAGCTCCGTTCATGATCAAGATCTAAGCTATTTATAATCATGCATGTTGTGTTTGCGGGGATCCGATGGATATTGAGATTATTATGTTAGTTTGATTAATGGTTCTACCTTTATGATTCTATCATGTCTGTGTTGTTTGTGATCTTGCATGCTCTCCGTTGCTGGTGGTTATCTTGGCCAAGTAGTTGCTAGTGACTCCAAGAGGGAGTATTTATGCTCGATAGTGGGTTCATGCCTATAGTTTCCAAGGGAAGTGACAATAATCTCTTCGATTATATATGTGATGTTGCTACTAGGGAGAAAACAACGGTCTCTTGTTCATGGAACATGTGGACTGTTTACCTTACACACTTTACTTAAAGTAGTTGTCTGTTGCTTGCAACTTAATACTGGAGGGGGTTCGGATGATAACCTGAAGGTGGACTTCTAGTCATAGATGCAGTTGGTTTACGGTCTATGTATATTGTTGTATTGCCCAATCAACCTCATAGGATCTTTCTGGCTAGTAATTGCATTGTTTTGCCTTGCTCAGTTCCTGTTAATTGCCCCACTGTAATTTGTTTACCCTTCATGCCATGTTGTTTATCTAAGGAGAGCACCTCTAGTGAACTATGGACCCCGGTCCAATCTTTACCATCAATACATCTTCCACTGTTACTTGTTTACTTGCTGCAAACCATTACCTTCCACACCATACGTTTAATCATTTGTTACAGCAAACCGGTGAGCTTGACAACCTCACTGATTCGTTGGGACAAAGTCTTGAGTTTGTGTTGTGCAGGTCTCCACGTTGCTTCCAACACCTGTGTGACGTTTCCTTCCTCCTTATGGTTTGATAACCTCGGTTTCTACTAAGGGAAATCTTGCTGCTGTACTCTTCATACCTGGCTCTTGGGATTTCCAACGAAGCACTCTTCCTCCCTGTTGAGTGTAGCATCAAGTAATTTCTGGCGCCGTTGACGGGGAGGCTAAGGACGTCTTCACTAGGGGAGCCCTTCACTTCCTTTCTCTTTACTTTATTTTTAGTTTGCTTTGTTTCTTTTGCTTGGTTTTGTTTGCCTCTTTTCAAAAAAAAACCAAAAAAAATAGTCTAGCTTGGTTTGCTTGCCTTATTCAAAAACACAAAAAAATAGTTCCTTCTCTAGTTGCCACCCTATTCTAGCTCACCATTTTGCTCCCCAAGTTCACCCAAAAAGACCTTGCAATAGGTAGTGGCTCCATAATTGCGGAAGACAATATTGAAGAATTCTTTTACTATGTTAACAAGCATGAGGATATTGAGGATAAATCTATAGCAGAGCTTGCTCCTAATTATGAAATTGCTTTAGCTTTTTTAGTCCATATGTTGGAGGCTAGGTTTGTTAGCCTTAAACCCTTCATGCAATTCTTATTCCTAAAACTAAAAGAAGAGAAGAATGTTGAAAAAAGGGAATTCATCCTTGAAACTTTATCAAAAGAATTCCATGATGTT
Organism: Avena atlantica; assembly: GCA_910589765.1. Classification (NCBI taxonomy): domain Eukaryota; kingdom Viridiplantae; phylum Streptophyta; class Magnoliopsida; order Poales; family Poaceae; genus Avena; species Avena atlantica. The sequence goes on from OU342733.1 coordinate 523,511,994, forward strand.
ACTAGGGAAGCCAAAAAGGTTTTTGAAAGTTTCAATATGCTAGGTTCAAGTGTAGATGTTGTGGGTATTTCTGATAAAACTAAGCCTAGAGAGGAATTCAATATACCCATACCCTATAAACTTGTTGGAATGCATGAAGCCTTTGAAAATAACTTTAATTGGATTGCCCCTGAAAATATTTTTGATGAAGGTAGTAGACCAAAGAGAGATGAGAAAAGATCCTCCAAAACCCATTTGTATGAGATACCTTTCATTGTTGAAGATTTTGCAAGTATGAATGTTAATGCTTCTTCATTTGAAAATACTTGATTCTTCTTGCTTCTTATGCCTAACTTAAAGGCGTTAAAGAAAAGTACTTGTTGGGAGATAACCCAAGAGTTTCCTTGATTCTTGGAAGTTATTAATTCAGTAATAACCTCTCCTTATCCTTTTTGTTTGCTTTTTGTGCCAAGAATGACCTCTAATGAGAGGAAAGTAAGATTTGGGGAGTTGCTGTCCCGAAAAAGATTTTTGTCCTCCACCAAAAACATTCGTGATGAGGCTCTGTAACTCAGATTGAGCTCAAATTTTACGAATAAATCCCCCAGTATGTTGGATAACTTTCGTTAGTTCAACACCTTTTTATTTGATCAACAGAAGATGTTCAAAAAAAATTGTTTCTACCTGCTGGTCTGTTTTGACAGATTTCTGCCATTATTTGCATTTGCTTCTTATTGATTCCTTTTTGAGCTCTGTTCAGGTAAATTGAGTTTATTTGAAGGAGTTACTTCAGTAGATTGTGTTTTTAGTGAAAAGTCTTGCTGTTCCAAAGCTTTTCCAGCGGTCTAATATCTTTTGAATATGCTAATGTTGCTAATGAAGATTGTGTGAAGTTTTGTATGAAGGAAAAATTTCAGGTGTAGAGAGAGAATGATGTAATGAGATGAAGAATGGATAAGAGCTCAAGCTTGGGGATGCCACCATTGTGTCACCCCAAGAAATATCCAAGAGGTACAAGCGTCAAATCTTGGGGTTGCCCAAGGCATCCCCTTCTTCATCAATAAAAAGCTTAGGTCTGTCTAGACACTTCACTTTTATTGTTTCATGCACAGTTGTGTTGTTTTTGGAGCATCTTAGTTTTCATTTGCTTTGCTTAGAATGTTTAGGTTGCTTTATTAGTTTGGACCCCCGTTCTCGCTGTGTTGTTTTGCAAATAAGTTTTCTTGGTGTTTGGAAAGGAGTAGTAAGTTCTTGCTTGAAGTGCAAGAGGAGCTTGCATTGACTATGACTTAGACTTTAGCATGACATGCTAGGTGTTGTTTTAGCATTATGCTTAGTGATTATTGTTGTAGCATGTATTGTTCCAAACAATTGGGATTGCTTATGTAACATTCCAAAAATATTAAATTTGGACCATCAAACTCTAATCATAAAAATTAGGGTTAACAAAAACTTTCCCAACTAAAAATATGAAATCATTCATATGTGTGTGTATTCAAAATTTGGATTCTTTTGAATTGCCATGGTTATGTGTTTCTTTGCTTGTAAAATGATTCTTAGGTGAAATAAACATCATCTAAACAATCCCCAAACTTTTCCCAAAGACAAACAACTCAAAATGAATAAATAAGTGAATGGTCACTTTGGCCAAATTAACTCCCATGCCTACTTTGGCTATATCTAATTTTCAAAACTCAACAGAAACATGTATGGATCTTTGCATCCCTTGATAGTACTCATAATAAGGTACCAAGTCCCACTTTGTGATCATCCAAAAACATTCAAATGCTCAGTTTAAATGACAGTTTAAAATTGAATCTATCTCATATGGGAAGATCCCACTATTTCAAAAACCACTCAAACAAGCTCAATTTTAAAAACCCAAGCACCCACAGAATCCTCAACACATGCCTAGCACACCCACCAAAAATCTTTTCAAAATTCAAAACTCAAGTTCTTGCGGCCATTTCATCAAACAAGTTGCAGATTCAAATCAAACAAATCACAAACACTATTTTGCGCAGTGTTTTCGCCAACCTTGTCCCCTCTCTAGCTCCCAGCAAACATCTAGTAGATCATCTAGCTTAGTTATTAACCTCTAGCACCACTGTGAGCTTGCCAATGCCATCAATGGTGAGCAGGCCGAGCCTCGCCATGTCACCCCAGTGTGGACACCAAGCTAGAGGAAGAACTAGCCGTGCCAACCTTGTCTGGGAGGTAGCCCATGCCTCACCGCCACCTCTCGACCAGCCCTAGCCCGAAGACAGAGACCAGAACCACCAGGAACGCCGCGCCCGCGCTGCTGTCGACCATGCCGACGCGCACCCCAGTGCACGCGCCGTTCCCACTCAACCCGACCACCTCGAGCCCTCGCCGCCCGCCATCATGCACCCCACCGTCCCAGGATACCACCAGACATGTTCGTTTCATCGCCCGTACCCCGTAGCCACCGCTCGCCGCGGAGTTTGCCGCCTCTGCCTCGGAGAGCACCGCACGTTCCCGACCAATTGCCACCGCCCCTAAGCTCACATTCAAGCTCTAGGGCATCGCCAAGAGACCACTCGTCGATCGCCAACCACAGCCATGCCTCTAGCCGCCCGTAGCCAAGTCGCCACCGTCGCCTGCCCATCCCTCTCAGTCTCGCCGTCGAGCCTAGAAAAGGAGGCAACCCCCGCTCGATTTCTTCACACCATCTCACTCCCCACCTCTCACAGATACTTCCCACTTCTTCCCGGAGCAAGGCGAGCAGCGCATCGCCGGAATTTGGCCGGAGCCTGCCGCTGCTGGAGAAGAAGGGAGCCATCGATTGGAGCCGCCCCAGGAGGAGCTGCCGGTGCCAGGAGAATCGCCGTCGTCGACTTCGTCGTTCGCCCCCATCTTCGACCCTCGCCTGAGCCCTAGTGAGCCTCCCACGACCCCCATTGAGCCGCTAGGGTTCGAACTCGCCGGTGACATGTTCATCGTCGACAACGACCCTCAGCCGTTGATCGCCCTTCTAATCCAATGAACCACATCGCCTCCTACCGCTTCGCGTGTTATGAGCCACTGACGGGTAAAACCCCCCTGTCAGCTGAGCTCCGCGCTGCGGAGTGACACTGGGCCGGCCCATTAGCATCTCCCGCGCAGCCCAACCGTTTGAATTTAGATTTTTCTATTTTAATTCAAACTCAGTTCTGTACCTAGTTTCAAAAATCAACCCATCTCTATTAAATGAACCAAATTGCATGAAACCAATTTTGTTAGAACGTACTAAAATGCTTAATCCAAGCCCGTTGGATTCAAATCATTTGGATCTATAGATCAACCTTGGTAAAAAATCAAGTCAGAAGCTTTTCTGCATTCAAACATTTTTCAAATTTCAACCATAATAGCTTTTGAGTTGATTCCAACTCTCAAAAATCACATTTGAGCATATCTTTCAGAATATATAAAAACATTTGGGTTTACTTACAGAAATAATGTTCAAGCAACAAAAGAATGCCACATAGACATTTCTAGTCACTTTATTTAATTATAATAAAAAGGTTAAACCTTATTAAATTGTGATACCACTTTAAATCACATTCCCATGTACTGAAATATGTGGTGATGACATGTATCCACATGATCCCATGTTTGAGTTGGAAAATATTAAACCTTAAGTAGTTTTTCAATGAGTAGAAATTACTTTTCTAAAAATAAAATAAATAAGACAAAGGCTTTAATCTTGTAATGTTAGTGATGATGCTAGATCATCTATAGAACCTCTTTGTGTGATGATTGAAAATAGTTAAGTATTGTTTGGTGATTGTGTACCTCGTATTTATTTATAGACGCTAGTACCGACCAAGGATACGAGGAGGAAGGAGGATACTACGAAGAACAAGCCGAGGAGAACTTCCACCACTGCTCTGCACAAGGCAAGCCAATACTTGCAAGCTATTAACTTAGCAAGCATATACTGATACTTATGCAAGCCTTACTAACCAAGTTGACCTATGCAAGTTAACACTTGCAATTATGAAAGTTAGATAACCTATGCAATGCACTAAGCATGCTTGGTTAGACACATTTGATGATACCCAATCCTAGTTTTACTTGCAAGCTTATTGCTTTATTTCTTTATCAAAGCTTTATCTAGAGTTTACTTAAGTAACTTGTAGATTCTAGGAAGATAATTGAAGGTTGCATAAAGAGCATTAAATTTGGCCTAAGCTAGATAATCTTGATGTCATCCTAAGGCATGAGATTGAACTTAATTAATCACCACTTGTTTACCACCCCTCATTAGTACTTACCACACTTGTAGTTGCTAGTGCTAAGCATAAAACTTGATCAACTTTAGATGGGAATACTTGGTGAAAATGGTTATGAAAACCTTAGAATGATGAGTCATTCTACTGATATGTTTTGACATGTGTTTCCGAACACCATATGATTTTGATGATGAAAATGTTGAGGCATGAGCCTTACCCCTTTATAAAACTGATGGTTGTCTGGATGCGATACCATTCCAATTTTACCGTACAACCATAATACCCGAAAATTGGGTAGGGCTTGATTGGAAACTTATATACCTTAGTATGGGTTCCCTCACGGCCAAGGTCTGAGCTGAGGCTACCTTGTGAAGATTGTCCACCTGTGCAGTACCCAAGATGACAGTTGGTTATGATTGGGAGGCCAAACTCACAGGAGATGTGCCTATACTAGGGCGTGTAATCGAAAGGTTAGGATTGATTATCCGCATACTAAGTATGGTGAATTCAGGATTTGTTCCTGACGGATGTATCGAATGTTGTGGTGAAAGTGTACAATCTCTGCATAGTGTCAAACTATTCGAATAGCCGTGTCCGCGGTTATGGACAGTTGGAGTGGCCATACTGTTCCCCCGTCAGATGTTTTCAAAATGACTTGTGAAATGAATTGAGATTTTGACTTGACCACAACAGAGTTGTGATATGAAAATTCAAGTTCCCACTTAGTTGTTATAAAACTTCAACTGGTTTTCTTGCTTCTGAACTTAGTAGAGGTAAATCTGGCTTTTTGCAAAACAACCCTAGAGCTTAGTGTCCTTATACAAAAAACACCTTAACTTGTTAGTATTAGTTTGCGAGTACTTATAGAGTACTCATGGCTTTGTCCCTGGCTATTCCCGTGGCCACACTATGAAGAGGAGTACCATGATGATCATGAGTCCCTGGCTATTCGCCTACGCTACCTTTATTATTACGTTATTCCGCTGCTTGAGTTGTATTAAGAACTGGATCATGAGATCCTTATTTGTGTAAGACCTTATGTATCGTTTGTAATGGATGATGTACTGTGGTATCCAAATCTGTTATGTCCCGCAAAAATGGTAATCTTGGGATTGCGATGTATGGCATAACAGGCATCTGGGATTAAAAATCCGGGTGTTGACAAGTTGGTATCAGAGCCATTCTGACCATAGGAGACCTTAGTTAGACTGGACGTTTGAATCAAAAACTTAGTTTCAAAACCAAAGGAAGCAAATATTTACAAAAACTTATTCCCATTCTTATCACTTGGTTTGTTTCATAAAAATTCATGTTCCTCAATAACTCTCGCAAAATACCTAAAATTTGACACACGTGATCACTCTACTAACTTACTCATCCTATATTCTTATAGATGGACGTGAAGTACAGCAAGTTTTATCAGTTGGGGAATGGAGGAGACCTCATCTTTGAGCAGGATTTGGACCAGCTTTCGGAACTTCTGGAGCGTCCACACCCCGAGTTCTTCGGAGCTCAGCTCAATGATCAAGGAGGAGAAGATCTGCAGTGGCTAATTGTTGCAAGTCTCCGAGGAAAGATTGAACCTCCCACTGCCGAGGGAATTCAGTTCACCTTAAGAGAGAACAACTGGCTCGATGGACTTGCCAGGGCCATGCAGGAAGCTCTTGCCCGTCTGTGTGGGCAGAGTATCAACCAGATCAAGGGTACCCGCTTTGAGTTCTTTCCAAGGCGTGATGCTATGGGACAGCCACTGGAAGCCCCATACCACCACTAGCTGAAGACTCAGTTGGACCACCTTAGCTTCATGATGTGATCATCAGCAGGAGTTGGACAATGCCCGTGACTACTCCAACCACAAGTCCGCCATCATCAAGACGAAGGATCAGACCATCACCATGCTAGTGAGGACCGCAAGTCTCGCCACCGTCATCTTGACAAGAAGGAGCGCATCATTGCCCGTCTTCGACACCGTATCTCGGTTTGGAGGATACCATCCACGAGAGAGACATGCAGTTGGAGGAAAGGGATAATGCTAGAGAAGATCTTCGTGGAGACCCCTACTCCTATCTCAGCGATGATGACGATTTTATGGAGGATCAGGCCATGGACTTCTTCACCGATGAGGAGGATTTCGCCTTCATCGATGACGATGAGGATGATGAGGATGACGACTACACCGACTCCAAGGAGTAGTAGCACTTGATCACTAGCGTAGTGAGTTGTATTCGGTCCCATTGTATCGTAGTTTCCAGAATGGTTCCTAAAACCATATGTTTTTCCTTTGTTGTGGTGTTTGTTGTATCGTGTGCTATGAATGAATGAAAAGCAAGTTTCTAGAAAATCCAAGTCAAATCTTAAAAACTTTTCAAAGTCCCTGAACCTTAGAAATTTCCCTATTTTCTCATGATCTATCTCAATCTTCAGATGCCACGTGGAGGAAGTGGTTCATCCCCGGACCCGATGTTGCAGATCCTGCAAATGTTGGTTTCTGACCGTGAAGCTGAAAGAGCAGAACGTCAAGCCAACCTAGCCACCCTTCAGCAGATAGCTTAGCTGGCCCACAACAATCAAGGCCAAGGAAATCAGGACAACCATGGATCTAAGCTCAAGAATTTCCAGAACACCAACCCACCTGTTTTCACTAAGTCGAAAGAGCCCTTAGACGCAGATGATTGGCTGCAAACCATGGAGAACAACCTGGAAGTCGCCAGAGTTGAAGCTAACGAGAAAGTTCTGTTCGCCACCCACTATCTAGCCGGAGATGCAAGAGCATGGTGGAACAGCGTTCGTGCAATGACCGGAGGACAGATGATGACCTAGGAGGAATTCAAGGTCAAGTTCAGCAGAACCCATGTGCCACCAGGTTTGATCAAGAGAATGAGAGATGAGTTCAGAGAACTGAAGCAAGGAAGGATGACTGTAGTGGAATACCGTGACAAATTCTTGTCATTAGCTAGGTATGCCCCAAATGAGATCGACACTGAAGCCAAGAATAAAGAAAGATTCCTGAATGGTCTGCACAATGAGATGCAGACGATGTTGGTAAATATCCCCTTTGCTGATATTGAAGCCCTTGTCGACTCTGCCATCCAGATGGAAGGAAAGATCAACCAAGCTAATGAGAACCGCAAACACCGCATGATGCATCAGCCAGGAACCCATCATACCCCAAAGTATCGCCCCAACCCATCTCCAGGATTTGCCCCGAGAACCAACAGACCCCCGATGAACCGTCTGACCTATCCCAACCGTGGAAACCCGAGGCCCGGAGGAAATCACAACAACCCCGGCAACTCTGGCAATTTCAACCGTGCACCACCCAAGTTCAACAACAACAATGCTGCCGCCAACACCAACACTGCCCCGAGGACTGGAAGCAATGATGTGCCTTTTGCAGCAAAGGACAAGTCGCAAGTGACTTGTTATGACTGTGGAAATAAGGGTCACTATTCCAATGAGTGCCCCAAGAAGAATGCCGCAGCCCCCCCAATGCAAATGCCCCAGCTCAGCAGCAACGTCGCGTTAAGCCCGGAAGAAGGTTTGCCCCAGGGAACTCTCTCAACCGCAACGGCCGTCTTTTTCTCATGCATGCTGAAGAATCCCAGGAAGCACCAGATGTTGTGTTGGGTATGTTTTCTGTTAATTCAGTACTTGCTAGAGTGTTGTTTGATTCTGGTGCATCGCACTCATTTTTCACCGAAGAATTTGCATGCACTAGTAAGATTCAACCAACCAAACTGAAGCATGTTATGATTGTTCAAATCCTTGGTTCAACCACCAAAGCTAGGCAAATCTGCAAAGCCGTCCCTATCCGAATCCATGGCATAGATTTTTATGATAATCTGATAGTACTCGGAACTAAAGGTTTGGAAGTAGTACTAGGAATGGATTGGATGTCCAAACATAAAGGATTAATTGACTGTGCCAAGAAAGCCATAACCATGACTAGTACAACCGAAATATCAGTCGAGCATTTATCTGAAACCTTACCTCGTCAATTCAAGTGTAACAAGAGTATAGCCCAACCTACCATTGACCAAGTCCGGATAGTCTGTGAATACCCCGATGTATTTCCAGATGTTTTGCTCGGTATGACCTAGATCGGGATATCGAGTTTATCATCGAACTAATCCCTGGAACAGGACCCATAGCCCAGAGACCATATAGTATGAACCCGTCTGAACTAGCCGAACTGAATAAGCAACTGGATGCCATGCTGGAAATTGGATTGATTTAACCAAGTGCGTCACCATGGGGATCACATGTATTGTTTGTGGACAAGAAAGATGGAGGTAACCGTTTGTGTACGGATTATCGGAAGTTGAATGATGTCACTATCAAGAACAAGTACCCATTGCCCAAGATAGAAGATTTGTTTGATCAGTTGACCGGTGCCAAGGTTTTTCTAAGATTGATCTTAGAACCGGCTATCATCAACTCAAGATTCACGCAGAGGATATTCCAAAGACTGCCTTTACCACCAGATATGGATTATACGAGTATACTGGCATGTCTTTTGGATTAACCAATGCCCCCGCTTATTTCATGAATCTCATGAATAAGATTTTTATGGACTTCCTGGATAAGTTTGCCTTTATTTTCATTGATGACATTCTGATTTATTCCAAATCAGAAGAAGAACATGAGCTACACCTAAGGACCATTCCTGGAACCCTTAGAGAGCATCAGTTGTATGCCAAGTTTAGCAAATGTGAATTCTGGTTACAGGAGGTAGGATTCCTCGTCCACATTGTATTAGCCGGAGGAATTGCCGTTGACCTGCAAAGGTGAAAGATGTCGAAGATTGGCAATCCCCAACCACTCAAACCCAAGTTCGTGCATTTCTCGGATTGGCGTGATACTACCGCAAGTTCGTAGAAGGATTCTCAAGTATCGCCAGACCCATGACCCAATTGTTGAAGAAGGACAAGAAGTTTGAATGGACGGACAAATGTGAAGCGAGTTTTCAAGATCTGAAGAGGAGATTGATTTCAGCCCCAATCTTAATCATGTCGGATATCACGAAGCCCTTTGACGTGTATTGTGACGCATCCAAGATCGGTCTCGGATGTGTGCTAATGCAAGAAGGCAAAGTTATATTCTATCTATCCCGACAACTGAAACAACATGAGCAGAACTACCCAACCCATAACCTCAAGCTCGCAGCCGTAGTTTTAGCCCTGAAAACATGGAGGCATTACCTGGTGGGAAACCGTTGTGAGATTTATTCAGATCACAAGAGCCTGAAGTATATATTAATTCAGAAGGAGCTGAATATGATACAGAGAAGATGGATTGAGCTAATCAAGGACTATGATCTAGACATTCACTATCACCTCGGTAAAGCCAATGTGGTAGTAGATGCCCTTAGCAGATTGCCGTGCCGCTTGAACTCCATGATTTTGAAGGAGCAACCAAGCTTGCACAAGGAGATGGAATATTTCCGAATGGAATTAGTGTGTGATGGATTTTTGGCTAGCATAGAACTTCAACCCACTTTGATCAGCCAAATCAAGGAGGCGCAGAAAGGAAATGCTAGTATCGACGGAATCAAGCATCATATCGGTACAAGGCAAAGTACCCGGATTCACCGAATACGAAGAAGGACTTCTGTGGTACAAAGGACGCCTTTGTGTACCAGCAGATTCTAAGTTGAAAGAAGTGATTCTGAAGGAAGCTCATGATACTCTTTATTCTATCCATCCCGGAGGAACAAAGATGTATGAAGATTTGAAGGAGCAATTTTGGTGGCATAAGATGAAGAGAGAAATCGGAAGCTATATCGCCAAGTGTGATATATGTCAGCGAGTCAAGGCGGGACATCAAAGACCCGCTGGATTGTTGCAACCATTGCAGATTCTGGAATGGAAATGGGATTCCGTTGGAATGGACTTTATCACCGGATTGTCTACTTCTAGTAGGGGAAATGACTCTATCTGGGTCATAGTGGACAGATTTTCCAAAGTCGCCCATTTCTTACCAGTCAAGACCACATATCAGAGTTCAAAGCTAGCGGAGTTATACATCGCTAGAATCGTCAGTTTGCACGGAGTCCCCAAGAACATCGTATCGGATCGAGGAACTTAGTTTACCTCGAGATTCTGGAAGAAAGTCCAAGAAGGTTTAGGAACTCGACTAGATTCCAGCACAGCTTATTACCCCTAGACCGACGGACAAACGGAGGGAGTAAATCAAATACTCGAAGACATGTCGAGAGCATGTGTGTTAGAGTATGGATCTAAATGGGAAGACTGCCTGCCGTTTGCAGAATTTTCATACAACAACAGTTATCAAGCTAGTTTGCAAATGGCCCCGTTTGAATTCATGTACGGAAGGAAGTGTCGCACCCCTTTGAACTGGTCGGAAGTAGGAGAGAGTCATATTTTCAGACCCGACATCCTACAAGAAGCAGAAGAGAAGGTTCACAAGATTCGTGAGCACCTCAAGACCGCCCAGTCCAGACAGAAGAGTTACGCCGACAAGAGACGTCGCCTTCAACATAGGAGATTTTGTGTATCTGAAAGTGTCGCCATTAAAGGGAATGCAGCGTTTCCAACTGAAAGGAAAGTTAGCCCCTAGATATATCGGCCCCTTCAAGATTCTGAACCGTCGAGGAGAAGTGTCGTATCAATTGGAACTACCCGAAGAGATGTCAGTCGTGCACATTGTGTTCCATATCTCATTACTTCGCAAGTGCCTCGAAGTTCCAGAGAAGACTGAAGTGTTCAAGAACATTGATCACCGGACCATAGAAATCAATGATGACCTGACCTATCCCGAAGTACCCATTCGTATTTTGGAAGAAGCTTTCATAACTACCAGAACCCAAAGCATCAAGTTTCTCAAGATTCAGTGGAGCAACCACAGAGAAGAGGAAGCTACCTGGGAGCGCGAAGATCACATCAGGACGGAGTTTCCCGATCTCTTCAAAAATCCTAGGTAATCTTTTTCGTCATTTTTCAAATCTAGGGACGAGATTTTTTTTAAGGGGGGAAGGTTTGTAACATCCCAAAAATATTAAACTTGGATCATCAAACTCTAATCATCAAAATTAGGGTTAACAAAAACTTTCCCAACTAAAAATATGAAAGCATTCATATGTGTGTGTATTCAAAATTTGGATTCTTTTGAATTGCCATAGTTCTGTGTTTCTTTGCTTGTAAAATGATTCTTAGGTGAAATAAACATCATCTAAACAATCCCCAAACTTTTCCCAAAGACAAACAACTCAAAATGAATAAATTAAGTGAATGGTCACTTTGGCCAAATTAACTCCCATGCCTACTTTGGCTATCTCTAATTTTCAAAACTCAACAGAAACATGTACGGATCTTTGCACCCCTTGATAGTACTCATAATAAGGTACCAAGGCCCACTTTGTGATCATCCAAAAACATTCAAATGCTCAGTTTAAATGATAGTTTAAAATTGAATCTATCTCATATGGGAAGATCCCACTATTTCAAAAACCACTCAAACAAGCTCAATTTTCAAAACCCAATCACCCACAAAATCCTCAAAACATGCCTAGCACACCCACCAAAAATCTTTTCAAAATTCAAAACTCAAGTTCTTGCAGCCATTTCATCAAACAGGTTGCAGATTCAAATCAAATAAATCACAAACACTATTTTGCGCAGTGTTTTAGCCAACCTTGTCCCCTCTCTAGCTCACAGCAAACATCTAGTAGATCATCTAGCTTAGTTATTAACCTCTAGCACCACTATGAGCTTGCCAATGTCATCAATGGTGAGCAGGCCGAGACTCACCATGTCACCCCAGTGTGTACATCAAGCTATAGATCAACCTTGGTAAAAATATCAAGTCAGAAGCTTTTCTGCATTCAAACATTTTTTCAAATTTCAACCATAATAGCTTTTGAGTTGATTCCAACTCTCAAAAATCACATTTGAGCATACCTTTCAGAATATATAAAAACATTTGGGTTTACTTACAGAAATAATGTTCAAGCAACAAAAGAATGCCACATAGACATTTCTAGTCACTTTATTTAATTATAATAAAAAGGTTAAACCTTATTAAATTGTGATACCACTTTAAATCACATTCCCATGTACTGAAATATGTGGTGATGACATGTGTCCACATGATCCCATGTTTGAGTTGGAGAATATTAAATCTTAAGTAGTTTTTCAATGAGTAGAAATTACTTTTCTAAAAATAAAATAAATAAGACAAAGGCTTTAATCTTGTAATGTTAGTGATGATGCTAGATCATCTATAGAACCCCTTTGTGTGATGATTGAAAATAGTTAAGTATTGTTTGGTGATTGTGTACCTCGTATTTATTTATAGACGCTAGTACCGACCAAGGATACGAGGAGGAAGGAGGATACTACGAAGAACAAGCCGATGAGAACTTCAACCATTGCTCTGCACAAGGCAAGCCAATACTTGCAAGCTATTAACTTAGCAAGCTTATACTGATACTTATGCAAGCCTTACTAACCAAGTTGACCTATGCAAGTTAAGACTTGCAATTATGAAAGTTAGATAACCTATGAAATGCACTAAGCATGCTTGGTTAGACACATTTGATGATACCCAATCCTAGTTTTACTTGCAAGCTTATTACTTTATTTCTTTATCAAAGCTTTCTCTAGAGTTTACTTAAGTAACTTGTAGATTCTAGGAAGATAATTGAAGATTGCATAAAGAGCATTAAATTTGGCCTAAGCTAGATAATCTTGATGTCATCCTAAGGCATGAGATTGAACTTAATTAATCACAACTTGTTTACCACCCCTCATTAGTACTTACCACACTTGTAGATGCTAGTGCTAAGCATAAAACTTGATCAACTTTAGATGGGAATACTTGGTGAAAATGGTTATGAAAACCTTAGAATGATGAGTCATTCTACTGAGATGTTTTGACATGTGTTTCCAAACACCAGATGATTTTGATGATGAAAATGTTGAGGCGTGAGCCTTACCCCTTTATAAAACTGATGTTTGTCTGGATGCGATACCATTCCAATTTTACCGTACAACCACAATACACGAAAATTGGGTAGGGATTGAGTGGAAACTTATATACCTTAGTATGGGTTCCCTCACGACCAAGGTCTGAGCTGAGGCTACCTTGTGAAGATTGTCCACCTGTGCAGTACCCAAGATGACAGTTGGTTATGGTTGGGAGGCCAAACTCACAGGAGAGGTGCCTATACTAGGGCGTGTAATCGAAAGGTTAGGATTGATTATCCGCATACTGAGTATGGTGAATTCAGGATTTGTTCCTGACGGATGTATCGAATGTTGTCGTGAAAGTGTACAATCTCTGCAGAGTGTCAAACAATTCGAATAGCCGTGTCCGCGGTTATGGACAGTTGGAGTGGCCATACTGTTCCCCCGTCAGATCTTTTCAAAATGACTTATGAAATGAATTGAGATTTTGACTTGACCACAACAGAGTTGTGATATGAAAATTCAAGTTCCCACTAAGGTTTTATAAAACTTCAACTGGTTTTCTTGCTTCTGAACTTAGTAGAGGTAAATCTGGCTTTTTCCAAAACAACCTTAGATCTTAGTGTCCTAATACAAAAACCCCCTTAACTTGTTAGTCTTAGTTTGCAAGTACTTAAAGAGTACTCATGGCTTTGTCCCTGGATATTCCCGTGGCCAGACTATGAAGAGGAGTACCAGGATGATGGACGCCAGGAAGGTTATGACAACTAGGTGATGGGTTTAGCAGCGTAGTAAATCAAAAATTTCTACGGATGCGAACGGGAAAGCCAAGATATAATCTAGGAGATGCAATCAACGAGATATGCACACGTACGGCACCGCGACGTCTCCTCCTTCCTCGGTCCAGCAAGTGGGGTGGAGAGATAAATTGGATCTACAACACGACGGCGTGGTGCAAAGGTGGAGAGTTTCTGTGGCAGAGCTTCGCCTACGCGCAGTCGGGAGAGAGAGAGAGAGAGAGAGAGAGAGAGAGAGAGAGAGAGAGAGAGAGAGAGAGAGAGAGAGAGAGAGAGAGAGAGAGAGAGAGGAGGGCAGCAGTATGGCGGCTAGGGTTTCGGGTGGGGGAAGGGTGCGCCCCCTGCCCACCTTATATAGGGAGCTGGCCGGCCCCCCCTTGCCCCTCCTCCAAGCCCTAGGGCCGGTGGCCACAAGGGTGGAGTGGGGGGCAAGTCTTCCCCCCCTTCTAGAAGATCCCCTAGGGTTTCCCCTAGGGTTTTGGCCGGCTAGGCCTATGGGGCCTTGTGCCCCTGGCCCAATGCGGCCAGGGCACTCCCTCGTAGGCCCACGCCCCCTCCGACAAGTGGGGCCATGTTGGTCCCACTCCGGAAGCTTCTAGAACCTTCCGGTACAATACCGAACATTCCGAAACAATTCTGAAATCCAAAAATTGCTTTCCTTTATATGAATCTTATTCTCCGGACCATTCCGGAACCTCTCGTGATGTCCTGGATCTCATCCGAGACTCCGAACAAAAACTCACAAACCAATTATCCATTCTATCCTAGCGTCGAGGCACGTTAAGTGTGTGACCCTACGGGTTCGAGAATATGCGGACATGATCTTCTATCAATAATCAACAGCGGGATCTGGAAACCCATATTGACTCCCACATATTCATCTATGATCATATCGGATGAACCACGATGCCAGGATTCAATTAATCCCATATATATATTCCCTTCTTCACGCAATATTTTACTTGCCCGAGATTTGATCGTTGGTACCGGCATACCTAGTTCAATCTCATTCACAGCAAGTACTTTACTCGTTCCGTAATCCAATATCACTTTGTGATTAAATCCTTAACCACGTGCTTGCAAGCGGTGTTGATATCGATTACCGAGTGGCCCGAAGTATATATCTCCGACTTGGGAGGGACAAATCCCATATCGATATATACAACCCAACAAGTACTTTCCGATCACCTGAGAGACACCTTTATGATCACCCTCTCATAGGATGACGTTTGATGACCTAAAAGCTTTCTTCCGATACCAGGGAGTTGCATTATCTCATGGTCTAAGGAATACCATATTTGACATAAGAAAAAGCTTCACAAAGATGAACACGATGACACGATCTAATTGCTCTGCTTGATTTGGGTATGTCCATCATATCATTCTCCCAATGATATGATATCATTATTAATCAACAACTCATGTCTATGGTTAGGAAACCTTAACCATCATTAATCAATGAGCTATTCCATAGAGGCGTACTAGGGACACGGTGTTGTTCATAAACCACACAAGTATCAAATTTTCCGCTTAATACAATTCTAGCATGGAATATAAACTTTATCATGAACAAGAATTATAACAATAACATCTTTATTATTGCCTCTAGGGCATAATTCCAATAGTCTCCCACTTGCACTAGAGTCAATAATCTAGTTTACATTTGGCAACAAACTAACACCCATGGCATTAAGGTGCTGATCACATTTTGCTCGTGGAAGAGGTTTAGTCAACGGATCTGCGACATTCAGATCCGTATGTACTTTGCTAATATTTAGATCTCCATCTGTTATACAATCTCGAATTATATGAAATCGGTGGTTGATGTGCTTGGTCTTTGGATGATATCTTCGTTCCTTAGCCAATGCTATGGCGCCAGTGTTGTCGCACAATATCTCCAGTGGGTCCAAGGCACTTGGAACCACACCAAGCTCAGTGATGAAATTCCTGATCGAAACTCCTTCACTTGACGCTTCTACAACAGCCATGTATTCCGATTCTACTGTAGATCCCGCGATCACGCTTTGCTTGCAGCTTCTCTAGCTCACAGATCCTCCATTCAAAATATAAACGTATCCTGTCTGAGATTTAGAATCATCCGAGTCGGTGTCGAAACTAGCGTCGACGTAACCTTTTACGACGAGTTGCTTATCACCTCCATAGACCAAGAACATTTCTTTAGTCCTATTTAAATACTTTAGGATGTTCTTTACGGCTGTCCAATGTTCCACTCCTAGATCACTTTGGTATCTGCTCGTCAAACTAAGAGCATTGGACACATCCGGTCTAGTACATAGCATGGCATACATGATAGAACCTATGGCCAAGGCATAATGCACTTTGCTCATGGTTTATCTATCGTTTACCGTAGCTGGACACTAAGCCTTGCTCAATATCTTACCTGACAACATGGGCACTGAACCTTTCTTTGCCTTATCCATTCTGAACCTTTTCAGAACTTTATCAAGTTATGTACTTTGTCTTAAAGCTATTAGGCGTCTTTGTCTATCTCTATAGATTTTGATGCCTAATATATAAGCAGCTTCTCCTAGGTCTTTCATTGAAAAACATTTATTCAAATAACTCTTCACATCGTTAAGCATACCAATGTAATTTCCAATAATCAATATGTCATCCACATATAGTACTAGAAATGTCACGAGCTCCCACTCACTTTCTTATAGATACAAGCTTCGTAGCAATTTGGAACAAATCCAAAGCTCTTGATCACTTGATCAAAACAAAGGTTCCAACTCCGAGATGCTTGCTTTAGTCCATAAATGGAACGCTGAAGTTTGCACACCTTATCAGCATCCTTAGGATCGACAAAACCTTCGGGCTGCATCATATACAACTCTTCATCAATGTTGCCATTGAGGAACGCAGTCTTGACATCCATCTGCCATATTTCATAATCATGAAACGCATCAATTGCTAATAAAATCCGAATGGACTTAAACATTGCTACGGGAGAGAAAGTCTCATCGTAGTCAACACCTTGAACTTGTCGAAAACCTTTCGCGACAATTCGAGCTTTATAGACAGTAACATTATACTACTAGGAAATCCTTCATCAGTGGCGCATCAATATTGATCTTCTGTGGCGCATGGCTGGGACGCCACTGTTACGTTGCCACTGATGAAAACTTATGTGGAACATTTCGGTTGATGCGCCACAGGACTCTGTTCAGTGGCGCATTATGGACAATGCGCCACTGAAATACTATGCGCCACAGAAGGTTAAAACGATGCGCCACAGGTTTGAGTATCAGGTATTAAAAAAATTGAAACTTGTCCAAATATACAATATTATACATGTATTATACAGTATTATACAGAAACAGTATATTTGACTTAGTATATGAAAACAAATATAATACAAACATGAATATAGTGCCATCACACTACTTAGAGCCCGAACGAGATAGACAAGTGACCATCACATTACAATACAAGTCAAATGAAGTGGTTTGTTACAAGTGTTTGTTACAAATTTCACCATCTCATCACATTACAAATGAAGTGTTCATCTCGCCTACACTAGAATCAAACAGAATACAACTATGACGACGGTGAGCAAGAGCAAGAGCACTAGCAATATCTTCATCCGGTTCTCCTTCCATAGGTGGTTCCTCCACTTGGCTAGCGCCTCCTCTCGAGTCGCGTATCCTTTGTAGTTGTTGCCGCTAAACTTGTTCACCTGTTTCTGACAGTCCTCCCACTCATCGTAGACTCCTGGAACCCAACCCTTTTACACCACGTACCACTTCGTCATCTCAATAGATAAGGCATATTAGTAAATCATGCAACATAAAGAACTAAATTGGTTCACATGCATATATATTCACATAAACTAAAGCAAAAGAGCAGTAAACATAGAATATAGCACATCAATCATAATCATAGAACTTCGACGACAACAACCAGAATAGTGAAGTTTACAACATACGACCACGGTAGTATATAGTTTGTGACACAACACTACACACAGACATCTATGATAATCCTAGGCGCACACATCGATCAATGTTGAGAACTGCTAATGCTCGGCTTCGGGAATGGTAGATAGCCATCCTTCGTCATCCACGTCCTGTTGTCACCCTGTTGACAAAGAATATTTTCAATCTCCCTCTTAGTCAACCCTCTATTGTGTTTTAGGACCCCTGCCCTCGTGTTGACATCTTCCACGATGATTTCGGACAACTTAACTTGGATGCAATGGAAGTCTTCTCTAAGATCATCATCGTCCCTTCGCGCCAAATTTTCAGCCCATGCTCGGAAATTAGATGGCAGAGTTAGGATCTGGCAATCCCGGACAAACCCTTTAAGGTGATGCATGGCGTAGAAGGCCTCCTTGGCGCCGCCAGTAGCCGGATCCTTGACGCAGGGGAACTCGAGAACATGCTTGAACACGTGCTTGTCATCCTTGATACATTCCCCCTTGTTGACGAAGTGGTATCCCTTTTTAGCGTAGCCCTCGAGAGCCTCATTCAAAACACCCCTTATTCTGGTGTAGTCCTTCTTCTTCTTCTTACTCGCCGAGTCGAAATACGATGCCATCGAGTACTTTGTGCAAATGACGATGAGTGTGCAGTATTTGTCTCTGCACAACACGATTGAAACGGGATGTTGGAAAAGGGCAAAGGAAGAAAGCTATAAGAAAGCCTAAGTTAAAAATGCTAGGGGGTGTGTGTACTTACTCGGGAAAGAAACGCAAAAGAAGCATGTTCGTCCTCTTGTGGTCCACCATGAACTTCTCGAGATACGCCATCGCCTTGGCACGCGTCTCAGATCCTTCCCTCAACTGGCTATCACACACGTAGTAGGGATCCACTATCGCGATGTAGGGGGTCTGCTCTCTCTTGGTCTTCATCGCCAGATTGAGCGCGAATAGGCGGACCATGTTATAGTCCAGCCGTTTCGAGAGAAACAGCTTGAAGACGTCCTCGTACGATATGAAGACCACGTCTGCGGGGGCTTCATGGACGAAGTCCACGTCCGATGGCACCTTGATAGTGAAAACCGGGTAATTTGGATCTTTGTCTTTAAGAAGAATGCCCTCTAGTGTCTTGATACTATCACTCAAAGCGAGCATATGTCCACCAGCAAGGCGAAGCAAATCCGGAGTCAGTATCGCTTCACCGGCTATATGTATCCTAGGCAAGCCATCCTCGCGGGCTGGTACAACGTCATCCTTAGCCCGGACCCTCTTCGGAGGAGGTTGGCTCTCAGCTTTCTTACCTCTCTTCATGTGCTTCTTCGTCTTCTGAGCAGGCTCCTCCACTGGGGATGCTAAGTGCTCAACGGCCACCTTTTGGAGTGTGTCAGGGCTAAACACGAATCCAACTGGTTTCTCCTATTGATCGGCGGCCGGAGGCATCTCTTGAGATAAACCTCCGAAGACCAGGCGTTGTGTGCATGTAGTGGGACGCCCACCTTGACCCTCGCGAGCGATGAAGGGTTCTTCATCCACAGCAGGCATGTACAATCCTATGCCGGCGCCGGTGTTGATGTAGTCGTCGATGTTGACAAATTCTTCATCATCATCGTTGTTGCCGCCATGTGGTGATGGTGGTGGCGGGGGCGACGGTGGTTGCGTTGCGACGAAGACATCGCCTTGGGGCGGCCCACATGCTCCCAACAGTTGTTGGTGGCGACTGGTGGTGGCGACGATGACAGGTGGCTTCCTAGGTGGTGGCCGGACGATCGAGGTGGCGCCGGTGACAGGTGGCATCCGAGGTGGTGGCTGGGCGATCGAGGTGGCGCTTAGGTGCCCCGTAAGACGAATCTGACTCTTCGGCCATGTCAAGGGCCAGCCGTGGCATTCTGCAAGGGTCTTGTGTTCGTCGGCTCCCTGAGGTTGAAAGGGGGGGTCCATGTCGTCGCACCCTGGCAACACCCGAGCAATCCGAACCCTCATCATGGCATCGTCCATTGCATTGTTGTGCATCGTGCGGTTCTCCGGTTGTATGATATTGCCCTTGGCAACATCCTTCAACTCGCCGTCGGCAACTTTGTGGAGTAGTATGCAAGTAGCGTCCTGAATATCGACACATATGTGTTGGGCATCATGATCGAGGTGGCAATCACCAAAGGCGCATAAATAAGATGAAGCGGAGTATGATATTAGTTACCTTGGTGAGGGCGTTGAGCTCGGCTAATGTCGACACACAGACGATCCCGGCGGTAGGCCTATCATCAGCATTCTCCCGCGGTACTAGTGCCACCGCCGGCTATGCGATACTGGTATTTTTGGCGGGAGCAGCAGGGGCAGCTGTGCGACAACAAGCTCTTGCGACTGCGCCGCGGCGATGGTGGCCGGCGGGGTCACCAAGTCCGGCGACGCGTTAACGTTGATGCTCGAGTTGCTGCCGCTAAAGCTGGGCATGTTTATCGGCCCCTGTCGACCTCCCGCATTCCAAAAAGCTAGCCCCTCCATCAACCCAGGGGGATGATCGCGCGAAGCTTCGCCTCCAATAACTTGTCCATTGCTTTCTCATCCACTTTTGCCTCTAATGTCTTCACCTTCAACTTCAGCTCTTCAACGTCGGCTTTATCTTTAGCCGCCGACTGGTTCTTCCTCTCCCTCCTCTTCTTTGCGTCCTCTTTGTAGTACTCGGTAAACTTCATGCTTGTACCGAAGCCGGACACACGGCCAGCTGATTTTGGCGGCAACTTCTTCTCCCTCTTTTTGTAAGTGTTCGTCGCCCTGTTAAAAACAGTGTCCCATGGCTCCGCCGCCGAATCTTGGGATGACAAGTCCTCACTAGCGTTCAATTCCTTCTCCTACAGAGATACAAGGAGAGGTGAACCCATGCATGCATTTAGATTCTTGGCTTAATTATTTTAATGAGAGATCCACGGTAAATTCCTTACCAGCTCATGCTCAAAGGCCTTCACATCCGGGTTGTCGGTGATGAACTCCCCTGTAACAGGGTCCAGGTAGTAGCGGGCCCGGACAAATTGTCGGATCTGCAGGTCTGTAATTTTATGCCATGGGTTCTCTTTACCCAGGCGTTCAAGCTCGGCGTCCTCCTTGTCCCAAATGGGATGTTTCCCTCTGTATCTGCCGCTTCCAAGCCGGTGGTTACCTATGTTCTTCTCTCGCATAGTCTTTCCCTACTCAGTCCATTCTTTAGAGGCAGCGGCATCTAAGTCCGCCTTGAATATATTGAACTCTTCTTCGTCGAGCATCGGATTTTTCCTACTAATAATCTCCCAGCTTTCACCTTTGTCAATGGTGTTCTTTACCCGGGTTTTCCAGCTGCTCAAGGTGTTGCTCATCTTTGTCAATGCTAGTTTGTTCGCCGGGTTCTTATTACTCTCCAGGTTTCTGAACTTTTCTGGGAATGTGTATCGCTTGTGAAGCTTCTTAAGGAGCTTCTCGACCAAATCATGATTACGTCGGATGTACGACATGTTGATCGACATGCTTTTCCGGACGATGCACCCGAGTTGCATGTCGTACCCGCAGGCAATCAATGAAGGCACAATGGGTTGGCCACCTTCTATGACCTCGGTGAACTCATCACAGACATTGGCGAGCACTTGCGGCTTCCGATCCTTAATATCCTTCTTCTTCTTCAGATGGTGGCCGGGTTGCCGCTACCACCATCTGTGCGCTCGCCACCATCCGTGGTGGTGTTACCCTCCTCCCCGCCTTCACTAGTTCCATCGTAGTCGTCGTCGTCCCCCTCGTAATCTGGATCTTCCTCGCCCCTAGCACCTCTGACGATGGTCGTCGGTGGTGGTGTCATTCTCATCTCCTCCGCCTCCTCATGCTCTTGAGACGGCCCCCAAAACGATTTGTTGGCCTCTCAGGCTAGATCCTAGACGCTCATTTGTTTAGAAGGACCGGCCTCGTCGTTAGTCGACATGTTTGCGCTTTATTACTAAAAAAGAGGCAAAAGGTTAGCACAAATATCGATCGAAAAATTCGGCATGACCTTTGCTAATTTTTGGACCTATGAGTTCCCATTTCTCAACCAAAACGGAAGTGAATCAACACTTCGGGAGAAACGGGCAACTCAATTGAAATCCCTGCAAGAAAAAACACCCCATCCCCAATGACAACCCCATTGACACCATCCATCATCATCCAACACCATCTCATTCACAAAATAAACAAACCTCTGCAGCACCATCTCATTTACAGATTCAAATGAATATACATAATCAACAACACCACAGATCATATTAAATGATTTAGTTAAACAGCAGTATAACCATTTCATATAAATAAACAACAACATCATATAGAGGTAAAGTACAACATTCACAGAACCATTTCATATAAATAAACAACAGCCCTGATGCATCACTTATATGAATAGTTCTTTGCAAGAAATTGACAGATTACACAATAGAGGTGAAGTACAAAATTCACAGAACCATTTCAGCACCATTATATTAATAGTTCTTTGCAAGAAAGTGACAGATTACACAACAGAGGTAAAGTACAAAATTCACAGAACCATTTCAGCACCATTATATGAATAGTTCTTTGCAAGAAAGTGACAGATTACACAATAGAGGTAAAGTACAAAATTCACAGAACCATTTCAGCACCATTATATGAATAGTTCTTTGCAAGAAAGTGACAGATTACACAATAGAGGTAAAGTACAAAATTCACAGAACCAT
The DNA here is from genome assembly GCA_910589765.1 of Avena atlantica. Taxonomy (NCBI): domain Eukaryota; kingdom Viridiplantae; phylum Streptophyta; class Magnoliopsida; order Poales; family Poaceae; genus Avena; species Avena atlantica. The sequence continues at coordinate 523,534,575 of OU342733.1, forward strand.
TTCAGCACCATTATATGAATAGTTCTTTGCCAAAGTTTTAGTAACTTGATAAAGTTAAAAAATTCACTGAACCATTTCAGCACCATTTCACAGAACTTGAACTAAAAAATTCAAACTTTGCACAGAGTGAGCTAACTGAGCTTTGTAAAAATTAGAACTGAACTTAAATGTTCAAATTTTCCACTGAATGAACTTTGGCAAACACTCTCAAAAGGCAAGCTCACTCTCTGCAACCATATTCATATTTAGAATGAGAGATGACAGCAGCAAGCATAATTGATTTTCGGTAATCTTAGCAGTAGCAATCTTAGCACTTAGCAGTAGCAATGTTAGTAACTTAGTCAGTAGCAATCTTAGTAAAAATTCAATTGTTTCTTAGCAACCTTTTTAAAGAAGAAACGGCTACTACTACTAGTATTTTAGCAAACATTGACATGGGTGAATTTTCTTCAGACTAGCTCTGTTCTTTGGCCAGTTTACAGATGTGTCAATGGCTGCATGGACAGGTTTTCTCGAGAGTAGTATCTTTGAAATACTACTATGTTGGCATGAACAATAGTGACTGATTTATGGGTTGGAAACAGAGCATTATCAGGTGGTTGGCGTGAAACACAGTGTCCCCAAACAAGAATATGAGCAGGATAGGATCAAGGGATCCATTCCACCAGCACTACTGACTAAGTTACTAAGATGACAAGGATAGGGTCTCACCCACATGAATTTGTTTGCAAATGTCCTGATGGAAATCTTAACCCTAATCTAATCCTAACCCTAATCTAATCAGTCAAATCCTAACCCTAATCATTCAAGCAAGAACAGAGAGCATCCTAACCTAATCCTAACCATAATCAATCAGTAGCAATCTAATCCTAACCCAAATCTAACACGGAACATCCTAACCCTAATCAGTCAAGCTAGAACAGAGAGAAGCAAGAACAGAGAGCATGTACCGCGGTGGCGAGATGGCGCGGGATGGGGAGGTTGTCGTGGCGGCGGTGCTCCTGCTGCGGGACGGCCCTTCTCCTCCTAGGTCATGTGTGGGATGGGCTCCGACGGTGGCGACAGCTCTGGCTTCCTCCTCCACGGGCTCCGATAGCGGCGACAGGCTCCTCCTCCACGGTCTTCCTCCAGCAGCGACGGGCTCCTCCTCCAGCGGTGGGCTCCTCCTCTAGCGACGGGCTTCGACAGCGGCGACGACTGGCTCCGACGCGGGCGGTGCTAGGGTCGGGCGTGGGAAATGTTGATTTGGGGAAGTGGGGGAAGGGGAAGGCCGAACCGTGTATTTTTGCTAAGTGTGAAACTTCTGTGGCGCATGCCTCCAGTATGCGCCACAAAAATTCCAACTTCTGTGGCGCATATTGGAGGAATGCGCCACAGAACATGTACGCTTAGTCCAAAAGCAGTGCGGCGTTGTAGTTTGCATCAAACAGCAGTCTAGCCTAGTGGTCAGTCTTGGTGCTCTAAACCTGGGCAGCCCAGGTTCGAATCCTGGTTGTCTCGGACTTTTTTATTTATTTAAAAAATATTTTTAATTGGATGTGACAAATATATTTACTTATGTTATATTACAACAAGCAAGTACAAATATATATATGTTACAAATATATTTAAATATCATGATATATATTTTAGTCTCTAACTAATACAAAAAAAGTCACACGTCGTCATGTGATGTGTCGAGCTAGCCTCTCTGTACAATCTTCTTGCATTTTTTCTTCGCGGTTGAATACTTTAGCCCGGGCACTATGAGATTTCTTCTCATGAACGGACAACCTTTAGTAGGTAGTGTGGTCTTTCTTCTTACTGTAGCAGTAGGCATGTTGAAGTACTTGTCGAACTCCTCTTCGATCTTCGGATCGCCATTCTTGTCGAAGTCTTGCTCGTTGGCGGATCCTTCCATTCTGATGATGCTCCTCTTGCCCCTCCTCACTACAACACGACTAGGCTTTGACGGGTCGGTAATAAAGAAACATTGATCAACTTGGCTAGCGAGTATCCATGGCTCATTTTTCGTGGAGGCCTTCTTTGCCAACTTGGCATCTGGTATAACGCAGGTGGTGAAATATCGGCCTTCTTTTTCGACGTTCTTGGACCATCTAACTCGGAACATCGGTACCGTCTCTCCACAGTAGTCGAGCTCCCATATCTCCTCGATCCTTCCGTAGAATCTTTCCATGACAGTAGTCTCGTCATCGGCGAAGGACATCATAGTAACTCCTGAGTTTTGATATTCGCTATTCATGTCCTTTTCCTCGATGTATAATCTGTAACTTTTGATGTCGTATGACTGATAGGTCTTTACGTTATGCGCTGGGCCCTGTGACAAGGAGAATATGAGTTGTTGATCTTCCGTAGATGGCGTCTGTGGGGGATTGTCCAACAGCCTTTTCTTGAACCAACCCGTGAAGGTGGAGTTGTGTTCTCTTGTTACATCTCCTTTCTTCCTCGGGCGGGCCCGGTCCACGTACTCCTGCTCGATCAAGATTTTGTGCTCTTCCACCCAAGGGCTGACCAATTCAATGTGTTGTAGTGCGACTCGGTGTGCCATGGCAAAGTCGGCGCGTCGATTAGCAATGCCGACATGCAGTGAGCGGTGGCCCTCGCGGTGACCATACCCAGCGAGCCTGCCGAGGTGCTTCTTGGTGGGTATTCCAACATCCTCGTTCTCGGTGGTTAGATAGTTTTGGCAGAAAGAGATGCAGTTGTAGATCAGAAAGCCCTTGGCTATGCTTCCATCTGGAGGGGACCTGTTGCGAACGAACCCTTTGATTACACCGTTCAGCCTTTCAAACGGCATCATGTTATGCAGGAATGTTGGCCCGAGCTGGATGATGTCATCCACGACATGGACAATTAGATGCACCATGATGTCGAAGAATGTGGGCGGAAAGTAAATCTCGAGCTTGCATAGTATCACCACGATCTCTTCATGTAGCCTGTCGAGCTGCTTCATGCCGATCGACTTCCTAGAGATGACGTAGAAAAAGTTGCACAAGCCAAACAGCGTCTCACGGACGTGCTCGTCCATTATCCCTCGTATGGCAACTAGAAGTATCTGTGTCATCATCATGTGACAGTCGTGGGACTTCATACCGCTGAACCTGTTCTTCACTATGTCGAGATACCTGCTTATCTTGCCCGAGTAACCGTGAGGAACTTTGACTCCTAGGAGGCACCTGAAAAACTGCTCGATCTCCTCCTGACACAGAGTGAAGCAGGCAGCGCGAAGCACAACCACCTCATTCTTCTTAACCCTTTTGCGGCGACCCTGAGTCCCTTCCGTTTGATCGTCATCATCATCACTATCAGGGTACTGAAGCTCCTTCTTGACGCCAAGCAATTTCAGGCCATTTCTTGCTTTCGGCCCATCCTTGGTCCTCTCCGACATGTTGAGGAGAGTGCCAAGCAGACTATCGGTAACGTTCTTCGTGATGTGCATTACATCGAGGCTATGGGTTGTGTGGAGGACCTTCCAGTACGGCAGGTCCCAGAAAACAGACCTTGCTTTCCATACACCCAGAAGCGGCTTTGTCCTTGGTCGCTGCTTTCCTGGCGCTGGGCACTCATCCCAATTATTCAGAAGCTCCTCGATTTCTTCGCCGCTCCTCGTACACGGGGCTCTTTCGAGCTCGTCTTTAGCATTGAACAGGTCACCGCGTTTTCTCCACGGGTGATCCATGCGAAGCCACTTTCGAGTCCCTTGGAACACGGTTTTCGAAGACCCGAGATCCTTGGGTAGCTGGAGATGCGGGGTCTTATCCATGCACTTGACACATGCATTGTGTCCGTGGTTCACCTGGGCCGATACATATGCGTAACCAGGATAGTCCTGCACCGTCGTGAGCAACGCGGCTCTCAGAGGGAAATATTCTTTAGTGTAGGCGTCCCACGTATGAGCTGGCGTCTCCCACAATGTGGCTAACTCCTCTTTCAACAGCTTGAGATAAAGATGCATATCGACACCTGGTTGTTTTGGCCCCTAAATAAGAATGCTCATGTGTACGTATCTTTGCTTTGTGCAGAGCCACGGGGGGATGTTGTACGGCCATACAAACACGGGCCAGGTGCTATGCGTGTTACTCTGGTTTCCAAAAGGATTGAGTCCATCGGTGCTCATACCCAGCCTGGCGTTCCTTGCATCGCCCCCGAACTCTTTGAACTCGATGTCCAATGCATTCCACTGGCTAGCGTCTGAAGGGTGTGTTAGGATCTTGCCCTTCTCTGGATCATCTTCGGGTTTCTCCCTTTCCGCGTGCCATTGCATTAGCTTTGCTTCCTTAGGATCTACGAAATATCTCTGTAGACGGGGAGTGATAGGAAAGTACCATACCACTTTTCGAGCAACTTTCTTGTTCCCTCTCTTGTACCGTCCATGGCCGCACACCGGACATGTGGTTCTCTCCGCGTACTCGTTACGATAAAGTGCACAATCATTGATACATGCGTGGTATTTAACGTGCGGTAGGTCGAGAGGGCACACGATTTTCTTGGCCTCCTCTATACTTGTTGGCAATGTGTTCCCGTTAGGAAGACGATCGTGCCAGAATTCCATGTTAGCATTGAAGCTCAAGTCGTTCCATTTGTGTTCCGCCTTCATCTCTAGAGCCTTGAGCGTTACACTCAGGCGTGTATCCTCGGGCCGACACCCAGGATATAATGGAGTCATCCCATCTAACTCCATTTGCGCCATCTTGGCTTTCTCTCTGGCTGCAGCTTTGGCGTTGCTCGTCTCCTTGAGAAGCAGTTCCTGAACATGAGGATCCCTTAACACCGAAGTTAGCAGCGTCTGGGTGTTCGCTTCTTCTCCTTATTCATGATGGTCATGCCCGTCGACATCTCCTTCTTCATCATGATGATCATGCCTGTCGCCGGTATATTCTTCGTCATCATTACCATGCCTGTCGGGAGACTCTTCGTCTTCTCGCTTTCCCAAGTCTTCATGATGACCAACACCATTTACTGCCAGCTCCTCATCGAAGTCGTCACGCATGAAACCGCGCCTGAGCAGGTGATCCTCCAATTGTCCAGAATCAGGGTCGATCCAGCGCTGGAGTTTGCATGTTCGACATGGACATCTTATCTGGGTCTTGTTGTTCCTAATCATGTCCGCCTTGGCGTCTTTCTTATACCTAGTAACTCGACCTTCGCTCATGCTGACGACCATGGTAGCCTGCGCGGTATGCACATATAGAGCAAAAAGACAGAGAGTGGCTTAATTAGAAATATACACACACAAAATACACATGCATGGTCGTCGCCGCAAAAATTCGGCATCACCTTTCCTAAAAGCAGGACATATGGGTGGTGCAAAAATTTGCCGAAATTGAAATGAATCAACATTTCGGCAAACATCCATGCACCACACCGGGACAGAGACAAGCAAAAACAAGAATCTTCTTCCCATGCAAGCATTCATGCACCACACAAGCTTCATGCACAAACATCATCTTCGCGCCATGCATGCATCGCATATACACACCGCCCGCGCGACAAGCTTTACACCTACAAAACATGCATATTCATGGCCAATTATTCACCAGGTAGATAGAATATCGAGTCGAGAGCACGATGTGAGAGAGTGTGGATCAATAGATCTATAGAGAGATAATAGTACACAAATAGAGATATGGAGGAGAAAAGTGGGTCTGTTTTAGATCAACTAGTTGGAGAAAGGCTTTCCCTAGCCAATCTATCAACTATAGTAGGTTTAAATACAACAAAATGTAGAAAAGTATAGACACAATGGGGTGGGAGAGAGGAGGAAGACGAGCTGGGAGGAGGGGGAAGAAGGATGTGAAATGGATGGTGGGAGAGAGGAGGAAGCAAAGCTGCCACCTTTGTGCAGATCTGGTCAAAGGATTCTGTGGCGCATACAGGCTGCATGCGCCACAGAAGATTGAACTTCTGTGGCGCATAGAGGCCGCATGCGCCACAGAACCTTGGTCATAGGGGCAGTGGTCCAAGTGGGCCCCTGACTCAATGTTCTGTGGCACATGGCGAATGAATGTGCCACCGAACCTGTGGGCCCAACACTCAGTGTTCTGTGGCGCATACTGTGGTTATGCGGCACAGAAGGTTAAACTTCTGTGGCGCATGTCTGACCCATGCGCCACAGAACACTAAGGCACAAATCTGCGTCAAATAAAGGTGGAAGATAGAGCTCTTTAATGACACCCCTCTATATATATGCCACACTCCCTGTCCAAAGCAACATACATTCCCTCATGTCTTCTTTCCACAACTCGTCGGAAGACACGCTGGAGAGCACAGCCCGCTCGTGTTCCCTGCAGCCTACTCGCAGTGGAGGGGCGAGGTCGAGGGGCGGTGCTTGGAGTCAGCCACTGCGGGATTCAGAGGTCAACCTAATCGAGGAGGAGGCCACACTACGGCACGAGGCCCTCTACAAAAAGGCCATGAGGTTGTACGCCATGCTCGCGTCTCCGGAGGAGAGGGCGCGCATGGCGGAACCAATCGGGTGGCGGCCGGTGCTCGACCCCAACGTGTCCATGGAGGACCACGTCCGCAGGCTGCAGGCGCGCGTGAACAGGGAGGTTTGGCATCTTCCACTGCCATCGCCCCCACCAGCTCTTGGAAGGGATTTGCAATGTTGTAGTTTGTGTATTTGCAATGATGTATGGCATTGTTGTTTTGCTATTCAAGGCTATGCGCATGTGCATTTTGCAATGATGTATGCCACTGCACATGTCTATCTACTAGATTGTCTAGTATATTCTACCTATTCCACTGGTACTTGTTTAGTCGGGAAAAGCACAAGAGGAAAATGTGTGTTCTAGGAAACAAATAATCTGTGAAGCACGAAGCTTTCTGTGGCGCATACTACACACATGCGCCACAAAAGTTTGTTCTTCTGTGGCGCACACGCAACAATGCGCCACAAAAGCTTGTACATAGGTGTCTAGAGAGTGGGACCCACATATATCTTCTGTGGAGCATATCGCAATATGCGCCACAGAAGATATCTTTGTATGCGCCACAGAAGTTTGGTCAGAGCACGGTCAGACCCCGCCTGCTGTGGGTCCCACCAAAATTCTATGGCGCATACCGAGTAATCCGCCACAGAAGATTCATGGTCCAACGGCTGGTGCGGGTCCCACCAAACTTCTGTGGCGCATTGCTCTGGAAGGTGCGCCACAGAAGTTTGGTGGTTCTATGGCGCATTTCCCCGGATGCGCCACTGGGTAACTTTTGTGGCGCATGGTTAGGACCATGCGCCACAGAAGGTATGTCTATCTATAGCTAGTTTCCTAGTAGTGTTACCATCCGCGTCCGTTTTCTTCTTGAAAATCCATTTGCACTCAACGGCCTTTCGGTCGCTAGGAGGGTCCACCAAAGTCCATATTTGGTTTTCGCTCATGGATCCCAATTCGGATTTCATGGCCTCTAGCCATTTCTCAGAGTCTAGGCTCATCATTGCTTCCTCATAGTTCGCAGGTTCACTGTTGTCTACCAGCAAGACAGTTAAGACATGGTTACCGTACCACTCAGGAGGGGCACATGATCTTGTCGACCTGCAACGTTCAGTAGTAGCATCGTCCGAAGCTTCATGATCCTCGTCATTAGCTTCCTCTATTGTTGGTGCAGACGGCACTGGAACAATTTCAGGTGCTGCGCTACTCTCCAACTCAAGAGAAGGTTCAATAACATCGTCTAGCTCTACTTTCCTCCCACTCACTTCTTTCGAGAGAAACTCCTTCTCAAGAAAGGATCCGTTCTTTGCGACAAACACTTTGCCTTCGGATCTGTGGTAGAAGGTATACCCAATCGTTTCCTTAGGGTATCCTATGAAGACGCATTTCTCCGCTTTGGGTTCGATCTTGTCCGGCATCAACTTCTTGACGTAAGCTTCGCATCCCCAAACTTTAAGAAACGACAACTTAGGTTTAGCACCAAACCACAGTTCATACGGTGGCGTCTCAACGGATTTAGATGGTGCCCTATTTAAAGTGAATGCAGCGGTTTCTAATGCATAACCCCAAAATGATAACGGCAAATATGTAAGAGATATCATCGATCGCACCATATCTAATAGAGTTCGATTCCGGCGTTCAGACACATCATTGCGCTGTGGTGTTCCGGGTGGCGTGAGTTGCGAAACGATTCCGCTTGCTTTAAGATGCGTGAGAAAATCATAACTCAAATATTCACCTCCACGATCGGATCGTAGAAATTTAATTTTCCTATTACGATGGTTTTCCACTTTGTTCTGAAATTCTTAGAAGTTTTCAAACGTTTCAGATTTATGTTTCATTAAATAGATATATCCATATCTACTTAAGTCATCAGTAAAAGTGAGAAAATAGCGATATCCACCGCGCGTCGAAACACTCATTGGTCCGCATACATCGGTATGTATGATTTCCAACAAGTCCGTTGCTCGCTCCATTATTCCGGAGAACGGGGTTTTGATCATCTTGCCCATGAGGCACGGCTCGCACGTGTCAAATGATTCAAAATCAAGAGACTCCAAAAGTCCATTAGAATGGAGTTTCTTCATGCATTTTACACCAATATGACCTAGACGGCAGTGCCACAAATAAGTTGAATTATCACTATCTACTTTGCATCTCTTAGCATCAATGTTATGGATGTGTGTTTCATTGCTTTCGAGATTTAGAAGAAATAAACCATTCATAGTAGGTGCATGACCATAAAAGACATTACTCATATAAATAGAACAACCATTATTCTCTGATTTAAATGAATAACCGGCTTGCAATAAACACAATCCAGATATGATGTTCATGCTCAACACAGGCACATAATAACATTTATTAAGGTTTAAAACTAATCCCGAAGGTAAAACTAAGGAAAGCGTGCCGACGGCCATCACATCAACTATTGATCCGTTGCCAACGCACATCGTCACCTCATCCCTCGCTAGCCGCCGTCTATTCCGTAGCTCCTGTTTTGAGTTACAAATATTAGCAACTGAATCAGTATCAAATACCCAGGCACTGTAACGAGCGCTAGTAAGGTAAACATCAATAACATGTATATCAAATATAACTTTAATGGTGCCAACCTTCTTGTCCGCTAAGTACTTCGGACAGTTGCGCTTCCAGTGACCCTTGTCCTTGCAATAGAAGCACTCAGTGTCCGGCTTAGGTCCAGACTTGAGCTTCTTCTCAGCAGGAGCAACGCGCTTGCCGCTGCCTTTCTTGAAGGACTTATTTGCACCCTTACCTTTCTTAAAGCTGGGGGGCTTGTTGACCATCAACACATGATTATCTTTCTTGATGTACACCTCCGCAGCTTTCAGTTTAGCGAAGAGCTCAGTGATCGTATCAGTGGAACCAATCTGATTATGAGTAACTACAAAACCTTTGTAGCTAGGAGGGAGTGATTGTAGAACTCTTACAATCTTGAGCTCTTCTGGAATCTTGTAGTCCAGTTGCTCAAGACGTTGAGTGTAGCCCGACATCTTAATGGCGTGCTCACTAACGGAACTCCCTTCCTCCATCTTACAGTTAAAGAATTTCTCAGAGATCTCATATCTCTCAGAACGGGCCTGAGTCTGAAACATGGTTTTCAGTTCCTCAAGAATCTCAAAGGGCCCGGGGAACTCCTAAAAACGATTTTGAAGGTCTGATTCCATAGCAAACAACATGGTTCTCTTAATCACACCATAATCATCTTTGCGCGACTGATAAACAACTTTTTCATCAGCTGGCGCATCTACAGCAAGGGCGTCACCTAACGCTTTCTCAAGGACATAGTCCTTTTGTCCGCCAGCGAGAATGATTCTCAAATTGCGGAACCAGTTGGTGAAGTTAGACCCATTGTTCTTAAGCTTTTATTTCTCAGCAAACACATTGAAGTTGAAGTTGGACTTAGCCATTTGATCTACAAAATTTGCAAGTACAATTTAGATTATGTTCATGATAACTAGTTCAACTTAATCAAATTACTAGATGAACTCCCACTAAATTCAACATCCCTCAAGTTGTTTAGTGAACATGATCCAAATTCACCACACCTAATCCGGTCTTCACGAGAAGAGATGTGGTTTCAATGGTGGACAACAAAGTGTCGATCATATCATTCATATGACTCATGCTTAACCTTTCGGTTCATGTTTTCCGAGGCTATGTATGTACATGCTAGGCTCGTCAAGCCAAACCCAAGTATTTATGCGTGTGCAAAACTGGCTTGCACCCGTTGTATGTGAACGTAGAGTTTATAGCACCCGATCATCACGAGATGCTTGAACACGATGAACTTTCGCAACGGGGGAGAACACAATTTTATCTTGATCTTTAAGTGAGGAATCATCTTATAATGCTACCGTCGCGATCTAAGCATAATAAGATACATAAAAGGATAAACATCACATGCATATAATTTTATGTGACATGGTATAGCCAATCTCCGCGCAATGATCTCCATCTTGTGCGTGCCAGCATGATCTCCATCACTCCACCATGATTGCCTCCACCACGAATAGCAACTACAACTATTGCTAACTACTTAGCGATAAAGTAAAGCTATTACATAGCGTATAAGAAGTTGACACACAGGTCATACACAATTATAAAGACAACCATATGGCTCCTGCCGGTTGTGAACTCATCGACACGCAAGTCGTGAAATATTACAAAACATGATCATTGCATACAACATACACATCATATCTTGGGCCATACCATATCACAGAAACACTCCCTGCAAAAACAAGCTAGACGCCTTGTCGTGGTGGTGGCACGTCAGATGCCATGGGTAGGCTAAAGTATGGGGCCAATGGATGCTAGTGAGATCTGGGGAGGGAAGATGCAACTGTGTCTACACTCAAACTGCCAAAGATATGATCTTTATTTCTCTCTTGATGGGTTACAAATGCTCCTTGAGTTGTATACAGGGGGACAAGATGAATCTCCCCAGCCTAACGGTGCTCAAAGAGTCGATGCCTTCCTCAGGGTCCAAGCCTCCCCTTATAAAGGAGTGCCTTGGGTGCCCTTAGGGCTGACGAGGCAAGCATATTCGTGGAATATGCTTGTCCCAAAATAGTAGTTCGGCGGCCTCCTTTCCCTGTCGCCCTTCTAATGATGGCAAGGCTCCAGTGGCCCCCTCCTGCGTGCCTCGGGCTCCAGTACTGTCACCTCCGTGACCTCCTTCTGCCCCTCTAACGCTGTGCATCCTTGTCTCTTGTGCTTGGCTCTGCTCTGATTCCTTCTAGCCTGCAGCTATAGTTTGACCTTGGGCTTCTCCTTCTCCTGCAAGCTTCGTATCACTCGGCCTTACCTTGTGTTACTCGGCTCGTTCTTCACCTGCATCAAGATCTCTTGGGCTAACCCGGCCGATCCTCTTAGTAACTCGGCCGGGTAACTACTTGAATATGCTTGTCCCAAAATAGTAGTTCGGCGGCCTCCTTTCCCTGTCGCCCTTCTAATGACGGCAAGGCTCCAGTGGCCCCCTCCTGCGTTCCTCGGGCTCCAGGACTGTCACCTCCGTGACCTCCTTCTGCCCCTCTGACGCTGTGCATCCTTGTCTCTTGTGCTTGGCTCTGCTCTGATTCCTTCTAGCCTGCAGCTATAGTTTGACCTTGGGCTTCTCCTTCTCCTGCAAGCTTCGTATCACTCGGCCTTACCTTGTGTTACTCGGCTCGTTCTTCACCTGCATCAAGATATCTTGGGCTAACCCGGCCGATCCTCTTAGTAACTCGGCCGGGTAACTACTTGAATATGCTTGTCCCAAAATAGTAGTTCGGCGGCCTCCTTTCCCTGTCGCCCTTCTAATGACGGCAAGGCTCCAGTGGCCCCCTCCTGCGTTCCTCGGGCTCCAGGACTGTCACCTCCGTGACCTCCTTCTGCCCCTCTGACGCTGTGCATCCTTGTCTCTTGTGCTTGGCTCTGCTCTGATTCCTTCTAGCCTGCAGCTATAGTTTGACCTTGGGCTTCTCCTTCTCCTGCAAGCTTCGTATCACTCGTCCTTACCTTGTGTTACTCGGCTCGTTCTTCACCTGCATCAAGATCTCTTGGGCTAACCCGGCCGATCCTCTTAGTAACTCGGCCGGGTAACTACTTGATACATATACGCGGGCTTCTTGCCTCCGTTCATCGGCCGACATATCCATGATTCGGCCGACTTGGACCGTAACTCGGAAACTAGACGGGGATAGTACCTCTGTCTTTCCCCGTCTCTGACCTACCCGAGGTCAACCCCCCGACATTAGTCCCCGAAGCTGGTGTGGCCCTGTCGATAGCTTTGGCCGGGTCATATCAGCTTCATTATATTCTTTAGTCTTGTTTCCGAGTTATGTCCTCGTCCGAAGTTTCCTCGTTCCTTCCCTCGTACGCCATGTCCTACGTGTCATCCCCATCATTGTTCTTCTAGTTTTTAGATCCCTCTACAGTGCTTACTGACAAGCTACAGTGAACTTTGTACCTGCTGCGACGCCTCTGCGACGCCTCGGGTGCCGTTCCCCTTGGGGATTGTAACGATCTTTTTTCGTGTGTGGCCGTTGGTGTGGCTCTGCTCACCGTCGTGCGTTCGTGCTGCACCCACGATCTACACGGACAACTGCCACACCCACGATCCCACTTCCCTGTTCATGGCTTGATTATAAAGAGGGGAACTGCGTTCGTGGGATTCACTTTTCCCCTTATCGCTCGCCTCCGTTCTCCTCCTTCCTTTCGCCGGCGCGTTCTCTTGCAGTTCCGCCGCCTCTCGCCAGCCAGAGCCTCCGCCGGTGAAGGTTCTGCCGCGCCGTTCTGCCTTTCTTGCCCGCGCTCCGCGGCTTTGGCTCCGTCGCCGGTGAGTCCTCTCTGGTCGTCTTGCCCTGATCTTTCCCTAGATTCATCTGCTCCGATTTCGTGCTCGGGCGACGGTTCCTCTGTTTCTTCGCCATTGTTTTCGTGCAAAGTTCCGACGGGGCCTTGCAGCTCTAAACTCCCCTCCGCCGCCAGTCTTTCCTCCGGCGATCTTTCCGGCGCACATATGTCTAGTTCGTTTAGCGGCGCTCTCGTTGAGGACGACGACGCTGGCTCAGGGCCCGAGCGAGGCTCGTGGCAGGGTTCTTCAGTCACACGCCGTGAGATTGAATGGCTCATCCGGACTCGAAGAATTCCCGCCGAGGTTTCTTGCCGTTTACCCGGCAGCGAATCCTCTCCAGATATCAGAGAGGGCGAGTATGTGGTTTTCATGTCTCACTTCGCCCGCGGCTTCGGTCTCCCTCTTAGTGATTTCGCTAGAGAATTCCTCGATTACTTAGGCCTTCAGCCGCATCATCTTCCTGCGAACGCCATAGCTTCTCTTTCTGCTTTCATCTCCGCTTCGGAGGGATACTTTGGCCTGTGGCCGTCAGTGCATGTCTGGTCGAAGTTCTTCCAGATCCGCTCCAACGTTGTCCCTGACAAATCTCTGCACCCTTCCGAGAAGTTGCTCACCCAATGTGGGGCGGCATCTATCACACCTCGGAGGAAATCCGTGTTCCCTCGTGTCACTGGGTTGGAATCGTGCAAGAAGTGGCACAAATCATTCTTCTATGTCAAGAACAGAGGGGCGGAAGACAAGATTCGGCTCCCTCCATTCTCAATTGGCCCACCTTCTAAAGTGAACTGGCTCTATAATCCGAGGAAAACTCACGCCTTGGCCGAGGCCTTCGAGATTCGGCTTAAAGAGTTGATCCGGGCCAGGTTATGCGGCGAAGACCTGATGGCAACTTTCATTAGTAGCCGGATCTGCCCCTTCCAGAAGCGGACCCACAAGCTGTGCTACATGAGTGGTCCCCTTGACCCTAATCGAGTCTCGACCGTGGAGCTGGATAACTACCTTATTTATAAGCGCGTCCGAGCTATCTTCAAGACTGAGATGCCTGAGGATTGGTCTTGGGGATTAAAACCATTCACCCGCGATCATCCGCCTCCCGAGGTGAGCTTAATCAACATTGCTCTGTTATTCCACTGTTTTTAGAAACTGATTTATCTAATTCTCTTTCTCCTCGTCTTGCAGAGGTTCGCAGAGCAGAAAAACGAGGACGCCGAAGTTCTGCAGCTCCCTTGGCCCGCGGACAGGAGTACCCCGGATACTGGTGAGCCGGACTCCGAGGAGTTCGTCCCTAAGTCGGATCCTGCCCCGGCTCGAGCTCGCGGCAAGACTTCAGCGCACGAGGAGGAAGGTGATTCGGACGAGGTCCAAATTCTTGAGGTAGTTGCCGCCATGCCTATTTCTTATGCATTTCCGGCTTCTACTTTCCCAGCTAATCCGGCCGGTCAGGTTCACGACGCCGAGCCTATTGCTTCCCGACCTCCCGTTACCTCGGGGAAACGTGGGGCTCCTGCTAGTGCCTCGGAGGCGGTTCCTAAGAAACGAATGAAGAAATCCGCTCCGAACCCTCCCAGGCGCAAGACTATGCCTGGGGTCACCGGGTAAGTTCCCTTTGCCTATATTTCTTGTTTCTCTCTTTCTGTTTCTCATACTGACGGATCTTCTTTCTTATTTTCGCAGTGCTCCTCTTTCTGTTAAACCCGGCGGTCCTAGTATGACTAGCCGTCCGATTCGGCCGCCATCTCCTCCTCCCGCTGATGATACCAGGATTCCTAGTCCTATTCGTCCTGCTTCTCCTCTAGCTCCGAATACGTCGCCTGTTCGTTGCGACGTCCCTGAGAGCCCTTCCATTGACCTGGATTCGAACCGGCCCTCCGAAGTTTTCGTCGAACCATCCGCCCCTTCTATGGGACCTGGCGCTGCTACTAAGCCTCTATCTACCCCGGCCGTATCTACGGCCATCCCGACCTCGGCCGAAAAGGTCGTTATCACGGCGCCCTCTGCGACCTTAACCTCCGCTGCTCCTAAGGACGCCGTCCCCACTCCCGCGGCGTCACTTCCTGCTGATGCCTCTTCTAAGGCGAAAAAAGCTATTGCCGCCAAGACTTCTTCTTCTCAGAAATGTCTTGCCGGCTCTTCTCAGCCAAGTATTGCTGACGTGCTGCGTAAGGGAGCTGCACCTACCAAAGTCCCCGTTACCTCGGCCGCCGGCACCCAGCTTGCTCTTCATAAAAGCCCTGCGACTGCCGTGGTTGAACAGCCTGCCCGTGGTAAAGTTTTAACTCGGACAGCTAGTGGGAACAGCCTTGGAGCACTGGTTGAATACGCCAATAATTGGAATGCTGCTGATCAGTTTGAGGGTAATCCTATGAACCAGCCCTTTCAGCTTTCTGACATCAGCGGCCGTTTTGATCATGCTGCCAAGTTCATCGTTGATACCAACAAGATGAATGAGGTAATTATTGTTTCTCTGAGTCTTAAATTATTCCTCAGATGTTACCATATGCTCTAGTCCCCGAAACTTGCAAGGAAATAACTTGTTGTATACTTGGAAGTTTTACATAAATTTATTCGGCCATCTAGATCCGAGTTTAGTTGTGTGTGATTCAGACTTGGTTTAGCTTTGAATATCCAGCCACCTAGACCTGAGTTAAGTCGTGCTTGACTTGGATCTGGTTTAGCTTTGAATATCCAGCCACCTAGAGCCGAATTAAGCTTTGCTTGATTCGGATCTAATTTAGCTTTGAATATCCAGCCACCTAGATCTGAGTTAAGTCCTGCTTGACTCGGATCTGGTTTAGCTTTGATTATCCAGCCACCTAGAGCCGAATTAAGCTTTGCTTGATTCGGATCTAATTTAGCTTTGAATATCCAGCCACCTAGATCTGAGTTAAGTCCTGCTTGACTCGGATCTGGTTTAGCTTTGAATATCCAGCCACCTAGAGCCGAATTCAGCTTTGCTTGATTCAGATCTAATTTAGCTTTGAATTTCCAGCCACCTAGAGCCGAATCAAGCTTTGCTTGATTCGGATCTGGTTTAGCTGTTACTGTCGTTTTATCATTTTGCCTTGTTGCTCAGGTTGCACATGACCGGCGGACCGCCGAGTTCCAGAGGTTGCTTTTTTCGCACCGCAAGCTGGAAGAGAAGTACGAGAAAGTTCTTCCCGTGGCGAAGAAGGCTGGTATGTCTATAGTTCCTTTTCCTTATTCCCAACGTTCTCATATATTTGTCTACGGAATGCCGGCTTACTTCTTGTTAAATAGGTAACATTAATAACCTCAATATTCGCCTTGAGAAGAAGATCAAGAACCTGGAAGGTTAGTTTCCTTTCTATTTTACTCCTTCTCCCTTTTAATTTATATGCTAAGCTTCCTTGTTGCGTTTGGCTGTGGTAAAGCCGAGCTGCAAGACTTTGCAGTGTCACATCAAGATTGCGTGCCCATGCCTGACGTGATGCTGCATTTTTTAGAACAAAACGCAGTTCATTCGGCGCAACTTCAAGAAAAAGATGATGAGATAGCTCGCCTGCGATCCGAGGTGGATACCCTCAAGATCTCTCAGAAATCCGAACTAGAAAAGGTCGACCAAGAATTTTCCGAGGAAAAGAGTCGGCTAACTTTGGATCTGCAGAAGAATAAAGAACTCCTTGAAGCTGCCGAACTTAAAACCCGGGGTTTGAGCGAGGAAATTGCTCGTTTTGAGAAGAGTAAGGCTGATTGGGCCAAAGATCTTCAGATAATGATGAGCTATATTCATCGTAAGCTACTTGGCATGGCCGAATTATATTTTTCTTTTTTGTCCCTGCTACCCTTTGACACGTTCATGCTTTGCGCAGATCATTTCCCCGAGGCCAAGCCCGTGAGTTCTAAAGCGGTTCTTGCAGCTCGTGCGCGCCGAGGTGAACCTGTTATCGTTGATTCAGAATATTCAATGGAGGATTACTTGGTTGCCGTTGGTGCCGCAGTTGGCCCGATGAAAATTATGGGCCGGGACTTGGTGCAGGCCGCTATCCGAGCTTACCATGTACTCTGGCCGAATACCTCGGGGACTCCTGATATCAACGAAGTCAAGTTATTGGTGACAAGGCTAATGGCATCTGAGAGGCAGTTGAGTCTTTGGAGAGAATCCGCTGGGCGTGCTGGTGCCGACATGGCCCTTACTGTAATCATGTCATGGTATGAAGACATCTCTCTTGACATCCTGAGAAATTTGCGCACTGGCTCCCGCTGGGTTGAAGATCCCACTTTTGTTGCTCTTCGGCAAGCTCGGGCGTTCCAACTCGTCGAGTACGCCGACGTGCACACTTGGAATGAAGGGCCGAGTTTTCTCCCAGACCCGGATCAAGAGGTTGTGGCTGAGGGTGCCTCGGATGATGATTCAGCTGAGCAGGGGGGAGGTGAAAATGATTCGACCGCATCTGATAGCTCTAGCTCAAGCTCGGACAACAACGGCGATGCGCGGTCCTCTTCCAAAGGTACCGGGCATTCGACCGCACGGACTGACGCTCCCGAACAACCTCGGACGTCCGAAGTTGCACCTGGGTCGGCGGAGGGCGAGGCAACCTCAGTCGAGGTTCCTCCTACCTCGGAGTGCCCCGCACCTGAGCAAGTAGCTGCCTCTCCAACGAACAACGCCTAAGTTATTTCCGATCCCTGGTATGCCGGGCGTATGATGTAGGCCGAAAACTTTGTCACCTCTCTGTATGATTTAAATTCCTTTTGCTATGTACTGTTGTGACATTTGGTTAAGTGGATGCTCATCCGAATTCTTGCTTCGCCGGCCCTTAATTTCTTGACCTTTTAGGGCTTAACTTTGCCGTTATTTTTTATGATCTTATCCAGGCATGAGCGCTGAATACCTATGATATTGATCTGTTCTGAACATAAGTTAACTACTTCGTTGTGGAAGTATGTAGCAATCGCTGGATCGTTGTTTATTTTCCGAAACTTCCATATGTAAATCAAATTTCAGAGGTAGTATAAAACTGATATGAGTGCGTTCAGCATAAGTTTGAGGTAGCATACGGTAGTCCCCGAGTCGCTGCTTTAGATGCCGAGGTTTAGGTATCAATACGAAATTGATATATCACATGATAGTCCCCGAGTCACTGCTCTGGGCACCGAGGTTCATATTCGTAACATGAAATAAATACAACATATGGCAGTCCCCGAGTCATTGCTCTGGGTGCCGAGGTTCAAGCACATAACACGAAATAATATAACATATGGCAGTCCCCGAGTAACTGCTCCGGGTGCCGAGGTCCAAACACATTATATGAAATAATATAACATATGGCAGTCCCCGAGTAACTGCTCTTGGTGCCGAGGTTTGAATACATAATATGAAATAAATATAACCTAAGGCAGTCCCCGAGTCACTGCTCTGGGTGCCGAGGTTCAAATACATCATTGGATTTTGACCTTGAGATATAATGCTACGAGTAGAATGGCCAAAGTAAAGCCACATTCCAGGGGCGTTTCGTTTCTTCGCCAGTCTTGTCTGCCTTGTTCTCTCCGGGGGACTGAGCGTCGATTAGATAATATGCATCGTTGTGCAATGCTTTGCTCACGATAAACGGTCCTTCCCATGGGGGTGACAATTTGTGCATGCCGGCCGTGCGTTGCACCAATCGGAGGATCAAATCTCCTTCTTTGAATACTCTTGGATTCACTTTCTTGTTGTGATACCGCCGCAAGTTCTGTTGATAAATAGCCGATCGTGATAATGTCAACTCTCTGGCTTCTTCCAACAAGTCCACGGCATCTTGCCGAGCTATCTCATTTGTCTCTGAGGTTGTGTACTGAGCAACTCTTGGCGAGTCATATATTATGTCGGCTGGAAGTACGGCCTCTGCCCCGTACACCAGAAAGAATGGAGTGTAGCCTGTTGATCTATTCGGAGTAGTCCGGAGGCTCCATAACACGGCTGGGATTTCTTCGATCCAACACCCTGCCGACCTTTGCAAAGGTTCAACAAGTCGTGGTTTTATTCCTGAGAGCACCAGTCCATTAGACCTTTCCACTTGTCCATTGGATGCTGGGTGAGCCACGGAGGCAATATCTAGTCTTATGTGCTTCTCTCGGCAAAATCTAGCGAAAGCTCCTTCTGCAAAGTTTGTGCCATTATCTGTAATAATACTATGCGGGTACCCGTATCTCAAGATGATATCCTTGAGAAATTTCACTGCTGTGTGCCCATCACACTTTTTAATCGGTTTTACTTCAATCCATTTTGTGAACTTGTCTACCATAACCAACATGTGGGTCATTCCTCCTCGCGCTGGCTTGAATGGTCCCACCATATCTAAACCCCATACAGAAAATGGCCAAGTGATGGGTATTGTTTTTAACTCGGCCGACGGCATATGTATTCTGGTTGCGTATCTCTGACACCCATTGCATTTCTTAACTAATTATTTTGCCTCTTTTAACGCCGTTTGCCAGTAAAATCCATGCCTAAATGCCTTGGCTACTAAAGCGCGAGATGAGGCATGTGTAGGGTTCGCAGCATAGAAAACAAAAATTTTCCTACGATGTGAACTATATACCAAGATCCATCTACTAGATACAAACAACGGGCGGATGTATATCCGTAGAGAACATACCCTTGAAGACCGACAAAGCTTAACGAGTTCAACTCGTGGTTGATGTAGACGATCTCTTGCCGATCTCAAGATCGAGAGGAAGTCCTAGCGCCGCAAATCAGCAGCGCATCCGTGCTCGCACACACGTTCGAGGCACCGAGCAACCTCCGCCTCCTCGCTCCAGCGATGCAGCGGAAGCACAACTCTTTCTTGCCGAATAGCCACCGGGAACATGTATCTCGCTAGTCCGAGACCATGGGGGATAAATTCTAGAGGGGGAGAGAGATCCTTCACGAGGAGGTGTGGTGTGAGAGGAGGAGAGGGGGGCCTTTTATAGGGGAGAGGGGGCACCCAAGGGGCATGGCGCCCAGCCATGGGGCTGCCCCCACCTCTTCCACATTCATGTGGGTGGAGCTCCCACTCAAAATGAAAAGCCTCCACTCCCATTAAAAAGCCTCCACTCAAAAATCCACTCACATGCATTAAATTTCCACCAAATTTAATGCAAGCTCTCATTTAAATAAAACTCTTTTATTTATTTATTCAGAATTTTGTTAATTACTTTAATTAACAAACATTCACATAAAACCCCTTGCTAGTATTCCATTTCACATGCAGAACCAGTTTCAGCAATTTCAACCGAAACAGTTTCGGTGTCTAGTGAAATAAATTCCTGCGCTTTCCTTTTCTTTTCGGCATGAAACTTTTGCTCCAATTGGATGTCGGTGTCTCTTAAGTGTGTCACCCTACGGTTCGTGAATAATGCGGACATGATCGAGACCCCTCTCGGATCAATAATCAGAAGCGGGATCTGGAGACCCATACTGACTCCCACACATTCAACGATGACTTTCTTGTGATCGTCGGAACCTTTTACGCTAGTATCTTAATCCCTTTGTTTCACGATATATTACATGTCCGAGATTCGATCATCGGTATCTCCATACCTAGTTTGATCTCGTTACCGACATGCACTCTTTTCTCGTTCCTGTGATATAACATTCTAGTGATCAAATCACTTGCTTGCAAGATAATCAATGTGATATCACCGAGAGGGCCCAGAGTATATCTATCCGTCATCGGGATGAACAAATTCCACTCTCGATCCATGGGCCTCAACATAACACTTTATTCGTTCTGAATCCATCTTTATAATCACCCTGTTACGGTGTGACGTTTGATGTTATCAAGAAACTCTTCCGGTGTTAGTGATTGACATGATCTCATGGTCTAAGGATTATGATCACTTCGTAAGTTGTTATAGCAATATAAACTCAATGACTTTGATCGTAATGCTATACTTCGGATGAATGTTCATCACACCATTACACTAATGTTGTGATCCCGTTATTAACAACATCCAATGTCCATGATCAGGAAACCTTGATCATCTTGTTAATCAACGAGCTAGTTTATGAGAGAGGCATAACTAGGAACTTTCTGTTTGTTTATTAAACACACATGTATTAACGTTTCCGTATTAATACAATTATAGCATGCAAAATAAACATCTATCATATACTTGGAATACACATAATAAACACTTTATTATTGCCTCTCAGGGCATATTCCCTTCAGTCTCCCACTTGCACTAGAGACAATAATCTAGTTACATAGTGATAAATCTAACACCCATTGAGTTCTGGTGTTGATCATGTTTTGCTCTAGGGAGAGTTTTAGTCAACGGATCTGCTACATTGAGATCCGTATGTACTTTACAAATCTTTATATCTCCATCCTTGACATGCTCACGGATGGAGTGAAACCGGCGCTTAATATGCTTGGAATGCTTGTGAGACCTTGGCTCTTTGGCATTGGCAATGGCACCATTGTTGTCACAATAGATCACCATTGGGTCCAATGTGTTTGCCACCACTCCTAGTTCGGATATGAACTCCTTCATCCAAACTGCTTCCTGAGCTGCTTCTGAAGCAGCAACATATTCGGCCTCCGTTGTTGATCCCGCTACCACAGGTTGTTTGGAGCTCCTCCAACTAACCGCTCCGCCATTCATGAGAAATATGTATCCGGATTGAGACTTAGAGTCATCCGGATCGGTGTCAAAGCTAGCGTCGACATAACACTTAGCGACGAGCTCTTCTTCACCTCCGTATACAAGAAACATATCCTTAGTTCTTCGTAAGTACTTAAGGATATTCTTGACCGCTATCCAGTGTTCCGAACCTGGATCCGATTGGTACCTACTAGTCAAACTAATAGCATGTGCCACATCCGGTCTTGTACATAGCATGGCGTACATTATAGAGCCTATGGCTGAAGCATAGGGGACTTTGTCCATTATCTCTCTTTCTTCCGCCGAAGCCGGACTTTGAGTCTTACTCAATGTCTTGCCTTGCAACATAGGTAAGAACCCCTTCTTACTTCCGTCCATTTTAAACTTCTTTAAAATCTTATCAAGGTATGTACTTTGCGATAGCCCTATTAGGCGCCTAGATCTATCTCTATAGATCTTTATGCCTAATATGTATGACGCTTCACCTAGGTCCTTCATTGAAAATTTGCTGTTTAGATAACTTTTAACACTGTTTAAAAGATCTATATCATTTCCGATCAATAATATGTCATCCACATATAATATCAGAAATGCCACATTGCTCCCACTCACTTTCTTGTAAATACAAGCTTCTCCATAAGTTTGGACAAATCCAAACTCTTTGATCACCTCATCAAAGCGGAGATTCCAACTTCGTGATGCTTGCTTCAATCCATAGATGGATCGCTGAAGCTTGCACACCTTGTTAGCATCCTTAGGATCGACAAAACCCTTTGGTTGTATCATATACAACTCTTCTTCAATATTCCCATTGAGAAACGCGGTTTTGACATCCATCTGCCATATCTCATAATCGAAATATGCAGCAATTGCTAACATAATCCTAACTGACTTTAGCATCGCTATGGGAGAGAAAGTCTCATCGTAGTCAACTCCTTGAATTTGTCGAAACCCCTTTGCGACAAGTCGAGCTTTATAGATGGTCACATTACCATCAGCATCAGTTTTCCTTTTGAAAATCCATTTGTTCTCCACGGCCTTTCGGTCGTGAGGTAACTCCACCAAGTTCCAAACTTGATTTTCATACATGGATTCCATCTCGGATTTCATGGATTCTAACCATTTGTTGGAATCCGGGCTCACCATCGCTTCTTCATACGTCACAGGGTCATCATTTTCATCAACCATGAAATTCATGACAGGATTTCCGTACAGCTCGGGAGCTGCACGCGTCCTGTTTGACCTGCGAGGTTCGGTAGTACTCTCTTTTGGAGTTTCATGATCATTATCATTAGTTCCCTCTTCAACAGGTGGAGCCAACTCCGGAACAACTTCCGGCGCTGCGCTACTCGCCATACTTTGAAGAGAAGGTTCCACAACCTCTTCGAGTTCTACCTTCCGACTACTCACACCTTTCGCGAGAAACTCTTTCTCTAGAAAGGATCCATTCTTGGCAACAAAAACCTTGCCCTCGGATCTGTGATAGAAGGAATACCCAATACTTTCTTTAGGGTATCCTATGAAGACGCATTTTTCCGCTTTGGGTTCGAGTTTATCCGGTTGAAGTTTCTTCACATAAACATCGCATCCCCAAACTTTAAGAAATGACAGCTTAGGTTTGTTTCCAAACCACAATTCATACGGTGTCTTTTCAACGGATTTAGATGGTGCCCGATTTAAAGTGAATGCAGCAGTTTCTAGTGCATAACCCCAAAATGACAACGACAAGTCTGTCAGAGACATCATAGATCGAACCATATCTAATAAAGTACGATTACGACGTTCCGACACACCATTTCGCTGTGGTGTTCCGGCAGGTGTGAGTTGTGAAACAATTCCACACTCTTTCATGTGAGTGCTAAACTCGTAACTTAGATACTCACCTCCACGGTCGGACCGTAGAAATTTGATCTTTCTATTACGATGATTTTCCACTTCATTCTGAAATTCCTTGAACTTTTCAAAGGTTTCAGACTTGTGTTTCATCAAGTAGATATAACCGTATCTACTCAAATCATCCGTGAAAGTAACAAAATAACGATATCCACCTCGCGCCGACACACTCATTGGACCACATACATCAGAATGTATGATTTCCAATAAATCTGTCGCCCGTTCCATTGAACCGGAAAACGGCGTTCTAGTCATCTTGCCCATAAGGCATGGCTCACATGTATCAAATGATTCATAATCAAGTGATTCCAAAAGTCCATCCGAATGGAGCTTCTTCATGCGTTTAACGCCAATATGACCTAGACGGCAGTGCCACATATATGCGGATATATCATCATTAAGTTTAATCCTTTTAGCATCAACATTATGAATATGTGTAACATTATCATCGAGATCTAATAGAAATAAACCATTCATCATCGGTGCATGACCATAAAAGATTTCATTCATATAAATGGAACAACCATTGTTCTCGGATTTAAATGAATAACCACTTCGCATCAAACACGATCCAGATACAATGTTCATGCTCAGTGCAGGCACCAGATAACATTTATTCAAGTTTATAACTAATCCCGACGGTAAGTGGAGAGGCAGCGTTCCGACGGCGATCACATCAACACTTGATCCATTGCCGACACGCATCTTGACCTCACCCCTTGCTAGCGGTCGCTTGTTCCGCAGCCCCTGATTCGAGTTAAAAATATTAGCAACTGAACCGGTATCAAATACCCAGGTGCTACTGCGAGCACTAGTCAACTACACATCAATAACATGTATATCATATATACCTTTGTTTGCCTTGCCGGCCTTCTTGTCTGCCAGATACTTGGGGCAGTTGCGCTTCCAATGGCCAGTCCCCTTACAATAGTAGCACTCGGAATCAGACTTAGGTCCAACTCGGGGTTTCTTTTCAGGCGCGGCAACCGGCTTGCCGCCCTTACTTCCCTTCCGTTTTCCCTTCTTGTCTTTCTTGAAACCAGTGTTCCTATTGATCATCAACACTTGATGTTCCTTTTTGATCTCCACTTCTGCAGTTTTAAGCATTGACAGAAGCTCGGGGAGAGACTTCTTCATGCCTTGCATATTATAGTTCATCACGAAGCTCTTATAGCTAGGTGGCAGAGACTGCAGAACACGATGGATGCCTAAGTCAATGGGAATCGATATTCCCAAGGACACAAGCTTATCGGCGTAACCCGACATCTTGAGTACATGCTCACTAACGGAGCTGTGCTCTTCCATCATGCAGCTAAAGAACTTTTCTGAAGCATCGTAGCTCTCTATAGCAGCATGTGTGTCGAAAATCATTTTCAACTCACCCATTGTATCAAATGCATTGCCGTTTTCGAAACGCTTTCGAAGTTCCGGCTCTAGCCCATACAATATGCCGCAATGAACTAAGTTGTGGTCCTCCTGACGAGTCTGATAGACATTCTTCTCCTCGTCAGGGGCATCATCAAAAGGTGGGGGGCCTAACGGCGCTTCTAGCACATATTGCTTTTGTGCAGCAGAGAGGAGAATCCTCAAATTCATGGCCCATTCAGTAAAGTTGCTACCGTTCGTTGCTAGTTTCTCTTTCTCCATGAACGCATTGAAATTAAAAGCAGGTGGTGCCATCTACAACAGAATTTGTAAAGTTTAGACTAAGTGTATGATAGATCGAGTTCAACTAATCTATATTACGAATGAACTCCCACTCAAAAGCGACATCCCTCGTGTCCTTTTGGTGATTACATGAACCAAATCCACTACACCAAGTCCGATCATCACGTGAGTCGGTATAGCTTCAAAGGCGAGCATCAAATGGGCATCATATCAACTATATGACTCATGCTTAACCTTTCGGTCTGTGTTCCGAGGCCATGTTTGTACATGCTAGGCTCGCCAAGTTAGAACCTTAGTATTCGCATGTGTAACTGTTTTACACCCGAAATATGGTCGTGGATCCAAGAACACCTGATCATCACGTGATGTCTTGGAGCGACGAAAACATAATCGGTGCATACTAAAGGAAGAACACATTCTTATCTTGATATTTAAATGAGGGATCATCTTATTATGCTTAACAAAGCGCTAAACAAGCAATATAAGATGCTATCAAACATCATATGTTTATCAGTGAAATTATATGGTTCCCGCAGATGATCTCTATCATGTGCATCGTGGTATGATCACTATCATACCTATATGTGTAAATCCAAGGTTTATGGATTTTACACGCTATGTGTGTTGTAAGAGTATCATCTCATACTTCTACTTACAACACTACCATATCATAACACTAGCCCAGCAACAATCTAAACTAGACGCCTCTAATTTATCCATTGCAAGTTTTACGTGGCTTAGGGCTTTCGAGATAGAACCGTTCTTACCTACGAACATGAACCACAACGAGGATAATCAAATTGTTGACAACTCGCTTGCAAAATAGATATTGACTATAGTAGGAGAGACAGACACCCGCTAGCCACTTATGCAAACTAGTTGCATGTCAAGCGTGGAACAGGTCTCATGTGCGAGGACATGTAAAGTTTGTCCGGGTCGCTTCATCCCACTATGCCACCAATATCCAAAATCACAACAAAGGAGCAACAACATGATCATCATCGCCCACATACTTATATGTGTACTACCCGTGTAAAGTATCTACGCATAGATCCGGCTCTGATACCACTGTAGGGTTCGCAGCATAGAAAACAAAAATTTTCCTACGATGTGAACTATATACCAAGATCCATCTACTAGATACAAACAACGGGCGGATGTATATCCGTAGAGAACATACCCTTGAAGACCGACAAAGCTTAACGAGTTCAACTCGTGGTTGATGTAGACGATCTCTTGCCGATCTCAAGATCGAGAGGAAGTCCTAGCGCCGCAAATCAGCAGCGCATCCGTGCTCGCACACACGTTCGAGGCACCGAGCAACCTCCGCCTCCTCGCTCCAGCGATGCAGCGGAAGCACAACTCTTTCTTGCCGAATAGCCACCGGGAACATGTATCTCGCTAGTCCAAGACCATGGGGGATAAATTCTAGAGGGGGAGAGAGATCCTTCACGAGGAGGTGTGGTGTGAGAGGAGGAGAGGGGGGCCTTTTATAGGGGAGAGGGGGGCACCCAAGGGGCATGGCGCCCAGCCATGGGGCTGCCCCCACCTCTTCCACATTCATGTGGGTGGAGCTCCCACTCAAAATGAAAAGCCTCCACTCCCATTAAAAAGCCTCCACTCAAAAATCCACTCACATGCATTAAATTTCCACCAAATTTAATGCAAGCTCTCATTTAAATAAAACTCTTTTATTTATTTATTCAGAATTTTGTTAATTACTTTAATTAACAAACATTCACATAAAACCCCTTGCTAGTATTCCATTTCACATGCAGAACCAGTTTCAGCAATTTCAACCGAAACAGTTTCAGTGTCTAGTGAAATAAATTCCTGCGCTTTCCTTTTCTTTTCGGCATGAAACTTTTGCTCCAATTGGATGTCGGTGTCTCTTAAGTGTGTCACCCTACGGTTCGTGAATAATGCGGACATGATCGAGACCCCTCTCGGATCAATAATCAGAAGCGGGATCTGGAGACCCATACTGACTCCCACACATTCAACGATGACTTTCTTGTGATCGTCGGAACCTTTTACGCTAGTATCTTAATCCCTTTGTTTCACGATATATTACATGTCCGAGATTCGATCATCGGTATCTCCATACCTAGTTTGATCTCGTTACCGACATGCACTCTTTTCTCGTTCCTGTGATATAACATTCTAGTGATCAAATCACTTGCTTGCAAGATAATCAATGTGATATCACCGAGAGGGCCCAGAGTATATCTATCCGTCATCGGGATGAACAAATTCCACTCTCGATCCATGGGCCTCAACATAACACTTTATTAGTTCTGAATCCATCTTTATAATCACCCTGTTACGGTGTGACGTTTGATGTTATCAAGAAACTCTTCCGGTGTTAGTGATTGACATGATCTCATGGTCTAAGGATTATGATCACTTCGTAAGTTGTTATAGCAATATAAACTCAATGACTTTGATCGTAATGCTATACTTCGTATGAATGTTCATCACACCATTACACTAATGTTGTGATCCCGTTATTAACAACATCCAATGTCCATGATCAGGAAACCTTGATCATCTTGTTAATCAACGAGCTAGTTTATGAGAGAGGCATAACTAGGAACTTTCTGTTTGTTTATTAAACACACATGTATTAATGTTTCCGTATTAATACAATTATAGCATGCAAAATAAACATCTATCATATACTTGGAATACACATAATAAACACTTTATTATTGCCTCTCAGGGCATATTCCCTTCAGCATGGTGCCCACATTCTCCTTGGTGTATGTCTAGAAGGATTTCCTGACCTTCTGTGGAACTCACGCACTTCTGCAATACGTTTGTGACGCTTCTCTTATATAACTCATTGTTTATGATTGTATAGGCTTTTGCTCTTCTTATGGTTTGTCTAGCTAATACCTCATTACTCGGCAACATCACGTCTTTTAGGTAAGAAAATATGGGTTGCGCCCATATCGGTGTTACTTTTTTTGACGTGATCTCACTGTCTATCTCCATGTTTTCTGCCGCCGTATATACCTCGGCTCCCTCCATGATTGTGATTACCTCGGCTGTCCCCCTCTTTAGGGGCTCCGAGTCTTTCTGCGGATCTACCTCCATTGGCGTGTGATTTTCAGCAGAACTTGCGGGGATAAAGATTGATTCGGATTCTGGTGATGGGATTATTGATGGTTTCCTGAGGTGCTCCAGGGCAATACCTGGTGGAATTGACTGCCGGGTTGATCCTAATTTTGACAATGTGTCGGCAGCGTCATTTTCTGCTCGAGGTATGTGGTGGAATTCACATCCTTCAAAGTATCCACTGATTTTTTGCACATGGAATCTGTATAAAGCCATATTAGCATCTAATGCGTCCCAACTGCCCGATACTTGTTGTACTACTAGATCCGAGTCACCATAGCATAGGATTCGGCGTATACCAATTTCTTTTGCCACTTTTAATCCATGGACTAGCGCTTCATATTCAGCTACATTGTTGGACGCAGCAAAATGTATTTGCAGTACATATTTCAATTGGTCTTTCTTAGGCGAGGTTAGCACTATTCCTGCTCCCAAACCATTCCTTAGTTTGGAACCATCGAAATGCATTGTCCAGTAATTTGGATCTGGCAATGGTGGCTCATATTGTACCTCGGCCCAGTCTACGAGAAAGTCGGCGACGGCCTGAGATTTGATTGCATCTCTTCTATCAAATTGTGGAGCATACGGTGATAACTCGATCGCCCATTTTGCTATTCGGCCACTTGCGTCTTTGTTGTTCAATATGTCGGCTATGGGTGCCTCACAGATTACTTTGATGGGGTGCTCTTCAAAGTAATGCTTAAGCTTTTTCGCCGACATATATACTCCATAAGCCATCTTCTGATAGTGCGGATAATTCTGCTTTGAAGTGGATAATACTTCACTTAGATAATAGACCGGCCTCTGAATTGACTTACCATCTTCAAGTCGTTCTACTACGACCACAGTACTAACTACTCGATTGGTAGCCGCTACATAGAGTAGCATAGGTTCTTTCGATAATGGAGAAGCTAAAATGGGTGCCGTAACTAGCATCTTTTTCAACTCACGAAATGCAAGGTCCGCCTGCGGAGTCCAGCTGAATTTGTCCGACTTTCTCATCAGCTGATAAAGCGGCAATGCCTTTTCTCCTAGCCGACATACAAATCGACTAAGAGAGGCCAGGCAGCCCGTGAATTTTTGTACATCGTTCAAACATTTTGGCAATTCCATTCTTTCTACTGCTCTTATCTTTGTTGGATTAGCCTCGATACCTCGACTGGACACAAGGAAACCGAGTAGTTTTCCTGCCGGCACGCCAAATGTGCATTTCTCTGGATTAAGCTTCATTCGGAACCTTCTCAGGTTCCCGAAAGTTTGCCGTATATCTTCTAGCAAGGTTTTGCTCTCTTTAGTTTTGATGACCACGTCATCCACATACACTTGTACATTTTTTCCTATCTGATCATGTAGACATTTTTGCATGCACCTTTGATATGTTGCTCCTGCATTTCGGAGGCCAAATGGCATTGTGCGATAAAAATAAGCCCCGTACGGGGTAATAAATGCAGTCTTTATTTGATCGTCCGGATTTAACGGTATCTGGTGGAAACCAGAATACGCGTCTACAAATGATAACAGCTCACAACCAGCGGTCGAGTCAATGACTTGGTCTATTCTAGGCAATGGAAAAGGATCTTTTGGACACGCCTTGTTCAGGTTGGTGTAGTCGATACACATTCGCCACACAATGGCTACATTGGGGTCATCTTTCTTCTTTTCTACTAGCACCGGATTTGATAACCAATCCGGATATAGCACCTCCATGATGAACCCGGCTGCGAGGAGCCGAGCTATTTCATCTCCTATTACTTTTCTCCTGTCTTCGGCGAAGCGGCGGAGAGGTTGCTTCACCGGCCTTGCTCCTGGCCTGACGTTTAAAGAGTGCTCAGCCAACTCCCTCGGAACACCTTGCAGATCTTGAGTTGACCATGCAAATATGTCCCGATTCTCACGGAGGAAGTTGGTGAGCTCGCCTTCCTATTTAGCGTCAAGGCCTGCACCAATAGTAACAGTACGCTCTGGGAATTGCTCATCGATCTGAAATTTCTTCCTCTCTTTAGTTGGCTGAAAAGAGACACTGCCATGAGGGTTGGCCAGTGCCGGCATGTTCAACTGTGCTGACTGAGCGAGGGCTGCTACCTCTTTAATCCTTTTCTTTTCTCTTGCGATAACCAATGACTCGGCCAAATTCGACCCGGCTGAAGCACACTCCATTGACTTCTTGTAATCTCCTGCCACTGTTATCACCCCCTGTGGTCCGGGTAACTTCATCTTTAGATAACTTATATGACAGCTGCTCATGAATTTGGCCAGTGCGGGCCGTCCGAGTAAAGCATGATAACAACTTTCCAGATCCACCACTTCAAATTCTAAGTTTTCTGCTCTGCAGTTATCTCTTGTACCGAATAACACGTCCACTCGGACTTTACCGATGGGCTCACATGAAAGCCCTGGCACTATCCCATGGAAAGTTGTCCTCGTGGACTGCAGCATATTCTGCGATATTCCGAGTTTATGCATGGTATCTTTGTACATGATGTTGATACTGCTCCCATTGTCGATAAGCACTTTTGAAAATTTCACATTGATGCTTGGTCCAACAAATGTCGGATCCAACACGAGTGCATATGATCCTGGACTCGGCATTATTCTGGGGTGGTCTTTCATGCTCCAGGTCACCTCTTGATCAGACCATGGCTGGTATCTTGGTACTGCCGGCATAACTGCATTCACTTCCATATGCCGGCGCTGCACACTTTGCTTGTCCTGCTGTTCTGTTGTGAACACACAATAAGACTAGTGATGTTCTCTATAATCATTACGTCCGGTATTTGCCGGATTCATCCTTCCATCCTGGACCTGGTTCATTACTTGATGCACTGCATCCCTCCGATCCGAGTTATCGTACCTAGGGGGAGGGGCGGTAGCATCAGTTGCTGTGTGTTTGCTCCAGTTAATTGCGGCTGATGCTGCTGTTGCACCTGATGGGGAGCCTGAACTCCTGCTGGGTTCCCCATCGCATTTTTCATCCAGGCACATTGGCGGGTCGTATGATTGGCTGGTCTGGATGGGTTTGATGTGTGAAATTTGCACGGCTGATCTAACATGGATTCGAACGTATATTTCGGCCTCTCTTGCCATTGCTTCTTTTGCTCTGGGGTCCATTGCCTTTTTCCCTCATTTCTTGGTGTCCACTGTTGAGGTCCATTTTTCTGTCGTTGGGTTGCTCCGTGACTCGGCTGATCTTGTGCTACTGCCGCCACCTGGGCCGAATTATATCTATAATCCGGCCTCTCCTCTCTTCTTCTTCCTCTGAAATCACGCCTGGACGACCCGGCCAATTCTCTCGCGTAATGGTCCTGTTGCTCACGATGATCTGCCGACATTAATTCCGGTTGGGTTGGGTCGCCCAATGCATAGGAGTCCGCTATTCTGATAGTTTCTGCCAGTGTGGTTGGCATATCTCTTTGCAGGCGTTGACACAACACGCTGGCATAACGGCAGCCTTGCGCGAACCAAGCGATTGCTTGCGATTCGATAACTCCCTCACATGAGTTTCTCAGGTTGCACCATCGAGTTAAAAACTCTCTATCCGTCTCATTCGGCCTCTGTTTGCACATGGCTAGCTGTTGTGGTCTATTTGGCCTTTTGTATGTCCTGGTAAAGTTGCTGACGAACATTTCTTCGAAATCTAACCAGTAGTTGATACTGCCAGCTGGTTGATTATTCAGCCATACCCTGGCTGGTCCTTCCAACATCTGTGGGACATACCGCACTGCCCATCTTAAATTGCCACCCGCTATCTTCACAGCGGTGGCATAATCTATCAACCAGTCTTGTGGCTTGGTACTTCCATTGTATGTTTTTGTGCCTCTTGCTAACTGAAAATTCGGCACTGGTGGTTCGCCCATGATCCGTGGTCCAAACATGTCGGACCTGGTGGACCTTGCTCTTCCAACAACTCGGACCGGTATAGCCGATCCAACTTTACTCTTGCATCACTTGCTGGCAAATCTCTGTACAGGATTCTGTCCTGTATCCCGTAGTGATTGTTTCCACCCTGGTTTGCGTATTCCACCTCGGAATATCCATCATTGTACCTTTCATTCATCTGATTGTGGCGAGCTAGCCTCACTCTCTCTTTCCTACCGAGGCTCATGTCTTGGTTGCGGGTTGGGCGGCACTTCTCTCCTTACTTCGGCCGGGGTCTGGTTTTCATGATTATCTCTCGCGGGTTCTCTCCTGCCGAGATCCCCATTGCCTCGGCCCCCACCGTCCTTTTCCATACGGCCGTGGTTTCTCTCCCCACTGTTACCTCGGCTTGCGTTGCCTCTGTTCTCATTTGCTTTTCCAGCTATTGCCGGGTCATATGGAACAATTTGCTTGTTCCTCTTCCCTGAGGTTACTGCTTTCTCTTTTCGAGCGTTGTTTCTGGGTGAAGATGCTGCTGCCGCAGATAAGGCAGGTGCTGCCCCTACCGAATGAACCATCCGTGAAGCCCCTGGTCTTGCCGGGTTAGTTCTGAGTATTTCCTCATTTTTCTGGTTTGCGATGCGCACCAGCTCATTCACTCTTTCTTGTTGTTTCTGCCGAGCTTCCCCGGTTAACCCCTCTAATTCCAATGCAGCGGCATTTGCCGCTCTCAGGTTCTTCGCCGGGGTACTGTACCTCGGCAAACCCAAATCACCTGATTCTGCTCTGTGAGCTTCATGCTCTTTGTTAATGTCATTCATGAGGTTCTTCCCTCTTAATCTTAGTTCGTCCACCCGCTCGGGTGAGATATCAAGCTTATTAGCTTTTGCATATTCTCTCAGGGTCCTGTTCAAGGATTCCCGCAGGGCTGATACTTTTTTGGCCTCTACCAGCACCTTTTGCCTGGTTTCTTCTAACTCTGCCTGAGCATTTGCCGGATCAAGTATCGGCGCTACAGGTGTGGTTAAGTTTTCTATAGTCGCCTGAAGAATGTTCTCTGGTCTTTCCAGAGGTGGCCCTCTCACTCTTGGTGCCTTTGGGGTGGTGTCATGTAGCTCGGTCGGGTTTGCCACTGGCGGAATTACCTCAGTGGTTTGCAGTGCGGTCTGCTTGGGTGCGCCTTGTGCGCCTGCGGCGGGTTCTCTGCTTGACCCGGCTACTACTGTTCCAGCTTGAGCTCCTGCTGCGACCATCACCTCGACGCTGCCTGCAGGATGCTCTCCTGATGGACGGATTGCTGCGCTTCGAGGTGGCTCTCCTGCAACAACAACCTGGTGAGGATAAATGCCGGTGATGTCGACGCTGACGTAGACCCTGTGCTCGCCCAGGCTGACGAAGACCCCATTGCGCGGGGGGGTTTTCCCCCTAAAGCTTCCTGCATTGTCTCTGACATAGTCGCAGAGACCAAGTCTCTGGACCAAACAAGAAACAACACGCTCGCCGGTGTTGATGAAGTTTCCCGTCCGGATCACAACTCCAGCTAGCACCGCTGCTGGACCCACGGTGGGCACCAACTATCGTGGTGGTGGCACGGAATATGCCATGGGTAGGCTAAAGTATGGGGCCAATGGATGCTAGTGGGATCTGGGGAGGGAAGATGCAACTGTGTCTACACTCAAACTACCAAAGATATGATCTTTATTTCTCTCTTGATGGGTTACAAATGCTCCTTGAGCTGTATACAGGGGGACAAGATGAATCTCCCCAGCCTAACGGTGCTCAAAGAGTCGATGCCTTCCTCAGGGTCCAAGCCTCCCCTTATAAAGGAGTGCCTTGGGTGCCCTTAGGGCTGACGAGGCAAGCATATTCGTGGAATATGCTTGTCCCAAAATAGTAGTTCGGCGGCCTCCTTTCCCTGTCGCCCTTCTAATGACGGCAAGGCTCCAGTGGCCCCCTCCTGCGTGCCTCGGGCTCCAGGACTGTCACCTCCGTGACCTCCTTCTGCCCCTCTGACGTTGTGCATCCTTGTCTCTTGTGCTTGGCTCTGCTCTGATTCCTTCTAGCCTGCAGCTATAGTTTGACCTTGGGCTTCTCCTTCTCCTGCAAGCTTCGTATCACTCGGCCTTACCTTGTGTTACTCGGCTCGTTCTTCACCTGCATCAAGATCTCTTGGGCTAACCCGGCCGATCCTCTTAGTAACTCGGCCGGGTAACTACTTGAATATGCTTGTCCCAAAATAGTAGTTCGGTGGTCTCCTTTCCCTGTCGCCCTTCTAATGACGGCAAGGCTCCAGTGGCCCCCTCCTGCGTGCCTCGGGCTCCAGTACTGTCACCTCCGTGACCTCCTTCTGCCCCTCTGACGCTGTGCATCCTTGTCTCTTGTGCTTGGCTCTGCTCTGATTCCTTCTAGCCTGCAGCTATAGTTTGACCTTGGGCTTCTCCTTCTCCTGCAAGCTTCGTATCACTCGGCCTTACCTTGTGTTACTCGGCTCGTTCTTCACCTGCATCAAGATCTCTTGGGCTAACCCGGCCGATCCTCTTAGTAACTCGGAAACTAGACGGGGATAGTACCTCTGTCTTTCCCCGTCTCTGACCTACCCGAGGTCAACCCCCCGACACGCCTCTACTTTGTTGTTGCATGTTTTACGTGGCTTATGGTAGTAACAAGCTAAGAACGATTCTTACCTACGGAAAGCCACAACGGTGATATTATGGTTGCCAATATCCGGTGTAAATCCCATGACAACTATAGTGAGAGAAACTGGCATCCACCAGCCACATGTGTGGAACAAGCCACGCGTCAAGTGCGGAGCCGGTCTCGCGAACGAGGCCGCGTAAAGTTGGCCTGGACCGCTTCGATCTCACTATCCCGCGTCATAAGAAGTACACAACAAGAGGCTTGCAACAGAAAACATCAACGCTCGCAACAAGCATGTTGCGTTCTACTCGTGAAACACATCTACGCATAGATCTAGCTCTGATACCACTGATGGGTTTAGCAGCATAGTAAATCAAAATTTTCTACGGATGCAAACGGGAAAGCCAAGATATAATCTAGGAGATGCAATCAACGAGAGGGATAGATGAGATCTTCATACCCTTGAAGAAATCGCATAGCGGAACGTTCAACAGAACGTGGTTGATGTAGTCGTACTAGCCTTCTCCTCCTCGCGATCCGATCCGATCCAACGCCGCAAGTGGCGACGCCTCTGAGAGATGCACACGTACGGCACCGCGACGTCTCCTCCTTCCTCGGTCCAGCAAGTGGGGTGGAGAGATAGATTGGATTTACAACACGACGGCGGGGTGCAAAGGTGGAGAGTTTCTGCGGCAGGGCTTCGCCTACACGCAGTCGGGAGAGAGAGAGAGGAGGGCAGCAGTATGTCGTCTAGGGTTTCGGGTGGGGGGAGGGTGCGCACCCTGCCCACCTTATATAGGGGGCTGCCCCCCCCCCCCCTTGCCCCTCCTCCAAGCCGTAGGGCCAGCGGCCACAAGGGTGGAGTGGGGGGCAAGTCTTCTCCCCCCCCCCTTCTAGAAGATCCCCTAGGGTTTCCCCTAGGGTTTTTGCCGGCTAGGCCCATGGGGCCTTGTGCCCCTGGCCCAATGCGGCCAGGGCACTCCCTCGTAGGCCCACGCCCCCCTCCGACAAGTGGGGTCACGTTGGTCCCACTCTAGAAGCTTCTAAAACCTTCCGGTACAATACCGAACATTCTGAAACAATTCCGAAATCCAAAAACTGCTTTCCTTTATATGAATCTTATTCTTCGGACCATTCCGGAACCTCTCGTGATGTCCTGGATCTCATCCTAGACTCTGAACAAAAACTCACAAACCAATTATCCATTCTACCCTAGCGTCGAGACATGTTAAGTGTGTGACCCTATGGGTTCGAGAATATGCGGACATGATCTTCTATCAATAATCAACAGTGGGATCTGGAAACCCATATTTACTCCCACATATTCATCGATGATCATATCAGATGAACCATGATGCCATGATTCAATTAATCCCATATATATATTCCCTTCGTCACGCGATATTTTACTTGCCCGAGATTTGATCGTTGGTACCGGCATACCTAGTTCAATCTCGTTCACAGCAAGTACTTTACTCGTTCCGTAATCTGATATCACTTTGTGATTAACTCCTTAACCATGTGCTTGCAAGCGGTGTTGATATCGATTACCGAGTGGTCCCGAAGTATATCTCTCCGACTTGGGAGGGACAAATCCAATCTCGATACATACAACCCAACAAGTACTTTCCGATCACCTGAGAGACACCTTTATGATCACCCTCTCATAGGATGACGTTTGATGACCTCAAAGCTTTCTTCCGATACCAGGGAGTTGCACTATCTCATGGTCTAAGGAATACAATATTTGACATAAGAAAAAGCTTCGCAAAGATGAACACGATGACACGATCTAATTGCTCTGCTTGATTTGGGTCTGTCCATCATATCATTCTCCCAATGATATGATCTCATTATTAATCGACAACTCATGTCTATGGTTAGGAAACCTTAACCATCATTAATCAATAAGCTAGTCCATAGAGGCGTACTAGGGACACGGTGTTGTTCATAAACCACACAAGTATCAAAGTTTCCGCTTAATACAATTCTAGCATGCAATATAAACTTTATCATGAACAAGAATTATAACAATAACATCTTTATTATTGCCTCTAGGGCTTAATTCCAACACTAGGATCATCTCCCATCGTCAGCATTGCCTGTGACCCCGAAGATGGAGCTTCGCCTACGCTACCTTTATTATTACGTTATTCCGCTGCTTGAGTTGTATTAAGAACTGGATCATGAGATCCTTATCTGTGTAAGACCTTATGTATGGTTTGTAATGGATGATGTACTGTGGTATCCAAATCTGTTATGTCTCGCAAAAATGGTAATCCTGGGATTGCGATGTATGGCATAACAGGCATCTGGGATTAAAAATCCGGGTGTTGACAGCTTAGTGTGCCTTGAAGAAATTATGCGTTGTTTTAGCATGCAAAAGCATAGTATTGTGGTATTCTCCTTTGATGTTTTCCTTGGGTTGACTTGGCACATGCTTACACCATGTTATAACTATGAAAAGTCACCATTATCCTCTATGACCATTTAGTCCTTGACTTGTAGTACCACTCTTTGCTTTCATTAGTTTGCTTTGTTGAATTGCATAATTATGGCCATTATTGCTCTCTTAGTTGGTTACTCTCATTTTTTTTCTAGCCTCCACTTGTATGAGTAAGTTCTACCCATGTTTCCAACTCCCAAGAAACCAAGTTCTTCAAAAGTGTCCACTATAAACTTCTATGCATGGTGTGTTACACCATTTCAAGTATATTCTTGTTTTCAACTATCTTCCAATTAAAAATTATTTTTATGTGAAAACTTAGTGATTAAAGCCCTCATGAACTTGATGGCACATTTTATTATTTTCCCCTAATAAACTTGAACCATTGAGACAACTTTGTTGTATATGCTTGCACTTATAAGTTGGAATTAGCACAACCGTGCTATCACGGGAAAGGTTTCAACATTGCACTTGTACTTTTTTGTACTCCGTCGATATCATGCTCTTTTATCTATGGATGTTACCGATGTGAAATGAAGTGGGAACTTGTAAGTCCATGGAGTTTGTATTCTGTGTTAGAGAAACGCCTGGGCCGCTGGCCTAAGCCATGCCTAATCATGGTGGAAACTTGTAGCATCACCATAGTGACATCTATGAAGCATTCTTCTTATAAAAAAAGAGACACATTGAGAAAAGAGACACATTGAGAAAATAGGAAAGAGAGAAAAAGCACCATATTCCCATGATATATAAGAAGATTGTTGAGATACTCATTGTCTGCTTGCCTTGTCATTTTGGTTATGGGAAAGCTCATGTACCATGTGCAAGGGGTACCCCGTTGGCGATTCTCAATGATATGCAAATACTTACAGTGACAAGAACTTGCCTGGGCCCTAAGTTGAGTATCCATGAGGTGTAGCCCTCATAGTCAAGGGACTTGAGGTTGCCAACTTATACTTTGTCAAGCATATACTCCAGCTTTGCCACTTTAACCTTAACCACTTCAAGATTCTTATGATAGGGGCAATGAGGGTTGAAAGCTAATAAGTACCATAATTTTTGGAAGCTCTTTTTGAAACTTGTAATCCCTGCTTCCTTTACAAAAGGGCTTTTCTTCCATCATTATTGAGTCTCCACCTTCTACCTTTAGGCACCATTAAGAGAGCATAGTTGTCATTCTGTGTGCAGTGTTCCAAAGCTTACTAATTGATGCATATTGTGTTATTACTTGTTCATGTGCTATATGTTTCTAGTCACCCTTGTGAACTTTGCAGGTGTCCTATGCATTATATTGCTACTCTATGAGGGACAAGATGATTGCCACTATGCTATGTTTTCTGCATGTGAAACAAACAAACGTTTTTAATACATATTATTCATGATCTTTGTTTATAGCTTGCCATGTTGCATGCATAATTACTATGTCCTATTGTTAGAACTCCATCTTTCATGCACGTGTTTAGAGTTCTTGATCCCATCTTTCAGAGCTAGCAAATGGTTGGATCTTTATTGTGAGGGTGCATGTTGTAGCATCCCATTTGTCTAACAACTGTAATGCTACTTGGTCTAGTAATATAATGGCTACTCCCTACATATAATTGTTGCATCATCATCATATCATACTCATGTCATCATGCCACCTTGCATTTGAGCATCATATAAAACCCTTGGTGTTTTGGTTCTTCTCTCATATGCATTATTATTTGTATTTGCCTATTGATATTGTATTTGGATCTTGATATATTGTTAAATGCCCAAGTTGAGTTGGGGGCATATCTTTTATTCAACTCCACCACCTATCTTTCACCACCTTACAAATTCCACCATCCCATTATCCATGAGCTTGTAATTAATTTTCTTTTATTGTTTAATCTAGCTCATGAGAGATAGGGTGGGTCCAATTCTACAAATTCTTTTGCTTGGGCCTTACTCCACATTTTGGAATGCATAAGAACAATGCCATGTAAATAATCTTGTTTTCACAAATAAGCATGGTATTAATGATTTATGCATGGCCCATGCAAGTACCACCTTTTGCTTGTCATTTGAATTTTATTTGATTTTTGCATGGATCATCTCTCTCTCTACCACTCCTCTTGGGCTTGGTCTTAGTGATCTTGCTTAAAAACATATCACCACCTCTCCCTCTTTTTGGGTCTAGCTTGGTTTGATCTTGTGCTTGTTTGAGCTTGCCAAGAGTAAACCATCTCCCTTCCCCCATCTAACCCTAAACCCTACCCCCTAATCACCATACCCCCTCTCCTATCTAAACCCTAAACCTACCTCTCCCTCTCTCGGCCTCTCCCTCCCTCTCACCTAGGTGGCCCCACCATGCCACCTAGCTACCCACCCAAGCAAACCCTAAACCGAAGCCACCAACCCTACCAGAGCCTTACCTCTCCTCTCTCTCTAACATGCAGGTCCCACCTATCCCTCTCTCTCTCTCCACCCAACCCTAAGGCTAACCCTAGCCGAGCCTAACCTAGATCTACCCGAGCCTCCCCCTCTCTACTTCTCTCTCCCTGCCACCCTAGCCCTACCACCCACCCTCTCCTCTCACCCTGGCAGCCCAGCCCCCTCAGCCCGTGCCTGCTCTGGCCCCCGTGCGAGCACGTGAGGGAGATGGAAAAAAAGGTGGCCGAGCCACCTTTTTGATCACCACCTCCCCCACGCTATCTACCTCCCTCCCTCCGTTCTTATCTACTCCCTCCCACCTCTCTGCAATGCTCAGATCTCCCCCAGGGCGCCTGCCCCCTCCTCTCCTTCCTCCCCACCACCGACTACACCGACTCCGACCACCACCCGTCGGCTCTCTCTCGCTCACATCATCCAGGAGGCGGGCGTGGTTGTTGGGCGACGAGGAAGAGCGAGCCGACCGCCAGCGACGCCCCCGTAACCGCCGTCGTGAAGGAGGAGCGCCACAGCCGCCGGAACCAGCGTCGCCCGACGGAAACCCTAACTTCGCCGCCGCCAGCCTCATCGCCGATCCACTGCACGCCTGGCCGATCCGAGCCCACCGTCGAGCCCGCGGTGAGCCTCTCTCCCTCCCCGGCATGGTATGCTTCACGGTCGTCGCCGGTGCTCGCTGTTCGTTTCGACGAACGCTCGTCGTGCGCCGCCGCCCGCGTCTGTCTACTCACTCTCGCGCCGCGCAGAACCTTACCTAGCCGTGGCCCGTCCTCCTAACAACTACCCCAGCCCTCCACAGTGGCTCCGCTCTCTGCGCGCAAGCCCAAGTCGCGGGTTCGAGCCCTCGCGCCGCGCGCGTCGCGCGCGTGCCTGCGCGC
The DNA here is from genome assembly GCA_910589765.1 of Avena atlantica. Classification (NCBI taxonomy): domain Eukaryota; kingdom Viridiplantae; phylum Streptophyta; class Magnoliopsida; order Poales; family Poaceae; genus Avena; species Avena atlantica. Next base: position 523,574,862 of record OU342733.1, read on the forward strand.
GTCTGTCCGCGCGTCAGAGGAAGATCCACAGTGCCGCTGCACCTTTTGCGCATAACCCCTTTTTCTTTTTGCCGCTCAACCCGCAGTCCCCTTTAGCCCCACCAGTCAGCGTCGGTGGCATTTTTATAAAAAGGTTCCTCGTGTTTGGGCGTATCAACCCGCGGTCCTTCCCCTCTGCTGTACACGTAGGTGGCCCAGTCAGCCTGGCCCCACTTGGCTGTGGCTGTGGCTAGGACTGGGTGGAGTGACAAAAGGTTTTCGGTTTGTCTGTTTTTATTCAAATCTATTTCAAATTAATTCAAATTCAAAATTAAATCTGTTTTCAAATAACTTTTAATTATAAGTCCAAATTTAACAAATAATATATGATTTCTAATCAGAAAAATGTGAGGATTTCAAATATGCCATCCAAAATACATTTTGAACACTTTATTTTCCAAATTGATTAAAATTACAAGAAAATGCCCTTGGCCTTAATTAATTAATAACTCTTGTTTTATAACTCCAAATTTAACAAGTGATATGTCTAAAATGATCAGCTCGACGAGACCTTTCTGTTTATGCATTCCATGTTCTGTTTTGCAGCATGCATCATATAAATATAATGTAAACAGCAACTAATATGAGGATAAAATGGGGCCAAAACTCAATAAAATGTTTATTTCTTGTATTCTACACCTCACCCATGCCATGCTACCTTATTGCCATGCAACTTGTGCATCATTCATCATGGCATGATTGTTTGCTTGTCGAATTTTATTCATATGCTTGTGCACTGTATTTATGTTGGCCCTTGTTTGTTTGGTTCTTCTTCGAATAGACGCTGAGCAGGGGATATATCAAGAGAACCAGGAGCACTACCCAGATCCATCCCTTGCTTCAACTGAGCTGCCAGGCAAGCACTACCACATGCTTGCATACATATAGTACCTATTGCCTCTATCTTATTCTTGCATCATTGAGTCGCGACTGCATTAAACTGAATCCCAAGTATTGCATAGCCTTTACTTTTAAACCCCACCGAAGTTGTTCCTCCATCCCATGAGCCATTACTACAGGAGTTGTTTGAGCCATGCGAGTCGTAGAACAGCATGAGTAGGGTATGTGAGTGTCTGATGGATAACGAGGTACCTAAACAACTTAACCTGAGTAGTAATGGGATAACTAATGAAAGTGGCACCGGTGAGCAATATCTGCTATTTGGTTTTTCCTGCTCACTTGTGTCCCGTAGGACCCCGAGTACTTGATTCCTATTCCTTGATTATTCGCGCTATCCACATCCGGGAGGCTTATGGGACCCCCCTGAGACAGAGCTTGATTCCGTCTTATTTCTTGGGGCCACAAACTAGTTTGAGGTTTTGTTTACTATCCTGTACTTATGCCATGCTTTACTGCTTTATTACGATTGTGCGAGGAGCACCTGTACTGTTTAGGTAAGAGGAGTGTTTTCGCGGTATCGACAAGCCCAGTCACATTTTCGGGTTCCCAGTCGTTTACAGCCACTGGCGCAAACCTTGAGTCCGTCTCGGAGTCAGCTAGCTTCGTTGCGGGTGTACTCAATGGGGTGGCCCCCTGAAATATTTCTGAATCCTGTGATTGCTTTGTCGTGAAGGCCTCGTTGGGTTTTGATTTGGTTTTTCCGAGGTTGATCGAGTGTGTGTTGCTATTTGTGCACCCCTGCAGGGTAAAACTTTCTGAAAGTCGTGTCCGCGGTTATGGACGACTTGGAGCACAGTTTCTCGATCATAGACAAGCATAACTAAAGTACCGCTTTTAATTTGACTAAGTAACTGACTAGTAAATAGTGCAACACTCATGGAATGGTTAATAAAATTGCCAACGGATGGGGGGTTGTTCGTCCGCTTCCTCGTTGGTAAGCGAGGAGGAGGATGGATCTGTTGATATTACTGTTATAACTGTTGTCATTAAATCACGGACATCCGTCTATCTGTGGTTAGGCGGATGGTTAGCGAGTATCTATAGAACTGTTAGGGTTTATCTTTTGATGCAATTGCGTCACCCCAGGTTGTGTCCCCTTTCGAGGCATAAAGACTTGCTGAGTACCCCTAGGGTCTCACACGATAAATTATTGATTCAGATGAACAGGTACACCCCCAAGATGGATACTGGGTGGAGGAGGCGGATGATGTGGGCAACGATCGTTCGGTGTAGAGATTCCGGGAACGGGGATCCGTGAGATCTGTGGGCGGGATGTGCTTATTTATGGGGCATCTTATGCCGATTTGCTTCTTATCCGTACTCGGATCTTGTTTGACGCTTCCGCCTGATACTCTGATGTTTGATGTATGAGGAGATATCCTAAACTATTATATCTATCTAGGATATTTGAATCTTGCCGTATGGCGTTGCTATATTTCCTTTCTTTTAGATGGTATGGCTCTGATGTACTGTTGTATGGTGGCTTGCATACATACTCATTTGTGTATGTATTTGATCCCTTCGCTTGCCGATTACGCCGCCCGTTCTTGTCCCGATGAATTGGAAATGGTTGGGACGGCCGAAAGGTCTACCCGTGAGTGGCATTTGGGCCCCACCGTACTATTTCAACCATTTCCGCTCATCCAGGCTTGTAACTAGGAGCGTAATTCACCGAGGTAGTTACAAGTGGTATCAGAGCTCAGCAGTTGCGATACCCCACAAGTCCATCCTGTAGGATAACCTAGCTAACGGCCGAAGTAGAGTGTCAAAACTATTTTTGAAAAAAAATCGGTTGGATAGTTCTGATTAGGTCTGGTTTTACTCCTTACCCCTCTGCTGCTCTCCTCTCACCTCTGCGTGTTTTGAATCCGCTCTCTTCTCTCTCTTCGAGTCCAGGATTTCTCGTGGTTGGGTTCCGTCGTACCTTCAGGGTTTTCGCTTCCTCCTTTGGTAACGGTGTTGCTACATCTGGTCTTCATGCCATCCGAGGAACCCTTCGTCTGGTGGACTTCTCTTTGTTCCTTCTCGTGTCTTCCGGTGTTTTCCGACGCGACGACATCATCTACGCCAGATCCGATGCAGAGCCTGCATCCCTCCTTTGATTCCGAACCTCGCTTGTCGAGATCTTCAGTCTAACTCCGAGAGTTGGTTGCATAATTCTCCTATTCGTGTGCAGAGTAATGGTTTGGGTGCGCGATGGACTGATCACCATCCGACTACTCTTATCATTCGCTCTTGTACATCGAATCAGTGGGTCCAGCAATTTTACTCCGCCCACGGAAGCTAGAGGTGGCCTTATTTGTTGATACCTCTACCTTCGACCTTTTGTTCCCGGAGTGTTCTCTCGACGATCACGGACAACGACCTCTTGTTAGTGGTGTCGCGAGGATCTACACAAAGAGAGAAGACGCAGATCGCCGGCCTTCCTTCCGGTACCATGAGGCGGATCTCGAGGGCGAGATCCATCGTTAGTGGTGTCGAATTGTGGCATCCCGCAAAAACCACAACTAGAAAATCGCATTGTTTTTGTGCATTGCATCATCATGACCGCATGCTCATGTCATCATGCCACATTGCATTTGAGCATCGTCATCATCATGCATTTGTTTTTCTAAAACTATTTTCTAAAAACCTCTCTTTGTTTTCTAAAATACCCCATCTCTTAATTCAAATCAAAACCTGGTCTTTCCGGATATTTTATTTGTCTGCAACATAGTTGCAACTGTTTTAATTTGAACAAAACAAAATAAATATATTATAATATAAAAACCCTATTTTATAAACCCCGGAGGAGACCGCCGCCCGCTAGGCCCAGCGGCCCAGCTAGCAGCAGTCTACAACTCCGATAAACCCAAACCCTACCCCAAATCTTTTCTACCCTATTCTAACCTACCCAGCCACTCCCAGCCCTCCACCTCACCTCCCCAGTGCACCTCACCCCCTGGACCCCCAATCTCCACCCAACCCTGCCACCTCACCAATCCCCTACTCCCCCACCCCAGCACACACTCAGCGCGCGCGCACACCACCCACACAGTCGGCGCCCCTGCCTCTCTCCCTATCCGCCACCTACCCCGCGGGTCCCACCCAACCACTCAGCCCCACCAGACCACCCCGAGTCCCACCCTGGGCCCGCAATGCTCACCCACCCCCAATCCCCCTCGCTCCTCTCTCCCCGCGTCCCTCGTTCATCCGCCGCGAGGCCACACCCTCCTTGCACGCACCGAGCTCCGCCGGACCGCCGACCCCTGCGCCTCCTCGCGCCGGCCTCCCTCTCTTCGCCCTCACCCCCGTAGCGTCGACCACGCCGCCTCGGGTCCCTCCGCCAGATCCCGGCGCCGACCCCGCCGCCTCCGGCTCGGCCAGCGCCGCCGCGTCGGTCAGCCTCGCCTCCTCGGCCCGGCCCGCCCTCTGCTCCTCGGCGGCCCCGCTCGCCGTCCCCGGCCGCCCGACCGTCCCTCGCCGTATCCCCGCGGCGCCGCCTCACCCCTCTCTTCTGCCCCGGCCTCGCCTTGCTCCGCCGCGGTGCACCGCCGTCCGCCTCCTCGGGAACCTGCCTCCCCGCTGCCTCTGCAACCCGCGTGGCCGCGTCGGCTCCCCGTCGAGCCGCCCAGGGTACCGCGCGTGCGCCTGCCGTCGCTCGCCCCGAACCCGAGCTTCCTCCGCTGGCCTTCCCTCTGTGTCGCCTGCGTGGGCGTCGTCGTCCTCTCCGAGCCGTGGATGCTCCGCCGCACGTCTCTATGACCTCGCCACCGCCGGCTTCCCCCGTCGACCTCCGTGTATTGGTCATGCTCCTGGCCCCAACACTTGATCCCATGCGGACAAGTATTAAATCGGGCAATGACTTCAGTGATGCATGAATGACCACCTTGACCAGCAATCGAAGAGGGAACCCGAACATGTCCAACGCGGACGCCGAGACCCCCGACCCCGAAGACCGATCCCGCCTAGGCCCGAACCCGTTGAATCATCAACGTCGAGCCCTCGACACGACAAGACCTTCCGCATGGGAACCGAAGGCAATGACGCCGGATCCTCAAGTTCTCCTTCCCGGACGCCAAGTTCGCCGAGAACCCGGACCCCAAGGTCTTCATCCCGGTACGACAAGCACTTCGCCGCGGAACGCCAAGATCTTCACCCCGAACGCCAAGACCGATCTGATTCGAGGACCCGACAAATCTTCGTGACGACAAGATTCACACAGAACAACAAGATCTACTTCGCGGGAACCGTGCGACAAGATCTACTCCACGGAACCCAAGACCCCCGGTACCCGATCTACTCAAGTTCGTCGTCAGCGGCAAGATTGACCATTGGAAACCAAGCTCTCCATCTTGTATCCGACCTTCAAAGACCGATCCCGTCGAACCCTGAACCCTGAGACCGAACCCCGAACCCCCGGAGCCCAAGTTCGCCGAACCCCAAAGTGTGACCTCTTTTCCGTGACCTATATTTTATAAATAATATAACTTGTTGCATTAAATCATTCATCTTGCATGCATACTTGTCTGTGGTTTGGGGGCCTTATGCCGATTCACCCTATAATTAAATATGGGGCCCATATGCGGGCAAATCCAGTCTTATATTGGCCTCATTTAAATTTGTGTAGCGAACCGGTAACTTATCTTGCCTTGTTAATACAACATTTAATTGCGGGGTAGATAAATAACATGAACCATCTAATTAAATGTCGGGACCTCGGTTCCGCTAAATATGATCTGATTGCACCGCATATTTACCATGCCATACATCATACATGCATCATGCCCGATCTTTTGCCGTAGTATTAAATATTGCATCCGGAGTTTATTCTAGTGTTTTGCTTCTTCGCGGATAAGGCCGTTGAGTTGATGCGAGTGTCGACCCGATATTCGGTTGTACCTTCGACAATGTTTTCAGGCGAGCATCTCCCCCTTTCTACCTATCTTACTTTTATAGTATTTATTCCCTCCTATTGATCTATTGCTATTTGTGTTACGTTGCTCTAGTTTTCGTACCCGTGACATCCCTTGCAGCCCTATATTGCCCTGGACACATCCTATCACCTGTTGTTTGGTAGGTAGTTGGACTTGCGCGTCGTAGTCGCTTGCTCAAGTGTTGTTGCGTGTCGTCAAGTACCACAGTTGTTGGAGTATTGCCGCATGTTTAATGTTGGATATGATCATGGCTTTAATTATCGTTACTTTAATTACTGTTTAACAACTAAAATTGAAGTAGGTAAGCAGAGGCACAGGTGGACAATAGATGTTATTTGGTTGTTAACCGTCCACTTGTGTCCCGTAGGACCCCGAGTTCTTGACACCTGTTCCGAGATCGAGCGCGCTAACCACATGTGGGATGTATGGGCACCCCATCGATTTAGTACCTGATTTCAAAGTACTGTACTGGGGGCCACAAGTAGTTTGGGGCTTTATTACTATCATGTACTTATGCCATGCTTTATTGCTTTATTTACGATTGTGCGAGGAGCACACTGTACTGTTTTGGAAGCGGAGTGTTTTCGCGGTATCAACAATCCCAGTTTTGGGTTCCCAGTCGTTTACAGCCACTGACGCAAACCCTGAGTCCGTCTCGGAGACCGGACGACTTCGTTGCGGGTAGACTTAGTGGGGTGGCCCCCCGTGCTTGCTTTGGGTCTGGGAAACGTCATGACTTAGGCCCCGCTGACATACCGATGGGTGTATGTTAATTGATCTGGCAAAAAGGGTCGAAGTGCGTGTGGATACTTTGGTGCACCCCTGCAGGGTTAAATCTTTTCGAGAAGCCGTGTCCGCGGTTATGGACGACTTGGAGCACAGTGCTTGATCATAGACAACTATAACTAAAGTTTACTGTTATAAATTGACTTGTATCCGTTATGACTAGTAATCAGCTCCACTACAACGAATGGCTGAATAAAAGTACCAACAACTGCTGGGTTTTGGGATATCTCATGCTAATCATATATTTGACTAGTAAGTGTCGCAACTACAATGGAATGGTTAACTAAAATTTCCCACTGCTTATTATATCAGGATGACTATCTATACCTGACTAGTAATTGCTGCAACGATAACTGAATAACTAAAACTGCCAACTGTGTGAGTTCCTCGGTTGACTTCCTTGTTTGGTCTCGAGGGGGAAACACCAGGATGGGTTTGTTTGGCGTTAGAATCAGGTTGGTTCCGAGTAGGTCTTTCTTACCCCTCTCTGACAGCCGCCAGTTGTATCGAGTCTTTATAGGTTGTTTAGTGCATGCTGTCGCTGCCGCTTCAGTCCACCATACCTATGTAGGCGAGGACCGCCGAATTCTAGTCTCGCCGTGTACTGGCCTCAGTACTGACGCTCCTCTTTTTCCTTTGCCCTTTGTCGGCACCCCTTTTGTTTAAGCAGGTTTTGAGATCGACGTCGTTAGCAGGGTTACCCTTCCGGCTTGGCCTGGGCAGGGTTATGGACGCCATTGGTTATTCTTCAGGGCTCTTAGCCCATTTGCATCTTGTCCGTAGTCGGACGCCCTATCATTTTCAAGGTGATTTGGATATTTGTACATTATATCTGTATTCTTGACTCTTGGAGTCGTGTTGTATATATATCTGTTCTGTGGGTCCCATCGAGGACTGTTGTGTAATGTTATTACTTCGTTTTCCACCCGCACGCAAGTGCCTGGTGGGCACCTTTGAATCGTTTCTATGCGGGTTTGGCGGGAAGCGCTGAAACTTGCATAGGGCCGATTCTGAGGGTGTTACAGAGTGGTATCAGAGCCATCCCGCCCTTCAGGGTCTCAGCCAAACGGTCGTTGTCAGTCTAGCAAATATTTTGGTAGTTATGTATACTAGGGAAAAACAAAACGCGACAGTAGGACTGCTTCCACTTTTCTTCTTACCCACCCACCCACCCTTTTCTGGTAAGGAAGTGTAACGTTTTCAATCCTCTTCTTAAAAGTTCAAACTAGGATTCACGTGTTCTGGGTTTCCGTAGTACCATAGGTTGTGTATTTTTTTGTATGTGTGTGTTATTCCTTGTCTATCTGTTGCATCTAAGTTGTTATCTAATCAGCCTTTGGTTATCAACTGTTGGTACATTCCATACCGACAGGCTTTTGCAAACCGACGCGATCTATCTGATTCGTTGTATACCGCCGCGATCTGTCTTACTCTTTGTTATCCGACGTTATCTTGTTTGGGGTGTTCGTTTCCGTAGTTACCAATCTTTAGGTTCAACGTGAGAAGAAGGGGTTAGGATATGTCTTCCACTTATTCATGTGCGGAGTAATGATTTGAGTGCGGGATGGAGTCGCGACCATACCACTACTCTTATCATTCGCTCTTGTATATTGAATTGGTAGAGTCACTAATCTTGATTCGTTAAGTGATTTTGCGCATCTATTGGTATTTTAATGCCGAAATTTGTGGAAACATTTTCTTTGATATATCTGTGTACCATAATCCTTTTCAGTCGTGTGCGATATGCTTAATATATTCTAGGTGCTTTGAACTTTGTTGATATTTTAATATCATCTTAGTAAATTGTATCCTTTAATCTTGGTTAATTCCATCTTGGTACTATTTTGGATTATTATTATTCCCCATTATAGTACTGACTTGTGTTTTATATCAATCATAGGATGGCTCCACCACGCCGTTCTGATGAGGACATACCACCTGAACTGGGGTCCGCGTTGTCAAACATCGCCAATGCCTTGGCAGCAATGCAGCAGAACCAGCAGCGTTTTGAGGAAAGTGTAAGGAGGAATGAGTTTGCTCCGCTACCTCCACCTCCCAAGTGAGGAGACATCAAAAGCTTCCTGAAGTTCAACCCTCGCCAATTTGATGTTTCTGATCGACCACTTGATGCTGATGATTGGTTGCGTGAGATGTCAAGGCTACTGGAGACTGCTGATGTTCCTGAGCAAGAATGGGTAAAATGTGCTACTCACCTTCTGAAGGGAGATGCAGCTCTCTGGTGGGAGAATTACCTGAAGGCAAACTGCACTGGTTTTCAGCCTACTTGGGAACGGTTCACTGGAGCGTTCAAAGAGCAGTATCTGTCAGAAATTGTCATGGAAAGGATGAAGGAAGCGTTTCTCAACCTCAAGCAGGGAAATGATAATGTCAATACCTACATCAGGAACTTCATGAACCTTTCTCGTTATGGTGGCGATGAGATATCTGATGACAAGAAGAAGCAAAAAGAGGTTCCGGCAAGGGCTCAATGCATCGATTAAATATGCAATCACACATGCAAGGCCGGCGTCTTTTCTGGAACTTCAGCATACAGCTCTGCAGGAGGAAGCAAGTAGGCAAGTGTTTGAGGAGTCAAAGAAACACAACTGTGATGCACCAAGCTCTTCGTCTATGTCATCTCCTTCTAAGCGGCGTGTCTGGGTTCCTAACACCCCACCGTCGATCCCGGCTCCACCAAGACCTGCAAGCTACGCGGCAAGGCCACCAAACTTCATCACTGCTGCTCCCAGGGGCTACAACCACCACTACCCTGGAGCGCCTGGCGGAGTCCCTGGCTACGTTGCTCCACGTCCACCTGGTGCTTGTTTCACGTGTGGAGACTCTGGACATCTAAACTGGAACTGTCCGTTGAAAAACAAAGCTCTTCCGCCACCACCTCCAAGATCTGCGGCAAGCTCTCCTTTGGTTCGTGCACCACCACCTCGGGCTCTCAACATCAACACCAAGCCCGGGTCTACTGTTGCTCGTGCCAACTGTGTCAACGCCGCTCAAGCTGAGCATGCACCTGGAGTTGTGATGGGTATGCTATCCGTTAACTCAGTCCCTGCACGAGTTTTGTTTGATTCTGGTGCATCGCATTCTTTTGTTTCTATCAAGTTTGCATATGAGAATGGGTTAGCGTTGGTTCCTCTCCTCAAGCGGTTAATGGTCCTTTCTCCTGGAGCAAATATGGCAGCTTCTAAAATCAGCCATGGCAATCAAATTGAGATTGGTGGCTCCTCGTTCTCGGCGTCCTTAATTGTTCTGGGAAATTCTGACATTGATGTCATCTTGGGCATGGATTGGTTGACAGCAAATGCAGCTGTGATTGATTGTGCTGAACGCTCGGTTTCTCTGAAGATTCCTGAAGTCCATATAGTCTATTCTCCAAGTTTGACTCCTGCTATCCAGCTTTTCTCTTTGGCGGCTCTGAATGATGATGCTATGGAAGCTATTCAGAGTGTTCCGGTGGTCTGTGAGTTCCCAGATGTCTTTCCTGAAGAGTTGCCGGGTATGCCTCCGGATCGTGAGGTTGAGTTTATAATTGAGCTTGAACCTGGAACGGCTCCTATCTCCAAGCGGCCTTATAAAATGGGTCCTGCTGAGTTGGCTGAACTCAAACAGCAACTTGATGAACAAGAGAAGTTGGGTTTCATTCAACAGAGTACTTCTTCTTGGGGTAGCCCAACAATCTTTGTGAAGAAGCGAGACAGGACCGATAGACTTTGTGTTGACTACCGGGCTCTCAATGCTAAAACCATCAAGAATAAATATCCCCTTCCGCGGATTAATGATCTCTTCGATCAGCTAGCTGGAGCTATGGTATTCTCTAAGCTAGACTTGAGAAGTGGTTATCACCAAATCAAGATTCGCAAGGAAGATGTTCCTAAAACAGCCTTCACCACCCGCTATGGCCTGTATGAGTACACGGTCATGTCTTTCGGTCTCACCAACGCACCTGCTACCTTCTCGAGGCTTATGAACTCGGTTTTCATGGAGTACCTTGATAAGTTCGTTGTGGTCTATCTGGATGACATCCTATTCTATTCAAAGTTAAAGGAAGAGCATGAAGAACACCTTCGGTGTGTCCTAAACAAGCTTCGTGAGAACCGCTTGTATGCAAAGTTCTCAAAGTGTGAGTTTTGGCTGCCTCATAACCTATCTTGGTCATGTCATCTCTGCCAAGGGCATTGCAGTCAACCCGGAAACTGTGAAGACAATTGTTGAATGGCTTCCTCCGGTTAATGTCAAAGAAGTGCGGAGTTTCCTTGGTTTGGCTAGTTATTGTCGTCGCTTTGTTCAGAACTTTTCGAAGATAGCGAAGCCTCTTACCGATCTCCTCAAGAAGGGCAAGAAATACCTTTGGACTCCTGCATGTCAAGCAAGCTTTGAGACACTCAAAGAGAAGCTCACTTCCACGCCAGTCTTGGTTCCTCCGGATACATCCAAGCCTTTCCAGATATTCTGTGACGCCTCTTTGAAAGGATTGGGTGCGGTCCTTATGCAAGAAAAACAAGTTGTTGCTTATGCCTCTCGACAGTTGAAGACGCATGAGATCAACTATCCTACACATGACCTCGAGCTCGCAGCGGTTGTCTTTGCTTTGAAACTATGGAGGCACTACCTGCTTGGCAACCGTTGTGAAATCTTTTCTGATCACAAAAGTTTGAAGTATATCTTCACACAGCCTGATCTCAACCTTCGGTAGAGGAGATGGATTGAAGCAATCAATGATTTTGATTTGACCATCAACTACACTCCGGGCAAAGCTAATGTCATGGCCGATGCTCTCAGCCGCAAAGCTTATGTCAACAACCTCATGATGGAAGAACAACAGCCTCTCTTGTGCGAGGAATTCCGTCAGCTCAACCTTGAAATTGTGGAACAAGGGCATCTCCTGAACCTTCTGGCTACTCCTCTCTTGGAAGAAAAGATTCGCTCTCGTCAGCTTGGTGATCCGCACACCAAAAAGATCATCTCCAAACTTCAGCTTCCGAAGTATGAGTCCTTCCACGTCGATGATCAAGGCACGCTTTTCTTTGAACACCGGATGTTTGTTCCGAACTACCCGGGTTTGAGAGAGCAAGTTCTCAAGGAGGCGCATGATTCTGTTCTTTCTATCCATACTGGCAGCACAAAGATGTACATGGACTTGAAAACACAATATTGGTGGCCGGGTTTGAAACGATATTGTGCCAAGTATGTCTCGGAGTGTGATGTCTGACGCAGAGTGAAAGCTGTCCATCAGAAACCTTTCGGTCTTCTACAGCCATTGAAACCCCCGGAATGGAAATGGGAGAAAGTAGAGATGGAATTCATCACTGGTTTTCCAAGGTCGCAGAAGGGCAACAATGCAATTTTTGTTGTCATCGACAGGCTTTCTAAAGTGGCTCACTTCTTCCCCGTCAAGGAAAAAATTTCTGGAATTCAGTTGGCTGAGCTCTATATCAACAGAATTGTCTCTCTGTATGGGGTTCCGCTTGAGATCAGTTCAGACCGTGGGAGCATCTTCACTTCCAAGTTCTGGGAAAGTTTCCAAAATGCTTTGGGAACAAAGTTGAACTTCAGCACAGCTTACCACCCTCAGTCGCAAGGACAAGTTGAAAGGATCAATCAGATTCTGGAGGATATGCTTCGTGCTTGCGTCATCTCTTTTGGCATGAAGTGGGAGGAATGTCTTCCTTATGCTGAATTCTCTTACAACAACAGCTTCCAGAAAAGTCTGAAGATGGCACCATTTGAGGCTCTCTATGGTCGCAAGTGCAGAACTCCGATTGGTTGGTCAGGTGCAGGAGAAAGAATTTGGTTTGGCCCTGACATTGTAACTCAAGCGGAGGAGAAGGTGCATATCATTCTTGAGAATCTGAAGATTGCTCAAAGTCGCCAGAAGAGCAATTATGACAGGAAGCACACGGACATGGTGTATGCCCCTCGTGATCTCGTTTACCTTTGTGTCACTCCCATGAAAGGCACGCATCGTTTTGGTATCAAAGGAAAGCTGGCTCCTAGATACATCGGTCCTTTCAAAATTCGTGGAAGAAGAGGAGAAGTTTCTTATGCTCTTGAGCTCCCGGAAAAACTCAAGGTTCATGATGTTTTCCACATCTCACAACTCAAGAAGTGCTTCAAAGATCCCGGCAGGACCGTGGATCATGAGCTAATCAATCTCCAAGAAGATCTGTCTTATCAAGAACACCCCACAAAAATCCTTGAGACCGCCGAAAGAAGGACTCGCAACAAGTCCATCAAGTTCTGCAAGGTGCAGTGGTCGCACCATTCCGTTGATGAAGCCACTTGGGAACGTGAAGATGAGCTCCGTGCCAACTATCCTACCCTTTTTGAGTCTTCTTCTTCTTCCTAGAATCTCGGGGCGAGATTCCTGTTTAGTGGGGGAGAGTTGTAGCATCCCATTTGTCTAACAACTGTAATGCTACTTGGTCTAGTAATATAATGGCTACTCCCTACATATAATTGTTGCATCATCATCATATCATACTCATGTCATCATGCCACCTTGCATTTGAGCATCATATAAAACCCTTGGTGTTTTGGTTCTTCTCTCATATGCATTATTATTTGTATTTGCCTATTGATATTGTATTTGGATCTTGATATATTGTTAAATGCCCAAGTTGAGTTGGGGGCATATCTTTTATTCAACTCCACCACCTATCTTTCACCACCTTACAAATTCCACCATCCCATTATCCATGAGCTTGTAATTAATTTTCTTTTATTGTTTAATCTAGCTCATGAGAGATAGGGTGGGTCCAATTCAACAAATTCTTTTGCTTGGGCCTTACTCCACATTTTGGAATTCATAAGAACAATGCCATGTAAATAATCTTGTTTTCACAAATAAGCATGGTATTAATGATTTATGCATGGCCCATGCAAGTACCACCTTTTGCTTGTCATTTGAATTTTATTTGATTTTTGCATGGATCATCTCTCTCTCTACCACTCCTCTTGGGCTTGGTCTTAGTGATCTTGCTTAAAAACATATCACCACCTCTCCCTCTTTTTGGGTCTAGCTTGGTTTGATCTTGTGCTTGTTTGAGCTTGCCAAGAGTAAAACATCTCCCTTCCCCCATCTAACCCTAAACCCTACCCCCTAATCACCATACCCCCTCTCCTATCTAAACCCTAAACCTACCTCTCCCTCTCTCGGCCTCTCCCTCCCTCTCACCTAGGTGGCCCCACCATGCCACCTAGCTACCCACCCAAGCAAACCCTAAACCGAAGCCACCAACCCTACCCGAGCCTTACCTCTCCTCTCTCTCTAACATGCAGGTCCCACCTAGCCCTCTCTCTCTCTCCACCCAACCCTAAGGCTAACCCTAGCCGAGCCTAACCTAGATCTACCCGAGCCTCCCCCTCTCTACTTCTCTCTCCCTGCCACCCTAGCCCTACCACCCACCCTCTCCTCTCACCCTGGCAGCCCAGCCCCCTCAGCCCGTGCCTGCTCTGGCCCCCGTGCGAGCACGTGAGGGAGATGGAAAAAAAGGTGGCCGAGCCACCTTTTTGATCACCACCTCCCCCACGCTATCTACCTCCCTACCTCTGTTCTTATCTACTCCCTCCCACCTCTCTGCAACGCTCAGATCTCCCCCAGGGCGCCTGCCCCCTCCTCTCCTTCCTCCCCACCACCGACTACACTGACTCCGACCACCACCCGTCGGCTCTCTCTCGCTCACATCATCCAGGAGGCGGGCGTGGTTGTTGGGCGACGAGGAAGAGCGAGCCGACCGCCAGCGACGCCCCCGTAACCGCCGTCGTGAAGGAGGAGCGCCACAGCCGCCGGAACCAGCGTCGCCCGACGGAAACCCTAACTTCGCCGCCGCCAGCCTCATCGCCGATCCACTGCACGCCTGGCCGATCCGAGCCCACCGTCGAGCCCGCGGTGAGCCTCTCTCCCTCCCCGGCATGGTCTGCTTCACGGTCGTCGCCGGTGCTCGCCGTTTGTTTCGACGAACGCTCGCCGTGCGCCGCCGCCCGCGTCTGTCTACTCACTCTCGCGCCGCGCAGAACCTTACCTAGCCGCGGCCCGTCCTCCTAACAACTACCCCAGCCCGCCGCAGTGGCTCCGCTCTCTGCGCGCAAGCCCAAGTCGCGGGTTCGAGCCCTCGCGCGCGTGCCTGCGCGCGTCTGTCTGCGCGTCAGAGGAAGATCCACAGTGCCGCTGCACCTTTTGCGCATAACCAATTTTCTTTTTGCCGCTCAACCCGCAGTCCCCTTTAGCCCCACCAGTCAGCGTCGGTGGCATTTTTATAAAAAGGTTCCTCGTGTTTGGGCGTATCAACCCGCGGTCCTTCCCCTCTGCTGTACACGTAGGTGGCCCAGTCAGCCTGGCCCCACTTGGCTGTGGCTGTGGCTAGGACTGGGTGGAGTGACAAAAGGTTTTCGGTTTGTCTGTTTTTATTCAAATCTATTTCAAATTAATTCAAATTCAAAATTAAATCTGTTTTCAAATAACTTTTAATTATAAGTCCAAATTTAACAAATAATATATGATTTCTAAACAGAAAAATGTGAGGATTTCAAATATGCCATGCAAAATACATTTTGAACACTTCATTTTCCAAATTGATTAAAATTACAAGAAAATGCCCTTGGCCTTAATTAATTAATAACTCTTGTTTTATAACTCCAAATTTAACAAGTGATATGTCTAAAATGATCAGCTCGACGAGACCTTTCTGTTTATGCATTCTATGTTCTGTTTTGTAGCATGCATCATATAAATATAATGTAAACAGCAACTAATATGAGGATAAAATGGGGCCAAAACTCAATAAAATGTTTATTTCTTATATTCTACACCTCACCCATGCCATGCTACCTTATTGCCATGCAACTTGTGCATCATTCATCATGGCATGATTGTTTGCTTGTCGAATTTTATTCATATGCTTGTGCACTGTATTTATGTTGGCCCTTGTTTGTTTGGTTCTTCTTCGAATAGACGCTGAGCAGGGGATATATCAAGAGAACCAGGAGCACTACCCAGATCCATCCCTTGCTTCAACTGAGCTGCCAGGCAAGCACTACCACATGCTTGCATACATATAGTACCTATTGCCTCTATCTTATTCTTGCATCATTGAGTCGCGACTGCATTAAACTGAATCCCAAGTATTGCATAGCCTTTACTTTTAAACCCCACCGAAGCTGTTCCTCCATCCCATGAGCCATTACTACAGGAGTTGTTTGAGCCATGCGAGTCGTAGAACAGCATGAGTAGGGTATGTGAGTGTCTGATGGATAACGAGGTACCTAAACAACTTAACCTGAGTAGTAATGGGATAACTAATGAAAGTGGCACCGGTGAGCAATATCTGCTATTTGGTTTTTCCTGCTCACTTGTGTCCCGTAGGACCCCGAGTACTTGATTCATGTTCCTTGATTATTCGCGCTATCCACATCCGGGAGGCTTATGGGACCCCCCTGAGACAGAGCTTGATTCCGTCTTATTTCTTGGGGCCACAAACTAGTTTGAGGTTTTGTTTACTATCCTGTACTTATGCCATGCTTTACTGATTTATTACGATTGTGCGAGGAGCACCTGTACTGTTTAGGTAAGCGGAGTGTTTTCGCGGTATCGACAAGCCCAGTCACATTTTCGGGTTCCCAGTCGTTTACAGCCACTGGCGCAAACCTTGAGTCCGTCTCGGAGTCAGCTAGCTTCGTTGCGGGTGTACTCAATGGGGTGGCCCCCTGAAATATTTCTGAATCCTGTGATTGCTTTGTCGTGAAGGCCTCGTTGGGTTTTGATTTGGTTTTTCCGAGGTTGATCGAGTGTGTGTTGCTATTTGTGCACCCCTGCAGGGTAAAACTTTCTGAAAGCCGTGTCCGCGGTTATGGACGACTTGGAGCACAATTTCTCGATCATAGACAAGCATAACTAAAGTACCGCTTTTAATTTGACTAAGTAACTGACTAGTAAATAGTGCAACACTCATGGAATGGTTAATAAAATTGCCAACGGATGGGGGGTTGTTCGTCCGCTTCCTCGTTGGTAAGCGAGGAGGAGGATGGATCTGTTGATATTACTGTTATAACTGTTGTCATTAAATCACGGACATTCGTCTATCTGTGGTTAGGCGGATGGTTAGCGAGTATCTATAGAACTGTTAGGGTTTATCTTTTGCTGCAATTGCGTCACCCCAGGTTGTGTCCCCTTTAGAGGCATAAAGACTTGCTGAGTACCCCTAGGGTCTCACACGATAAATTATTGATTCAGATGAACAGGTACACCCCCAAGATGGATACTGGGTGGAGGAGGCGGATGATGTGGGCAACGATCGTTCGGTGTAGAGATTCCGGGAACGGGGATCCGTGAGATCTGTGGGCGGGATGTGCTTATTTATGGGGCATCTTATGCCGATTTGCTTCTTATCCGTACTCGGATCTTGTTTGACGCTTTCGCCTGATACTCTGATGTTTGATGTATGAGGAGATATCCTAAACTATTATATCTATCTAGGATATTTGAATCTTGTCGTATGGCATTGCTATATTTCCTTTCTTTTATATGGTATGGCTCTGATGTACTGTTGTATGGTGGCTTGCATACATACTCATTTGTGTATGTAGTTGATCCATTCGCCTGCCGATTACGCCGCCCGTTCTTGTCCCGATGAATTGGAAATGGTTGAGACGGCCGAAAGGTCTACCCGTGAGTGGCATTTGGGCCCCACCGTACTATTTCAACCATTTCCGCTCATCCAGGCTTGTAACTAGGAGCGTAATTCACCGAGATAGTTACACATGTCACCTCAAAAAATATTCTTTTATCACTTACCTACTCGAGGACGAGCAGGGGTTAAGCTTGGGTATGCTGATATGTTGGAAACGTATCTATAACTTTTGATGCTCCATTCTTGTTTAGTATCTACTTTGCTTTACTTGTCCACACTTTGAGGTGCTTTTTACATGTTTTTTGGTACTAACCTATTAACAAGTTGCAACAGTGCCAGATGCATGTTTTCTGCTGTTTTTGGTTTCAGAAAAGTTAGTAAATAAATATTCTCGGAATTGGACGGGACGAAGGACAAAGTCAATAACTTTCCGTGGGGAACAAAAAGTCCAGAGGAGAGCCCGAGTGATGGGGAAATACCAATCGGGGTATACCCACGAAGCGGATTCGCCAGCTGGATTGAGCCGACTGAAGCCAAGCCCAGAGCGGGTCGACTCGCCAAGTACGGCGACTGGCGCATGCTAGACCCAGGCGACTGGCGCCGACTAGAGGCCCAAGACGGCGACTCCAATACAAATCCCAATTACACTTGTAAACCCTAGGTGGCTGCATATATAAAGCCACCAGGGGCACCCCCACGGGGTATGCTCTCACAATAGATTAGATCTAGTCTCTCCCTCCGCCTACGGCAGCTCCCATGTAAACCAATCTATGATCATATACTGGATTGATAGCAGGACGTAGCGATCCTCCATCGAGGGGACGTGAACCTGGGTACATCGTGTGCCAATCTCGCTCCCGGATTCTCCTACGTCGCCTTGCTCCCTCTACGTAAGCTACCCCCAATAGCATCTGCCGTGTAATACCACGACAGTTGGCGCCCACCGTGGGGCAAGTGGCGCTTGGAGGGCGATAATCCGGGCGGGATCCCGGAATATCTTCACCGTCAAACTCGGCGGCAGTCGCACGTACAAGCATAGATCGGATCTAATAATCATAATATGATGTACGTCAAGTAGCAGCGTATAAATAGAGATGGTCATCAACATGGATATCAGGCAAACGTGCGCGTACGATCGCACATGGCCATGACTTGGTTATTTCTATCCGATCTGATCTCTTACGTACTGATTATTCTGATTATTTTGCCTATATTTTATTTCGTCTAATACTTTACCCTTTATTTTATCACACATGGCTGGAGGTCGAGTTAGCTCATGGAGAAGAGCGTGTGCATCAGCATCATCTGGCCGGGTTTCTTGGGTCGCCGACTCCGTTAGATTCGTCTTCTAATCGTGGCCCTCCAGGACCAGCGATTCACACGCACATGAGGAAAACTCAGATCGTATCTCTCTCTATTCAAGTTTTTTTCTAATTGTTATATTATACCCTGCTAACTAATTGCTTTGCGCGTACAAGTGCAAGGAAAACCAAGTAGCCATGCGCAAAATCCAACATCCCATCGGCGCAACTTGTCTTTGCTGCTCGTCCCAGCGAGGTCGACTTTGTCCTTCTCGCTGTCGCAATCGATTGCGGCGCTGCGACTCCATCGATATACCAGATTTGTCCGTCACGCCGATGTTGTCATGCCGTCCCCATCCATCCATGGCATCGACTGTTGTCGTCTTCACCAAGTATGGGCTTGGGGACTCTCTATGCTACGGAACTCGCCTAAACGCGAACACGTTTAAACACGGACTCGCTAGGCTCGCCGACTCGCCACGCTCGGGGACTCGCTCAGTGCGGACTCGCCTGCCGTGGGATCGCCATCGTGACCTCGCCCTCGCAGCCTCGCCGTCATCGACGTCGCCATAGCGCGACCTCCGTCCGCGGCGTCGACCCCGTGTCCGCCGTGTCGACATTGCCATAGCATGACCCCTGTCCGCCGCGTCGACCCCGTGTCCGCCGCGTCGACATCGCCGTAGCGCGACCTCCGTCCGCGGCATCAACCCCATGTCCGCCGTGTCGACATCGCCGTAGTGCGACCTCCGTCTGCAGCGTCGACCCCGTGTCCGCCGCGTCGACTTCGCCATAGTGCGACCCCATCCGCTACGTCAAATGCGTATGCCGCGCCTGCTAAGGGACCTTCATCGTCTGAGTCGCCAGAGAGGGTCGCATGCCACGCTGCATGGACTCACCACTGGGCTTCTCTTCCCTCCGGGAAAAATCAATTCGCCTTTGTCAACCTTTGATAGAGCGACTCGCAATGGCCAAGTAGTGCGGACGAGGACTCGCAAAACGAGCCTCGGATCGTCCACGAAAAACGCTAACCGAGAGCCATCATTGGAGTCGCCTTGCTCGACTGTCCTTCCGGGCCAAGACAAATGGTTGTGCTACACAAACAGCACCATGTCCTCCTCAACCTTAGATAGTGCGACTCTCACGGCCAAGTACTGCGGACGAGGACTCGCAAACCGAGCCTCGGATCGTCCAGGAAAAACGCCCAGCCGAGAGCCATCTTTGGAGTCGTCATGCGACTGGCCCCTCGTGCCAAGACGAGAGACTCGCTAACAAAAATAGCGCAATCAACATCATCGCGGACTCGCAACACTCGGGGACTCTCCCCTCGCGGACTCGCAATCATCGCGGACTCGCCACACTCGGGGACTATCCCCTCGCGGACTCGCAATCATCGTGGACTCGCCATCGCGGACTCATCACACTCGGGGACTCTCCCCTCGCGGACTCGCAATCATCGCGGACTCGCCACACTCGGGGACTATCCCCTCGCGGACTTGCCATACTCGGGGACTCTCCCCTCTCGGACTCGCAATCACCGCGGACTCGCAATCATCGCGGACTCGCCACACTCGGGGACTCTCCCCTCGTGGACTCGCAATCATCGCGGACTCGCCACACTCGGGGACTCTCCCCTCGCGGACTCGCTATCGCGGACTCGCCACGCTCGAGGACTCTCTCCACGCGGACTTGCTCTACCTCACGCGCTACCCTCGGGGGCTTGGCGCTCGCCGGTCACTCGACCTCGCCACACGCCGTGCTCGGGCACGCTATAGATAGCGTCGCTCGCCGGTCACTCGACCTCGCCACACGCCGTGCTCGGGCACGCTATAGATAGCGTCGCTCGCCGGTTGCTCGACCTCTCCACTCGCAGCACTCGAGAACTCGGCGCTCGCCAGTCGCTCGACCTTGCCACTCGCCGCGCTCGGGGGCTCGGCGCTCGCCGGTCGCCCGACCTCGCCACTCGCCGCGCTCGGAAGCAACCACTAATATTTTCAAAATATGCATCTCTAAAGAGCCTCAAGTCGCCTCTACAAGCCAACTCGAGCCTCGGGGACTACTCCTAGGCATGCAGTGTGTATGCGTGGTTCCACGACAGCGGCTCGCCCTCGTCGACTCGCCATCGTGCACTCGCCCTCGCATGCTCAACACGCTCGCCGACTCGCCGCCGTGGATTCGCCCTCGCGTACTCAACACGCTCGGGGACTCTCCACCGCGAACTCGCCCTCGCGTACTCAACACGCTCGGGGACTCTCCACCGCGGACTCGCCCTCACGTGCTCAACGCGCTCGGGGCCTCGGCATGCTACAGACAGCGCCACTCGCCGGTCGCTTGACCTCGCCACTCGCCACGCTCGGGGACTCGGAACGCTCCATGTTCGGGGACTCGCCGCAACTGGAGGCTTCATCGACACCCTACGTCTTTTGCCAACTGGCCATCACCGACTGGCTCACACTGACCGCCTCCCGCTTCACGGTTCTTTTTCCTGTTCAGGAGCTCGTCGCCGATTCGCCACGACCCATCGTCAAGACTCTCCGCGCCCTGCCTCAAGCCCGCGTCGAATCGACAACGCGCTCGGGGACTACTGATGGGGGAATACCAATCGGGGTATACCCACGAAGCGGATTCGCCAGCTGGATCGAGCCGACTGAAGCCAAGCCCAGAGCGGGTCGACTCGCCAAGTACGGCGACTGGCGCATGCTAGACCCAGGCGACTGGCGCCGACTAGAGGCCCAAGACGGCGACTCCAATACAAATCCCAATTGCACTTGTAAACCCTAGGTGGCTGCATATATAAAGCCACCAGGGGCACCCCCACGGGGTATGCTCTCACAATAGATTAGATCTAGTCTCTCCCTCCGCCTACGGCGGCTCCCATGTAAACTAATCTATGATCATATACTGGATTGATAGCAGGACGTAGCGATCCTCCATCGAGGGGACGTGAACCTGGGTACATCGTGTGCCAATCTCGCTCCCGGATTCTCCTACGTCGCCTTGCTCCCTCTACGTAAGCTACCCCCAGTAGCATCTGTCGTGTAATACCACGACACCGAGGGGACGGCTAGAGGGGCCAGACCCCCCTAGGCGCGGGTGGGCCCTAGCCCGCACTTGGCTAGGGTTTGTCCGCCCTGGCGGACGCCTCGGTCTCCCCCTTCGCCTATAAGAAGCCCCCGATGCAGAAACTCTAAGTACCCGATCAATATTCCACGAAGCCGTCTGTAGCCGCCGCCACCATCGTCCCTAGATCGGGGGATCTGAAGCTCTTCCCGGCACCCCGCCAGAGGGGAGATCATCCCGGAGGCCTTCTCCCCGGTATGATTTGTGAGTAGTTCCACCTTGGACTATGGGTCCATGTAGTAGCTAGATGGTTGTATCTCCTCCTTTGTGCTTTCATGTATAGATCTCGTGAGCTCCGTTCATGATCAAGATCTAATACATTTGTAATCATGCATGTTGTGTTTGCGGGGATCCGATGGATATTGAGATTATTATGTTAGTTTGATTAATGGTTCTATCTTTATGATTCTATCATGTCTGTGTTGTTTGTGATCTTGCATGCTCTCTGTTGCTAGTGGTTATCTTGGCCAAGTAGTTGCTAGTGACTCCAAGAGGGAGTATTTATGCTCGATAGTGGGTTCATGCCTCTAGTTTCCAAGGGAAGTGATAATAATCTCTTCGGTTGTAGATGTGTTGTTGCTACTAGGGAGAAAACAACAGTCTCTTGTTCATGGAACATGTGGACTATTTACCTTACACACTTTGCTTAAAGTAGTTGTCTGTTGCTTGCAACTTAATACTGGAGGGGGTTCAGATGATAACCTGAAGGTGGACTTCTAGTCATAGATGCAGTTGGATTACGGTCTATGTATATTGTTGTATTGCCCAATCAACCTCATAGGATCTTTCTGGCTAGTAATTGCATTGTTATGCCTTGCTCAGTTCCTGTCAATTGCCCCGCTGTAATTTGTTTACCCTTCATGCCATGTTGTTTATCTAAGGAGAGCACCTCTAGTGAACTATGGACCCCGGTCCAATCTTTACCATCAATAAATCTTCCACTGTTACTTGTTTACTTGCTGCAAACCATTACCTTCCACACCATATGTTTAATCATTTGTTACAGCAAACCGGTGAGCTTGACAACCTCACTGATTCGTTGGGACAGAGTCTTGAGTTTGTGTTGTGCAGGTCTCCACGTTGCTTCCAACACCTGTGTGACGTTTCCTTCCTCCTTCTGGTTCGATAACCTCGGTTTCTACTGAGGGAAATCTTGCTGTTGTACTCTTCATATCTTGCTCTTGGGGTTTCCAACGAAGCACTCTTCCTCTCTGTTGAGTGTAGCACCAACATTCCACCGAGAGGGCCCAGAGTATATCTGTCTGTCATATGGATGGACAAATTCCACTCTTGATCCATGTGCCTCAACACATACTCTGAACACTCAATGCCACCTTTATAACCACCCAGTTACGAAGTGGTGTTTGATGTCATCAAAGCATTCATCTGGTGATGGTGATTAGCATGATCTCATGGTCGAAGGAATTAGGTTACTATGTATCAGAAAGCTTATAGCAAACAAACTATTGAAATGACTTGATCTTTATGCTAAGCTTATATATAGGAGTATGTCCATCACACCATTCTCCTAATCATATGATCTTGTTGTTAATAACATCTCAATGTTTATGATCAAGAAACCATGATCATCTATCAATCAACAAGCTAGTATTATAAAGAGGCTTTACTAGGGACTCTAACAAGTTCACAAATCACACAAGTATTAATGTTTCCGGTTAATACAATTATAGCATGAATATAAACATTTATCATAAACACAAAGATATAATAATAACTCCTTTTATTATTGCTTCTAGGGTATATCTCCAACAGGGCCCCATCTAGGTCCGAACGGGCCGATAGTTTTGTAGGGTGGCAGCGCTTCCTAGAGGTGGCAAGTTCTAGGGATTGACGGAGCTGAACTGACCTGCTAGAGGTGGCAAGCTTCCTAGAGGTGGCAGCGCTTCCTAGAGGTGTCAAGTTGTAGGGTGGCAGCGCTTCCTAGAGGTGGCAAGTTCTAGGGGGCTTTATTGGCCCGATCTAGACTTGGTCGGGCCCGTCTGTGCCTGGTGTGCCCCTGCTACCGCGATAGCGGTGGAGGTAGTTCCATCCTGCTGGCTGTGGCACTGTTGCCCCCGTTACTTGTTGTTCCCCATTCTCCGTCCACGAGGTCCCGCATCGGTTCATAGAGAGATGACGATGGTGGCATCGGGAACATGGTGGCGCGTGTTGGTGTGCGGTGTGGATGGTTGGAAGCCTACGAAGCATTCAAGGTAGTGGATTTTTTGGGGTTAGGAGAAATCCATGTCGGTCTTCTGATACCGAAGGGGTGACGCCTGCGGGTGTCGTCACTCCTTCTTGAAGGGCGTCAGGTGTACCCCCTTCCCACTTATCCTCGCGTACGGAGGAAACCCTAGGACAAGTCTGAGCAGCAGTGTCACCATCGCCGCATCCCTTCATGAAAGTGTTACTTGATATGTGGTGTTCTGAAGGTTTAGGAGTGTGGTGGGATATCTTTGGAGGGCGAGCGGTTGCGAGCCATCTTTGTTTAGTCAATCCGCCGTTGTTGATATTGTTTTAATTTTTTGTTTTCTCCCTCTTTTTATTTGGACACGCCGGCAGCCACTAGCTACTGAGCTCCCCCGCTAAGGTTCCTGTCGTCCGAGCTTCACCATCGTGTCATTGGTTGCTGCCCGCCTGCCTCCTCTGCTAGGTAAAATTGAATCATGCAACCAAAAAAGATTCCTTTGTTGCACTTGGTACGTAACAACCCACTTGTAACAAAAAAATGTTAGTTACAACCTCATTTGCAATAGGGAAAATCACTGTTGCAACCTTACTTAGAATTAAAACCAATTTTAGTTGCAACCCTGCTTGCCCTTAAAAATACCTCGATTGGCATCCCACTGCAACCGGAAAAACTAAGTTACAACCCCATTTGCAAAAGATCTTGATTGTAACTCTACCCGTAGCTAAAGAGAATCTTTGATTGCAACTCTACTTGCAATTGAAAAATCTCGGTTGCTACCCAAAAAGAGTCAGCCGTCATCTCTTTTGCAACTTGAAAATCTTATTTACAACCTTACCGGCAACTGAAAATAAATATCAGTGGCATCCTCACTGAATTTTTCTATAGAGAAAAATTAAGAAACAAGGGTACCGTTAGATGTATATATTTGTATATTGTAGTTTCTTCATATGTTAGGGGTTCCTGCATATTTGCATCTGTACCTGTATTATATATTGTGGCCTTTGGCCCCCAGAGGAATACAAGTTGCATATTTCTGACATGGTATCAGAGCTAGATTAGCCTCCTCCTACTCGCAACTTCGTCGCTGCAGCCGCCACCGTCCCTGTCGCCGACGGTCTTGCCGTCGTCGCCGCCGCCAGTTGCCGCCTCGTTTCTGGCCATAGTTGCCCGTTCCGTTTTCCAGATCGGTTTCTCCTCGTCACCTAGATCCGATCTGATCCCGCACGCGCCTGGCGCCTCCCGCACTCCCGCCTCGATCTCCTGTCGCCGACTCGCCGCCTAGCGCCCATCGCACCTGCACGCGAGCGACTCCTGCCTCCCGCTCCTGCTACTCGCCCGCCCGACGCCCTCCTGCTACACGCACACGAGCGCCCCGCTCCTGCTTCCTACTACACGTGCGAGCGCCCCGCTCCTGCTTCCTGCTACACACGCGAGCCACCTGCCAGCCCTCCCGATTGGTCTGCTCAAGGCGCGAGCCAACGCCTGGTCTCCTACCGCTCCACGCGCGGGATCTTCACGAGCTGCACGTTGACCTCGCCAGACCGCCAGACTTTTGTCACCGGCTCGCCAGACTGCTATCAGGAATCGATCCCCGGCGGCCGGAATTGGCCTCCCCCGGACCTTAGGCACCGCCCCTCGTCCCGCTTAGCCGGAATTTCGCCGGATTTTGCCCGGCATCTATCTGGGTTGACCAGATCTGTTCCCAAAAAAAAGAGAAAGAGAGATGTCTTCTGCATCGGGCTATGTTGCGATTCCTAGCTGCCCGGTGATCTTCGATGGCGCGAATTACCCTGATTTCGCTGCCCTTATGCGCGTTCACATGCACGGTCTCCGTATTTGGGGTGTGCTCTCCGGCGAGGTCTCCTGTCCGCCGTGCCCCCCTGCTCCTGTGGCTCCTCTTCCGCCGACGCCGATTGTTCTCAGTGCTGATGCTTCTCAGGAGGCCAAGGATGCTGCTCAGAGTGCCGATGATAGTGCTGTTGATGCTTATGAGCTGAAGTTCAAACAGTACTCTGCTGATCTTGAGACCTATCGCCACGCTCTGACTGCCTACACTCAGTGGGTCGATGAGGATGCTCGTGCTGCTGATGTTCTCACCTCCAGTGTCCTGCCCCAGTATGCTGCTGAGTTCATGAGTCTCCCTACTGTTGCCGCTCAGTGGGCACATCTTCGTCAGCGCTATCAGTCGTCTGGGGATGCTCTTTACCTGTCTGTGGTTCGCTAGGAGCATGCTCTTCAGCAGGGTGATTCCACTATTGATGAGTTCTATACTCAGAGTGCTGCTATCTGGCATCAGCTTGATTCTCTCCGTACTGCTGTTTGTGGCACATGCTCGTGCTGCCAGATTGTGCGCTCGGATTTGGAGTTTTACCGCATCTATGAGTTTTTGTCTCGGCTCCGCCAGGAGTTTGAGCCCCGGCGTGCTCAGTTGAATGCTCGTGGTCGTGTTCCGCTCTCTGAGGTGTTGTCTGAGCTTCGGGCTAAGGAGACCCATCTCCGTGGTGCTGGTCTTCTTGCAGTTCCATCTGTGTTTGCTACTCATGGTCCTTCAATGCCACCTGCTCCCTTGACTCAGCTGCCGTCCTCTGTGCCGCCTCCGATACTACCCACTCCTCTAGGTCAGGGTCAGAGTCAGCACCAGCAGTCTCAGCAGTCTCAGGGTCAGAGTCAGCACCAGCAGTCTCAGCAGTCTTAGGGTCAGAGTCAGCACCAACAGGCTCGTGGTCAGGGTCGCCGTGGTTCTCTTCGTCACTGCTCTTACTGTAACAAGGATGGCCACACTTGGTCTACTTGTTATACACGGGATTCCAGTTTACGTCAGCAGCACCAGGCTCGTGGGCAGTCGGCTCCCTCCGGATCTTCAGCAGTTGCTCTCTCTGATCAGGACATTATCAGGAGTCTACGCGGTCTGCTTGCTGCTACAGGCTCTTCTTCGACTGGCACTGCTAGTTCTGTGACCGATTCTTCAGGCACTGCGCGACCACCACCTTCTACACAGTCAGGTATGTCTCCGTGGTATCTGGATTCTGGAGCTTATTTTCATATAACCTCTGAGTCTTATTTACTGTCCGCTCTTCGTTCTCTCCCTTCCCCTGTTCGTGTTCTCACGGCCGATGGTACCTCTCTTCCTGTTTCTAGTCGGGGCACCCTTTCTACTTCTTCTTTTTCTGTTCCTGATATTTCTCATGTTCCTCGTCTTAAGATGAATCTGTTCTCTGCTAGTCAGCTTACTGACTCCGGTTGTCGCGTCATTCTTGATGCTGATTCTTGTGTTGTCCAGGACTGTCGCACACAGGCCCTGGTTGGAGCTGGCCCTTGCAGCCGTGACTCTTTAGGACTTTGGGAGTTAGACTGACTTCGTGATCCTTCCGATGCCACTTCATCTGTCAGTTCTTCTCTGGTTGTCGCCTCTACTACCAGCTCCTTTCAGCAATGGCATCATCGTCTTGGTCACCTTTGTGACTCTCGCCTGTCGCCATTAGTTCATCATGGTCTTCTGGGGTCTGTCTCAGGAGATGGGTCTTTACATTGTCAGGGCTGTAGGTTGGGCAAACAGATTCAGCTTCCCTATCCTACTAGAGCGTCTGTATCTCAGCGACCTTTTGATTTAGTTCATTCCGATGTTTGGGGTACGGCTCCTTTCGCTTTGAAAGGGGACCATCGCTACTATATTTTATTCATCGATGACTTTTCTCGGTACACTTGGTTGTATTTTATGCGCTCTCGCAGTGAAGTGCTCGCCATATATCAGCGTTTTGCGGCCATGATCCGTACTCAATATTCTACACCCATTCGTGTGTTTCGTGCTGATTCTGCTGGTGAGTATATCTCCCAGATGCTGCGAGGTGTTCTTGCTGAGCAGGGTACCCTCGCTCAGTTCTCCTGTCCTGGCGCACATGCCTAGAATGGCGTTGCTGAGAGCAAGTACCGCCATCTTCTTGAGACCACTCGTGTGTAACACCCTCAGAGTCGGACATATGCAAGTTTTAGCGAAAACCCGCCAAACCCGCATAGAAACGATTCAAAGGTGCCCACCAGGCACTTTCGTGCGGGTGGAAAACGAAGTAATAACATTACACAACAGTCCTCGATGGGACCCACAGAACAGATATATACAGCAGCGACTCAAAGAGTCAAGAATACAGATATAATATACAAATATCCAAATCTCCTTGGAAACGATAGGGCGTCCGGCTACGGACAAGATGCAAATGGGGCTAAGAGCCCTGAAGAATAACCAATGGCGTCCATAACCCTGCCCAGGCCAAGCCGGGAGGGTAACCCTGCTAACGACGTCGATCTCAAAACCTGCTTAAACAAAAGGGGTGCCGACAAAGGGCAAAGGAAAAAGAGGAGCGTCAGTACTGAGGCCAGTACACGGCGAGGCTAGAATTCGGCGGTCCTCGCCTACATAGGTATGGTGGACTGAGCGGCAGCGGCAGCATGCACTAAACAACCTATAGAGACTCGATGCAACTGACGACTATTAGAGAGGGGTAAGAAAGACCTATTCGTATCCAACCTGATACTACCATCAAACAAACCCATCCTGGCGTTTCCCCCTCGAGACCAAACGAGGAAGTCAACCGAGGAACTCACATAGTTGGCAGTTTTACTTATTCAGTTATCGTTGCAGCAATTACTAGTCAGGTATAGATATTCATCCTGATAAAAGAAGCAGTGGGCCCTTTAAGTTATTCATTCCGTTGTAGTTGCAGCAATTACTAATCAAATACAGATAGCATGAGATAAACCCAAAACCCAGCAGTTGTTGATACTTTCATTTAGCCATTCCGTTGTAGTTGCAATACTTACTAGTCAGGTACAATGGTCGCAAGCGACAACTCAAACAAGCAATTGTGGGCAGTATTATTTAACCATTCCATTATAGTGAAGCTGATTACTAGTCATTATAAAGTCAAATTTATAACAATAAACTTTAGTTATGCTTGTCTATGGTCGAGATACTGTGCTCCAAGTCGTCCATAACCGCGGACACGGCTTTCAGAAAGTTTTACCCGGCCGGGGTGCACCAATAGCAACACACACTCGATCAAACTCGGAAAAACCAAATCAAAATCCAACGAGGCTTTCACGACAAAGCAATCACAGGATTCAGAAATATTTCAGGGGGGCACCCCATTGAGTAGAACCGCAACGAAGTAAGCTAGCTCCGAGACGGACTAAGGTTTGGGTGGACGGCGGTAAACGACTGGGAACCCGAAAGTGTGACTGGGCTTGTCGATACCGCGAAAACGTGTCCCGATCCTAAACAGTACAGGTGCTCCTCGCACAATTTAAATACAGAAGTAGCATGGCATAAGTACAGGATCGTAAATAAAATCTCAAACTAGTTTGTGGCCCCAAGAAATAAGACTGAATCAAGCTCTGGCTCAGGGGGGTCCCATAATCCTCCCGGATGTGGATAGCGCGATAAATCAAGGAACAGGTATCAAGTACTCGGGGTCCTACGGGACACAAGTGGGCGTTCGGAAACCAAATATTATCTATCACCCACCGATGCCTCTGCTTACTTCAATTTTAGTTGTTAAACAGGAATTAAAGTGAACGATAAGTAAAACTATGATCATCTCCAACATCAACATGCGGCAATACATCAACAACTGTGGCACTGGACGACACGCAACAGCACTGGAGCAAGCGACTACGACGCGCAAGTCCAACTATCTACCAAACAACAGGTAATAGGATGTGTCCAAGGCAATATAGGGCTGCAAGGGATATCACGGGTACGAAAACTAGAGCAACGCAACACAGATAGCAATAGATCAACAGGAGGGAATAAATACTATAAAAGTAAGATAGGTAGAAAGGGGGAGATGCTCGCCTGAAAACATTGTCGAAGGTTCAACCGAAGATCGGGGCGAAGCTCACATCAACTCAACGGCCTTATCCGCGAAGAAGCAAAACACTAGAATAAACACCGGATGCAAGATTTAATACAACGGCAGAAGATCGGCATGATGCATGTATGATGTATGACATGGCAAGATGCGATGCAATTAGGTCATATTAAGCGGAACCGGGGTCCCGACAATTAATTAGGTGGTTCATGTTGTTTAGCTAACCCCCGCAATTAAATGTCGTTTAACAAGGCAAAATATAGCACCGGTTCGCTACACAAATTTAAATGAGGCCAATATGAGACTAGATTTGCCCACATATGGGCCCCATATTTAATTATGAGGTGAATCGGCATAAGGCCCCCAAACCACACAAATATGCATGCAAGATGAATGTTTAATGTGCAACAAGTTGTTGTTATGTTATAAAATAGGGTTTCGGGAAGGGGTTCACACATTAGGGGTCTCGACGATCTTGGTTCTGGGGTTCGGGGTTCGGTCTCAGATAGAGAAGGTAGGCCTTGGCGTATTCGTGATGGTTGGGCCATGCTGTCGGTCCTATCGTTCGGACTGAAACACTTGTCGCATCGGGGTCTCGGTGTCCGGGGTGAAGTGCTTGTCGTATCCGCATCGGCGTTCTTGGCGTTCGGGTTCTCGGTTCCGCATCCGGGGCGAAGGTCTTGTCGCATGTGTGGTCGCCGGGATCGGTCTTCGGGGTCTAGGCATCTTATCCATGCTGGAGATCTTGTCGGCAGTTATTTTGGTGACCCTTGTCCGATTTGTCGTTGCCACCGAGGAAGATCATGTCGGCCGTGACGGTGGTCTTGACGGTTCCGGGAGGCGAACTTGTCGTTACGAGGCCTTTCTCCGAGTCCGTGGGCGTCCGTGTGGTAGATCTTGGGGGTATCGCGGTTTCGATGTCGACGGCGTCCTTGTCCGGTACCGGGGTTTTTTGGAGATCTTGGCGCGGCACCGGGTACGGGATCGGCCTCAACTGGCGTGGTACGCGGAGCACATGCCGCACTTGAACGGGTACTGGTATGGTGCTGCAGAGACACGGTGAGGGGGTCGCGGCGTCTGGGGTCGCAGCGAGGCCGGCACGCGGAGAGGGTGGCGCGTCCCTGACGGCAGCATCCCCTCGGGCGAGGAGGCGAGGCTGAGGACGGGCCGGAGGTGGGCTCCTGGGCGGTGGGCGGACTCGCAGAGGATGGCCGAAGCAGGCCGCCGGCGGGTCCGTGGGGACGGAGGCGAGCCGAGCGGTTGCCGCGGGGCCCGGCGGGGATGCTTGACGGAGGAGGCGGCACGGAGGCGGGGCGTCGAGGGAGGCGGGGCCTGGCCGGACCATGGTGCGCGGACGGCGGAGAACGAGGCCGGGCCGGCGCTGGGGCGAGCTTGCGGGGCAGGAGGAGGGCGCGCGTGAGCGGGGAGGGGCGCGGTGGCGAGGCCCGGCGGGCGAGCGCGGGCCGGCGGCGGCGCAGACGCGGGGACCGCGGCGAGCATGCGGCCGGGGAAGGGGCGACACGGGGGTGCGGAGGCAGGGGAGAGAGCGGCGACCGGCGAGGGACGTGGGCGGGCTCCTGGCGGCGCGCTGAAGCAGAGAGGAGGGCGGAGGGTGGTGGAGCGGGGCGACGGGGGCGAGGCCGGCGACGGGCACCTGGTGGCGGCGAGCTTGGCGGGCGGAGCTGCGGGGCGCGGCCGGCGGGGCTGGCAGCTGGGAGAAGCAGAGGGAGGGGGAGGCGACGCGCGCAGGCCGGCGGCGGAGGGGAGCGGCGCTGTTGGGGGTCTGCGGCGGCGACGGGACGGCGGGAGGCGGTTGGTGGCGGGACGAGGGCGAGAGGGGCGAGCGGAGGCGCGGCCTGGCGGTGGCTTGAGGGAGGCGGCGGGGCCAGGAGAGAGAGGACGCGGGGAGGCGTGGCACGCGAGCTGGGCGGCGGGGGGCCTCCGTCGGCGGCGGTGAAGCGGAGGAGGAGGACGCGTGCGGGGCGAGCGGGTCTGGGGCGAGCGGAGGCAAGAGAGGTGGGGCGCGGTTGGTGGGGGTGGGCCCGCGGGGTGGACCTGGTGCGGTTGGGGCCAGAGGGGGGAGGTGGCGGTGGGACTGTGGGGGCTGGCAGGTGCGTGGGTGCGTGGGTGCGTGTGTGTGGCTGGGTGGGTGAGGTGGAGGGGAGAGAGGGAGAGGTGGGGAAAAGGGGTAGGATTAGGTGGCAGTTGGGGATTGGGTGAGGGAGAGAGGGGAGATGAGGTGGCGAGGGGCTATTGGTTGGGGTGAGGTGGAGGGGGTGTGTGGGTAGATAGGTTGGTAGCTGTAGGATTAATGGGGTGGGCCGTTTGTATTTTTCTGGGGTGGTCGTTCGGGTCATTCGGCCCGTTCGACTGCCCCGCTAAAAATAATGCAATATTTTATTTATTTAAACGGACCGTTTGCAAAACATATTTAGTTAAAACAAAATATTCCGGCGACCCGGGTTTGCGTTTGAATAAAGACGGGGCGTTTAGAAGACACAAACAGGTTTTTCCGCAAATAGTTTTATGCAAGCAAGTGCCAGATGATGACGATGCTCAAATGCAATGTGGCATGATGACATGAGCATGCGGTCATGATGATGCAATGCACAAAAACAACGCGATTTTCTAGTAGTGGTTTTGCGGGATGCCACAATTCGACACCACTAACAATGGATCTCGCCCTCGAGATCCGCCTCATGGTACCGAAAGGAAGGTCGGCGGTCTAATCTTTGCGCTTCGTGTAGATCCTCGCGACACCACTAACAAGAGGTCTGAAAGGATCGTATGGGCACCTAGAGGGGGGGTGAATAGGTGCTACTTCAAATTTTCTTCTTTTTCAAATTAAGGTTTGACAATAAGGTAAATTCTCTAGATAATGCAACTACGGTGAATTTACCTATATGACAAAAAAAGGCAAGGGCTACCACAACACAAAGAAGTAACTACAAAGTAAGGTGCGGCAAAGGATAGAGGTAACCGAAAAGTGGACGCGGAGACACAAGGATTTGTTTCCCGTAGTTCCTTCCTTTTGAGGGGAAGTACGTCTACGTTTGGAGAGGGGGTGGTTTCAAACCACCAACGCCACGAGAGGCCTCCCTTGTTCTCCGATGAATCTCACCCCAATGGGATCGATTCACCTTCCACTATATCGGCAACCTTCAAGGTGGAATCCGGCACCGTTACAAGTTTGGGGCACACATCCACAACTTAATCGGAGGCTCCCAAACACAAGCAAGCTGTCAAAGCAATCAAAGACAAGCTTGTAAGAACAGAAACAAGAGCTAGGGTTTCCAACAAAACACAAGAGCAAAGGGGCCCTCAATGAAATGAGGGGGAAATGAAGATCTCTTTTTGTGAAGCAGTAGATCGGGGACTCCTCCTTCGATTCTCCAAAGGTCAAGGACTTTGGGTGGTTGGATGATGAGATCTTGAGAATTTGAGTGGCTCCAAAGGACTCCAATGGTGGGCAATGACTTTAATGAGCTGAGCACCTTGTCCCAAGGTAGGTGGAGGAGTATTTATACCCCTCCACGAAAAAGGTGGCCGTTGGAGCATTAAATGACCGGTAGTACCGGTACTCAAGCGGTAGTACCGCTTGCAAGCGGTACTACCGGTCCAGTACCGGACCAAGTACCGGTGGAGACCTTGCCCTTGTGCGAAACCTTCAGTCCTGAGCGGTACTCACTTGCGGTTCTACCCCCAAGCGGTAGTACCGGACACTGTCAGCGGTACTACCGGTTCGAGCGGTAGTACCGGTCCCAAGTACCGCTTGGTACTGACCAAAGTGGAGAGGGGAGGGTGCTAGTCAGTATGCAGCGGTACCAGTGAGCGGTACGACCGCCACAAGCGGTAGTACCGCTTGTACCAAGCGGTACTACCGGTTGGACCGGTAGTGCCGCTCCGTGGTACCGGTGTGTACTGACTAGTACTCAGCCTTCTCTCATTTGATCTGTGCCAACCGGTACTAGAACCGGTAGTACCGGTGTCAAGCGGTAGTACCGGTTGCAGGTCCGGTACTACCGACTGACACTGACGTTTTGCAAGGTGAGAACTGCCAAGCCAAGACTTGTGCCATCTTTTGTCAATCCTGTGATAAACTTAGTGCACGGTAAAAACGATAAATGTATTGTTATCAAACATCAAAATCAGAGGGATTAGAAAAATGCTCTTTCAATCTCCCCCTTTTTGGTGTTTGATGACAATACACTTTTGCAGGAAGATTTTAACAAGGGGCAACAGAGATTTGTAAACTAGAGAAGATACTCCCGCTAGATGTGTAGAGACAAATCTCCCCCTCTAATTTACAAACCCAACAAGAGTGCACAAGTATGGAAACTAGCAAATGAAGACATACCTTTGCCCAAAACAAGTGATGAGTAAAAAAGGAATAATAGGTGTTGCAACACATCACAAGATGGATCCATAGACATAAAGCACATAGTCGCATAAAGATGGATCCAAACACAAAGTTTCACATAGTTTCACACACGACAGAAACACATAGAAGACCACAAAGTTCACAAGCAATAAAAACGGTCAAGAGAAGCGCAAGCTTGTGACTTCCCATGCAACACCCGTGCCTAAAAGTGCAACTTCTCCCCCTTTGGCATCAAGACGCCAAAAAGGGACAAGTGCAGAGCTAACGCCCCAAAGATCAATCATCATACTCCTCGTCCTCCTCTTCCTCCTCATCCTCAAGATCCTCCTCATCGTCATATGTAGGTGGGGCGCGGTGCGAGGAAGAGACATCATCGTCCCAACGGCTGTGCTGAGAAATCCACTGATCCTCTGGAGTGATATTGTTCTCGGATCCCTCAGAGATGGTCAACCCTTGAGCAGACATGAGCTCCTTCTGGCGCGCACAGGCTTTCTTTGCAGACACGTGCGCCTCATACATACGCTTTTGGTTGTCAACTTGGAAGCAGAAGAGCTTCTTGAGCTTGACCTCCATCCTTTTGGCCCAAGAGGGCTGAGCGTGCTTGCGGCGAGAGCTCTCAAAGACATCGTCATGACCACTGTCAGCATGCTCAGAGTCATCCTCATCCTCATCCTCCTCACCTGGTGCAGCTCGGGGTTTGGCATGAACCTTGATTTTGAGGGCCTTGGGCTTGTGCACAACAAGAGAGCGAGTGGCTAGCGACCGAGCAACGACAGGACACTTGGACACAATAAGGGCCATAATGTAAGGCGCAAAAGGTGGAACCCTCCGTGAGTGAGCAGCCGCAACCATCTCATTCCAAATGAAATCTGTCACATCAAGAGGTTGACCGGATTCTCTGTAGCGGAAGGTGTTGAACAGTAGGTCAACGGAGAAGCCATGTATCTCGTCCTTGTTGCCAGCGCGAGGAGCCACAGTCTCACGGAAAATGCGATGGAGAATGTCATAAGTGGGGAGGAGGTCCTTGATTTTACCAGCAATCCCACGGCCTCGAATATACAATGGTCGGAGAACATCCTTTTTGGAGGGATGCTCCCGCATGTGGCAGCGGAAACCACAAGGAACGTCTCGACCGCGATCCTCATACCCCAAAATGGCAGCAAACTCCGCAAGCGTAGCCTCCTTGACAGCACCTTGAGTCATCCATGTAATCTTCCGAGTGCGGCCAGTGTGGAAGTGAGCAGTGGCATAAAACTGGCAGATGAGCAGGGGATCATAGTCATGCTGAAACTGCATAATGGGGAGCATACCAAGGTTTGAGCAGATTTCCTTAGCTTCACCAAAATAGTCAGAGTTCTTGTCAATGTGGCCCAAGTCAATCCACTGCTGAGGCACCACCAGCTGGGTATTGGTCATAAGAACCTCATGGTACACACGCTCTTGGAAGTCATCATAGAAAAGACTGTCTGCCCTTGACGCGCTCCTGCTGTGAGAGTATGCATTGTCCAGACGGAGAGCCATAAACTCTGCCTCAGAGATGTCAGAGAGTGTCTTTGGCCCAGATGGCCCAGAACTGAGACTCTTGGTACGCCCAGAGGAAGGGGGCGAGGGGGAGGGGCTCTGCCACGCCCAGCTGAGCGCTTGGTAGCCCCTTCACGACCCCCACGGCCACCTCGAGTGGTAGGCAATTTGGAACGGCGTCTAGGCTGAGGCATAACTTCTTCCTCAGACTCAGTCTCTTCCTCAACAATCTCACGGTCAGACTTTGAGCGCTTCCGTGCACCCCGAGAACCACCTGCATCTGTGAAAGCACGAGGGAGGAAAGCACGGGGATAAGGACACAAGAATCAAGAAGGCAATACCGAGAGAATCTACAAGTTTGAGCAGAACACAGTGGTCAGAGTGGACCGGTACTACCGGACCTGACAACCGGTAGTACCGCTTGCAAGCGGTAGTACCGGAAAAAGTTCCGGTACTACCGGTTGAGCGGCACACAGGTTGTCAGATCCGATGGGAACGGCCCAAATTGACAATGTATACTGTAAAATTGAAGATCCTACGCGATAACAAGGCATAATATGGCAGTACAACCTTGCAAGAAGTCAATTTCTCCACGGATCTAAGCCAAAAGTTAGATCTAGTGGGGAAATTAAACAAGAAGAGGAGGGGCGGTTGTACCGGGATCCATGGCGGTGGAAGGGAGTGGGAGCTTGCCCGGAGGCCGAATCCAAAGGGAATCCGGAGGGAGGAGGGCGCGGCAGAGCTCCGGGGCCTTCAAGATCTCCGGTGGCGGCGCAGGTAAGAAAGGGGGAAGTGGGAAATAATGAGGCACTGAGGGGTGCCTCTCCCCACGCGCCCCTTATATACCTGGAACCGTCAACCGGTAGTACCGGTTGTTGGAGCGGTACTACCGCCTGAAGCGGTAGTACCGGTTCTACGACCGGTAGTACCGGTCACCGGTAGGGCCGGACACGCGGGCGGTAGTACCGTTCCTGGAGAAGTTTGCCAGGACATGACCTGGGAACTTCCCAGGTGCGGTAGTACCGCTCCCACATCCGGTAGTACCGGTTCCATCTGAGTCCAAAGCCAGGGATCAAGGATGATTCTTGTGCGGGAATAGAGAGGGTTTTTATGAGGGAGTACGGAGACATGGGTTAAGACACGAGAGCTGAGAGGCACATGCACTCTAAAAACCAAATGGAGAAAACACCTAAAAAACCAAACTAGAGTGCATGAGACAAAGAAGGACGAAGACACTTCAAAAAAGATGGCAGATAAGAGTGAAGACCAAAACAACCAAGTGACAAACATGAGTACGCACATCCAACCTCTCGACTGAGAGGGGCGGTGGCCTAGGCCACCATATTTGAGTATACTCGGCTTCGCACCACGAAGATATATCTTGGGTCCATTACAGAAACTCATCATTGAGCTCACATATCACAAAATGATATTAAGAGGAATGATTTTTGTTTAATTTGTGCATAATGGGGGGAGGGATAGTCCAATCAATTAGGACCGCACTCCCCCTATTTCCATGCCTACACCTAAACCAAACAAGGGTCGAGAAATAGGTGAGAGTGCAAGATAATCAAGTCAAACTCCTGGAATCTATGATATTTAGTTCATTCCTCAAGTAGCAGAACCTTGCTTCATCAAGTGGCTTCGTGAAGATATCGGCAAGTTGATCTTTGGTTGATACATAGGATAGATCAATATCACCTCTAGCAACATGATCTCTAATAAAGTGATGTCGAATCTCAATATGCTTTGTCCGTGTGTGATCCACCGGGTTGTATGCAATCTTGATGGCACTTTCATTGTCACATAGAAGAGGCACTTTGTCACAATGGACACCGTATTCCTTTAGAGTTTGCCTCATCCATAGCAATTGGGTGCACGCACTAGCAGCAGCAACATACTCGGCTTCGGCGGTGGAGAGAGAAATACAATTTTGCTTTTTAGAAGACCAACATACCAAGGACCTACCAAGAAATTGGCAAGCCCCGTATGTTGATTTTCTATCATCCTTGTCTCCCGCCCAATCCGAGTCCGTGTAACCACAAAGAGCGAATGTTGAGCCTTGAGGGTACCAAAGACCATAAAATGGGGTATGAACTAAATATCGAAAGATTCTCTTGACCGCCATTAAATGGCTTTCCTTAGGAGCCGCTTGATATCTTGCACACACACCTACACTTAACACAATATCGGGTCTAGATGCACAAAGATAAAGCAAAGAACCAATCATAGACCGGTATACCTTTTGATCCACATCTTTACCATTTGGATTTTGTTCTAGATGAGTCTTTGTTGCCATGGGAGTTGAGGCCCCATTCAAATCTTGCATTTTGAATCTCTTGAGCATATCTTGGGTATACTTGGCTTGATTGAAAAAAGTTCCTCCTCTAACTTGCTTGATCTCAAACCCAAGGAAAACTTTCAACTCCCCCATCAAGGACATCCGGAACCTACTAGTCATAAGCTTTGAGAAGTCATCATTAAAAGCTTTGTTAGAAGAGCCAAAGATAATGTCATCAACATAGATTTGGCATACGAAAAGCTCCCCATTAACTCTCTTAGTAAAAAGAGTGGGATCAATTTTCCCAACCTCAAAGCCACGGTCAAACAATAACTCTCTAAGGTGCTCATACCACGTGCGTGGGGCTTGCTTGAGCCCATAGAGCGCATTATCAAGTTTGTAGACATGGTTTGAGAAGTTGGGGTCCTCAAATCCCGGGGGTTGCTTGACATATACCAATTCATTCAAGGGGCCGTAAAGGAATGCACTTTCTACATCCATTTGTTGCAACTTAAAGTTATGGTGTGCCGCAAAAGCAAGAAGGATACGGATGGACTCAAGGCGAGCCACGGGTGCATAAGTCTCTCCATAATCAATGCCTTCAATTTGGGAATAACCTTGTGCAACCAATCTAGCCTTGTTCCTTACAATAATGCCATGCTCATCTTGCTTGTTCTTGAATATCCACTTTGTTCCAATAACATTGCGGCAATCCTTTGGCTTCTCCACTAACTTCCACACTTTGTTTCTCTCAAAGTTGTTGAGCTCTTTGTGCATAGCTTCTAACCAATCCGAATCTTCAAGAGCTTCCCACACTTTCTTTGGTTCAATCATGGAAATGTGAGCTTGATGTTCACTGAACCTCTTCAATTGTGCTCGTGTGGAAATACCTTTCCTTAAATCCCCAACAACATTTTGGAGGGAGTGGTCTCTTATTTCCAACATTCTTTCCTTTCTAGCTTCGCGACGAGCGTGGATCTCCTAGTTGTTTCTTGAAGGACCCTCTTCAACATTTTGATCCTCGTCTTGACCATCAACTTGACCTTGATCATTATTGGATTCATTCTCTATATTGGGAGGCACGGATTGACCTTGGTCTTGATCAAGTGTACTTCTAGCCTCAACTTGAGTATCCCTCAAAACAGCTTGGATGGATCTTCCTTGGCAAAATGACTTGACTCCACTTGACACCCCATCAGATAGATCACGTTCCCTTTGACAAGAGTTCACACCATGATCACTATGTTGAGGGTCCACATCTTGTCTTTGGCTTGATTCAATGTCCTCCTCGATAGAAGGAGCATGTAGAGGTTGAGAAGATGAGGGCTCCACTCGAGTGGAGCATAGTTCTTCTCGATCTGCCATAAGGGGTTCCTCAATAGGGCGGATATAACCCACACCCATTCTTCCTATGGAATCCTGAGGCATTTCAACATCTGCATCACAAGCATCAACACGCCCCCCTTGGGGACCATCATATTCTTCGAAGGTCACACTACAAGATTCTATGACAACTCCGGAGAGCTTGTCATAGATTCTATAAGTGTGAGATTCGAGACCATAGCCAACAAAAATACCCTCTAATGCTTTAGATTCGAATTTGGACAAACGAACACCTTTGATGAGATAGAAACACTTACAACCGAACACCCGGAAATAAGATATGTTGGGCTTGTTACCGGTAAGAATCTCATATGGAGTCTTGTTGATTTTCTTGCGGAGGTAGAGCCGGTTTGAAGCATGGCAAGCGGTGGAGACGGCTTCGGCCCAGAAGTTGTATGGAGATTTAAACTCCGCCAACATGGTCCTAGCCATCTCAATAAGAGTCCGGTTCTTCCTTTCGGCCACACCATTTTGTTGAGGGGTGTATGCGGCAGAATACTGATGCTTAATCCCCTCATCACTAAGAAAGTCATTCAAGGTGTAGTTTTTGAACTCGGTGCCGTTGTCACTTCTTATAATCAACACGGGAACATTGTGTTGCCGTTGAACCAAGTTGATGAAGTCGATGAAAGTCCTTTGAGTTTCACTCTTCAACTTGAAGAAATAAACCCAAGAGTATCTTGAGAAGTCGTCAACAATCACCAAACAATATTTCTTCCCACCAAGGCTTGCATGAGATGGAGGACCAAATAGGTCGACATGAAGAAGTTCCAAGATCTTGTTAGACTTGATTTGGTTCGTGGGCTTATGTGGAGCGTCATGCATCTTCCCTAGAACACATGCCCTGCAAACACGATCTTTGGCAAAGGAAACATTTTCTTTTAGTCCAACAATATGACCCTCTTTATGGAGACTTTGCAATGTTCTCATATTGACATGGGCTAGTCGGCGGTGCCATAGCCAACCCACATCAGCCTTTCCGTATAAGCACATTGGACCTGCAGTGGCAAGACCCGAAAAGTCCACCACATACAAGTCATTTTCAACGTACCCTACGAAAGCGACCTTGAGAGACTTGCTCCACATGAGGACCACAATATCATTATCAATAAAGACGGCAAAGCCCATCTTTCCAAGAGCACGGACAGAAAGTAAATTGTATCCAAGGGTTTCAACAAGCATGACGTTCACAAGTGTAATGTCGTGAGCCACCACTACCTTGCCGAAACCCATTACCGTAGATTTTGACTTGTCGACATATGTGACGGTGATTTGATCTTCATTTGACACCAAGTCCTTGACAATAGACGAGCTTCCGGTCATATGACAAGTGCAACCACTATCAAGCACCCATTTTGAACCTCCGGAAGCATAGGTCTACAAAAGATCAAGCTAGTTTTTAGGTACCCATTTTTCAATGGGTCCTCTTTTGTTAGCAACAAGGGTCTTGGGAACCCAAATAGACCAAGCAATATAACCATCGGAAGGACCAACATATTGTGCATACACATCACCATAGTAGTCACGCATTAAAACATAGTGAGGGTTAGCACTTCCCGCGAAATCGTCATGAGACATAGTTTTGCCAATTGTGGTCTTACTTCCCACAATGGTCTTGTTGGTCTCTTGTGCGGGCTTGTCCTTCTTCTTTGTTTTGGAGACAAAGCCAATGCCCCCTTTATCACCACTACGCCTTTGCTTGCTCAAAAGATCATCAATAGACTTGTTACCTTGTGGAAATGTGGTCTTCGCAAGCCCCCCCTTCAACTTAGCATTCTCTTCTAGGATAGTCGTGCTACTCGATGGAATGAAGTTACTAGGTGAAGGAAAATTGGCCAATTGAGTTTGAAGCGTTTCATGGGACTTTGTGAGAGACAAGAGTTCACTTTTCAAGGCTTTGTGGGCCTTGTTAAGCAAGCTAAAGTCCTCGGCAAGTTTTTCATGAACCACACCAAACTCAATCTTGTCCTTTTTAGCTCTTTTGTATTTAGCAATAGCATGATCACGCTCTTTAACGAGTTTGTTAACAATGACGTCAGTGGCCTCATCAAGCCCTTCAAGTTTTGACTCAAGGGACAACCTAGTCTCTTGTTCTTCTTCTAGAGCATTGCTTAAAGCCTCTAGTTCAATCATATGTTCATGCCCAAGTTTACATCTAACATCTAGAAGTTCTTGAGTGTGGGAGAGTTGATCTAAGATGTTCCCAAAATGTAGTTTAGCATCACCTTCTAGGTTGGTCATGAACTCATCAAAGGCAATTAGTTCCTTTTTAACATCAAGAGACATTTCATCATCAATTTCATCATTATCTAATTGAGTAGAGTGGGATGATGAGGGTACCTCCGTTCCTCTTGCCATGAGGCAAGTGACGTCCTTGGAGGAAGGGTTCTCATTTGGAGAGTCGAAGAGTGAGATTGTCGGAGTAGAGGTGGTGGCTAGAGCGGCCATACCATGTGAGGTTTCTTCTTCTTCCTCATCTTCATCATCTTCATTATCCGAAGAGTATTCTTCATGAGTGATCAAGACAATTTCTCCCGATTTCTTGTTGATGGGGTTCTTTTTGACGAAAGGTTTCTTGAAGGGTGCCTTGAGAGTCTTCTTCAACACAAGCTTCCCACCATTATCTTCTCTCTTCTCATAGGGGCAGCTTGCTACAAAGTGGTAGCGGTCACCACAATTGAAGCACGTTCTCAATCTAGTGGCATTCTCTCTTTTCCCATTTGGATTGCTTCTCCGTTGCATTTCCATCTTGGCCTTGGCGGGATTCTTCCAAAAGTTCTTTGCATAGAAAGCCATATATTGACTATGAGCAATCTTGACATCATCGGGATGGTCCAAGGAGAGGCCTTCATCACTATCATCTTCATCTTCAAATGTCACAACTTTGGCCTTTAAAGCAACATTAACCACATTCCTCATACCGAGGGCACGAGCACGGGCATCTTTGGCGTTCTTGGCGGCTACCTTGAAAGCGGCCATCTCTTGCATAACTTCGTTTGAGGTCATGAGATGGTAGTTGTGTCTTCCTTGTAGGCTCTTCAAGTCGGTGGGCTCAAAAGGCATGAGTGCACTCACATATTTCCTTTTTATCCATGCATCATCCACATGTGAGGCACCCACATTTCTA
Organism: Avena atlantica; assembly: GCA_910589765.1. Lineage (NCBI taxonomy): Eukaryota > Viridiplantae > Streptophyta > Magnoliopsida > Poales > Poaceae > Avena > Avena atlantica. The sequence continues at coordinate 523,617,309 of OU342733.1, forward strand.
AAAGCGGTGGCGGTGGTCTTGAGCCTTCGATACATGTCTTCGTGATCTTCACCTTCTTTCATGTAGAAACCTTCGGCTTCATTGCTTAGAGCATCATATCTGTTCCTCCTCATACTCTCATTTCCAACAAACAACACAGTGAGAGCATCCCAGGCTTCCTTGGCAATGCTAAAGTGCTCAATGTGTGGGTAATCCTTTGTTCCCAACCCTTGTTGAATCATATGCAAAGCAGTTGCATTGAGTTGACTGTTGACAACCTCTCTTCTTGTCAAGTTGTTTGGATCCCCAATAAAGAGACCATGCTCGATGATGTTCCATAGTTCAATGCAAGAGCTGCGCATATGAGTTCTCATTAGTGATTGCCATTGAGAAAAAGTAGCAGACGCTTCAAGCTTAGGTGGGTCACCTCTATTGTACACATGAGGGTGAGGGATGGGAGGATCGGGAGAGTACCAAGTGTCACGGTGCTCGCCCTTCCCCCCATCAGGTCGGGTGGAGGAAATAGTAGTGTCTAGTTTATCCCCTACCACCATACCTTCGGGGGATACCGGAGTATTCCCTTTAGGTGCGGATGGTAGTTCCTCTTGAAGGGAAGGGGGTGATGAGCCATCTTTGTCTTTAAGAAGTTGCTCAAGCATCTTCTTGAATTCGTTGACCAAGGAAGAGCTCAATCTTGTTTCCAAGTTTCTGAGATCTTCCATGGTCACCGGAGTTGGCTCACTACCACCTTCCCCTTCTTGGCTACCCATATTCTCTTAGGCGGTAAAGCCCGAATAAAGAGCCGAGGCTCTGATACCAATTGAAAGGATCGTATGGGCACCTAGAGGGGGGTGAATAGGTGCAACTTCAAATTTTCTTCTTTTTCAAATTAAGGTTTGACAATAAGGTAAATTCTCTAGATAATGCAACTACGGTGAATTTACCTATATGACAAAAAAAGGCAAGGGCTACCACAACACAAAGAAGTAACTATAAAGTAAGGTGCGGTAAAGGATAGAGGTAACCGAAAAGTGGACGCGGAGACACAAGGATTTGTTTCCCGTAGTTCCTTCCTTTTGAGGGGAAGTACGTCTACGTTTGGAGAGGGGGTGGTTTCAAACCACCAACGCCACGAGAGGCCTCCCTTGTTCTCCGATGAATCTCACCCCAATGGGATCGATTCACCTTCCACTATATCGGCAACCTTCAAGGTGGAAGCCGGCACCGTTACAAGTTTGGGGCACACATCCACAACTTAATCGGAGGCTCCCAAACACAAGCAAGCTGTCAAAGCAATCAAAGACAAGCTTGTAAGAACAGAAACAAGAGCTAGGGTTTCCAACAAAACACAAGAGCAAAGGGGCCCTCAATGAAATGAGGGGGAAATGAAGATCTCTTTTGGTGAAGCAGTAGATCGGGGACTCCTCCTTCGATTCTCCAAAGATCAAGGACTTTGGGTGGTTGGATGATGAGATCTTGAGAATTTGAGTGGCTCCAAAGGACTCCAATGGTGGGCAATGACTTTAATGAGCTGAGCACCTTGTCCCAAGGTAGGTGGAGGAGTATTTATACCCCTCCACGAAAAAGGTGGCCGTTGGAGCATTAAATGACCGGTAGTACCGGTACTCAAGCGGTAGTACCGCTTGCAAGCGGTACTACCGGTCCAGTACCGTACCAAGTACCGGTGGAGACCTTGCCCTTGTGCGAAACCTTCAGTCCTGAGCGGTACTCACTTGCGGTTCTACCCCCAAGCGGTAGTACCGGACACTGTCAGCGGTACTACCGGTTCGAGCGGTAGTACCGGTCCCAAGTACCGCTTGGTACTGACCAAAGTGGAGAGGGGAGGGTGCTAGTCAGTATGCAGCGGTACCAGTGAGCGGTACGACCGCCACAAGCGGTAGTACCGCTTGTACCAAGCGGTACTACCGGTTGGACCGGTAGTGCCGCTCCGTGGTACCGGTGTGTACTGACTAGTACTCAGCCTTCTCTCATTTGATCTGTGCCAACCGGTACTAGAACCGGTAGTACCGGTGTCAAGCGGTAGTACCGGTTGCAGGTCCGGTACTACCGACTGACACTGACGTTTTGCAAGGTGAGAACTGCCAAGCCAAGACTTGTGCCTTCTTTTGTCAATCCTGTGATAAACTTAGTGCACGGTAAAAACGATAAATGTATTGTTATCAAACATCAAAATCAGAGGGATTAGAAAAATGCTCTTTCAAGGTCGTTGTCCGAGATCGTCGAGGGAAACACTCCGGAAACAAAAGGTCGAAGGTAGAGGTATCCACAAATAAAGCCACCTCTAGCTTCGATGGGAAAACGGAACCGATGCATTCTCATCCACTTCAATGTACAAAAGCGAATAGGAGGGGTAGTCGGCATGGGGGCCAATCCATCACGCACCCAAACCATTACTCTGCACAATCAGTAGAAAAGAGTACAACCATTCTCGGAAACAGACTGAAGATCTCGACAAGCGAGGTTCGGAAACAAAGGAGGGATGCAGACTCTGCATCGGATCTTGCGTAGATGATGTCGTCGCGTCGGAAAACACCGGAAGGCACAAACAAGGAACAAAGAATGGTACCACAGACGAAGGATTCTTCGGATAGCATGAAGACCAGATGTAGCAACGCCGTTATCAAAGGAGGAAGCGAAACCCTAAAGGTACGACGGAAACCCAACCACGAGAACGACGAGAGCGGATTCAAAACACGTAGAGGTAACAGGAGAACAGCAGAGGGGTAAGGAGTAAAATCAGACCTAACCAGATCTAGCCAACCGTTTTTCCAAAATATTTTTGACACTCTACTTCGACCGTTAGCTAGGTTATCCTACAGGCTGGACTTGTGGGGTATCGCAACTGCTGAGCTCTGATACCACTCTATAACACCCTCAGAGTCGGATCTATGCAAGTTTTAGCGAAAACCCGCCAAACCCGCATAGAACGATTCAAAGGTGCCCACCAGGCACTTTCGTGCGGGTGGAAAACGAAGTAATAACATTACACAACAGTCCTCGATGGGACCCACAGAACAGATATATACAGCAGCGACTCAAAGAGTCAAGAATACAGATATAATATACAAAGATCCAAATCTCCTTGGAAACGATAGGGCGTCCGGCTACGGACAAGATGCAAATGGGGCTAAGAGCCCTGAAGAATAACCAATGGCGTCCATAACCCTGCCCAGGCCAAGCCGGGAGGGTAACCCTGCTAACGACGTCGATCTCAAAACCTGCTTAAACAAAAGGGGTGCCGACAAAGGGCAAAGGAAAAAGAGGAGCGTCAGTACTGAGGCCAGTACACGGCGAGGCTAGAATTCGGCGGTCCTCGCCTACATAGGTATGGTGGACTGAGCGGCAGCGGCAGCATGCACTAAACAACCTATAGAGACTCGATGCAACTGATTAGAGAGGGGTAAGAAAGACCTATTCGGATCCAACCTGATACTACCATCAAACAAACCCATCCTGGCGTTTCCCCCTCGAGACCAAACGAGGAAGTCAACCGAGGAACTCACACAGTTGGCAGTTTTACTTATTCAGTTATCGTTGCAGCAATTACTAGTCAGGTATAGATATTCATCCTGATAAAAGAAGCAGTGGGCCCTTTAAGTTATTCATTCCGTTGTAGTTGCAGCAATTACTAATCAAATACAGATAGCATGAGATAAACCCAAAACCCAGCAGTTGTTGATACTTTCATTTAGCCATTCCGTTATAGTTGCAATACTTACTAGTCAGGTACAATGGTCGCAAGCGACAACTCAAACAAGCAATTGTGGGCAGTATTATTTAACCATTCCATTATAGTGAAGCTGATTACTAGTCATTATAAAGTCAAATTTATAACAATAAACTTTAGTTATGCTTGTCTATGGTCGAGATACTGTGCTCCAAGTCGTCCATAACCGCGGACACGGCTTTCAGAAAGTTTTACCCGGCCGGGGTGCACCAATAGCAACACACACTCGATCAACCTCGGAAAAACCAAATCAAAACCCAACGAGGCTTTCACGACAAAGCAATCACAGGATTCAGAAATATTTCAGGGGGCCACCCCATTGAGTAGAACCGCAACGAAGTAAGCTAGCTCCGAGACGGACTCAAGGTTTGGGTGGACGGCGGTAAACGACTGGGAACCCGAAAGTGTGACTGGGCTTGTCGATACCGCGAAAACGTGTCCCGATCCTAAACAGTACAGGTGCTCCTCGCACAATTTAAATACAGAAGTAGCATGGCATAAGTACAGGATCGTAAATAAAACCTCAAACTAGTTTGTGACCCCAAGAAATAAGACTGAATCAAGCTCTGGCTCAGGGGGGTCCCATAATCCTCCCGGATGTGGATAGCGCGATAAATCAAGGAACAGGTATCAAGTACTCGGGGTCCTACGGGACACAAGTGGGCGTTCGGAAACCAAATATTATCTATCACCCACCGATGCCTCTGCTTACTTCAATTTTAGTTGTTAAACAGGAATTAAAGTGAACGATAAGTAAAACTATGATCATCTCCAACATCAACATGCGGCAATACATCAACAACTGTGGCACTGGACGACACGCAACAGCACTGGAGCAAGCGACTACGACGCGCAAGTCCAACTATCTACCAAACAATAGGTAATAGGATGTGTCCAAGGCAATATAGGGCTGCAAGGGATATCACGGGTACGAAAACTAGAGCAACGCAACAAAGATAGCAATAGATCAACAGGAGGGAATAAATACTATAAAAGTAAGATAGGTAGAAAGGGGGAGATGCTCGCCTGAAAACATTGTCGAAGGTTCAACCGAAGATCGGGGCGAAGCTCACATCAACTCAACGGCCTTATCCGCGAAGAAGCAAAACACTAGAATAAACACCGGATGCAAGATTTAATACAACGGCAGAAGATCGGCATGATGCATGTATGATGTATGACATGGCAAGATGCGATGCAATTAGGTCATATTAAGCGGAACCGGGGTCCCGACAATTAATTAGGTGGTTCATGTTGTTTAGCTAACCCCCGCAATTAAATGTCGTTTAACAAGGCAAAATATAGCACCGGTTCGCTACACAAATTTAAATGAGGCCAATATGAGACTAGATTTGCCCGCATATGGGCCCCATATGTAATTATGAGGTGAATCGGCATAAGGCCCCCAAACCACACAAATATGCATGCAAGATGAATGTTTAATGTGCAACAAGTTGTTGTTATGTTATAAAATAGGGTTTCGGGAAGGGGTTCACACATTAGGGGTCTCGACGATCTTGGTTCCGGGGTTCGGGGTTCGGTCTCAGATAGAGAAGGTAGGCCTTGGCGTATTCGCGATGGTCGGGCCATGCTGTCGGTCCTATCGTTCGGGCTGAAACACTTGTCGCATCGGGGTCTCGGTGTCCGGGGTGAAGTGCTTGTCGTATCCGCATCGGCGTTCTTGGCGTTCGGGTTCTCGGTTCCGCATCCGGGGCGAAGGTCTTGTCGCATGTGTGGTCGCCGGGATCGGTCTTCGGGGTCTAGGCATCTTATCCATGCTGGAGATCTTGTCGGCAGTTATTTTGGTGACCCTTGTCCGATTTGTCGTTGCCACCGAGGAAGATCATGTCGGCCGTGACGGTGGTCTTGACGGTTCCGGGAGGCGAACTTGTCGTTACGAGGCCTTTCTCCGAGTCCGTGGGCGTCCGTGTGGTAGATCTTGGGGGTATCGCGGTTTCGATGTCGACGGCGTCCTTGTCCGGTACCGGGGTTTTTGGAGATCTTGGCGCGGCACCGGGTACGGGATCGGCCTCAACTGGCGTGGTACGCGGAGCACATGCCGCACTTGAACGGGTACTGGTATGGTGCTGCAGAGACACGGTGAGGGGGTCGCGGCGTCTGGGGTCGCAGCGAGGCCGGCACGCGGAGAGGGTGGCGCGTCCCTGACGGCAGCAGCCCCTCGGGCGAGGAGGCGAGGCTGAGGACGGGCCGGAGGTGGGCTCCTGGGCGGTGGGCGGACTCGCAGAGGATGGCCGAAGCAGGCCGCCGGCGGGTCCGTGGGGACGGAGGCGAGCCGGGCGGTTGCCGCGGGGCCCGGCGGGGATGCTTGACGGAGGAGGCGGCACGGAGGCGGGGCGTCGAGGGAGGCGGGGCCTGGCCGGACCATGGCGCGCAGACGGCGGAGAACGAGGCCGGGCCGGCGCTGGGGCGAGCTTGCGGGACAGGAGGAGGGCGCGCGTGAGCGGGGAGGGGCGCGGCGGCGAGGCCCGGCGGGCGAGCGCGGGCCGGCGGCGGCGCAGACGCGGGGACCGCGGCGAGCATGCGGCCGGGGAAGGGGCGACGCGGGGGTGCGGAGGCAGGGGAGAGAGCGGCGAGCGGCGAGGGACGTGGGCGGGCTCCTGGCGGCGCGCTGAAGCAGAGAGGAGGGCGGAGGGTGGTGGAGCGGGGCGACGGGGGCGAGGCCGGCGACGGGCACCTGGTGGCGGCGAGCTTGGCGGGCGGAGCTGCGGGGCGCGGCCGGCGGGGCTGGCGGCTGGGAGAAGCAGAGGGAGGGGGAGGCGACGCGGGGAGGCCCGAGGCCGCGCGCGCAGGCCGGCGGCGGAGGGGAGCGGCGCTGCTGGGGGTCTGCGGCGGCGACGGGACGGCGGGAGGCGGTTGGTGGCGGGACGAGGGCGAGAGGGGCGAGCGGAGGCGCGGCCTGGCGGTGGCTTGAGGGAGGCGGCGGGGCCAGGAGAGAGAGAGGATGCGGGGAGGCGTGGCACGCGAGCTGGGCGGCGGGGGGCCTCCGTCGGCGGCGGTGAAGCGGAGGAGGAGGACGCGTGCGGGGCGAGCGGGTCTGGGGTGAGCGGAGGCAAGAGAGGTGGGGCGCGGTTGGTGGGGGTGGGCCCGCGGGGTGGACCTGGTGCGGTTGGGGCCAGAGGGGGGAGGTGGCGGTGGGACTGTGGGGGCTGGCAGGTGCGTGGGTGCGTGGGTGGTGTGTGTGGCTGGGTGGGTGAGGTGGAGGGGAGAGAGGGAGAGGTGGGGAAAAGGGGTAGGATTAGGTGGCAGTTGGGGATTGGGTGAGGGAGAGAGGGGAGATGAGGTGGCGAGGGGCTATTGGTTGGGGTGAGGTGGAGGGGGTGTGTGGGTAGATAGGTTGGTAGCTGTAGGATTAATGGGGTGGGCCGTTTGTATTTTTCTGGGGTGGTCGTTCGGGTCATTCGGCCCGTTCGACTTCCCCGCTAAAAATAATGCAATATTTTATTTATTTAAACGGACCGTTTGCAAAACATATTTAGTTAAAACAAAATATTCCGACGACCCGGGTTTGCGTTTGAATAAAGACGAGGCGTTTAGAAGACACAAACAGGTTTTTCCACAAATAGTTTTATGCAAGCAAGTGCCAGATGATGACGATTCTCAAATGCAATGTGACATGATGACATGAGCATGCGGTCATGATGATGCAATGCACAAAAACAACGCGATTTTCTAGTAGTGGTTTTGCGGGATGCCATATCGTGCCATGATGATTGCTTCTTCTCTTCCGCCGCATTTTTGGGCTGAGGTTGTCGCTACGTCGGCTTACCTCATTAATATTCAGCCATCTGCCGCTCTACAGGGTGGTATCCCTATTGAGCGCCTATCTGGTCATTCTCCAGACTACTCCATGCTTCGCTTGTTAGGTTGTGTTTGTTATGTTCTCCTTGCCCCTCGCGAACGCACCAAACTGACCGCTCAGTCTATTGAGTGTGTTTTTCTTGGATACAATGATGAGCATAAGGGCTATCGCTGTTGGGACCCCGTTGGTCGCCGGATGCGTATCTCTCGCGACGTTACCTTTGATGAGACGCGCCCTTTCTATCCTTGTCCCACCGTCGGTACCTACCCGGTGGAAGATCTCTCTTTTCTTCTTTTTCCTGACACACCTCCTTCTACTCCTATCGTGTATTCTTCAGGACCCCCTCTCCCTGATGTCTCTTCTTCGACACCATCCTCCTCTGCTACGTCTAGTTTCCCTAGTTCTCCTTGTTCTCCGGAGCCTTCTTCTGCTATTCCTTCTTCTTCCTCGTCGTCTCCCGAGTCGTCTTCCTCTGATGAGCTTCCCTCTACTCGTCCTGTTCGCCAGCGTCGTGCCCCCAACCGTTACTCTCCTAGTCGGTATGGTCTTTCTGTTGCCTCTGAGCCGACTTCTTATCGTGATGCTGAGGAGATTGCTGCGCTTGAGCGCACTGGCACCTGGGATCTTGTCTCTCCCCCTCCCGGTGTTCGTCCTATCACTTGTAAGTGGGTCTATAAAATTAAGACTCGCTCTGATGGATCTCTTGAGCGCTATAAAGAGCGTCTTGTGGCTTGTGGTTTTCAGCAGGAGCACGGTCGTGACTATGATGATACCTTTGCTCATGTGTCTCATATGACCATTGTGCGCACTCTTCTTGTTGTCGCTTCTGTTCGTCACTGTTCTGTGTCTCAGCTTGATGTTCAGAATGCATTCCTTAATGGTGAGTTGAGTGAGGAGGTTTATATGCAGCCTCCTCCTGGGTATTCCGTTCTTGCTGGGATGGTTTGTCGTCTCCGGCGCTCTCTATATGGCCTCAAACAGGCCCCTCGTGCATGGGTTGAGCGCTTTGCCTCTATGGTGACTGCTGCTGGTTTCTCTCCTAGTGTTCATGATCCAGCGTTGCTTGTTCACACTTCTCCTCGTGGACGCACTCTTCTTCTTCTCTATGTTGATGATATGATCATTACCGGTGATGATCCTGAGTATATAGCCTTTTTTAAGGCTCGTCTTCGTGATCAATTTCTTATGACTGATCTTGGTCCTCTTTGATGTTTTCTTGGGATTGAGGTTTCCTCCACTTCTGATGGCTTTTACATCTCCCAGGAAAAGTATATTCAGGATCTTCTTGCTCGTGCTTCTCTTGAGGATGAGCGCACTGTTGAGACCCCTATGGAGCTTAATGTTAAGCTTCAACCTACTGATGGTGATCCTCTTCCTGATCCGACGCGTTATCGTCATCTTGTTGGGAGTCTTGTTTATCTTGCTATCACTCGTCCTGACATCTCTTATCCTGTTCATATTCTGAGTCAGTTTGTTTCTGTTCCTACCACTGTTCATTATAGTCATCTTCTCCGTGTTCTTCGTTATCTTCGTGGCACGATCACTCGTCGCCTTTTCTTTCCTCGTTCCAGTTCCCTCCAGCTCCAGTGCTATTCGGACGCTACGTGGGCGAGTGATCCTTTGGATCGCCGTTCACTTTCTGCTTACTGTGTGTTTCTTGGTGGTTCGCTCATTGCTTGGAAGACGAAGAAACAGACAGCGGTTTCCCGTTCGAGTGTTGAGGCTGAGTTGCGTGCTATGGCCTTGTTGACTTCTGAGGTGACCTGGTTACGGTGGTTACTTGTGGATTTTGGGGTCTCTATTATCACACCTTTTGTCTCACTGTACAGGTGCTATCAGTGTTGCACGTGATCCGGTCAAGCATGAGCTTACCAAGCATATTGGTGTTGATGCTTTCTCTACACGTGCTCAGGTGCAAGCTCAGATTGTTGCGTTTCAGTATGTGCCTTCAGATTTACAGTTGGCGGATTTCTTTTCGAAGGCACAGACCAGAGCGCGGCATGATTTCTTACTCTCCAAACTCAGTGTTGTGGATCCACCATGAGTTTAAGGGGGGATGTTAGATGTATATATTTGTATATTATAGTTTTCCCATATGTTAGGAGGCTTCCTGCATATTTACACATGTACCTATATTATATATTGTGGCCTTTGGCCCCAAGAGGAAATATTCCTGTCTTGCCTATCTTCACATTTCTTGATGGGTTAGTCTGTATTAGTTTTTTTCTGTGCTAATCTTAATCCCGGGGAATGTTTTGCAAGCCACCTGACTTTGACTGATGTGACACGTCGATGCCTCAGCTGTGCACGAACCCTGAAAAATTATTGTTGCTTCTACAGTGCTATTTCGAGTAATGCGATATGTACGGACAAGTTTTACGAAAATATTTTACGGACTCACGGTCTGATATAGCACGTACGGGTAGAAAAACAAACTGCTTCGTTTTTCAAGAAAGAGATAGGATCTCAGCAAACCAATTTTAGCCACGTCCGTCCGTAGCCTTTCCGTAAGCCAACGAGTCCGTAAGTCTAGGATTATTGCTGCTATTTATAGATGTTTAAAGTATCTCCACTCGTTGGCCGAACCTAGGCTGAAAATCTGTTCGTTTTTCGGCCCGAACGAAACTAGTTTTCGGCCTGGGTACGCCCATTTTCCCACTCGTGTACCCAGGTCGAGTTCCCAAGTTCGGCTAAATTTTGTTAAATATGGGTGAATTTCATTAAGTTGGACGAATATAGGCGGATTACATCAAATTTAAACTAAACCAATACATAATAAACTTAGAAAGGTCGTCGTCGGGGCCTTCGCCGTCCTACATGCCGAGGTTGTTGTAGAACGCCGTGTAGCCGGGGTCGGCTCGGCCGTCATCCTTGTCGTCGTCGTTCGGTGGCTGGTTTTGGCGGGAGCTGCCCTGGCCAGGGTCGCTGTACCTCCATGGCTGGTAGGACGGCTTGCGTCCTCGTCGTCGTCGTCGTCCAGGACGTAGATCGGAGCGCCTTGGTAGGCGAGCTCACGCCCAGACAATGCCCGACGCCGGGCGGCCTGCTCCTCGGCCAGGCCGAGGATGCGCTGCCGCTCTGCCTTCTCCCAGTCCCTCCTGAACCATTCCAAGATATCCAGCGAGGAGGGCTCGACCGGCGGCAGCGGCGGCGTCTGCGGCGCCGTTTCGCGGAGCGACTGCTCCAGCGCCATCTTCAAGACGACGTCTTCGGCCGGCGCCGAGCCTTCTGTCTTGGGCGGCGTAGGTGTAGGTGGCCGGTTGGCGACGCCGTTGTCCGCGGCTCGCCGATGACGATACCGCACGCGCGCGTCCGCGGCGGTGAGCGCGCAGGCGAGACGGCTTCGCGCTTGACTGCCGTCGACGTGCGAAGCGGCGCCATGCCGGAAGAGTGGGACGCCGACGCGGAGGAGGACGAGCTCATGCTCGCCATCCTCCTCGGCGCCCAGTTCGCTGGAGCACGCCGACCCGTCCTGGCCGCCGGCGTCGGGTTGCGCGGGAAGCCGAGCCACGGCGTGTTCCCGCGGTTGATGTGCTCCATCACTGCGGCGAGCGTCCGGCCTGGAGCGCTCCACCACGCCGGCGACCGGCCGAGTTGTTGCGCTTTGGCGGCGACTCGTTCGGCGGCCCGTCGTGGCGGGCGAGCTCCTGTTCGCGCCGCTCCGTGAAGAAGTGCTCCCAGTAGAGGAGGTTGCCGGCGCTCTCCGCTTCGGCGGGGTTGTCCATGCCGCCGATGTACTCTTGTACATCGTACGACAACTCGTCCGACGTGGGCGCCGGCGGCATCCTCAGCTTCCACCCCGGAGGCATCCGCGTGTCCGGCGGCGCCATATACCCGGCCTCGTACAGCATGCGCGCCTCCCAGGTCTGGAGGGTGCCGCGACCGAAGTCGTTCGCTGCAGCGCCGTCGTCTGGGTAGCGCTCGCCCATGGTGAGAGAAGGGGGAAAGGTGAGGGAAGGTTCGCCGGAGTTGGGCTCGTGGGTTGGGGAGCTGTGAGAGAGTGCGAAGATCTCCGACGAGGAGTACGGCTTATAAAGGCCGAGGTGAGCGGCGAGGGCGGGAGGGGTGTAGCGGCGAGGGCGGGAAAAGTGGAAATGATGGGAAGTTAGTGACCGCCGGTCCGTCACGGGAGCCGAGGCGGCGACGGTGGCGCCGTAAATCGGCGACGCGTGGCTGACGCGACGGACAGTTATTGCCCGGCGGTCACTGCGTGGTTCCGAGGATGACGATGACTCGGCTTCCGTCACTGACTCGGCGGGTCCACGCGTCGCTTTAATTTTTTCGCCGATTTCGCTGAGTCCAGCGTTCCCAGGACGTGCCCGGAAACCTGGATTCGGCCTGGATAGTCCGAACCAAAACTGACCCAAATTCAACCGAAAACAGGTCCTTTGATACGCTACTGAACCAGTTTTCGACGTCCGGATCGGACTCGGGCTCGTGTAGACGAGTGGAGATGCTCTTACAGACTACGATAGGAGTACTCCGGACTTTGTTTCTGTATTGCTGCATTTTTTGTCACTCAGACAAAAATCAATTTAATTACAGAAGAATGGCATCGTCAGCTCCGGCGGCCCGTCGGGGACCACTGCGCCTCAGTGACATGGCCGCCCCGTTGATAGCCCTCGACCTCGAACAACGGCGCCCGTCGTTGCTGCCGCCGGGGAGCGGTCGCCTCCTCTAGCCTCTCTTGTCTGACGGTTATTGCCTCGATCTGCTCGAGGGTCTCCATGGCCTCCTCCGCCATTGAGGGCAGGGAGGAGAGGAGGAGGAGGAGGAGGACACTGAAGAGACGGTGGGCGCTCATCGGTCCCCTGGCGGCCGTCCCCCGCCCCCTGATTTTCGGTAATGGGTTCAACCCAAATCCCTCTACAGAGTAGGTACACAAACTCCCTACTTCTGCCCCTTTTACAAATTTCTCTTTCTCCCTGCGGTGATTGCTCAGATTAGATTCAGAATTCTTGTGCTTATGCCTCGGTTGCATTTCATCTCCCTTGATGTTGTATGTTTCAGTTCAGCAGTCAAAGTTTGCAAAACCTTCTGTCAGAATGTCAGATTAAGATCATCTCCAGGAAAAAAAACTACAGACAAACACGGCAAGGAATGTGAAGATATGTAGGAGTAGGACCATATGTTCTCTTGCTTCTTAATTTTACTCTATATCCCCAACTCAACCTTGGACGTATATTGTGATACTCTAAAGATGAGACTCCCAACTGGCGACACAAAATTGATGACATATGCTACGTGCTAACTAATATCCAGAAAACAAAATTCACCTTTGCTTGACTTGGATTTTTTTTTTCTCGATCCCTTGCTTGACTTAGAAATCGTACAGGTGGTTTGGCACCAAACGAATCCTGTGATACTCAAAACCAAATAGCTTTTTTTCTTCCAAAACATATATAATAGTTCTTCCTGGGATATGCAATCATACATCTGACACTGGTCCATATTTTCTTATTATTTCTTCAGACACAGAGGCACATAATATATGTTTTTCTCTGCAGAGACCTAGTTTCTCGGTACATTATAGTTGTTTGGTTCCTGGAACTTTCCATGTCCTACATTCGTTGTTAACACAACTGGCATTTTACAATGAGATATGTCTTGGTTAATTACTATAAGTGTGCTCACATGAATTTCTGCTCATTGTTTATCCCTGCCGTTAAAGCAATTCATATATTTGGATACTTCTGTAGGTACACTTAACAACAGTAATTTAACTACTGTACAAGTATTCTATGTTGAGCAAGGTGATGAAGCAACTTCACCGCAGCAAGAAGCCTAGTGAGCGGTTGACATGGCGGAAGGTCGTTAAATCATTCTCTGTGCCGAAAAAGCAGGCAATTGCAGTCTTACTAGTTTAGCATATTTATTAGATGCTTTATTGTCCAGGTCTAAACTTTTGGTTGCAATATTACTTGGCGAGAAAAAAAATCAAAGAAGGAATATTTTATCCATAAAAAGTGGTGACTACAGTACATTATAATCTTTATTAGTTACAAAATGTTCTAGAAAAAGAAAACCCTTGTAGTCTTCACATCATTTGTGTCTAAAATTTATCCCACTGACAAAAAGGGGATCGGATTCGTGATGATGTTCTGTGCATGTCAATTGGAGCATGTTAAATTTGAGCATTATTGTCCATCCTAGCAAATGCAGTAAACATTTTTTTAATGGCATCACCTCATCACCAAGAACTAATGTAAACATGTATACATTTCAGTAGCATTGTGCAGCAAGTTTAGTTTTTGAATAGTATGAAATCATCAAGCCGGATATCAGTATCTTGTGGTTATGGCTTAAGCTACACCACTTGCCTCCCCTGATTATTTGATCTATGATTAAATTAGCTGTGCTTTGCTACTGCTACAAGTTCATTCATATGTACATTTGAACAAGTTCTTTCTTATTTATTTTGCGGCAAAAAAGTTTTTTACATACATGTCAACAAGTTAATATTTTAAGTTTTAGCAAAAAGAAGGTTCTATTATAAGCAAAAAGACAAAGAAACTATTAGTTATATGTATTTCAATAAAATTTGTAGCAGTCGATAATTCTCATATTGGAAAATAAGAAATTTTCTTTAAACACTTCTTGGTTACTGATCGGGTTAAAAAACAGGCACACACGTCTAGACTTGACTGGAGTGAGTCCTAAAGAGTATATCTAGCTAGATACAGCTAAGAGTAGTGATAAAACTCCACTTCACAGTTTTTCTGCTGAAAGCTTCAATTTCCTTGTTATCTAAAAAGCTTCATCTTCCTTATGTCGAGGTATTAAAATATGTCTTGATTTAGGGGTGGTGTCAGTTGTTGGATTCACCAGCTGGCTAATATACATGCTTAAATCTAATTAATAAAACAATTCATGCCTGCATGGTTCTTACCCTGACGATATGTACTTAATTAAAACCAGTACAGCTCATCTTCCGGTGTCGGTCACATGCATGCACGCATCCTGAAGACGTCTGACTTTCTGATCGTTCAGACATTGCTAGCCAGTTGAGGTTAGATCTAGCATCATTTGTGGAAATAGCACGTGGATGGATCAGTTCACGATGTGCGAGCCGATATAGTTATAGAGACTAAGCGAAACTACACAACAAGTTCACGATAGGTCAGTTCAGGATATGGAGTTAGCGAACTTGTTTCCCTTTGTCTTGTAGATATACAGTGCCCTGTACTTGTTAGCCCTTCACCAGTACAAGTTGCTCCAGAGCAGGACCCAACATCCATCCATCTTGAAGGTAATTTTGGACCCCTCTGTTTACCTTGCTTTGCTAGCATCTATTGATCTGGGTGGCCTAAGCTTGCCTACTTTTGTTCCTCATGTAATTGTGTTGGCATTCTAGTGCTGCGCTTTCCCTTCTGTTTTGTTGGTAATTTTCAGTTGGCTCCAACAGGTGGTAAGGATGATATTTGGTTTATCTTTATTACAGAAAAACGCAGCCAAAATGGCGATGGTCCTGGATGCTTTTGCATCCTACGTGCAAAGCATGCTGACAGAGATGGTGAGCGAAGAGGTGCACATGCTGCTTGGAGTCAGAGAAGAGATCGAAAAGATGGATGTCAAGCTTAAGGACCTCAAGAACTTTCTTGCCGATGCTGATAGGAGAAACATCACCGACAAGAGCGTGCAAGAGTGGGTGGGGCAGCTCAAGCGCGCCATGTACGAAGCCACTGATATCCTTGACCTATGCCAGCTCAAGGCCATGGAACAGGGTCCATCCGCTCGAGACTTGGGGTGCTTCAACCCCTTGCTCTTCTGCATGCGGAACCCTGCCCATGCCCACGATATCGGCACCCGCATCAAGGCGCTCAACAAGACGCTCAACACCATTAAAGAGCGAAGTGCTGCTTTCAGCTTCATCAATCTTGGTCCCTACAAGGACCGTAGCACTAGGGTGGATTCCTCTCGTGCTGATAATCCCAGCCGTGAGACAGCAGGAGAGTTTGACCGGTTGGGTGTAGTCGGGGAGAAGATTAAAGAAGACTCGAAAGCGCTCGTTGAGACCATGCTGACTGAAGAAGAGGGCAACACCAATATCATGGTGGCTGCCATTGTTGGCGTCGGCGGGATCGGTAAGACCACTCTTGCCCAGAAGGTCTTCAACGACGAAACCATGAATGCCGAGTTTGACAAGAAGATATGGTTAAGCATCAACCAGAACTTCGACAAGGTTGAGCTGATCAAGACAATCATCACCCTTGCTGGAGGAGAGCATGGTGGTGGAACAGTCTTAGCTGTACTTCAGCCAATCCTTAATACTGCCTTGATAGGGAAGAAGCTATTGTTGGTTCTAGATGATGTGTGGAGCCACAAAGCATGGAGTGATGTGCTTGAAACACCGTTAGCTAATGTGGTGGCTCGAGGTAGCCGAGTTCTTGTCACTACAAGAGATAAAAGAGTTGCCCAAGGGATGAAAGCCGTGCGTCCCTATCACCACATCGACAAATTAGGGGAGGAGGATGCCTGGTCATTGCTCAAGAAACAGGTACATACCTAAAATCCATGCATCTTGAATAACCGGTAGTTCTGTTCTTTTGGAATAGGGATAATAATAATTGGACACATTCGGTTATGTTTTCTGTATATTACAAGATGGAACAGTAGAACACATGGACACTATACTTTTCAGACCACACATGGGGCACACTACCTAGGCATTGGATCGACGACGGTTGATAACCTCGCTCCCACAAGGCCACAATACTAGACCCCATGCTCATATTTTCATTCATGTATCTTTTCACTACTAGATTGAATTGTATCTTCTGTTTGTCATTTCATAAACTTGGACTAGTGTCGCCCGAAAGAATCTTATACTTCTTGAAAGTTAAATTTGAAATATATGTAGTCACCACCTGAAATACAAGTCCTAACGAAACAAATAATTAAGAATATAGTATAAATGCAACAAACTGGCAAGGTGGTGTTGAGCTTCCACCATGCATTTATGCTCACAAATACATGGTCAATCCATTCTAAAGAAAATATAAAAAAGGGTCAATCGATGGGCAAAAATTATATTGTGTTTGGCCTCGAAACTCAGGTTAAACGCTATGGTACTAGCGCTGTCATATGGGAAAACTGTAATTGGTAGAGCAATGCTGAAATGTTCCTAGGCCTAATCAGGCACAACCAACCTGACCGGTGATCTTTTAGCGCAAACTCTGCTAAAAATAAGTTTTTGATATCGACAATATTTTTAGATGCTACTTATTTTATTTTTTTAACAATTTTGCTAATTCTTAGATAACTGATTGCAATCTCAGTCATTTTTGTAACTAAGTTGCATATCTTTTGATGTTGTTGCACATGTTCGGAAGGTACCACGTTGTCTGTACAAGTTGAGATAGTTATTTCTCCTCGTTTTCAGTCTTATTTCTATTAGGGTCAATTTAAACCAATGATTTCTAATACATTATAGGTTTTGCATTTTTATTTTTATTTCTTGTTTCTTATTTTTTTACTTCTGTTCATGCACTTTTGAGGCTAAAGGAAAACAACCAAGTCAGACCCAAATACAGTAGATATTATAAGTGCATGTAAGAGATCAGCCCACTAGTGGCTCATGTAAAGGAACTAAAACCATAAGAAAAAATGATATTGACAACCATTTGATGGAAATCTAAAGGCTAGCGAAAAAGTGACTTAGGTTCATAAAAATTTATGCAGTTTACCAATGTGCAAACCCAAAATTTGAACCTTGACCTAGCTTTAAAACAATTTCTTACTAATAAGCTTAATAAGAAGCAGGACATTAATAACATAAAGATAAACAACTGACAACATATAGGAAGCCATGTAGTTCGAAAATTCAAACCATCGTACTTCACAATGATATCTTGAAAACAAAAACTTATTATTCTATGAAAATATGAGAAGAATTGAACAAATCGAGATGAAAATAATGGGACAAATCATGCATATTGCTGGATGTACGACAGTGCACCTCCTTAAACATGTGTTGAAGTCCCTGTGCACATGAATTTGATATTTATACTATAAATATGTTCTGCTTACTTGGAAAACTAGGTTATAAAATGCATATATAGAGATAATTCAAACCTATAAAAACCTACTACTGACTTTTTTCTAGAGAATGAATATATTTATTGTAATATCTGCCCGCACAATTAAGCGTGTATTTTGTTTGTCACTGTAGATCAATGATAGATTAAACTAAGAATGGAAGTATTCTGGTTAGGGTGAGCATGTTATGATCTTAGTTATTCACGTGCTAGGTATCCTGGTTGACAACAATGACCCTTATTACCGATTCATCTATTTCAAAATTCAGTTTAGGTAGTACATTAACTAGACTTTCAGTAGTTTTGTTTTCTTCATGAGCTTACTATTGACTAAAATTGGATTGACACTATATGCTGAGAAACCGCTATTTTTTCAAGGCAAACCGTTCCTTATGGACTATTCATTAAAACTTCTTGCAGATAGTCTCAAGTGAGGCAGATGAACGTGAGATTGATATGCTCAAGGATATTGGGTTGCAGGTTGTAGCAAAATGTGATGGTTTGCCTCTTGCTATCAAAGTAATGGGAGGACTCTTGTGTCAGAGAGACAGAAAACACCGTGAGTGGGAGATTATTCTGAATGATTCTATATGGTCAGCATCTGAAATGCCCAAAGAGCTAAACCAGGCAGTACATCTGAGCTATGAAGATTTGCCTTCTTGCATCAAACAATGCTTTTTGTACTACTCGTTGCTACCTAAAGCTAGAGTGTTCTATAGTAGCAACATCATTGGCATGTGGATTAGTGAAGGATTTATTCACGGACACTCAGATGACTTAGAAGACTTAGGAAGCAAGTACTATAAGGAGCTGGTAGTTAGGAACCTTATAGAGCCAAATACAAATTACGTTGATCAATGTGTTTGCAGCATGCATGATGTTGTTCGCTCATTTGGTCAACTTGTGGCTAGAGATGAGGCACTTGCAGCTCACAGTGGAGAAACTGATCTTGTTAGTAAACCTAGTGCACTTAAGTTTCTTCGGTTATCCCTAGAAAGCGAAGCATCAGAGTCAGATGGTTTAGACTGGAGTTCTTTACAAGCACAAACGACTTTGAGAACACTAATATCAGTTGGCCATATAAATATGAAACCTGGAGACTTGGTGGTCCATTTTCCATGTTTAAGGACTCTAGATACAGATTCTACAGGTGTGGTTGCATTGGCTGAATCTTTGCATGAATTCAAGCACCTGAGGTACTTGTCCTTGCAGAACTCTGATATATCTTCTCTGCCAGATACCATTGGAAAGATGAAATTCTTGCAGTACATTAGCCTCAGAGGAAGCCAACTGTTTGTGAAACTTCCTGATAGCATTGTAAATTTAAGGCAGCTAAGGTATCTTAACTTCAATAAAACAAGCATATATGTCATACCTAGGGGGTTCTGTGTTCTGACAAATTTGAGGATAGTACATGGCTTTCCAGCCCTCGAGGATGGTGATTGGTGCAGTTTGGAAGAGTTGGGCCCCCTCTCTCAGCTAAGTGAACTTGGGCTACAGGGATTGGAGAATGTAACTTCGCCATTGTCTGCAGAAAAGGCAAAGCTTGGTGAGAAGGTGCATCTTACCGACTTATACTTAACTTGTCGTAGTAGATTGGGACATGATGGGCTGATTGAAGAGGAAGGTATTATCTCTGATGAAGAGCAACAACAAATTGAGAGGGTGTTCGATGAGCTCTGCCCTCCACCAAGTTTAGATCATCTTTTTGTCCATGGTTATTTTGGCCGACGGCTCCCAAGGTGGATGATGTCATCATCAGCTCTGCCCCTCAAGAGCTTGAAAATTCTGTTCGCAGACGACCTGGCTTGCTGCACACAACTTCCTGACGGCTTGTGTCAGCTCCCCTATTTGGAGTTCCTTCAGATCCGTCGTGCTCCATCCATTAAGCATGTTGGACCTGAATTTCTGCAATCCCGCGATCACCAGAGTTATCATCACTCTCAGGGGGTGGCTGCGTTTCCAAGATTGCAGAAGATGTGTTTACTGGCAATGGTGGAATGGGAAGAATGGGAGTGGGAGGAGCATGTGCAAGCCTTTTCTGTCCTATGGGAGCTTACGCTATGGGGCTGCAAATTGAGGCGTCTTCCTCTTGGCCTTGCCTCCCAGGCAAGGGCTTTGAGTGTATTATCCATAAAATATGTCCAGGGTCTCATATCTCTAGAGAACTTTGCATCTCTGGTTGAGGTGGAAGTGATTCTAAACCTCGACTTGGAGAAAATCACTAATCTCCCCAGATTGCAGAAGCTTACCATCTTTGGCTGCCGAAAGCTGAAGGTACTGGAGGGTGTTCCTGGACTCCAGAGGTTTGTGCTCAACGATAGCGACATGGAAACTCTCCCAGAATACATGGGAATTAATATAAACCCAAGGCATTTGGAGCTATACTGTAGCTTAGCGTTGCTAACTTCCATCGCCGCAGGACAATCTGGCCCTGAGTGGGACAAGTTCAGCCATGTTGAGCATGTCAAGGCATATGCACCTGAAGGAGATAATCCAAGGAAATGGTATGTCTCGTACACAGCTAACCCCTACAACTTGGATACAAACGTCAGCCGTTCTTTCATGTCTAAAGGTAAATTGACATTGCTCGTTCATCTTTAACTTGTCTGTTTTGCTCTGTTTCTGTTTATTTTTTGTTTTATTTGAAATCGACCTCGCATTCTTGTGTAATATTTTGAATCGGCCCTTCTGGAATAGAACAACAAAACTATGGTAATAATGTCAACATAGATATGTGAGTAGCTTTTTCTCTAAAGAAAATAGACGGCAGGCTTTTTATCGTTTTTAATGGTTATATGTTGAACAATGACCAATGCTATTCTAATTTCGATGGACTCCATCTTATGTTATATCTGTTATTATCACTTGTACCCCCTAGGTTACATCCAAATTAAAAATTAACAGTAAATATATATTTATTAAAGATCATATCGGATTTCTGGATATCACTATGTTAATGTGTCACAGTTGAACTCTTGCCCTGCAAGTTATGGATTATGTAACCACTTTTATGTTTTCTTATCATGCAGGAACCTTATCTTCTTTTGAGGACGAGCAAAGATTTGAGTCTGTCTTCAAAATAACAAGAAAAACCTTTAGCTACATCTGCAGCTTGGTGAAGGTGCCATCACTGGAAGATATTGACAGCTACACTTTTGTTGAGGGTAGGGTGCTGTCTTTAGAAGACCGAGTTGCCATTGCTCTTAGAAGGCTGCACTCCAGTGAGCCAACACAGACCTTGGGATCTTCATTTGGTGTGAACGAGTCAACCATTTTGTTGGTAACGGAAAGGTTCGTTGATGCTGTGTGCATGCGAGCAATGCACCACGTTTGCTGGCCAGACTCAAGTAAAATGGATAAGGTCAAATCCATGTTTGACAAGATCCATAATATGCATAACTGTTGTGGTGTTATCTGTAGAACTCACATCCCATCTGGAAACTACGACCATGAGAAGAATGACAGGACCCTGATGCAAGTTGTGGTTGACACAGAGATGAGGTTCATGAACATTTGGTTTGGACCGGCAGGTAGCATGAACCAATTAAGCACTTCGCAGGACTCTAAACTCTTCAAGGATTGCGAGAGAGGTGCTTTGTTGAATGGCAGCAAGCTGAAGGTAGCATTAGATGGATCAGAAGTCGGGGAGTACATAATTGGTGATGCAGGATACCCTCTTCTCCCCTGGATACTCACACCGTATGATGAAGAAGACCTTTCGGACTCCAAGGCGGAGTTCAATAGGAGACACTCCGCAGCCACAGTCTGTGCGCGTCAGGCATTGGCAAGGTTCCAAGACACATGGAAGTACCTGCAGGGACAAACATCATGTCCAGTCAATACGAACAATCTGGAAGACATAACCTATGCCTGCTGCATATTGCATAACATAGTCATAGATATGCAGGATGATGCAGCCATGCCGAGCTCTGATGCTAAGGATTGGAATTACCATCAGCAAGTGCGCCAGTTAGAAAATGAGGACCCTGTAAGGGCAAGGGATATGTTGTCGCAACACTTCTTGACCACAAAGTCATCTCGATCGGGAGGTGAATTAACACAACTTTCACATCTTAGTTTGTTCGTTTGGTTTGTGCTGTCCACTAATTTGTCATATTGATCTGCTCTTGTTGTGTCCATCCTTCATCAGCTGCTTCAGGCTCAGGGCTCTGGCAATGGATCCGGGGACTAGTTGGGTGAGGACAACATGAATTGGGGTCCGAGGTGTTTTTCAGGTTTGGCCATCCGTTTGGCAAGACAAGTGTAGTGTAGTCTTTACTTCATATATGTGCGATAGAAAGCTTGTATATGTGTTAAAAAAACAGGTAATGTAGCTTAGCTGTATGGAGAGTATCTATGATTTCCATCCATCAGCTGATGCAAACTGAGGAATTTGCAAAAAATGTTCATGGTAATTGTTTATGGAAGGCATTATAAGGCGGTATCATGGAGAAGGCTTTGTTTTCGTACTGAGCTGCGAAAATGGCTATGCTCACAGGTTTCGAGTCTCCCTGCCTTGGGCACTCAGACTCCAGGCGGAGTTCAGTAGGAGACACTAGGAAGCCACAACTTAATCTTTCTTAAACTTCACATGCTTAGTCAGCCTAGTGGATGCAGAGGAGGACTATGAAGAAAAGGAACAAGAAGCACAGACGAGAACCACAAAGGAAGAGAAACAATGATAGGGTACACCTTTGAGTCTTCTCTAGCTGCTAGGGCTGGAGGCGTGGAGGTGGGGTGGAGCGGCCGTTGCGCGTTCTGGCTGACGCTGGTATGTGCTCGGCTATGCAGTAGACGTGTTGGTGACTGGAGCCTCCTCTGCATCGTTCGGTCGCTGGCGCCGGTGCACACTGAACTTCCGTCGCTGCCGCCGGCTCGCGCTGAACGAGCTGATGAAGATGCTCGTAGGCGCGGTGAGCCTGCTCTGCACCCTGCGTGTGCTCACGCTCGCGCTGGAGGTCGCTCACAATCCTTCTAATTGTCCCGCTAGATTGGCTCTTAGTTCTTCCACGCGTTGAGGACAAACAGCGGCACGAGCTCAAAGTCCCTGATAATTTGGCAACTGTGTCTAATTAATCTGGCATTTGTAGCTAATTAACCTGATAATTGTTTTTTTAAGGACGTAGTAGTTTAACAATAGATGTGGCAATCGTGGCTAACTAATACGGCAATCACGGTATGTGGCATTTGTGAAAAATTAATTCTGGTAATTGATTTGTCAAAGAACGAACATGGTAGTTTACGAAACATGGCTAATTAATCCGGCAATTACGGTCAATTCATCTGATAACCATGGTTAATTAACCTGGTAATCTTGAAAATCGTGACTTATTAATAATCTGGTAATTATGACTATAGTTAATCTGGTAGGTGTTTGCTTGGAGCCTACAGGACAGGCTCAGTTATTAGGTGGCATCTGCAAGCAGGGGGTGTGCGAATTCGCTGCTCCATCCACGAGAACGGGACACCTACGCGAGGTCAGAACGAGTTTTGACTATACAAGCGGCTTCTTTATCCGGAACTGCATGTACGCATAATCTAAAAGTATAATTGGGAAGACCCCTGGCTTGATCCTCAGCAATTAGTCACTCTGAGCCATTCGATCGAGCTCCAGGAGCAGATCCGGTCCGTCCATTCACCTCTTGACGTTTTTGCCCAAGTCGATAGATCTGCTGTATGCACCCCTAATTGCACACCGATACGCCTGCATATACACTATTACTGTGCTAATTTTTCCCGGCAGCGCTGAAAATAACTTGGGCCCATACGTTGGCCTCACAGGTAATGTTTATCATGCTCTTTTTTGGGTGTTGCCGGTCTGGACAGGGGCAAATCCCAATCCCCTCCCGTGCTGCAAACTCGTGCCCCTCCCATCTCCTCCTGCTCTCGTACGTCTCCTCCCGCTCCAACGGCAAACCCTAGCCGCCTGTCCGCCCCTCCCCTTCCTGCCCCTCCTCTTCCTTCTCTTCCATAGCTGCGGGCAGCAGCCGCCGTTGCACCGCCGCATCCACCCTCCTCCTACTCCTTGGCTCCCACCTGGATTGCCTCCCCTTTGCTGCAAGCCTGTGAGGAGGAACATCGGAGGGCGCCGCCGCGCTGTACGGAGGGGAGAGCCAGATGGCCGTCGTCGCCGGGAGGAGCTGCAGACCGCCCCTGCTTGTCGGCCGCTCTCCGTCTCTCCCTTATGCATTCTGGTACTCCCTCTTTCTGCCACCCTCGTACTCCCGCCTCTTCTCCTAATTTTGTTTACCTCCATGCCATGGTTGTCCTCGCTCAAAGGATTGGAGGGGAAAAGGTGGAGGTCATCGGGAGATGGGTTGGCAGTTGGGATTCCCTCATCTGCAAGTCGTTGGTGAGACAAATTCCCATATCCTAGATAATTTATTCATGTTTAGGCCATGATCCATCTTTTTACTCCCAAGACAATGGTGGGATTTTCCAATTGATCATATGCAATTCTTTCGATATTTGGTACTAACGATTGCAGGTTTGGGGAGACTGGAAAATTACCGAATTACTCTGATTGTTTAAGGATTTTGGGGCGGCGGCGGGGTCGAGGTGTTCTCGCTGGTCAGCCACACCCTTTTGGACCCTGCATAAATCATAGAGAAGGTAATATACCATTATTCAACAATGATGTTCATTTCTTGATAGAATGTTTGCAGTGCTTAGGCGATTTTTTTCTGTCGAATGTCAAATCTAAAGAATGGAGGCCGGCCACCATTGACGTACCAACCATTGACGTACATGTCGATGTGTGGGAGGGCTGTCTGTCCACCATTTGATGATACTGAAACAGTTGTAATTATGACACGAAGAGAGACCATAATTTATCTCTGCCCTCTCTTGTTAATTCGGAAATACTTCTGACACGAAGATGTGTCCTGGTTTATTGGTCTAACCTGTCGTAATTTTCTCTTGTAGGTGCATCTATATGAGAACCTTCTCAGCGGATGTTAAATGATCGAGTCTCCATAAGTACTTGATGTTCAGTTGAAAAGTTTTAATGTCATATTTCAACTAAAACTTAGCTGCGACATGCTGACATTTCATTAAAACATCTGGCTGATTATAGAGACTATGATCAGGTTGCTGCCATGTGCAGTGGAGCATTTAAATCCTGTTTAGCTGATAGTGTCTTCTTTGAAGGACTCACGAGTTTTCCCGGTAGTACTTCTGAAGTTTTGTTATTTCAGCAAATATTTTTTAGCTGGGCTTCAGCATACGTTTGATCCATTGTTATGGATATTAACGAGCAAATGAACTATTAACTGTACCAATATAAGTAGGTTGACTGTCATTCGTTCTAATTTTATAGCAGGGTAGTCAATCAGTGAAATGCCCACCTCATGGAGCTTATCATCCGAGGAGCATGTGGCACATGGAAGATCATTGTTTCAGATTCTGTTACTTTCTATGGTCCATGATGCCGGCTGAAGTTCATCTACGAGCATACGCTTTTTTATTTTCCTATCTATTTGATCGGTGAGTTGATTAATTGTATGTATGCTAGTGTGAAAGAGGAAGCTAGACATCAGCCATCAGGGTGTACATTTCAAAAGGTTTCATGGATAATACCGAATCGAGACATTTTCTCGAGGCAAAGCAGGTGAGAATCCTTCACATATTATTTGCGTCCTTAATTCATGTGAAGTTGTATGGAGATTACATCTCATTGCAATGTCCCTAGCTGTACCGTGCCCCCTATGTTTTTTTGGCAAACAACCATACATACTATTAAATTTCCTATTTGAATTTGTGGTTTCATCTACTAGATGCGTTCTATGTACAAATACTATAGGCATTTGCAGGCTTGAGCTATGTGTAATCTGGAAAGTTTCAGCTTCTAGCTGCTTGTATACTTTAGAAGTAACTTATTTAATAAAATTAAATGCTTGCTGAAATATGGAATTGTATTTGGTTTTAGAATTGTATTGATACTTCTATCGATATGGATTTTTATTGGTTTTATTTTCTTGTTTATTGCCCTAGCAAATTTTGTAATGCTCTTTTTAGAAAACAATAATATATATTCAAAATTTTCCTTATAATATATTTTCAGGTTTTTCTTTATAAGAGACTTTGGTACTTGGTGGTTCTGAAGAGTTTTATGGTTCTGAAGCTGGCATGACTGCTCCTCTATACAATTCGGTTTTCTGGATTTCTTATTACCGTATACAAGAAGCATATGTGGTGCACTAGGCGTAATTATGCATGAAACTATTAATGAAAGTGATGTTAATATTATCGTTAAGGAATTCACACAAAGCTTCAGGTATTTGGTTACATGTTGTAGTCAACTTGTTAATGGTATTGCTTTAGGCCAGAATAGCTGAAGTGAACAATCGGCAATAGCCACTATAACATATTATGTCTTCTATTTATCATCTATTTACACGTATTTTATTCTACCCCTTTGTAGCTTGCCTGATGTTGCAGTCTGCGTTGACAATAGCCACTATAACATATTAGCTTAGGCTTGAAGAATTTATTTATGTACTCTTTGTATTTTCTTAATCCTAAAATAGTAGTTCATTTTACTTGATTTCTCTACTGCCCTATCTATCTTCTCAGTTATGTAAAAATATTTCATTGTGCTTAATTTCTCTACTCCCCATCTATCCTTATAGAAAATAAGATTTCTTTTTATCAGCTCTAAAATGCTCTTCGACTGCACAATCGATGGTCAATTACACTATACCTCACCTGGAAAAATGTTGCTTTGCTTTATTCCACTCTGTTTTTAAGAACAGTTAATACACCTCCCAAATCCCATCAACCTGCCCCTTGTCATTGTACCAAAGGGTCTAATGTATTAAAGGTGAGCTTTCTCAATCATTCAATGGACTCTTTGCACATATCATATACAATAAGTGTAACCTTTTAATTTTTTTGATAGATATATAATTATGGAGACATGGCTACAAGTTGGCAGTCAGAGTTGTTTCAGTTGTACTTTCCTCTGTTCCAAATTTAAAGGATTTAACTTTGCTTTGATTCATATCAGTTATGTGTATCAAAGGGATAGACAGTCCGAATCAGTAGACATGTCAATTTGGAATCAAGAATGATCACTAAGCATTTGGATATGGCATTGTCAACAATGGGGCATTATCTGTATAGACTAAAAATAGGGTACATAAGCTCAATTGGTCCACTTAATTTACTAACTTCGTCCTCCATCTATTGTCTCTGATGCAGCTCACGGGCATCTTGAGTTGTTGGCGTTGGGAACGACTGACCTAAACAAGGGGAGGTGCATTGAATTGGTCCAACACTGATCCGTGGACTCCCTATATCATTATCTGGCACGTATGGTAATAATATGATTGATTCATGTAGGCTGTAGCTAGCGTTCCTAATGATTGATTATGTTTGATTTTATTGCATATGTGGAGTAGAGAATCTCCTCTATTATTTTGATACTTCATTCTTTAGAGTGTGCTGCTATATGTGTTATACTAAATAAAATGACACTGTTGGCATGAAAATTGGGACTTTTTTTCTACATAGTCATCCATACTAATGTCAGAACTGGTGTGTCTTTACTGTACAGAACACAAAGATGTTTTTTCAGTATAAACTTTTTACAGAGACCAAATCATGTTTACTTGTTATATATTGAACTCCTACTGAAAACTTAACTTGGGTTCTCTATGGCCGAACTCTTTCTAGAAGTGTGTTTTGAATCTGTCAAAATAAAGAAATTTTTGTTCCAACTCCACCTATAGGCTGTTTAGGTAAAAGCATCAAAGATTTTATGTAGTCCATCACTTAGGATGTTCTAAGGTCTTGCTTCCTTTTCTGCATATATATTTATAATATGAGTTATCTGACTTACAAGGAGGATTTCTACCTATACATATGGGAGTGGTTTTGAAAAGGAGGTTGTTATGTTTCATGAATCACATAAGTAGTATGGTGCCGAACAAAAAATGAAGTAACTTTACTGATGTTTAGGAGTTCGCCTTTTTCCAGTTACCTTCCTTAGAGGCTGGAAACTTGGAGGCATGCAGTCTTGGAAAACGGCCCGTTGAGCTTCATGATGGTATGATTCCCTTCCTTTTTTCTACATGAGTCAACAACCTCTGCAATCAAAATTAATGTTTAGAAAAATAGCTAGGCAGAAAAGCAAATAATTTTGATTACACATGCATCCTTAGTAAGATACTGTTATATGTGTTGTCCAAATAGAACTTCCATGTTTTGCTTATACAAACCAAACAGAAACTCATAAATACTTGTCTACAAATACTTTCCACACAAAAAACTAGGAAAATAAATAGTATCCTAGAGATGAATTATGCAAGCTTCATGAAGAAGCTAGAGCGATCCCCTCCTCTAGACTAGCTTCAAAACTATAAATGAATGATGTATGAGACCTATTTTGGTTGCATGTCAATGAATAGTAGTGAACATCACTCACCTTCTGCTTGAATCATTTAGCTGCCCATAATCTTCACCACCATTTGCTAAAAGTCATGATTCCTTGCTTGATTTTCTTTTGAACCCAGTTGCATATTTGCATATTGTCCATGCCTGATTTTACTCGTGTTGTGAGCCTGTGACAGAAATGCAAGCAAAGCAGAGAGAGTGTGTTTGTGTGTCTATATCGAGTATGTCAGTGATGAGCCATCCATAGCTCCGTGCTTCAGGAAGTTGGCCCTCACCATCGTGTGCAGACGGTTGCTATTCTTGGGGATCCACTGTCGAGTTGCCGAATGCCATCATGGTCATCCAAGCGGGTGGAGGAGGAAGATGGGAACTATTGACATGGGCAGCGACCGGGGTCGCGCCGTGGTGTGGGAAACACATCAGCAGCTCGGAGACGAGTCCGGGAGGCCCATCCCTAGGAGGCAACCACGAGCTAGGGAAGACTAGCGAGGCAGCGCAGGCAGGCCATGGTGGCACCGTCGAGCTCCATGGATGCCGAGGCACCACCGAATGAAGGGTTTCAAGGCATAGTAAATCAAAAATTTCTACGGATGCGAACAGAGGGAAAGCCAAGATCTAATCTAGGAGATGCAAACAACGAGAGAGATTGCATTAGATCTTCATACCCTTGAAGATTCGCACAGCGGAACGTTCGTCAGAACGTGGGTGATGTAGTCGTACTCGCTTCTCCTCCTCGCGATCCGATCCGATCCGATCTAGCAACACAAGTGGCGGTGCCTCCGTGAGATGCACACGTGCAGCACCTCGACGTCTCCTCCTTCCTCAGACCAGCAAGTATGGTGGAGAGATAGATTGGATCTACAACACGACAGCGTGGTGTATATGGTGGAGAATTTCTACAGTAGGGCTTTGCCTACAAACAGTCGGGAGGGAGAGAGGAAAGCTAGCAAGGCGGCTAGGGTTTGGAGGAGAGGTGTAGGGGTTTGGTGCGCCCCCACCCCTCTTTATATAGAGGGGGGGCGCAGCCCTAGCCCCTCCCCCAAGCCCAAAGGATAAGGAGTGGGGGGCATGGACTCTCCCGTCTTCTAGAAACCCTATCTCTAGTTTAAACGATTTAAACTCTCTAGGATCGGCTGGGCCCTATGGGGCCTTGTGCCCCTGGCCCAATGCGGCCAGGACACTCCCTCATAGGCCCATGCCCCCTCCCGGAAGGTGGGTGTAACACCCTCAGAATCGACCCTGTGCAAGTTTCAGCGCTTCCCGCCAAACCCGCATAGAAACGATTCAAAGGTGCCCACCAGGCACTTGCGTGCGGGTGGAAAAGGAAGTAATAACATTACACAACAGTCCTCGATGGGACCCACAGAACAGATATATATACAACACGACTCCATGAGTCAAGAATACAGATATACAGAACAAAGATCCAAATCACCTTGAAAACGATAGAGCGTCCGACTACGGACAAGATGCAAATGGGGATAAGAGCCCTGAAGAATAACCAATGGCGTCCATAACCCTGCCCAGGCCAAGCCGGAAGGGTAACCCTGCTAACGACGTCGATCTCAAAACCTGCTTAAACAAAAGGGGTGCCGGCAAAGGGCAAAGGAAAAAGAGGAGCGTCAGTACTGAGGCCAGTACACGGCGAGGCTAGAATTCGGTGGTCCTCGCCTACATAGGTATGGTGGACTGAAGCGGCAGCGACAGCATGCACTAAACAACCTATAGAGACTCGGTACATCTGGCGGCTATCAGAGAGGGGTAAGAAAGACCTATTCGGATCCAACCTGATACTACCACCAAACATACCCATCCTGGTGTTTCCCCCTCGAGACCAAACGAGGAAGTCAACCGAGGAACTCACACCGTTGGTAGTTTTATTTATTCAGTTATCGTTGCAGCAATTACTAGTCAGGTATAGATAGTCATCCTGATAAAATAAGCAGTGGGCACTTTTAGTTAATCATTCCGTTGTAGTTGCAACACTTACTAGTCAGATACAATTAGCATGAGATATCCCAAAACCCAGCAGTTGTTGGTACTTTTATTTAGCCATTCAGTTGTAGTTGCAATACTTACTAGTCAGGTACAAGGGTAGCAAGCGACAACCCAAACAAGCAGTTGTTGGCAGTTTTATTTAGCCATTCCATTATAGTGAAGCTGATTACTAGTCATTATAAAGTCAAATTTATAACACTACTTTAGTTATAGTTGTCTATGATCGAGATACTGTGCTCCAAGTCGTCCATAACCGCGGACACGGCTTTCAGAAAGTTTTACCCTGCAGGGGTGCACAAATAGCAACACACACTCGATCAACCTCGGAAAAACCAAATCAAAACCCAACGAGGCCTTCAAGACAAAGCAATCACAAGATTCAGAAATATTTCAGGGGGCCACCCCATTAAGTATACCCGCAACGAGTTAGCTGACTTCGAGACGGACTCAAGGTTTGTGGGGCCGGCTGTAAATGACTGGGAACCCAAAAACTGGGCTTGTCGATACCGCGTAAACGGGTCACGATCCTAAACAGTACAGGTGATCCTCCCACAATTTAAATAAAGCAGTAAAGCATGGCATAAGTAAAGGATAGTAAATAAAACCTCAAACTAGTTTGTGGCCCCAAGAAATAAGAATGAATTAAGCTCTGGCTCAGGGGGGTCCCATAATCCTCCCGGATGTGGATAGCGCGAATATTCAAGGAACAGGTATCAAGTACTCGGGGTTCTACGGGACACAAGTGGACGGTTAACAACCAAATAACATCTATTGCCCACCTGTGCCTCTGCTTACTTACTTCAATTTTAGTTGTTAAACAGTAATTAAAGTAAACGATAATTAAAGCCATGATCATCTCCAACATTAAACACGCGGCAATACTCCAACAACTGTGGTACTTGACGACACGCAACAGCACTTGAGCAAGCGACTACGACGCGCAGGTCCAACTATCTACCAAACAACAGGTAATAGGAGGTGTCCAAGGCAATATAAGGCTGCAAGGGATTTCACGGGTACGAAAACTAGAGCATCGCAACACAGATAGCAATAGATCAACAGGAGGGAATAAATACTATAAAAGTAAGATAGGTAGAAAGGGGGAGATGCTCGCCTGAAAACATTGCCGAAGGTTCATCCGAAGATCGGGTCGACACTCGCATCAACTCATCGGCCTAATCCGCAAAGAAGCAAAACACTAGAAGAAACACCGGATGCACTATTTAATACTACGGCAAAAGATCGGCATGATGCATGTATGATGTAGGTCATGACAGAGATGCGATGCAATTAGGTCATATTAAGCGGAACCGGGGGTCCCGACAATTATTTAGGTGGTTCATGTTGTTTAGATGCACCGCAATTTAAATGTTGTAATAACAGGGCAAGATAAGTTACCGGTTCGCTACACAAATTTATATGGGACCAATATAAGACTAGATTGTCCGCATATGGCCTTCATATTAATTGTTAGGTGATTCGACAAAATACCCTCCAAACCACAATATGTATGCAATAATTCTCAATTAATATGCAACAAGTGATAATATCATTTTATAAAATAGGGCTTCGAGAAAAAGGGGTCGCAGATGGAGGTTCGGCGATCTTGGCTCCAGGGGTTTGGTTCGGTCTCGACGCCGGGATTGGTCTTTGGATCAGGGCTTCGGGGTATCGGCGAGGTTCGGTCTTCGGTTCCTCGAACTCTAGGATCAGGGTTCCCTCTTGGCGATATCGTCACCCTTGAGGAAGATCTTGATGTTCGACGCCAGTGTCCCGCAAGCATCATCTCATAATCCTTCGGGTTTCTAGTCACACGTCAGACTTGTCCGCCAGATGGCGATGAAGGTTTTGCCGAGAAGGATTTGATGACTGCACAGTACTAGGAAGCTTCAACACTCCACCAGAACACTGGGTACCAACAGAGACAGCAAAACCGCAAACAGTGAACACATCGGCAAAAGACCAAAACTGTGTGGCACTTGAACATGAGGTGTGCTAGAACTAGCACAGGGTAGCACCTTCCTTCGCGGGGCAGAACTTGAGCAGCCGTGCTGGGGTGGCGATTGTACCACGGCGACGAGGCAGCAGCCGGAAGGAGGCAAGCACAAGCACGAGCGACGACGAGGGGAGCGCGGAGCCCAAGGCGGCTGTCGACGGGGCTCGTAGGTGCGGTAGGGAGGGGCTCGAGCGAAGTTCTCCCACGGCGGCGGTTGGAGGAGGAGCAGCGGACGAGGGCGGACAAGGTCGCTGGGCGGCCGGAGGCGGGCTTCGCGAGAGCGACCGCGGAGCTTGGCGACAGGGAGGAGGCCCGCAACATGGCGGTCGAGCTCGAGGAGGCGCGGAGACAGGGACGCGCACGGGCGACCGAAGAGAGGAGACGGCGGGGAGGGGGTCACGCGGCGGCTCGCGAGGAGAGGCAGAGCGGCGACGAGCGCGGAAGACGAGGGAGAAGGCGCCGAGCTCGCGGCGGCGCTGGGGATCCGGCGAGGGGAGCGAGAGCGGTTGGTGGCGAGGGTGCCGACGCGGGGGAGGGGGAAAGAGAGCGGGGGTGTGCTGCAGGGGAGGCGCGCCTGGGGCGGGCCGGACCTGCGAGGTAGGGCGGCGGGCACGGGGCTCGACAGGGAGGATCCCCGGTGGCGGTGGAGCCTGGTACAGGGCAGAGGGAGAGGGGATCGCGAGGAGAGAGGAGCGGGGGCAGGTGGGGCCAGGAACGGGGCCGGCTGCGAGAGGAGCGGGGGATGCGGGGACCCATTCGGGAGGATAAGGCTGGAGGCGGGGGTCTCTTTGCAAAATGCCCAGAGAGGGTTGGTGGCCACCGGGAGCGTGCGTGCTTCCGTGGGGATCGATCGTGGGCAGGTTGGCGATCGGGAGCAGGCGTGTTGGGTGGGGTGCTGCCGCCTGCTGCGGGTGTGTGTGTATGCAGAGAGGAAAGTGAGGCACGACAGCGGGGTGAGGGAGGTTGTCCTGGGTGGTAGGACTAGGGTTTGATCTGGGTGTTTTTAGGGTTAGATGGGATTTTGGGATTTGTCTAGATGGGCCGGGATAGTAGACTGTTGGCTTGTCGAGTTTTTGGTCTGGCAGGCTAGCGGTCTTCCTCGAGAAAATAGTTTACTTTATTTAGACCAAACAAAAATATTTACTTTATTTTATTTTCAGAACAAAATATTCGCAATTAGGTTTTAGACAAATAAAATATCCAAACAGATCTAGGGTTTCGATCTGAACAAAGAGGGGACTATCTAGAAAATAAAATAGGCTTTTGGGAAATATTTTTAGGCGAAAAAAATGCATGATGATGTCATGATGATGCACATAATAAAAACAACAACGATTTTGTAGTAGTGGTTTGCGGGGCGCCACAGTGGGGCCACGTTGGTCCCCTTCCGGAAGGTTCTAGAAGCTTCTGTTACAATACCGATTAACCCGGAACAATTCCGAACTCCAAAAACTGCACTGCCTTATATGAATCTTATTCTCCGGACCATTCCGGAACCTCTCGTGATTTCCCGGATCCCATCCGAGACTCCAAACAAAAATTCATAAACCAATTATCCAATCTATCCTAGTGTCAAGACACGTTAAGTATGTGACCCTGCGGGTTCGAGAATATGCAGACATGATCTTCTATCAATAATCAACAGCGGGGTCTGGGCACCCATATTGACTCCCACACATTCATCGATGATCATATCGGATGAACTACGATGCCAGGATTCAATCAATCCCATATATATATTCCCTTCGTCTCGCGATATTTTACTTGCCCGAGATTCGATCGTCGGTACCTTCATACCTAGTTCAATCTCGTTCACAGCAAGTACTTTACTCATTCCGTAATCCGATATCACTTTGTGATTGACTCCTTAACCACATGCTTGCAAGCGGTGTTGATATCGATTACCGAGTGGGCCCGAAGTATATCTCTCCGACTTGGGAGGGACAAATTCCATCTCGATACATACAACCCAACAGATACTTTCCGATCACCTGAGAGACA
This sequence comes from Avena atlantica, assembly GCA_910589765.1. Classification (NCBI taxonomy): domain Eukaryota; kingdom Viridiplantae; phylum Streptophyta; class Magnoliopsida; order Poales; family Poaceae; genus Avena; species Avena atlantica. The sequence continues at coordinate 523,651,286 of OU342733.1, forward strand.
CCTTTATGATCACCCTCTCATAGGATGACGTTTGACGACCTCAAAACTTTCTTCCGATACCAGGGAGTTGTATTATCTCATGGTCTAAGGAATACAATATTTGACATAAGAAAAGCTTCGCAAAGACGAACACGATGACACGATCTAATTGCTTTGCTTAGTTTGGGTCTGTCCATCATATCATTCTCCAATGAAATGATCTCATTATCAATTGACAACTCATGTCTATGGTTAGGAAACCTTAACCATCATTGATCAATGAGCTAGTACTTAGAGGCGTACCAGGGACACGGTGTTTTTCACAAACCACACAAGTATTAATGTTTCCGCTTAATACAATTCTAGCATGGAATATAAACTTTATCATGAACATGAATTATAATAATAACATCTTTATTATTGCCTCTAGGGCATAATTCCAACAGTCTCCCACTTGCACTAGAGTCAATAATCTAGTTTACATCTGGTAAAAATCTCACACCCATGGCACTGAGGTGCTGATCATGTTTTACACGTGGAAGAGGTTTAGTCAATGGATCTGCGACATTTAGATCCGTATGTACTTTTCTAATCTTCAGATCTCCATCTGCTATATAATCTCGGATTATATGAAACTTGCGGTTGATATGCTTGGTCTTCGGATGATATCTTGGTTCCTTAGCGAGTGCTATGGCGCCAGTGTTGTCACACAATATCTCCAGTGGGTCCAATGCACTTGGAACCACGCCAAGCTCAGTGATGAAGTTTCTGATCCAAACTCCTTCACTTGACGCTTCTGCAGCAGCCATGTATTTCGCTTCCACTGTAGATCCCGCGATCACGCTTTGCTTGCAGCTTCTCCAGCTCACAGCTCCTCCATTCAAAATATAAACGTATCCTGTCTGAGATTTGGAATCATCCTTGTCGGTGTCAAAACTAGCGTCGACGTAACCTTTTACGACAAGCTGTTCATCACCCCCATAGACTAAGAACATTTCTTTAGTCCTATTTAGGTACTTTAGGATGTTCTTCACGGCTGTCCAGTGTTCCACTCCTGGATCACTTTGATATCTGCTCGTCAAACTAAGAGCATTGGACACATCCGGTCTAGTACACAGCATGACATACATGATAGAACCTATGGCCGAGGCATAAGGCACTTTGCTCATAGCTTCCCTATCATTTACTGTAGCTGGACACTGAGCCTTGCTCAATATCTTACCTGACAACATAGGCACTGAACCTTTCTTTGCCTTATCCATTCTGAACCTTTTCAGAACTTTGTCTAGGTATGTACTCTGGCTTAAAGCTATCAGGCGTCTTTGTCTATCTCTATAGATCTTGATGCCCAATATATAAGCAGCTTCACCTAGGTCTTTCATTGAAAAACATTTGTTCAAATAACTCTTCACATCGTTAAGCATGTTGATGTCATTTCCGATAATCAATATGTCATCCACATATAGTACCAGAAACGTCATCGAGCTCCCACTCACTTTCTTGTAGATACAAGCTTCATAGCAAATTGGAACAAATCCAAAGCTCTTGATCACTTGATCAAAACGAAGGTTCCAACTCCGAGATGCTTGCTTCAGTCCATAAATGGAACGCTGAAGTTTGCATACTTTACTAGCATCCTTAGGATCGACAAAACCTTTGGGTTGCATCATATACAACTCTTCATCAATGTTGCCATTGAGGAAAGCAGTCTTGACATCCATCTGCCATATTTCATAATCATGAAACGCAGCAATTGCTAATAAAATCCGAATGGACTTAAACATCGCTACGGGAGAGAAAGTCTCATCATAGTCAACACATTAAACTTGTCGAAAACCTTTCGCGACAAGCCGTGCTTTATAGACGGTAACATTACCATCCGCGTCCGTTTTCTTCTGGAAGATCCATTTGCACTCAACGGCCTTTCGGTCGCTAGGAGGGTCCACCAAAGTCCATACTTGGTTTTCGCTCATGGATCCCAATTCGGATTTCATGGCTTCTAGCCATTTCTCAGAGTTTGGGCTCATCATCGCTTCCTCATAGTTCGTAGGTTCACTGTCTTCTACTAACAAGACAGTCAAGACAGGGTTGCCGTACCACTCAGGAGGGGCACGCGACCTTGTCGACCTGCGACGTTCAGTAGAAGAATCGTCCGAAGCTTCATGATCCTTGTCATTAGCTTCCTCTATTGTTGGTGCAGGCGGCACTGGAACAATTTCAGGTGCTGCGCTACTCTCCAATTCAAGAGAAGGTTCAATAACCTCGTCTAGCTCTACTTTCCTCCCACTCACTTCTTTCGAGAGAAACTCCTTCTCAAGAAAGGAACTGTTCTTTGCGACAAACACTTTGCCTTCGGTTCTGTGATAGAAGGTATACCCAATAGTTTCCTTAGGGTATCCTATGAAGACGCATTTCTCCGCTTTGGGTTCGAGCTTGTCCGACATCAATTTCTTGACGTAAGCTTCGCGTCCCCAAACTTTAAGAAACGACAACTTAGGTTTAGCACCAAACCACAGTTCATACGGTGTCGTCTCAACGGATTTAGATGGAGCCCTATTTAAAGTGAATGCAGCGGTTTCTAATGCATAACCCCAAAATGATAACGGCAAATCAGTAAGAGACATCATTGATCGGACCATATCTAATAGGGTTCGATTCCGGCGTTCAGACACACCATTGCGCTGTGGTGTTCCGGGTGGCGTGAGTTGTGAAACGATTCCACTTGCTTTAAGATGCGTGAGAAAATCATAACTCAAATATTCACCTCCACGATCGGATCGTAGAAACTTAATCTTTCTGTTACGATGGTTCTCCACTTCATTCTGAAATTCCTTAAACTTTTCAAATGTTTCAGATTTATGTTTCATTAAATAGATATACCCATATCTACTTAAGTCATCGGTAAAAGTGAGGAAATAGCGATATCCACCACGCGTCGAAACACTCATCGGTCCGCATACATCGGTATGTATGATTTCCAACAAGTCCGTTGCTCGCTCCATCATTCCGGAGAACGGGGTTTTGATCATCTTGCCCATGAGGCATGGTTCGCATGTGTCAAATGATTCAAAATCAAGAGACTCCTAAAGTCCATCAGAGTGGAGTTTCTTCATGCGCTTTACACCAATATGACCTAGACGACAGTGCCACAAATAAGTAGTATTATCACTATCTACTTTGCATCTCTTAGCCTCAATGTTATGGATGTGTGTTTCATCCCTTTCGAGATTTAGAAGAAATAAACCATTCATAAGAGGTGCATGACCATAAAAGATGTTACTCATATAAATAGAACAACCATTATTCTCCGATTTAAATGAATAACCGTCTTGCAATAAACACGATCCAGAAATAATGTTCATGCTCAACGCAGGCACATAATAACACTTATTAAGGTTTAAAACTAATCCCGAAGGTAAAACTAAGGAGAGCGTGCCGACGGCCATCACATCAACTCTTGATCCGTTGCCAACGCGCATCGTCACCTCATCCCTCGCAAGCCGCCGTCTATTCCGTAGCTCCTGTTTCGAGTTACAAATATTAGAAACTGAACCGGTATCAAATACCCAGGCACTACAACAAGGGCTAGTAAGGAAAACATCAATATGTATATCAAATATACCTTTGATGGTGCCATCCTTCTTGTCCGCTAAGTACTTCGGACAGTTGCGCTTCCAGTGACCCTTGTCCTTGCAATAGAAGCACTCAGTGTCCGGCTTAGGACCAGACTTGAGCTTCTTCTCAGCAGGAGCATTGCGCTTGCCGCCATCCTTCTTGAAGGGCTTCTTTGCTCCCTTACCTTTCTTAAAGGAGGGCTTGTTGACCATCAACACATGATTATCCTTTTTGATGTCCACCTCCGCAGCCTTCAGCTTTGCGAAGAGCTCGGTGATCGTATCAGTGGAGCCAATCTGATTATGAGTCACTACAAAACTTTTGTAGCTGGGAGGGAGTGATTGCAGAACCCTGTCAATCTCGAGCTCCTCTGGAATCGTGCATTCCAGTTGCTCAAGGCGTTGAGTGTAGCCCGACATCTTTATGGCGTGCTCACTAACGGAACTCCCTTCCTCCATCTTGCAGTTAAAGAACTTCTCAGAGATCTCATATCTCTCAAAACGGGCTTGAGTCTGAAACATGGTTTTCAGCTCCTCGAGAATCTCAAAGGGCCCGGGATAGCTTTCAAAACGATTTTGAAGTTCCGGTTCCATAGCAAACAACATGGTGCTCTTAATCACACCATAATCATCTTTGCGCGACTGATAGACAGCTTTCTCATCAGCTGGCGCAGTTGCAGCAGGGGGGTCACCTAACGCTTTCCCAAGGACATAGTCCTTTTATCCGCCAGACAGAATGATTCTTAGATTGCGGAACCAATTGGTGAAGTTAGACCCATTGTTTCTAAGCTTTTCCTTCTCAGCAAAAACGTTGAAGTTGAAGTTGGATTTGGCCATGTGATCTACAGTATTTGCAAGTACAATTTAGACTATGTTCATGATAAATAGTTCAACTTAATCAAATTACTAGATGAACTCCCACTAAATTCAACATCCCTCAAGTTATTTAGTGAACACGATCCAAATTCACCACACCTAATCCGATCATCACGAGAAGAGATGTGGTTTCAATGGTGGACAACAAAGTGTCGATCATATCATTCATATGACTCATGCTTAACCTTTCGGTTCTTGTGTTCCGAGGCCATGTTTGTACATGCTAGGCTCGTCAAGCTAGACCCAAGTATTTCCGCGTGTGCAAAACTGGCTTGCACCCGTTGTATGTGAGCGTAGAGTCTATAGCACCCGATCATCACGTGATGCTTGGACACGACGAACTTTCGCAACGGTGCATACTTGGGGAGAACACAGTTTTTATCTTGATCTTTAAGTGAGGAATCATCTTATAATGCTATCGTCGCGATCTAAGCATAATAAGATACATAAAGGATAAACATCACATGCATATAACTTTATGTGACATGGTATAGCCAATCTTCGCGCAATGATCTCCATCTTGTGCGTTCCGGCATGATCTCCATCACTCCACCATGATTGCCTTCACCACGAATAGCAACTACAACTATTGCTAACTACTTAGCGATAAAGTAAAGCTATTACCTGGCGTATAAGAAGTTGACTCGCAGGTCATACACAATTATAAAGACAACCATATGGCTCCTGCCGGTTGTGTACTCATCGACATGCAAGTCGTGAAACATTACAAAACATGATCATCGCATATATTATACACATCACATCTTGGGCCATACCATATCACAGAAAACACTCCCTGCAAAAACAAGTTAGACGCCTCTACTTTGTTGTTGCATGTTTTACGTGGCTTATGGGAGTAGATGCTAAGAACGATTCTTACCTACGGAAAGCCACAACGGTGATATTATGGTTGCCAAACTCCGGTGTTAATCCCATGACAACTATAGTGAGAGAAACTGACATCCACCAGCCGCATGTGTGGAACAAGCCACACGTCAAGTGCGGAGCCGGTCTCGCGAACGATGTCGCGTAAGGTTGGCCTGGACCGCTTCAATCTCACTATCCCGCGTCATAAGAAGAACACAAACAAGAGGCTTGCAACAGAAAACATCAACGCCCGCAACAACCATGTTGCGTTCTACTCGTGAAACACATCTACGCATAGATCTAGCTCTGATACCACTGAAGGGTTTCGCGGCATAGTAAATCAAAATTTTCTACGGATGCGAACAGAGGGAAAGCCAAGATCTAATCTAGGAGATGCAAACAACGAGAGATATTGGATTAGATCTTCATACCCTTGAAGATTCGCACAGCGGAACGTTCGTCGGAACGTGGGTGATGTAGTCGTACTCGCTTCTCCTCCTCGCGATCCGATCCGATCTAGCACCACAAGTGGCGGTGCCTCCGTGAGATGCACACGTGCAGCACCTCGACGTCTCCTCCTTCCTCGGACCAGCAAGTATGGTGGAGAGATAGATTGGATCTACAACACGACGGCGTGGTGTATATGGTGGAGAATTTCTACAGTAGGGCTTCGCCTACAAACAGTCGGGAGGGAGAGAGGAAAGCTAGCAAGGCAGATAGGGTTTGGAGGAGAGGTGTAGGGGTTTGGTGCGCCCCCACCCCTCTTTATATAGAGGGGGGGGCGCAGCCCTAGCCCCTCCCCCAAGCCCAAAGGATAAGGAGTGGGGGGCATGGACTCTCCCGTCTTCTAGAAACCCTATCTCTAGTTTAAACGATTTAAACTCTCTAGGATCGGCTGGGCCCTATGGGGCCTTGTGCCCCTGGCCCAATGCGTCCAGGACACTCCCTCATAGGCCCATGCCCCCTCCCGGAAGGTGGGGCCACGTTGGTCCCCTTCCGGAAGGTTCTAGAAGCTTCCGGTACAATACCGATTAACCCGGAACAATTCCGAACTCCAAAAACTGCACTGCCTTATATGAATCTTATTATCCGGACCATTCCGGAACCTCTCGTGATGTCCCGGATCCCATCCGAGACTCCAAAAAAAAATTCATAAACCAATTATCCAATCTATCCTAGCGTCAAGACACGTTAAGTGTGTGACCCTGCGGGTTCGAGAATATGCAGACATGATCTTCTATCAATAATCAACAGCGGGGTCTGGGGACCCATATTGACTCCCACACATTCATCGATGATCATATCGGATGAACCACGATGCCAGGATTCAATCAATCCCATATATATATTCCCTTCGTCTCGCGATATTTTACTTGCCCGAGATTCGATCGTCGGTACCGTCATACCTAGTTCAATCTCGTTCACAGCAAGTACTTTACTCGTTCCGTAATCCGATATCACTTTGTGATTAACTCCTTAACCACATGCTTGCAAGCGGTGTTGATATCGATTACCGAGTGGGCCCGAAGTATATCTCTCCGACTTGGGAGGGACAAATTCCATCTCGATACATACAACCCAACAGATACTTTCCGATCACCTGAGAGACACCTTTATGATCACCCTCTCATAGGATGACGTTTGATGACCTCAAAGCTTTCTTCCGATACCAGGGAGTTGTATTATCTCATGGTCTAAGGAATACAATATTTGACATAAGAAAGGCTTCGCAAAGACGAACACGATGACACGATCTAATTGCTTTGCTTAGTTTGGGTCTGTCCATCATATCATTCTCCAATGAAATGATCTCATTATCAATTGACAACTCATGTCTATGGTTAGGAAACCTTAACCATCATTGATCAATGAGCTAGTCCTTAGAGGCGTACCAGGGACACGGTGTTGTTCACAAACCACACAAGTATTAATGTTTCCGCTTAATATAATTCTAGCATGGAATATAAACTTTATCATGAACATGAATTATAATAATAACATCTTTATTATTGTCTCTAGGGCATAATTCCAACACCGAACTCCATGGATGCCGAGATGGTGGGAGCGCCCATCTGTGGGGATCTGCTGGATGCCCCACGCAAGGCCTTCAGTTGCCTCCACCGCTACTCAGGTCCGGGTCACTGCCACCGTTTCTCTGGTCCGGATCACTCCTGCCGCTTCTCAGGTCCATGTGAGGTGACGAATTGGCGTGTAAGCCAGGAAGAGCATTGTAGTGTGCTCACATGCGTCGGCATGTACTGACAGATGGTGCCAGTAGCTTCACGGGAAAGAGAGCAGTGGTTCAGATGGTCTGTGCCAAGAGCCCCAAGGATGCCCGTGACCTTTGTCCTATTGCGGTCAATTTTGTCTAGCTGTAGATAATAATTATGGTTTAGATACCTTGCTACAGTCAATTTTGTACAGATTCTTTTCAGCCTTTATATACACATAACTTAGCTTGCCAGTATAGAGTTTTTCAAATAGTTTCTCAGATAGCTCAACCATTTTAATTTATATGGAAAGTGTGATGAATTACTCTCATCTACTGCATTCCAAGTACTGTGCTTTCTTGAGTCCCTCATCTTCTCCTATTTTTCTTATTGTACATTAGTGTTTGTCTAAAAACATATTATCAATGGGAATTCAACGAGGTTCGTTTGCCAATGCGTCGCCGTTACTTATCTCTACGCATGCAGCTACTTAGCCGATGATTTATACACTAGCGTATATTATAAGAAAAAAATATAACCTTTAGAGTGGTTGGTATTTTTAATAACCATACTTTTTCTCTGACCCATCCCTATTGTCTGTTGCAGTCGTTGGCGCCATTTTGGATTCTCGGATGTCATTCTGAAGATTCTTTTTCTTGGATGTGCATGGTTTCTAAAGTACTGCTTTAGAAAAAGCTTTTGACCGCAGTGGATGAAATATAGGGGTATTTTTTTTATATACTGTAGTGTACTAGGAGGTGAGGATATTGCCGTTTCCATTTAAAGTATTTTCATGTTAGTGAAACCGAGAGGGGATATATTACTCCATAGATGTACCCATGTGTTGTGGTTCAGTGGGAATTTAAAATTTACACTACATATCCTACCCTGTAATTTCAGCAATGTCTAAGTATCACAAGTTTCTTGCACTTTCAGCAACTATTACAAGTACATCACTCCATATATTGTTTAAGTACAAATTTGATCTTCAGGTGGATTGAAGCACCATTGTTGTTCAGCCGTGATGGGATCGGGCGCCTCGACGACCTTGGAAGTGGGTGGCTTCTTCCTCCGCTGCTTTGTCTCGGCCACGGTGGCTGGCTTGTCGTGCTCGCCTTGGGCCTTTGCTTGCGCAGCCATGATGGTTGGGGACGAGCTTACTGAAGCACACAACACTGTTGGCGCGAAGCTGAGGCAAGCTGTTGGCGCTGCCTCCTACACAACCTAGACGTTGGGGACGAGCTGTCGAAGCTGCCTCGTCCCCAGCCTGGACATTATATATCATTGTAGTTATATCTTCCTATTTACTTGATTGTATATAAGGTTTGTTATATATCATTTTCCCGCCCAATTTTTATCGTTGCTACAACACACCATTTGTATGTATTTATTTTTCGTTTATTTATTCCGCTAAATTGCTCCATCAGAATGATATGTGTAATATATTTCACTATATTCTCTATCATTTTCATTGGTTTATATTGCAAGTATCATTATATAGCAGAAGATAAGAGCGTGCTAGAATTAATCCAAGGAGTACTTCATCGTATATCTAATTTGGACAAAGATTCATCTGGTTTGCATTGCAAGACATGTTTTGCTACTATCAATCCACGTGATATGTCACCCCGTGACTGACCATTCAGAAACCTCTATTTCTAGAATTTGTTTCCTTGGCATGGCTCTAGAGGTAAATACATGTATGCTAGATACATTTCCTCCTGGTTATTTGTACTCGACCTATTTATCTCTCAAGTTTTTCTTAACTACCCTACCAGCTTGATTATACTATGATTGATGATCCAGTCATCCATAGGAACCACCAACATCACAGGTACTATGAAAAATGTCTGTAGACGCAAGCAGTCATCTCTGAAAGACCAGGTGGACATGGACAGTCTGGACAGAGCAAGATAGATGTATCTATGTATCAATAGTCTCTAGATACATGAATTTAGACAAATCCGTGACATCCTTTTTAGGACAGAGGGAGCGTGAAACATGAAAAAAAATAGAAATATTCTTATGTTTAAACTTTGAATATGTTTCATTGAGGAATAACATAGTGAACCCAGTGTAGCCTTTGCTCTACCTGTATAGTGGGTACCAAGGAGTAAACGTGTTAGTGATAATGTATAGACATCTTGCCTATGGTCTTTGTTATTTGTTTGTTCAATCTTCAAGGTTGTGTCCGAACTGATTCCTACATTGCTTTTCAAGGAGCGGCTACTTTGGTGATGCAAGTTGAAGTAAATGTTCTTTCAATGTTGTTATTTCACCTTTTAGTCGAGAGAAGTATAGTCCATCTTGGTCAGCTCACCTTTGAGTCTGATGTGCAAGGTAGACAAGCATCCCTACGGTCCATTTAGAATTTTGAGTTTCATGTTGGTTGTTAACAGAATTTTGAGCAGTGTACGGTGTGGTGTTAACTTAAATTTCCAGTTAAATGCAGTGTGCTTGATTCAGCAGGGCATAGTTGTGTTAGCGGATTTTTCAGTTTTTTTGTGTGGTACCTCAATTTTAGTGCATCTTGCAATGTCAACTGAAATACCTCAAAGAAATAGCAGAAATGCCCATTGTTTAGACAATTGAGCTACACATTAATGTTTATATAGGTTATTTTCATTAGCACTAAACAAGTGCGAGACCCACGGGATCGTGCGCAACATCAAATCTAGTTAGGGCTAGTTACAAGTGGCCTACCGCTGCACGGAAACGATGGACGTGCGACGCCGCGGCATAGCACGGTCCATTATTATTATTTCAAGAAAATGCAAAAGACTTTCATGTGGTTCGGTTCACGTTATCCGGTTCACGTTGCTTGTACCAGCTCCTCCTTGCTCCCCGTTAGCCACATGTGGTTCGGTTCGATCTCCTCTATGAGCCTCTGGGTTGGCGTCCATGGAGATATCTTCGGGGTTAACGATGGGGTTGCCGCTAGATCGAGTCAAGTTGCTCCGATGTTTCTATCACATGTGTGTTCCTTGATACAGATCCGATGATCACGCACATATGGTGGCGCGTCAGGTAAGATTTGTTCTTGCATCTGTCAAGAGTCATAGGAGACACCGTCAGTAGGATCCGTGAAATCCATCAAGTCCGTTTTTGGGTATGGAACGACCTTCTTGATCCCACAGAGTCGACGTGGTCGTCGTGTTCGCGCTTGATGACGCTTGTCAAATCCGCGATGTGAAGTGCTGGAGCCGATATTAGCTCACTATAAGAACTAGAGACACCGTCATCAAGATCGGCGCGATCCTCCCAGTCCGTGCCTCTGTTCATGGTGTTTGTTGAGGACGAGCTTGTCCCTCCATTGGAGCCGACGGAAGACGTCGACGTTGCGATTAGTGTTGGTGCTGCTGCCGATGGACCCGAACAGATCGGATCCGAGAGGCAGAGGGTGCCTAGTGAATCAACGTGAAAGTTGAAACTTCCAAGCATCGGATCTATCCCTCGGTCGAAGTTGTCGAAGGATGGGAGAAGGGTGGGCGTGTGTGTGGAAGGAAGTCGACAGAGCCGAAACGGATCTAACCACTACTGATCATCGAGTTGTTCCTTGGTGAAGAAGGAGCCGTCGAATTTATGACTCCAGTGCCCAGATTTCCCACGGACGACACGAATTGACGAGGGGTAACCTCGGCAATGCCCATTATCATGGACTTGGATTTCAGTGAAAAGGGGTGCACTGATGGTTTTGTCGGCTCACCAAATAAACAAGAGACGCGAAATTTACCCAGGTTCAGGCCCTCGTAGAGAAAACCCTACTTCCTGCTCTAATTTTATTGATGGAGATTACAAAGTCACCGAGTTGCTAGATGTGATCTAGCTTATAACGGATTGCTATGAGAGTCGATTATCAGGTTCCCTTCCCATTGGCTCCTCCTAACCTTTATATGAGAGGCTAGGTCTCAGAGTTCAATTTGGGTCGGTTATAGAATAAAGGGTAACCTCTTATGACTATGTTGGCTACATCTTGGGTTTTGCCTTGCTTGTCACATCTGATTCTTGGGCTTCGGATGCTTCCAGAATCTTTGGCTCCTTATGGGCCTTGTCCTGGATCCATACCAAGTATTCCAATAATAAAGACCCGACAGGTCATACCTATGTCACCATCGGTGTTGATACCACGCCCTTCCTCTTCTTTTGGACCAACACCTCGTCGTGTACTTTCATGGCCTCCCTCGGCTTCCGCGCCCATGGAGCGTTGAGAACCGGATCAAGGGGAGGCCGACCCACCTTCGCCATGGTCACTGAGGCCTTGCCCGACGCCCCCAATGCCCGCACCACGTTGGTGTTCCCCAACCGCTTCGCGGCATTGGAGGCGTCGCGTGGGCCAATTCTGGCGTTTAGCCAGCGGGGAATTCTAGCCGGTTTGTGGAATCGTCTTGCGAGAAGATTCCGGACGGGGTAGGGGCCAATGGTGGCGCCGGCGACAAGGCCTGATAAGATTGGGCGGGAGAGTCGGGCGGCTCAGAGGGAGAAATGGAGGAATAAGTTTTACTTGCTCAAAGTGGCGCCAAATAAAAATGAGAGAATGGAGGCCGATCTTAGGGAGAGCTCCTAAATTTTAGTCGCATATCTATAAGCGGCTAGGTGCAGCATAGAGGAGCAAAGCAGATTTTCTTTCTCATCTAACAAATTTTAGGTTTTTTCTAGAGATGCTGTAAACACATTGCGACATAAGCCAGTCGGTCGATTCGTGTTGGGTTCGTACATAGGAGCCCGATGGAGCCACGTATTATAATCTTCCAACTTCCAAGACACATTGATCCAAGGAAAATGATATAGATTCTCCGGGATCAAACTTACCGATCCCCCGCGTCGTCCCACACATGGAGGCCCACCCACGAATGCTCCTTATCCTTTTCCGCAATTGTCTTTGCCTCACGCCTCATTTTTTCTACGCGCCGCCGCGGCGCCGCCACCGAGACCGAGTCCAGCACCTCCACTCCTCCCACCATCCTGGCTAAAGCCCCTGACGGCGCCTCGCTCCCCGCGCCTCCGATTCCTCGCGCCGTCGAGCTCCGGTTTCTGCCGCCGCCGAGCTCCGGCTCCTCTCGCATCTCGCCGCCGAACTTGCCTCACCGCCAGAAGCCCGAGCCCTCGTCTTCCTTGACACCCATATCCGCATGCCTCCATCTCGTCTGTGCAGCTCGTCTGCATCCTTGGATGCGTGATGTACATGGGCGGACGAGGGCGCCACCGCTGCTGCTGGCCACTCGCCATGGAGGCGCCGCCGCCCGCGCTGATGGTGGGTTGCACCGTGCAGGAAGCTCGCCGGAAATCGTATGGGCCAGGTCGCAGTTGTCGTCGACCTTCCCGGGCCGCAGCTATGGAAAAGTCGGGGTAGTTGTGCCACCCGCGCACCTTCAAGAGAGCGGCGGCCTTGCTCACAACGGCACCGACGTTGTGATAGGATCTGCTAGAACCTCTAGTGGTCGATCTAGGGAGTACACGAGAGAGATAGCTTACCATCGGCCTTCGGGGTCGACGATGAGCTCGCCATTGAGCTCATCGGAGTGGTGGCGGCGGTCAGGGGTGATTCCCGCCGCTACAGCGCAAGCCGATCGATAGCTATTGGGTCTAGGGTTTTCGGTGGGGAGAGTGGGCACGACGAACCTTGGCGTTCGTGCCTCCGGCCCCCAACTCTATTTATTGCGATGCGTGATGGGGGTCCACCAACGATTGTGACGTTGGGCGCCCCCGATCAGGGCACGAGACTAAGGGTTGTTCGGGCCGTTGGGCCGAACGGGAGATCAATCCAACATTCTCCCCCTTGATCTCATCTTTCATTTAACTTATACTTTAAACTTACACTTTGGTACCCATTTCATCACAGATTAATATATAGAGCATGTCTCGTCATAATGGTCAGTTACGCACCATCGATTCAACAGCCACTATACACCTCTCTATTTTGAAACGGATTCTTGTTCTAGGCCCTTAAATATGCAGGTATCATAGGCTTACCCTTAAACCCATGTCGGCTAAGTGTTCTCTGAACACACTGGGTGGTAAGCCTTTTGTGAGCGGATCCGCGAGCATTTCTTTTGTACTTATATGCTCTAAACTTATGGTATGATCCTGGATTCTTTCTTTCACAACATAAAACTTAATGTTAATGTGTTTGGAAGCAACACTTGACTTATTGTTGTGAGCATAGAATACTGCTGGCTCATTGTCGCAGTACATCTTGAGTGGTTTTTGAATGCTGTCTACCACTCTCAACCCGGGTATAAACTTCTTTAACCAGTTTGCCTGCCCGTGGCCTCATAACATGCTACATACTCAGCTACCATCGTGGATGATGCCGTGATGGTTTGCTTGGAGCTTTTCCACGATATAGCTCCACCCGTGAGAGTAAATACATATCCTGACGTGAATTTTATTTCATCTACATCTCCCGCATAGTCTGCATCTGAATACCCTTCTATCTCAAGAGAATCAGTTCTTCTATATGTTAGCATGAGGCCTTTTGTGCCTTTTGCATAACGCAATGCCTTCTTCACCATTTTCCAGTGATCTATCCCTGGATTACTTTGGAATTTGCCAAGTATCCCGGTAACAAAAGCTAAGTCAGGGCGTGTACACACTTGAGCATACATCAAGCTTACGACAGCAGAAGCATATGGAACCGCTTTCATTTGATCGATCTCATATTGGTTCCTGGGACACTGAAAGTTCCCAAATCTATCGCCCTTGACTATAGGAGCAGGCGTGGGATTACTCGCATGCATACTGTACTTCTTCAGAATCTTTTCTAAGTATGCCTTCTGCGATAACCCTAAAACCCCCTTTTGTCTATCTCGGTGAATTTCAATTCCTAGAACGAATGAAGCTTCACCAAGATCTTTCATATCAAAGTTCGAGGACAAGAACTTCTTCGTCTCCAATAGTGGACTAACATCACTACTAGCGAGTATAATGTCATCCACATACAGGATAAGGAAAATGAATTTCCCATTTTGGAACTTTGCATATACGCAATTGTCCTCCTCATTCTCATCAAACCCAAACTTCCTTATTGTTTCATGGAACTTTAAGTACCATTGCCTGGAGGCCTGTTTTAATCCATAAATGGACTTTCTCAGACGACATCCCATACGCTCTTTTCCTTCCACAACAAAACCCTTGAGCTGTGCCATGTAAACATTTTCTTCCAAGTCTCCATTTAGGAATGTCGTCTTTACATCCATCTGATGCAATTCTAAATTGTAGTATGCCACTAAAACCATTATGATTCTAAAAGAATCCTTACTTGAGACTGGAGAAAATGTCTCATTGTAATATATTCCTTCTCTTTGAGTGAAGCCCTTAGCAACAAGTCGTGCCTTATATCTTTCAATATTCCCTCTAGAGTCGCATTTGGTTTTGTAGACCCATTTACAGCCTACCGTTTTGGCTCCTTTAGGAATTTCTTCTAAATCCTAGACTTTGTTGCTACTCATGGATCTCATTTCATCTTCCATGGCCTCAAGCCACTTCGATGAGTGAGGACTTTTAATGGCTTCTTCAAATGTGGTGGGATCACCCTCCATTTGAACTTCTTCACTGACATAGATCTCAAAATCGTTGGGAATAGCTAGATTTCTAGTTCTTTGAGACCTTCTTAGGGTCTCGCCTTCTGGCACATTCTCTGTGTGGGGCTGTTGTGGCTCCCCCTCATCTGTGGTAACAGGGTCTTCGTTTTCATTCATTGTTACCACAGGAGAACCAACAGCAGGTGTCACATCGACATTGTCCTGTGCCGGTGCAGCAGCAGGTATCGAGAAAAATGGTTCCTGAATCATCGGAGTGGGTGCATGCACCCGCTTCTCCTCAAGGTTGATTTCTCGGGATACCGTGCTCCCCTAATCATCTGATCCTCCAGAAACACACCATGTCTCATTTCTACAAACTTAGTAATTCTATCTGGACAATAGAAACGATAACCTTTTGACTAGTCTGGATAGCCAATGAAATGGCAACTTACTGTCTTGGGATCTAACTTCCCAAGGCTTGGGTTGGAGAGCTTTGCCTCAGCTAGACAACCCCACACTCGCAAATAATTGAGTGAAGGTTCGCGACTAGTCCATAACTCATATGGTGTTTTAGACACCGATTTACTTGGAACTCGATTAAGTATGTGAATGGCGGTTTTTAACGCCTCCATCCACAAACCAATCCGTTAGGTGGAGTAACTTAACATGCTTCTCAGCATATCCATCAAGGTACGGTTTCTTCTTTCAGCTACTCCATTCTGCTGAGGCTCGCCCGGTGTTGAATACTGGGCGACTATACCATGTTCCTGTAGAAACCTTGCAAAGGGTCCAGAAACTTGGCCATATGGGGTATGCCGGCCGTAGTATTCGCCTCCACGGTCGAACCTTACTACTTTAATCTTTAAACTATGCTGATTTTCAACTTCAGCCTTAAATATCTTGAATTTATCAAGTGCTTCTGAACTTTCTTTAATAGGATAAATGTAACCATAACGCGAATAGTCATCCGTGAATGTTATGAAAGAGTCATATCCATCCACAGATGTCACAGGAAACGGACTGCATATATCCGTATGAATTATTTCTAATACTCCTATGCTTCTTTTGGCGCCTTTCTTAATGTTCTTTACAAACTTTCCTTTAATGCAATCGATGCATTGCTCTAAATTTGAAAATTCTAGAGGTGGAAGAATTGATTCTTTTACTAAGCTTTCTATTCTCCCCCTCGAAATATGGCCTAAACGACAGTGCCATAATTTCGATGAGACTTCATCAATTCTTTTCCTCTTACTCTTTCCATTCAGGGATGAGGAGGCATTCTCATTCTCAGCGCTTATTTCATTCACATTCTCATAGAGTGATAATAAATAAAGCTTGTCTTGTCTGAAGGCAAGACCAACGATCTGATTATTCAACTTGATTTTACATTGACCATCGCCAAAATGGCAAGCAAAACCACAATCGTCTAGGCGCGACACACTTATCAAGTTTCGATGCAAAGAGGGTACATAAAGCACATCTACTAATAAAAGTACAAAGCCATTCGACAACTCTAAAGGAAGATCTCCAATGGCTTCGACTTCAGCTTGAACGTCGTTTGCTACTTTAATACTTCTTTCTCCTCTTTGCAGGGTCCTTCTCATACGGAATCCCTGTAATGAATTGGCAACATGAACAGTCGCACCTGAGTCAATCCACCAAGTAGATTTTGCATAGCTTAAAAATAAGGATTCATCAACAAAAGTAATTAAATCCTCACCATTCTTGCACAGATACTTCAAGAAAGCCACACAGTCACTCATGTAGTGGCCCTTCTGCTTGCACCACTTGCAGGTGTCCTTGTCCACTTCCTGTGCCTGGTGTTCAGGAGCCTTTCCATGTGGCCTAGAAAAAGAGGGATGCCCCTAAGGTTTCCCTTGGGGCTTGGAACCCTGAAAGTTCCTCTTCTTGGTTGGGCTCAGGTAGTTCACAGAATCACCGGACTGCCCCTTCAGCCTCTCTTCTTCCTGGAAGCACATGGCCATCATCTTCTCGATGCCCCACTTTTCTGGCTGTGCGTTGTAGTTCACAGCAAAAGCTTCAAACTGGTTTGGCAGTGAGGCAAAGATAAGATGAATGATGAACTCACCTGGAAGCTCCATGCCCATAGGCTTAAGCTTGGAAGACATGTTGCTCATTCGCAAGATGTGGTCCCTAACACCACCACCAGTGTATCTTGTAGTAACAAGTTTCTTGATGAGTGAGCTTGCATAGGCCTTGGAGGACCCAGTAAACTGACTCTCTACCTTTTTCAGGTACTCACTGGTTGTGGTGCACTCTGGGATTGCTCCCCTTATAGCTTCCATGATGGAGATCTTAATCACCATTAGGCACTTCCTATTGGAAGAGTCCCACTTTGCACGCTCAAGGTCGTACTTCATTCTTATCGGTGCATGGTTACTGACCATTTTCTTAAAGTCCTCTTCACTTTCTTTTTCTCCCCTGACGGGATCGACAGGTTCTTTAGGACAAGCTCCAATCAGTGCCAAGTCGAGGTCAAGCAGAGCAAGCCCCATCTCTACCTTCTCTCGCCATGAGCCATAGTTCCCTCCGTTGAGGGGCTCAATGGCCAAGATGAAACTCATAGGATTGCCTGAAAGCAAAATATCATCAAAACGAGTTAATTCAACATTGGTCAAATTAAAACATGAAACTTCTCCATATTAATACTATATCACAGTTGGGCAGAAATATAACTAATATGGATAAAACTTACTATTCATAGTGAAAATTTTACTAACAACGTTGGTTGTCAAATAAAATAAGCACTATCAAAAATTAAAATCTTACTCTATTGCATTTAAGCAATTAATTCTTGCAGCGGAATAACATGAATAAAATCATCAACTTTACTTCTTTACAGAAACTTTACTGTTATCAAGTTACTTTTTAAGCAAAAAATTTGTTGGAAAAAATGCTACAGAAAAAACTATGCAAATCATATTAAAAACAGATAATAAAAGCTACTGTAAATAAGAAAAAACAGTAAACAGACTTGTACAGTTCTTGGCATGCGCGGCCCACGCGGCCTGCCGCGGCTGCTATCCTATCTAACGCGCACGCGCGCTAAACATCAGCAAAACAACTCCCTGCTCGCGGCCTGACTGTGGCCCGCGGCCCATCAGCGTGGCCTGTCTGGCCCAGCCGCCGCCCTGCTCTCTACCGCGCGTTGATCCTGGCCGTCCATTGCGCAAACCCTGGATTGGACGGCGCAGCGTGCTCCTCGCTGGAACAAAACTGATGCCCCCGCGCCCCTTGCAACCCTAATCCCCATTTGCCCCCATCTCCACTCTATGTCCCGCTAGCGGCGGTTCTCTGGCGGCGCGCACGCGCAAGAGAGGCGGAGCTTCCCTGCGAGTGGGGTGAGGTGGCTGCGCCGCCCGGCGCGACGCCGGCGGTGAGCCCCTCCCTTCTCTTGCAGCGAGCCCCTAACCCCCCCCCCCCACTCCCTTCCACAACACGGAGAGAGAGAGAGCGGCAAGCAGCCGACGGCGCCCCCTGGCCCTTTGCCGGCGCGCGCATCCACCCGACGGTGGGTGCGTCGCCGCCAAATGGCCCAGGCGGTGGCTCCCTGTGCCGGCCCATGGCCGGCGAACCCCCCTTTTTTTCTTGTTCTTTCGTGTTGTTTTCTATCGGATCTGGAGGGAAGGTTAGGGATTTTCTGTGGGGTTTGAGCTAGGGTTGTAGATCTGATGCGAGGGTGGGGGTTTCTTTCGATCTTTAGATCGATTCTAGATCCGGGGAAACGGATCTGGGCTTGGGGTTTTTCAATTCTTTATCCCAGATGGGATCATGTTCTTCTTCCCGACCTCGGCTTGCCGATGCGTCGGGATTGAGAGGAACGGTGCGGCCTAGCGGCGACGCTTCTGGAAAGAACCCTAGCCTCTTGCTTCTTTCTTTTCTTTTGGATTTCTTCTGCCTCTACTAGATCAACCATCCTAGTTGGCTCTGATACCATTGATAGGATCTGCTAGGACCTCTAGTGGTCGATCTAGGGAGTACACGAGAGAGATAGCTTACCATCGGCCTTCGGGGTCGACGATTAGCTTGCCATTGAGCTCGTCGGAGTGGTGGCGGCGGTCAGGGGTGATTCCCGCCGCTACAACGCAAGCCGATCGGTGGCTATTGGGTCTAGGGTTTTCGGTGGGGAGAGTGGGCACGACGAACCTTGGCGTTCGTGCCCCGGCCCCCACCTCTATTTATTGCGCTGCGCGATGGGGGCCCACCAACAATTGTGACATTGGACGCCCCGGATCAGGGCGCGAGACTAAGGGTTGTTTGGGCTGTTGGGCCGAACGGAAGATCAATCCAACACGTTGCTCCCCGCGGAAGCCGGCTGTGCTACCCATGGGGGACGGAGTTGCTCCTGGCGACGACCGTCGTTGCTATCCGCGGAGGCACGCATTGCTCCCAGAGGCGTCTGTCTATAGGTTTTGCTATCTACGGCGTCCAGAGTTGCTACATATGGTGACCGATAATGCTACATTGGGTCGACAATGTTGCTACCGATGACAATGAGTTTGTCTATTTTTTTTGGGGCGAAGCGGGGGAAGTTGATTTTGCTACATACACATTTATAATTTGCTATGTACTCGTTTTGTTTTTGCAACATTGATATTTTCCAAAGCTACCATGTTTTTTTTATAAATTCTCGCTACAAATTCCGATTGGTGCCCCGACGATGCTCCGGCGAACTTGACTTTTTGCTACACTAACATAAATTATTTGCTACAATTATTCTCCGGTTTTCCTACATTAGCACAATTCTATTGCTACATAGTTTCCGGCGAAACTCTGGCGAGAGTCTCCGGCGAGGTCTACGTGCAAAAGCCTCTGGCGAAGTCGGATATGCAACATTAGCACAAACTTTTAGCTATGCTGTCGTCGGCGATGTCTTCTGCGAGCTCAATCTGTTTTTCTATTTTCTGGTTTAAACCGTTATTTTTGCTACATTTAGAAAAAGGGGGACTATATATATAGCAAAAGTGAATCCTTTTATAGCACAAACGGGATGAAAAGACGA
The DNA here is from genome assembly GCA_910589765.1 of Avena atlantica. Taxonomy (NCBI): domain Eukaryota; kingdom Viridiplantae; phylum Streptophyta; class Magnoliopsida; order Poales; family Poaceae; genus Avena; species Avena atlantica. The sequence continues at coordinate 523,671,375 of OU342733.1, forward strand.
AAAACAGATCTGACCGTGGATCTGAACAGATCATACGGCTGGAAACCTGGGAATGGAAAAGTCGGGGGACGCCTAGCAGTGCCCTTGATCCAAAAGTGTAAATCTGGCAGGCGATGATCGATCGATCGGTAGTCAAGACCATCATCATCTTCCAAAGACCGACACACACACATGGCCGCGGCGGCGACGGGGGCGTTGCGTCAGCTGCTTCTGCCAACGATCAGGCGGCGACTCGCCACCGGCGGCACCACCATGACCCAGGTTCGCGTCCACCGTATATATCCTTCGATTAATTCAGAGTGATGATTAAGTGCGAGACAGAATGTTGCAAATCAGACGGACCTCAATTTTTGGGTCTGCATTGCGATCGTATGCAGTACTGTCTACTGTGTGGCTATGTTATTTTCCTTATCAAACTTGCGCGCGCGCAGGGTCATCATGGGGCGGAGAGGTGCGTCCACCGGTACACACGATTAGAACCTCGTTAACCCTCTTCAGTTTTGCCAGCTCATCATAGTTGAAGTCTTTAAATACCTTCTCCTACACATTCTCATTTGTTATCGTCTCTAAAGAGATGTTGGCCAACGCATACCGCCCTCCCATGGCTAAAACTGCTAGTCGGGCTAACCCTGTGTTAGAGTCTTGTTTTTTTTTTTTTTTTTGGTTTTGGGAAGCTTAGGTACGGATCATTTTGGTTCATTCGGGTTTTCTTTTTTTTGTTTCTTTTTTGTTTTCACTTTTCTTTTTAAATATAAAAGTTGTTCAAAATCTGAACATTTTTCAAAATTTGATTTTTCCGAATCTATTTTTTTTTTCCAAGTAGCGCCGGCGTGTCCAACATAGCTTGCATCAATCTGAAGCTGACGCCGACGATGCCCGCGAACGTCAGCTCCTTGTAACTGGACCCGGAAGACGAAAGAAATATCGAGAGGCGAGAGCCACGTGTATACGCCCGCGCACACCAGAAAGAGCAGCGGCGCCAGAAAGAGGAGCGTTAGGAGTGCCTTGGCGTCGATCATGTCCGAGACACTGAACATGTGCAGCAGCACGAAGGTGAGGCTGATGACGAGCGCGTCCATCTTGGATTCGCACAACTTACCTGACAGTGCCATGGAGCACAGGATATAGACGAGGTAGCCGGCGAGACAAACGAGTGTCTCTTTCGTGCTAGCGTCACTATTAGAAGGCTTTTGGAACGGCGTGCCCCACATCAGATTCAGCAGCACGAAGGTAAGGCCAACGATGGTGGTGAGCATCAACTCAGGTCGCCCCATGGGCCGCCGAGTCCATGTTTGCAGGACTGCGCCAACGGCTACGACGAGCACTAGAAGCGATAGAGCGACCATGCACAGGATATCGATGAGGTAACCCGGAAGCGTGCCGGAGACACTGAAAGGCACGATGGAGAGGAATTCAGAGATGAAAGCCGGCTTCTGGAGCGGTCCGGTGACACCGTGCAAATCATTGAGCACTAAGATGACCCCGGAGACTATAATTGGTGTTGGTTTCCGGTAGTTTAACTGTACCGGCAGCAGAAATGGTAGGACATCGACTGTGATGTCCTCAAATACCAGATTCTCCAATACGAGATATGACAGCCCCATCACGCAGATGATGTAGACAAGGTAGACAGCGAAGAGAAGCATGACCATCATGTTGGAGTGGGTGGAATTCTTCATGAACATGTCCATCACCGTGGCGGTGAAACCGAGGATGACCATGAGCACCCAATTGGGCGGCTTCACCCCAGGAGCTGGCTGCAATGCCGCATCGCAGACAAGAATGGTTATGAGGAGCACGAGAATCGACAGCCCCGTCATGCAGGCTATGTAGCCCGCGAGGCCAAGAAGTGCAGCTATCATCTCGTAGACGCTGGAAGGCAAGTGGGAGGGGAATTTAGAGACTAGAGTGAAAATCGGAAAATTGTTGAGCGCCAAGGGGAGGAAAATGGCTATCCATACCACAATAAAGCCGTATTCGTCGTCCATTAACGACGGGAAGGCGTCGGACAGGGCCTTGAATACCATGTACGGCAGCCCCGCCACGCAGGCGACACGAACAAGGTAGCACCAGAAACGTCAGCCCCGTCATGCAGACTAGGTAGCCCGCGAGGCCAACAAGTGCAGCCATCATCCCGGAGACGGTGGAAGCAGGCAAGTGGGAGGGGAATAATTCAGAGATGAGAGCAAGCCATACCCAATTCTTGAGCGCCACAACAAGGAAAATGGTGATGGAGGCCACACCCAGTTCGCCGTCCTTGAGCACCGAAAAGGCAGACATGGCACCACGGTATACCATATACGGCACCGCCGCCATGAGCACCATTTTCTTGTACTATATGATGTATTCGTAATTTCAAACCGTGTCAACGTCGACGCGTACCAGCCGTGTTGCCGTCATGCGATTGCTTCCATGCTTCCTGTCAGCTTCCCTTCTCCGTATTTACTGCAAGTGTCTGGTTACACGTCGTTATCTCCCCTTGTTTGAATGTATGTAAGTCCTTGTTTTTAATTAGTTGGCCCTGATAACACATTTTCCGTGTTATACATCGTTGACAAATCCGCTGGCTCGTTTGCTATTTTTATTCTCGCTAGCTTGAATACCAGTGCGTTGCTACGGAACGACATAAGAAAATGAAAATTGATTGAACTCGGTTCTATTTTATTTGATGAGTGTTTGCAGTTTCATGGTTCATGACAAACATAATTATCCGACTTATTTTAAAAAAACATTGATGTCTTCTTTGCGTGCGGGCCTAAATTCAATCTATTCTACTTGGAGATAGCCCAATTGGTAGTAGTAGTATCGTCCTGGAGATTGCTTGGTAGTAGTATTTGGCGATGTCCTGGTTTAGTTTGTGCAAGAAGCTAGACGATCAGCTAGCAGCCTGTCTTGGTGTTCCGTTCCTTTGCAGGTTGCAGGAATTGCTGATTTGTTTAGGGCACATCTACTTCTGAGAGTGCGCGATCGGTAGCAGCCCTTCAAGGTGAGGTCGCTGTTTAGGGCACAATGAATTATCGCTGCAGTATCTACAAACCTTCTTCCCCTATAAATTTTTTTTTGCCGAGGTGGTTCAGTTCTACTAGGTCCTTTACGTCCATGTTCGACTGCCTAAATTCTGTATGGTTCGTGTTCTAAATTGTAAATGCTAAATACAAATACCCATGCTGCCCTTTTCCTTACCTAGCACAAAAACTCATACGGTTCTTTCACACCAGCTTCTGCAGAATTAATGCAGATACATGAGAAAGGACGTACCTGTGACGCTGTTAGATGGCCTACTTTTGCCCAGCCCTGCATATGATGATGCTACTACTCTGTTATTATCTGAACTGGCACAGCAGGGTAGTGCAGATCTTGTACCCAGCTCAGATCGACAAATCAGATTACCCTTTCACAAGTATTTGCCTTTTTTAATTAGTATTTACTGACGTTGCACAGAATAGGGTGTTCCCATGCTGCTGTCTTCACTTTTGACAAGTGAACATCCATCTAACCAACAACTCATACTTTGGAAACTACTGATGGACAACGTTCAGAGTACAAACTAGGAAATATCTGCCATATAAAATCACGCCGGGTCACGGTGTTTCGTTTTTCATACACTACGGGAACGAACGCATATGCTGAGCAGGAAATTCAACGCCGAGAGGAAATGGTCGGGCCGCTCGGCATAGGTCGACGCAGTGCCGTGGGCCGCAAAAATGCTGTCGGCATAGCAAAACCTTCGACACAGAAGAGCAATGCCGAGAGGGACCCTCGGCGTAGCTATACCCTCAGCGTAGAAATAGCAATACCGAAGGGTACATTTCTCAAATTTCCTCCATATATATGCTTCTCAAATTTCCTTTTTTCCAAATTTCCTACCATTACCGTGTTTCCTTTTTTCCATATGCTTCTCAAATTAATAGTATAGACTAGCTGAATGCATGTACGATTGCCACGAACATCAAATTTCTTTCCCATCCTAAAATGTAAAAGGTTCATTGTACGTTGAAATTTTATAAGGTATGGTCTGCAATTTCAGAATCGTTCCGCAGGTAAACACCCAGTTGTTATGAAACTTTGAACATTTAGTTCACACTCAATTGGTAGCAGTAGAAAAATGGAGTACCAACTGCATCTCCGATGCATTTCCACATAATATACGAAAGAAGAGGTAAAAATGTAAAATAATAGAGCAAATGATGGCATGCTTCTAAGTACTTCTTTTCATGAACGGCAGGGAGGTCCACGCCATTTTCAATTTGTCCACGGGCCTCTGCATTCAGCAGCCAATTGTCCAACTTGACCATGAATAAAGCATTTTCAACGTCGCCCTGGCATGATGATCATATGTAAAGCCAGTTGAATTCTGTAGTTACAGAAGTACTCCTAAGATACCCTGAAGAACACAAAATTATACCTTGCTGCTAGCGAGCATATGACATGATCTTGTGTTCCACCTCACCAGAAACATTTGAGTCAGACAATATTACCTTACGAAATGCCCAATGTACTTCCCTTTCAGAGCAGGATCTGTCGATATGCACCTAAGATACCCTAGAGTAGGAGAAGACTTTCACCTCCGTCGCCGCCTCTGTAAATCTTGGGAACAATATAGCGTAGGTTTTCTGTCGATATGGAGCTCCTGGTAAAAATACGGAGGAGAGGGGACACACGAGGGCTAGGTGGACCCCCCCATGGCGCGGCAGGGGTATCAGGCCGTGTCATGGGACTCATATGGGCCTCCTGGCCTACCCCGTTGACTTCTAGTGCCCATTGTTTTCTTTTTGATAAAAACTTTTGTGATATTTTCTCCGAATTAATTAAGTACATGTAGGTCCCTAAAACATAAAAACTATGAAAAGGGAGGCTTTCTACCTCCCAAGAATTAAATATCAAAACAAGGCCATAAACCATACAAATCAGTGAAAATAATGTAAAATCAATACAAATAACAATATAAGCTATCACTATATGATGCAAATATGATGATATGAAATGCATGTATCAAACATACACTGATATTTAATGCCCAAATTTGTACAAGTTACAGTGTGTGCAAGATGAGATATTTTCAGTCAAAATGTATATAATGTATTTCTTTTAACATTACCTACACCATCGATCATAAATTTTCAGAAAATAGACTTCATTATCAACACAAACCAAGTACTTGGTTTTTTCAATTACAACACATCAAGCAAAAAGACACATTTTCTTATGATGCCACACATATTCAGATTGTCTTGCTAACTTAACTAGACTAACTAGTGTTTTTCCTACCAGTAACAGACACCAGCAATCCGGTGGTAAGCACCACATGATTCAGTTCCTCTTTCACTACATCTTCATCTTCTATTTTGGGTTCTTTTTCTTGCACTTCTGCTGCTAGTGCCATGTTGTCATCCAGATGTCCTTTTCCAACCAAGTACTCACATACTTTGAGTGCCGGTGCCAAAATTCCGCACCCTTTCTGCCGGTGCCAACAAGAGCAGAAGGAACAACATATCAACAAAAGAACAGACCAACAAGACCAATTAGAAACAAAAACAAACAAGATTACCTTTTTTGGAAAGGGACATATATTAATATCGTGATGATACCAATTACATCTAGCCTCTGCAACAACGCATTACCCTATTGGCATTACGGATGCACACAACCAAAAAAAATAATTACAAAAAATAAAAGTATCGCTGCAGCGATAAGATCCTTAGTAGCAGCGACACTACCCCACCAGAACAATATCAGAAGTTCAACATCTCCAATAGAGACGCCTTCAAGAAGGAAACAGAGCACAAACACCGTCTTCGCCCGATCAAAGATCATAGGTTTTCACCTTGGAGAAAGTCCCTGCTCACAAAACAATGACTTCAACAAGATCATTGCCAGACACAACCAATTAAGGCCAGACCTTGGATTTTCACCTTGCAAGGTAAGACTGTGAACTCCTCATGTGGTGCCGCCCCCACCTTCCGATGCCGCTGCTACAATTCACGAATCACCAAACCAATTCCTCATCGCCACCAGGACTCGACCTACCATAACTAGTCCACAAATCTTGGCTGACATTCTCCGCACACTGACTTCACCATGGAACTAAAGACATGTTTCATGATGGCAATAAACTACAGAGCTTGCTTTAAGACTGCGTGAGTTGTGAAACTATTCCGCTTGCTTTAAGATGCGTGAGAAAATCATAACTCAAATATTCACCTCCACGATCGGATCGTAGAAATTTAATTTTTCTGTTACGATGGTTTTCCACTTCATTCTGAAATTCTTTGAACTTTTCAAATGTTTCAGATTTATGTTTCATTAAATAGATATACCCATATCTACTTAAATCATCAGTAAAAGTGAGAAAATAGCGATAACCACCGCGCATCGAAACACTCATTGGTCCGCATACATCGGTATGTATGATTTCCAACTAGTCCGTTGCTCGCTCCATTATACCGGAGAACGGGGTTTTGATCATCTTGCCCATGAGGCATGGCTCGCACGTGTCAAATGATTCAAAATCAAGAGACTCCAAAAGTCCATCAGAATAGAGTTTTTTCATGCGTTTTACACCAATATGACCTAGACGGCAGTGCCACAAATAAGTCGTATTATCATTATCTACCTTGCATCTCTTAGCCTCAATGTTATGGATGTGTGTTTTATTGCTTTCGAGATTTAGAAGAAATAAACCATTCATAGCAGGTGCATGACCATAAAAGATGTTACTCATATAAATAGAACAATCATTATTCTCCGATTTAAATGAATAACCGTCTTGCAATAAACACGATCCAGATATGATGTTCATGATCAACGCAGGCACATAATCACATTTATTAAGGTTTAAAACTAATCCCGAAGGTAAAACTAAGGAGAGCGTGCCGACAGCCATCACATCAACTCTTGATCCGTTGCCAACGCGCATCGTCACCTCATCCCTTGCTAGCCGCCGTCTATTCCGTAACTCCTGTTTCGAGTTACAAATATTAGCAACCGAACCAGTATCAAATACCCAGGCACTACAACGGGCGCTAGTAAGGTAAACATCAATAACATGTATATCAAATATACCTTTGATGTGTTGGAGATATGCCCTAGAGGCAATAATAAATGTAGTTATTATTATATCTTTATGTTTATGATAAATATTTACATTCATGCTATAATAGTATTAACAAGGAAACATTAATACTTGTGTGATTTGTAAACTAAAATAGAGTCCCTAGTAAAGCCTCTTTATAATACTAGCTTGTTGGTTAATAAATGATTGTGGTTTCCCTATCATGAACATTGAGATGTTATTAACAACAAGATCATATCGTTAGGAGAATGATATGGTGGACATACTCCTATAGATAAGCGTAGCATAAAGATCAAGTCATTTTAATAGTTCAATTGCTATATGCTTTCTGATACATAGTAACCTAATTCCTTCGACCATGAGATCATGCATATCACCTTTACCGTATGGATGCTTTGATGACATCAAACACCACACCGTAACTGGGTGGCTATAAAGGTGGCATTGAGTGTTCGGAAAGTATTGGTTGAGACACATGGATCAAGAGTGGGATTTGTCCATCCATATGACGGATAGATAAACTCTGGGCCCTCTCGGTGGAATGTCATCCAATTAGCTTGCAAGCATGTGACTGGCTCACAAGGGATCACATATCACGGGAACGAGAAAAGAGTACTTATCAGTAACGAGGTTGAACTAGGTATGCAGAGATACCGACGATCATAACCTCGGATAAGTAAACTATCGTGAGACAAAGGGAAATTGGTATCGTATGTAAGTGGTTCATTCGATCGCAAAGTAATCGTTGAAATATGTGGGAACCATATGAATTTCCAGATTCCTCTATTGGTTATTGTTCGGAGAAGTGTCTCGATCATGTCCGCATAATTCACGAACCGTAGGGAGACACACTTAAGGATTCGATGTTGTTTGAGTAGTTATGGAATGATGAGTAAGAGACCGAATGTTGTTAGGAGTCTCGGATGGGATCCGGGATATCACGAGGAGATCCGGAATGGTCCGGAGAATAAGGTTCATATAAGGAAAGTCCTGTTTCGGGGTTGGAGAATGGTTCCGGTGTTTTCATCGGGAATGTTCTAGAAGGTTCCGGAATGTCCGACACTCCGGAGGGGAAGGGTACATGAATGTGTCATACCAAGTTGGAATGATTGCATCATGTACTAGGTGTCATCGCTGAACAAAATAAAGGGTTTAATCAAATCCTAGTTTGAAAAGTCAAACGCCAATTTGAAAAGTCAAACGGCTATTTTGGGAAGTGGAGGGAAAGGTGGAAACCGAGTTGGGGAGGAGTTCCTCCCCTCCACCGCCGGCCCCCTTGGGAAACCGAGTTGGGGAGGGACTCCCCTCCCCTGGCGCGCCCCCTCCACCTATATAAGGAGGGGCAGGGCTGCCCCTCCTAGCACCCAACACCTCCACCCGCAAACCCTAGCCCTAAGCCGCCGGCCCTCCTGCAGCCGCCGCCGCCCTAGGGCAAGCCGCCGCCGCCTAGCTAACCCTAGCCGCCAGCCAAGCCTCCTCCTTGGTGTGTCTAAACCCTAGATCGCCGAGGAGCTCTCTCATAGTCCACCATACTCGCTCTGGCTTAAGGCGAAGCCCTGCGAGATCTCCCCTCTACTTCCAGTACCACGCCGTTGTGCTGCTGGAATCGCAAGGAGAGTGCTACAACCTCCGCTGCCTGCTGGAACAAGGGAGAGGAAGGTCTTCGTCGAGTACCGAACGTGTGACCGACTGCGGGAGCGCTGCCGGAACGCAGCGCCGGAAGGATCGTCTACGCGATCTTGAGATCGGGAAGAGTACGACTACATCACCCACGAGAATCCGCTCTCGTTAAACACTTTGGAATCTTCGAGGGTGAGTTATTCCATCGACTCGTTGCTACAATCTAGTAGATAGTTCTTGGCTTGTTTGTTTGTATGCGGTAGAAATTTTTTGTTTTCCATGCTACGAAACCCTACAGTGGTATCAGAGTCGTGTCTATATGTAGATCTGTTGCACGAGTAGAACACAATGGTCATTGTGGGCGTTGATGCTTTTATTATCGATTGCTTCTTGTGTACTTTGCATCTTGCGGGACGTTGGGATGAAGCGGCCCGGGCTAACCTTACATGACATCGTTCATGAGACTTGCTCAACGCTTGACATGCAACTTGTATTGCATAAGTGGCTTTGCGGGTGCCTGTTTCTCCCAGCATAGTTAAGATTCAATTTACAACGGGTGATTGACAATACTAGTATCAATGTTGTGGTTCTTGTTCGTAAGTTAGAAAGACACTTATTGAAAGCCCCAAACCACGTAAAACATGCAAAGAAAGTAGAGGCGTCTAACTTTGTTTTGCAGGGGTGTGCTGTGATGTGATATGGCCATGATTGTGATTATATTTGATGTATGCAATGTTCCTTATTGTAAGTTGGCAACCGACAGGAGCCATATGGTTGTCTTTAATTTATGTTAAGACCCGCGTGTCTATTCAAAGTAGTTGTAATAGTTGAAGCCGGTGGAAGATAACCATGGAGAAGCGTCATTGACCTTGATGCAATGTCGGAGATGATGGAGATCATGTTCGTGCTTGAAGATGGAGATCGGAAGCACAAAGAAGAAAGGCCATATCATATCACATATTATGAATTGCATGTGATGTTAATCCTTTATGCATCTTGTATTGCTTAGTTAACGACGGTAGCATTATAAGATGATCCCTCATGCACATGAATTTCAAGTTCTAAAGTGTTCACCGTTAGTAAGCACCGTTGCTAAAGTTTGTTGTTTCGAAGCACCACGTGATGATCGGGTGTGTTAGATTCCACAAGTGTATACAACGTGAGCAAGCCAGATTTGCTCATGCGGAAGCTAAGGTTTGATCTTGACGAGCCTAGCATGTACAGACATGGTCTCGGAACACGGATCACCGAAAGGTAAAGCATGAATCATATAGTAGATATGATGAACATGTCGATTGTTTGCCATTGAAGCTACATCAACTCTCGTGATGATCGGTGTTGATGTGGTGGATTTGGTTCGTGTGATCACTAAAACAATGTGAGGGATATTGTTTTGAGTGGGAGTTCACCTAGATTAATTTAACTATTAATTAGAACTCAATTTGTCATAAACTTAGTCTAAACTATTGCAAATATGTTGTAGATCAATGGCGGCCCCTACCATCAATTTTAATGCGTTCCTAGAGAAAGAAAAGTTGAAAAACAATGGAAGCAACTTCGCGGAGTGGTTCCGCAATTTGAGGCTTGTCCTCACAGCTGGTAATTTGACCTATGTGTTGGATGCACCGCTGGGTGACCCACCTGCAGCTACTGCTACCGATGAAGTAAAGAATGTTTACCTCGCTCGGAAGACTCAGTACTCCACAATTCAGTGTGCTATCTTGTATGGTTTAGAATCGGAGCTTCAGAAAAGGTTTGAGAATTCAGACCCACATGATATTGTCCGTGATCTCAAATTGATCTTTGAGACTCACGCGGCAATTGAGAGCTATGAGGCTTCTGAAAAGTTCTTTAACTGCAAGATGGAAGAGGGCAGCTCCGTCAGTGAGCATGTGCTTAAGATGTCTGGGCACGCAAACAAACTTCAAAGCTTGGGTATAGTGATTCCTAATGCTTTGGGGATTTACCGTGTCCTCCAATCACTACCACCAAGTTACAAGAACTTTGTGATGAACTACAATATGCAAAACATGAACAAGCAGTTGCCAGAACTGTTTGCTATGTTGAAATCTGCAGAAGTGGAGATCAAGAAAGAGCACCAAGTGTTGATGTTCAATAAGACCACCAAATTAAAGAAAGGCAAGTCTAAGCAAAAGGGACACTTCAAGAAGGGCGGTAAGAAAGTTACCGCGCCGACGAAGAAGACCAAGGCTGGACCTAAGCCTGATACTGAGTGCTTTTACTGCAAGGGAGAAGGTCACTGGAAGCGGAATTGCCCAAAGTACTTGGCGGATTTGAAGAACGGCAACATCAAGAAGAAAGGTATATCCGATATACATGTTATTGATGTGTATCTCACTAGTACTCGTAGTAGTGCCTAGGTATTTGATACTGGTTCGGTTGCTCATATTTGTAACTCGAAACAGGTGCTGCAGAATAAACGGAAGCTAGCAAAGAACGAGGTGACGATGCGCGTGGGAAACGGATCAAAGGTTGATGTGATCGCGGTCGGCACGCTACCCCTTCATCTACCATCGGGATTAGTTTTATACTTAAATAATTGTTATTTGGTGCCTGCGTTAAGGAATAAACAAGATCCCGATATAATGTTCATGCTCAACGCAGGCACCAAATAACAATTATTTAAGTATAAAACTAATCCCGATGGTAGATGAAGGGGTAGCGTGCCAACCGCGATCACATCAACCTTTGATCCGTTTCCCACGCGCATCGTCACCTCGTTCTTCGCTAGCTTCCGTTTATTCTGCAGCACCTGTTTCGAGTTACAAATATGAGCAACCGAACCAGTATCAAATACCCAGGCACTACCACGAGTACTAGTGAGATACACATCAATAACATGTATATCAGATATACCTTTCTTCTTGATGTTGCCGTTCTTCAAATCCGCCAAGTACTTTGGGCAATTCCGCTTCCAGTGACCTTCTCCCTTGCAGTAAAAGCACTCAGTATCAGGCTTAGGTCCAGCCTTGGTCTTCTTCGTCGGCGTGGTAACTTTCTTACCACCCTTCTTGAAGTGTCCCTTCTGCTTAGACTTGCCTTTCTTGAATTTGGTGGTCTTATTGACCAACAACACTTGGTGCTCTGGGCCCTCTCGGTGAAATGTCATCCAATTAGCTTGCAAGTATGTGACTGGCTCACAAGGGATCACATATCACGGGAACGAGAAAAGAGTACTTATCAGTAACGAGGTTGAACTAGGTATGCAGAGATACCGACGATCATAACCTCGGATAAGTAAACTATCGTGAGATAAAGGGAAATTGGTATCGTATGTAAGTGGTTCATTCAATCGCAAAGTAATCATTGAAATATGTGGGAGCCATATGAATTTCCAGATTCCTCTATTGGTTATTGTTCGGAGAAGTGTCTCGATCATGTCCGCATAATTCACGAACCGTAGGGAGACACACTTAAGGATTCGACGTTGTTTGAGTAGTTATGGAATGATGAGTAAGAGACCGAATGTTGTTCGGATTCTCAGATGGGATCCAGAATATCACGAGGAGATCCGGAATGGTCCGGAGAATAAGATTCATATAAGGAAAGTCCTGTTTCGGGGTTGGAGAATGGTTCCGGTGTTTTCATCGGGAATGTTCTAGAAGGTTCCGGAATGTCCGGCACTCCGGAGGGGAAGGGTACATGAATGTGTCATACCAAGTTGGAATGATTGCATCATGTACTAGGTGTCACCGCTGAACAAAATAAAGGGTTTAATCAAATCCTAGTTTGAAAAGTCAAACGCCAATTTGAAAAGTCAAACGGCTATTTTGGGAAGTGGAGGGAAAGGTGGAAACCGAGTTGGGGAGGAGTTCCTCCCCTCCACTACCGACCCCCTTGGTAAACCGAGTTGGGGAGGGACTCCCCTCCCCTGGCGCGCCCCCTCCACCTATATAAGGAGGGGCAGGGCTGCCCCTCCTAGCACCCAACACCTCCACCCGCAAACCCTAGCCCTCAGCCGCCGGCCCTCCTGCAGCCGCCGTCGCCCTAGGGCAAGCCGCCACCGCCTAGCTAACCCTAGCCGCCGGCCAAGCCTCCTCCTTGGTGTGTCTAAACCCTAGATCGCCGAGGAGCTCTCTCATAGTCCACCATACTCGCTCTGGCTTAAGGCGAAGCCCCGCGAGATCTCCCCTCTACTTCCGGTACCACGCCGTTGTGCTGCCGGAATCGCAAGGAGAGTGCTACAACCTCCGCTGCCTGCTGGAACAAGGGAGAGGAAGGTCTTCGTCGAGTACCGAACGTGTGACCGACTGCGGGAGCGCTGCCGGAACGCAGCGCCGAAAGGATCGTCTACGCGATCTTGAGATCGGGAAGAGTACGACTACATCAACAGCGGGGTTTGGAAACCCATATTGACTCCCACATATTCATCGACGATCATATCAGATGAACCACGATGCCAGTATTAAATTAATCCCATATATATATTCCCTTCGTCGCGCGATATTTTACTTGTCCGAGATTCGATCGCCGGTATCGGCATACCTAGTTCAATCTCGTTCACAGCAAGTACTTTACTCGTTCCGTAATCCGATATCACTTTGTGATTAACTCCTTAACCACTTGCTTGCAAGCGGTGTTGATATCGATTACCGAGTGGGCCCGAAGTATATCTCTCTGACTTGGGAGGGACAAATCCCAACCCAACAAGTACTTTCCGATCACCTGAGAGACACCTTTATGATCACCCTCTCATAGGATGACGTTTGATGACCTCAAAGCTTTCTTCCGATACCAGGGAGTTGCATTATCTTATGGTCTAAGGAATACAATATTTGACATAAGAAAAAGCTTCGCAAAGATGAACACGATGACACGATGACACGATCTAATTGCTCTGCTTGATTTGGGTCTGTCCATCATATCATTCTCCCAATGACATGATCTCATTATTATTTGACAACTCATGTCTATGGTTAGGAAACCTTAACCATCATTAATCAATGAGCTAGTCCATAGAGGCGTACTAGGGACACAATGTTGTTCATAAACCACACAAGTATCAAATTTTCCGCTTAATACAATTCTAGCATGGAATATAAACTTTATCATGAACAAGAATTATAATAATAACATCTTTATTATTGCCTCTAGGGCATAATTCCAACAGTCCATGGCAGAGAGCGCAGCTCGCCGCGCACTGGACTCCGAGGCTGCTTGCTTGCGCTTGTCGAGCACCTCTTGCATCCTCAGTTGCTTCTTGTGCTCCTCGACAAGGAGCATGTGGTATGCCATCATCAGGTCCCGTGAGGCATCGGCGGGCAGGATCTTGTTGCCTGCTACGGCCTCACGTGCTTGGGCCCATCCCTACTCGCTGAGGTGGATGACCCGATCATTGTTGTCCCCGTTGGGTAGGGGGATTGGCTTCTTCTGTTTCCACCGTTTCTATCCTGCGGGTTGGGTGGCGGATTGTGTTCCTGATCCTGTATGACCGCGGCGCACTGGTAGCGCATGTAGATCGGATCGCTGCTGCCGCAGCTTTTGGATCCGGAACCGTAGGTCCCTTCATCCGATGGTGGATCGCACAGATCTGAGTTGCAGCTGCTGCTGTCATAGGACTCGTCTGTCGATGGTGATGTGCGTAGCACGGGGTGTGGATTCCACGAAGCAGGCCTGATCGACGGCAGGGGCACCCGCTCCGGGAGGCGGAGAGTGCCAATCTGCCCCACCTGGAAGCAGAAGCTCCCGAACAGGATCTCGAGTCCGTCGCCAACGGGCTCGAAGTCCTTCAGGGTGGCCGATGAGTGGGCGGTGAAGTCGAAGGCGCCAAAGAGGAGATGACTCTCCATCGCCGCAGAATTGTAGATCGCTTTGGTTGGGACCGTCACGATCGCATAATCAGCGCCCCCAATTCCCACAGACGGCGCCAATTGACAAGGTTTAATCTCGTCAATGCCCATTGTTATGGACTTGGGTTTTGGAGAAGATGGGGGTGCTGGAGATCGCGGAACGGTTAGCAAACAAGCAACACGGGGACACGAGGTTTACCCAGGTTCAGGCCCCCGGAGGGAAAACCCTACTCCTGCTTGTCTGCTCTGATTATGGTGGAACCGAAGGTTACAGGGGTGCGCAGATGCAATCTGGCGTGGAGGTGTGTATGCGGTGGTATGCGAGAGATTGTAAGAGACCTCCTCGTCGTACCCTCGTGGCCTTTATATAGAGGTCCCAGGCACAGATCGAGTCGGTTACATGTTTTAGGGTTTGCCCCTTTGAATTTTCTATCTACTCTAGTCTTGCTCACCAAGGATCCGAAGGCGTCATGGGACCTGGCCACCCGAAAGTCTTCATGGGCCGGCGTATATTTGTCGTGGGTCTTCCTTGGGCTGGACCAGGTATGCTAAGGTCGTGTACCCGTAGGGTATAACCATGTCAGAGGGTTCCGCCCGTGCCGCCTCCCTCGAGAGGCAGCGCGTGTGTCTACACACATACCATAAAATGGAGGGAGGATTTCACTTCCCCGACCTCTGCACCAACTAGGGATGCACACATCTATTAAGCATGAGTACCAGGATTTTTAAACTTAGTTAAGTACCAAGCCTGGTCCCCAGGATAAATTGCATGAGTATCAGGAGAGCCTGGTACTCAAGTATAAATAGGAACCTTAATTCGCTTCCATGAGGATTTGAACCTACTCCCCCAACCAGTTGAGCTAGGCTTACTCCCTAGAACAAGATTACCTACTGTGTCATCCCCTTGAAGAAAATCCATCAAGGGTGTTCACCTGCGGCAGACACGAGTCACTTCACCATTCTTTCGCAGTCAGCAGGAGTGGGAGGCCACGCGGAAGCGTTCGTGCCATTGAGCTTCTACCGCTGATCGAGCTGGCTCCGGAGAGGGGGAGGATGTCGCTAGAGCCAGAGATAGGGACGATATCGTCGCCGCCGTTGGAGCTACCACCAACATTGAACCAATAGACATGGCGACCACACTTGCGAATCATGACGTCTCATAGAAACTAGGGTTATTGTGGAATTTCCATCAGCTCTTGTATTAGTTTTATTTAGCAAAATCCTCCGGTAATTTCACGGACAAGCTCATGCTATCTCTCAAACGGTTAGATAATGAGCCTTATCACGCCACATCGGCCCGTTACGATGCCAAACCATATCCCGAAAGCATTTTTCTAAGTCGAGTGACCAAATCGTTCATTTCGAACAAGTTCAGTTACTATACGTGCATTTTACTTATTTGCAAATTTCTTTACTACCTCCGGTCAATATTAATGACCTCAATTTTATCTAATACGAATGTATCTAGTCTAAAATATTAATTAGAAATATATGAATCTAAATAAAGTTGAATGTATTAATATGGATCGGAGAAGGAGTACTTTTTTTTACATCACATTTTTTTAGTTAGGTTGTGGCACTATCCCGCACGGGCCCGTATGTAGGAGCTCCAGCGGTGGGCCTGGTTGGGCTATGCTCGCCCAGCCTGAAGCGGCCGGGGCTTGCCCCGACGACGCCGTCAGGTCGCCGCCGGCGCGCCCTGGTAGCGAGGCAGCCGAACGGATGGAGGTGGTGGGCGCTTTCAGTCGAACAGGGTAGGGGGACATCGCGGCTGTCGTCGACCGGCGCCGCCCCCGCGTGCTTCCTGGACCGGCCGTGGCCGTGACGCTGGCGACTGCGACCGGCATTGGGGAGCATTACTGGAGGGTGCCGATCCTCGGGGACGACAAAACCCCACGGCAGATGGTAGTTCTGCTAGTAAGCCATCTGCACTTCACCCTCAGCCGCCGTCGTCTTCCCATGGAAGCATCAAGGATCCAAGCCGCGCTGCTGCGCCGCCGGCCGGGTATTTTTGCTAATTCTCTTCTGAATTTCTATGTGCTGGATCATGACCGGAAGCGTATGCCTAATTCAGTTCGTGTGTGGTTTTGCAATTATCTGTTACCTTTATCTCCCCTGTCCACCGGCTGTTAAATAAATCTGGGAGTGTCTTGGGATGGTGTTTGTATCCTTAGGTTTTTCAAATTCACTGTCCCTAGAATGCAACACCTCGAAATAGGCTTGCGCCCCGCTATATTCATAGAGCAAACCACCGATACAAGGACACCACTGCTAGGGCAAAACAGCACAATCTGAGCCCAAGAGAAACAAAAAAGTCCCCTTGAATTGGTGTTTGTTTGTATCCTTAGTGCTTCCAAATTCACTGTCAGTAGAATGCAACACAAGTCCCCTGAATTAGTTAACCAACAATAACCATTAGGTCCAGTTCCACCGCCACTACTATTTAATAGGAATAAAAACATAGTGATCACATTGCCTAATGACCTTACAGAAATGGACTATGAGATGTTCAATCTCGAATTTCTAGTCCTGATACCAGTGCCTCATGAACTGCAGTTTGCATCAGGTACAAGTAGCACATCGCAGATGGCGGGGTTTGTAGCTTTGAACCTAGGTTGCTTATGCCGACGGTGAAGCAGTTTCGACAGCGGTCAATCAAGGCATTCCACAATAGCCGATTACCTTGTAAGAAGTCCCAGGGGACTGCCAGGACTCAAAATATCAAAATCTCAGGCAAGTTTGCTCTACTAGATGAGACTGGCATGTATACAGCAGGATTTGTGTTTCAATTTACAGGTTGCATTTTCGTCCATATTCGCCAGCTTATTTCTCTCTTATTACAAGGCATCATTGCCACAAGTAGCATGATCACTGCTCTCTAGGTCGTATCTTTCAGTGGCCATTTCTCTCTAGCAGCCTTTGCTTTTTCAATGAATAAAATAATATTTTGTGCAATGTATATACTGCGATTCTGTTTGATTGATTGCTACTAGCCAACTATTCAGAAGCTAACTTGCTGCACAATAGCTTACTGGGCCTTCCCCATGGGTACCGGGCACGAAAGGAATAGAGAAAACAAAGGCCCTCCCAGAACCTAGATAACCCCTACATTTTGAGATGATAGCCTACATATATATATATAGCCTTGGATGTATTGCTATAAACCTTAGTTAACTAGCACTATTTCAAACTGACCGTTTAAAAGTAAACTACACTAGTAGCACCCCTTTTTTTTTCTTTCTATGATTAAGTTACGTGTACTTTGCTATTTCTGCAAGTTTTTCATATATATATATATTTGAACAAGTTGATAAGGTTCATATTTTAAGAAAGAAACAAAAAAAGTACAATACCTACGAGTAAAAATGCATACTCTAATGAAGCACGCCTTGCATTTGCATCAATCTTCTAATTATAGTAAACTCATACTGTAGTAAATTAATATCTATACGTATTTCAACAAATTTTGTAGCTCTCAAGCGTCGACAACTCTCATATCTGGAAAATGAAAATACGAAATTTCAAGAGGATGTTAAAGTATGAACATTTCGATTGCCGATGGGCTGGTGGCTCATACAAAAAAAAGCCACTGAAGTCAAAACTTGACTCGAGTGAGTACTGCGTCCTAACAGTGCTGAGTCCTAAGTCCTAACGGACTTATCTAGGTACAGCTAATTAAGAGGAGTAATAAACTTCACATTGTTTTCTGGTGAGACCTGGAACTTAATTCCCTAGATCTAGTAGGACAAAATATGCTTTTATCATGCATATGCTGATATGCATATACTAACAGGCTGGTGACTGCTAGCTCTTAATATTAAAGGCGGCATCTACTGCATTGTACCTATCACCAGCTAGCTAGCTTTCAGCAAACAGATCAAACTGATGAATAAGCCATGCCTGCAGGCCCTGGCGTTCTATACTTAATTATGAGCATTCTGTTGTCATGGCACTGTCAATCACATCTGAACAAGACTCAACACTACCATCTGGGGAAATACGAATGCATCTGGATGGATCGTTGATCACAATGCAGGAGTTTGTGTAATTGTAGAGATTGAGACAGCAAAGCCAACATATAATCACATACAGTACACCGTTCGGCTTATAAATAAAGTACTTGTCATTTTTTAGCCTTTCACCAGTAGGGTAGCTCCAGAGAAGAGCAGGATCCAGCATCCATCTATCCATCTTGAAGGTAAATCTAGATCACCCAGTTAGCTACCTTTGCTTGTACTATATGCTTATAAATTGTAACCTGTTCCTCGTGTAATCATCTTAGCATTTCAATGCTACCTTTTCAATATTTTTTGCTTGTTTTCTTTAGCTACAGTTACTGGTGGGAATGATATGTTAGTTTATCTTTATTATAGCAAAACGCAGTGAAAATGGCTATGGTCCTGGATGCTTTTGCATCATATGTGCAAAACATGCTGGTGAATATGGCGAACGAAGAGGTGCAAATGCTTCTTGGAGTTAGAAAGGAGATTGACAAGATGGGCGTCAAGCTTAAGGACCTCAAGGACTTCCTTGCCGATGCTGATAGGAGAAACATCACCGACAAGAGCGTGCAAGAGTGGGTGGGACAGCTTAAGCGTGCCTTGTACGAAGTTGCCGACATTCTCGACCTCTGCCAGTTAAAGGCCATGGAACAGGGTTCATCCACTATGGATGTGGGGTGCTTCAACCCTTTGCTCTTTTGCATGCGGAATCCCCTTCATGCCCATGCAATCGGTAGCCGCATCAAGGCACTCAACAAGAGGCTTGACATCATCAAGGAGCGCAGCGCTCAGTTTAGCTTTATCAATCTAGGCTCCTACCATAGCAGAACAATGCACACCTCTTGTTCATGTAATCCTAGTCGTGAGACGACAGGGATGTTCGATCGGTCAGGTGTAGTCGGGGAGAAGATCAAAGAAGACACAAGAGCGCTGGTTGAGATCATGCTGACTGAAAAAGAGGGCAACACCAACATCATGGTGGTTGCCATTGTTGGCGTTGGCGGGATCGGTAAGACCACTCTTGCCCAGAAGGTCTTCAATGACGAAACATTGAATGCCAAGTTTGACAAGATGATATGGTTAAGCATCAACAAGGACTTCGACATGGTTGAGTTGCTCAGGACAACCATCACGCTCGCCGGGGGAGAACATGGTGGTGAAAAGGTGTTGGCTGTGCTTCAACCAATCCTTACTAATGTCTTGACAGGGAAGAAGCTATTGCTAGTGATGGATGATGTGTGGAGCCACAGAGCATGGGGCGATGTGCTTGAAAGGTCCTTGGGTAACGTGGTGGCTCAAGGAAGCAGAGTCCTAGTCACTACTAGAGATGAGAGAGTTGCCCGAGGGATGAAAGCTGTGCTTCCCTACCACCACATCGACAAATTAAAGGAAGAGGATGCCTGGTCATTACTCAAGAAGCAGGTATGTAACTAAATGTGAATTGACACTAGGCGTTATCATACCACTATTCTCTTGGGGCATACTACTTACTGACTCTTATTTGATCTAAATTGCTTGCAGATAGTCTCTAGTGAAACATATGGACATCAGATCGATACACTAAAGGATATTGGGTTACAAATTGTAGCAAAATGTGATGGCTTGCCTCTCGCTGTCAAAGTAATGGGAGGACTCTTGTGTCAGAAAGAGAAGAAACATCGTGACTGGGAGATGGTTCTGGATGATTCTATATGGTCGGTATCTGAAATGCCCGAAGAGTTGAACCATGCAGTATATTTGAGCTATGAAGATTTGCCTGCTTGCCTCAAACAATGCTTCTTATACTACTCCCTTCTCCCTAAAACTGTTTTGTTTTATACAAATGAGATTGTCGGCATGTGGATTAGTGAAGGATTTCTTCATGGGATATCAGACGATTTAGAAGAGTTGGGAAGCAAGTACTATAAGGAGTTGATATTGAGGAACCTTATAGAGCCAAATCCAAAATACATTGATCAATGTATTTCCAACATGCATGATGTTGTACGATCATTTGCTCAATTTGTTGCTAGAGATGAGGCACTAGCAGCTCACAGTGGTGAAACTAATATTGTTAGTAAACTTGGTTCACAGGAGTTTCTTCGGTTATCATTGGAAAATGAATCATCTGAACAAGATGGATTAGACTGGAGTTGTTTGCAAGCACAAAAGACATTGAGAACACTGATATCAGTTGGCCATATAATTATGAAGCCTCGTGATTCATTGGTTCATTTTTCATGTCTACGAACTCTACATACAGATTATTCACATGCTGATGCCTTGGTTGAATCTTTGCATGAACTCAAGCACCTGAGGTACTTGTCCTTAGAAAACTCTGATATATCTAGTCTTCCAGAGAGCATTGGAAAGATGAAATTCTTGCAATACATTAATCTCAGAGGATGCCAAAAATTTCTGAAACTTCCACATAGCATTGTAAAGTTACGGCAGCTAAGGTATCTTAACTTCAATGAAACTAGTATAATTGGCATACCTAGGGGGTTCTGTGGTCTGACAAATTTGAGGATACTACGTGGATTTCCAGCACAGGTTGATGGTGATTGGTGCAGTCTGGAAGAGTTGGGCTCTCTTTTTCGGCTAAAGCATCTTGGGATATATGGATTGGAAAATGTAACTTCTTCCGTGTCGGCAGCGAAGGCAAAGCTTGGTCAGAAGATGCATCTTACCAACCTAGACTTAGTCTGCGGTAGTAGTTTGGGGGATGATGGGTTCATTAAAGAGCTAGATATCATCTCCAGGGAACAACAAGAGCAAATCAAGAAAGTGTTTGATGAGCTCCACCCTCCGCCTAGGTTAGAATACCTTTCAATAGAAGGCTATTTTGGCCGGCGGTTCCCAAGGTGGATGATGCCATCATCAGTTGTACCTCTCAAGGGCTTGCGGATTCTGATGGCTGATGACCTGGCTTGCTGCACACGACTTCCCGATGGCTTGTGTCAGCTCCCCTGTCTGGAGTTCGTTCAGATCAACCGTGCTCCAGCCATCAAGCGTATTGGACCTGAATTCCTCCAGTCCTACCATCACCATTCTCATCCTTCCCAGGCGGTGGCTGCGTTTCCAAGTTTGCGTAAGATGATTTTAATAGAAATGGTGGAATGGGAGGAGTGGGAATGGGAGGAGCAAGTGCAGGCCTTTCCTGTCTTGCAGTACCTTACATTAGAACACTGCAAATTGACACGTCTTCCTCCTGGCCTTGCCTCCCAGGCAAGGGCTTTGAATAAATTAATTATACAAAATGTCCAGGGTCTCATCATCCTAGAGAACCTTGTTTCTCTGGTTGAGCTGGAGCTGATTAAGAATCTTGATCTGCAGAGGATCACTAATCTCCCTAGACTACAGAAGCTTGCCATCACCAACTGCCCAAAGGTGAAGGTGTTGGAGGGTGTCCCTGCACTCCTGAGGCTGATGCTTGAGAATAACATGGAGAAACTTCCAAAATACATGGGAAGTATAAAGCCAATGCGTTTGGAGCTAGAATGTAGCCTAGCACTGCTTGCTTCAATAGCCACGGGGCAATCTGGCCCTGAGTGGGACAAGTTTAGCCATGTTGAGCATCTCCAGGCATATGCACCTGAAGGGGATAATATAAAGAAATGGTATGTCTTGTGCACATCTAGCCCCTACAACTTGGAGACAAATGTCAGCTGCTCTTTCATGTCCAAAGGTAAATTAGCTTTACTCATTCATCTTAATTTATTAATTTTGTTCTACTTGTCATCCATATGTTTGATTTTGAATATATTTCCTAGTACATTCTTATTTACCCTTAATGATATGCAAGTCCTATGCAAATGTTCATTTTACATGGTGTTATAGAAGATGGACTATTTGCATTGAGTTAGTTTTTCTTGTAAGGTCTGACCAGACCTTGAGACACATTTGCTAGGGTCTGGGCACATAGCCGCCCGCGCTCGCCCTTGCCTTCTTGGTACTTTCACCTCTGACCACACACTCGTTGTTTCTTGTAGTCCTCACTTGCATGTTCATGACTCTGCTTCTGGGATTAACTGATGCCATTTTCAGACTCTTTGCATATGATAGCACTGAAACAATGGCATGCATGCACGTGTGCACATATCTGTATGTGTGTAGTAAGAAATCAGTTGTTCGATTTTGACTTTCCAGCCTCTGTCATTAGATTGTTATAAGATAAAAAAATCGTGTCATAACTAAACAAATTGATACCATGTAATGCTGATTTGTGGGATTTGTTGCCAACGTCTCCACATTTTGCCTCTAAAATGCATTTACTCACGTTTTGCCACATGCTACAAAAGTGATACAGTAGTATAGTTTAACCTCCCGAAAAGAAGAACAAATGACTAGATTTTGTCCTACAAGCTTCTTATCATTATGTAATGGTGTCTGATTCCCCCACAAAGAAATGACTAATTGTTGACTGATGCTACTTCCTGATGTGGCTGGAGTCGCTCATGTTGCTAAACATATGTTATTCTCACTGGTCCACTAAGCTACCTCGAGATTAAAAATGAAATGTTGTATCTCAAAGCTTATATGTGATTTCTAGGTCTGACTGTTTTAACATTGTCAGAGTTGAGCTCTTGCCTTGCTAGTTATGGATTGTGTAACCACTTTTACATTTCTACTCATTCAGGAACCTTGTCTTCCTTTGAGGACGCACAAAGATTTGAGTCTGTCTTTAAAATGACAAGAAAAACCTTTAACTACATCTGCAGCTTGGTGTTTGGGCCATCAATGGAAGATATGAACAGCTACAAATTTATTGATGGGAGGGTGCTGTGTTTAGAAGATCGAGTAGCCGTTGCTCTGACAAGGTTGTACTCCAGTGAGCCATCGGAGACCTTAGGATCCTCTGTTGGTGTGGACGAGTCAACTATCTTGTTGGTAACTGAGAGGTTTGTTGACGTTGTGTTCAAGCGAGCATCACACCACTGGCGCTGGCCTGACTCTAGTAAAGTGGATAAAATTAAATCCACATTTGAGAAGATCCACAATATGCTTAACTGCTGTGGTGTTATGTGTACAACTCCCATCCCATTTGGGACAAACTACGACCATGAGAAGAATGAGACTGTACTAATGCAAGGCATCATTGATACAGAGATGAGGTTCATGAACATTTGGCTAGGACCGGCAGGTAGCATGAACCAGTCAAGTCTTTTGCAAGACTCTCAAATCTTCGAGATGTGTGGGAAGGGTGCTTGGATGCATGGTAGTAAGCTGAAGATAGCAATAGATGGACCGAAAGTCGGAGAATACCTAATCGGTGATGTAGGTTATCCTCTTCTCCCATGGCTACTCACACCATACCAGGAAAAATACCTCTCAGACTCAAAAGCTGAGTTCAACAGGAGACACACCGCAGCGACAACATGCGCGATGAAGGCACTGGCAAGGTTCAAAGACACATGGAAATACCTTAATGGACAGATGTCGTGTTCAGACAATATAAATACTCTAGCTAACATTATCTTTGGCTGCTGCGTGTTGCATAACATAGTGATAGATATGGAGGATGATGCAGACATGCCAAGCTCTGACACTGATGATTGGAATTACAGTCTGGAAGTGCGCCAATTAGAAAATGAGGATGCTGTCAGGGCGAGGGATATGCTGTCGCAACACTTCTTGACGACCAGCCAAATCAGGAGGTGCATTAAGCCATTAACACAATTTTTCCTAGAAGTACATCTTATTCTGTTCGGCTTGGTTGCTGTGTGCACTAATTTTTTATCCTTCATCTGTTTAGTCAGCCTAGGGGATGCACTGGAGGACTATGAAGTAGAAGCATCAGGCTCAGGGGATGAAGAAAATCCCACCAGGATTCGAGTGCCCAGAGTCCCCAACTCCCCATGGTTCTTAGGTTGCTTCTCCTTTCAAAAAAAAAAAAAATCAACAGGGACTAGTCCATGTTGGTGTCATTTTTTTAATGGATGCTTCATTTAATTTTTCGAAATGGATGCTTCATTTAATAGCATGCATGATATGTCAAACCCTGGTACTGCGGTAAATGGTTGCTATCTGACATAACTAAAATCTTGTTTGATCAGGTGAAAGGGAAGCCTGCATTATGCTGATTGGAGATTTTGGATGCATGAATCCAGAGCACCCACGCAATGGAGCCAGAGACTAATTTGAGCTCAAAATTCAAGATCAGTAATTTCTACTACCTCCGATCCATAATACACTTGAAGGAGAGTATTAAATTTGGTCATATATTTGATAAAGACAAGTGTTACGCGAAATGCACTTCAGTTAGGGGTGATAAGATTTTGTTTGTTGAATAAGAAGGCAGTGTAGCTTTATGGAAACTATCTGTGATTTCCATCTATCAGTTGGTACTCTGTTAGCTTCAAGTGCATTCCAGATAAGTCAGTCGTTATAAAGAGAAGAACAGAGATGACCGTCTAATTTGATACCTGTGAATTCAGAAAATGTTGCCGAAAAGGGCTGGCGAGGATGTTGCCGTGGGTGAGGCCGGCGAGGATGTTGATTTTGAGTGGAGCAAATTTAGCTCCTGCATCGTTCGCAGCGCCCAGCTCGTTGCCGGCCAGGGCAAAGGAAATATTTCCTTGGTCTTTACTTGTATACGTACAATTGTTCAGATACCGACTTACTATAAGCAGATCGTGGAAGGACTTGGGCTGTCTGCTTTAAGCACCCATTTAGATCATTTTATGGCTTATAAGCCAAAATCCAAAAACAAGATTTAGGTGTTTGGTTTCCAGCCACAATTTGACAAGCCAAAGTTTGG
Source organism: Avena atlantica (assembly GCA_910589765.1). Classification (NCBI taxonomy): domain Eukaryota; kingdom Viridiplantae; phylum Streptophyta; class Magnoliopsida; order Poales; family Poaceae; genus Avena; species Avena atlantica. Next base: position 523,696,617 of record OU342733.1, read on the forward strand.
CGATTTGGTATGTGTTTGGTTTTTGTGACACTTTGGCTTCTCATACTTTATTAACCACATGGCTCATCTGTCATAGAGTGAATTTATTGCTAAATTCCCGGCCACACTTCTTTGGCTGCTACACTTGCTAAAGTTAGACTTGGCAAAGCATGGCCGGTACCAAACGGTCCTCGGTCCATAGAATCTGACAAAATAAATTGATCGTGTTGGGTTTGGATCCGTGGTGGAGTAGGGCCTGACTCTAAATGGATGACCGATCGAGGCCATGTACTGCAAAACGAGCCAATCGATTAGCCGTCCATGACACGGGAAGATCATCCTCTTTGAAACAACGACACACATGGCCGCTGCTATTGACGATCAGGCGGCGGCTCGCTACCGGCCAAGCCCCCTTCATCGGCAACAACACCATGTCCCGCATCCATCTGTCACAACCACGTCACGGGCCATGACCCAAGGAAGGCCCACAGAGACCCAGGTCCAAGAAGGTGACAACCTGGCCGCGCTAACAGAGAGGGGCAACGTCCTTGTAACGCGCTAGACGGAAGGATAGGATCAATTGTATCCCCCCACCCCCACATCCCTTTGTGCTCTTCTCCCTTAGAGCGTCTTCATTCGAGGTTTCTAAAGCCTTCCTAAATGGCTTCGGAGGACGGACGCCTCCAGGTCGTGGCAAGGTTTGCCGAGGGCTCATGATGACAAGGCTAGAGAGGTGTTTGACGGGCTGGTCTCGATCAGGGTGGACGATGGTAAAAACACCCTGTTCTGGAGGGATAGGTGGATAAACGGTCAGGCTGCGGAGGATTTTGCCCCTGGCTTGACTCCCACTGTGAGCAATCGCATTCAAAACAACAGGATGGTGGAGCAGGGCCTCGAGGAGAACAACTGGCTACTGGACATCCCTGGTAACATGGCATACCGGGGAGTTAGAGAGTGCCTTGCTCTCTGGTTGGCCATCAGGGGAGTGGAGAGGGATCGACAGGTCGCTGAACGCTTTAGCTGGCCCTGGGATGGTTCAGGCCTCTATACGGCGAGATCCACGTAATGCAAGCTTACGCAGGAGCTTGAGAGATTCCCGCTAGGAGAGGCCATCTGGAGGAGTGGTGCGACGCCGAAGAGCAAGCTGTTTGTCTGGCTAGCTGACAGCACAGAATCTGGACTTCAGATCGGAGAGCTAGGCATGGACTTCAGGACAACGCCTCACCCTGCTTTGTCTGCCTGCAGGAGGAGGACACCGCGGAGCACATCTTGGTGCAGTGCGTCACCGCTAGGGAGGTCTGGAGCTTATGTGGACAGCGGACTGGCCTGCAGTTTCAGCACCCCACGCCCGGCTGCACATTACAGGAATGGTGGCTGCTCGAGCGTCGAGGGCTGGCGGCTAGGAGGAAGAAGGACTTCAACACACTTGTTTGCCTCACCTGCTATGGGTTGTGGAAGCTGCGAAACGCCTACTGCTTCAACAACACCCATCTGCAACACTCGACGGCGAGGCTTGCAGATATGATCGGGAAGGAGTATGATCTTCTTCACTGTGTTAGAGATCGCGCGAGAGAGGGAGCCCTAACGATAGCGCGAGAGTAGGCTTCAGTTCTCTGTCTGAGTCTCTGATTCCCTGTGGCTGTACGGGGGATGAGCTCTTGTATATAATATTCTGCCTTCTATAAAATTAAGGTACGCATTCGCATACTCTCGAAAAAAAGCCTTCCTAAAGGGCTATTGGGGGCGTCGGCGCTGAAAATCGCGTCCAGCCCACCCCCCAATTCTTTTTTTGGCGCCGGCGTAGTCCCTTTTGTTATCCAGCGTCGCCAGGCTGAACTCAACCTATAGGGGTCTAGCTTGGGCCGGATGGAGCTGAAAACGACCCATGCCAGCCCTGACAGTGAGATATGTTCTTCATTCTCGCCCTTTCCAACTCTTTCCTCCTAGGTTTCCCGCCCTTTCTCGCTATATTTAGGACGACCGCCATTGCAATCCACAGATCCACACTGCTCTCTCTCTCACCATGAAAACCCCACACTAGGCCTATCTCACCCTCGAGGAGACGGAGGTGATGTGCGCTTCCAACTACCAATGTCTGTCGGGCTACCGACTGCCCCTCGACTGGATGTTGAGCGACGGAGGGGTGCATATCCCTCCTGTGCCTCGCGGTTTCGCCCGTCGGGCAGCCATCACGAGACACTACTACCTCGAGCTCACGACGGAGCAGCGAAGGGATCCCAATTGGTTCCCCGACAACATCGCGACCTGGACCACCTTCTTCGCCAATCGGCAGAAAGAGAGCTCGCAGGTACGAGGGCGTTGGCCCTCCTCCGGTGAACCACAACTAAGCCGGTCGTCGGCTATGGTAGGCGAACCAGACACTCGCCGGTGTGATGCGCCACATCGTCAAAGGAGATAACCCTCGCTTGCACTACCCGCAATTTCAGCCACCGTGGAGCCCAAACAAGGGCGGTCATGGCTGCGGCGTCGTCGCCAAACGGGACACCCCACCTCCTTCAAGGCCAGAGTGGCGGGTGCCTCCGGAATACGCTATGGCCGCGCGCCAGCTCAGGAATACCCGGGGCAGCGCGCCGCCACGAACGCCTCTTTGTACCCGCGCGGAGGACGACACGGTGGCTTGCTGCAGTAGCTGCGGCCGCCGGTCACCACAACCTGCATTGATCTACGGTCTCCGCTACCCGCATCAAACCACGGAGGGATTCAGGATTCAGTTGCGCGCGGCAAGTGACAACGACGATAACCCCGAAGTAGCCTACTACAAGACTAGACATGATTACGACTAGTTTTATTTTTTGAGCATGTAATAAAAATCGTTGAATAAATAAATTTCAGGCTTGTTGGGCGTAAGACTGTGAGTCAGGGCCCCCTTAAATGGTGAACTTATCCGGCGCCCCCCATTCGGCCCCAAACCGAGACGTGTCGGACGGCGTATGGGGGGACGAATGGAGATGCTCTTATAATTCTATTCCGATTGTATCATAATCAAGCCGAATTGGTGATTGATGTCTACGCATGCTTCTATTCTTGTAGACAGTGTTGGGCCTCCAAGTGCAGAGGTTTGTAGAACAGCAGCAAGTTTCCCTTAAGTGGATCACCCAAGGTTTATCGAACTCGGGGAGGAAGAGGTCAAAGATATCCCTCTCAAGCAACCCTGTAATTAAGACACAAAAAGTCTCTTGTGTCCCCAACACACCCAATACACTTGCCAGGTGTATAGGTGCACTATTTCAGCAAAGAGATAGTGAAATACAAGTAACATAGATGATTATAAGTGGTAATTGCAATCTAAAATAAAAATGGTAGCAAGCAAACATGTAACATGACTGGTTGTAAACGGTGTTTCAATGCTTAGAAACAAGCCTAGGGATCATACTTTCACTAGTGGACACTCTCAACAATGATAAAATAATTGAACATCGTATATATATATATATATATATATATATATATATATATATATTCTCCACTATGCTACGCCAAACTATACTCTGGTTGGATAACGAACACCAATTCATTGCGTAGGGCTGTAAAAGCACTCCTTAAAATTTGCATTCCCCATCTAGGTAACTCATCACTGTCACCTTGAGCGCTAGATGGTTCCAGACAAACACCACAATTTCATAGAGACATACAACTCAAATTATAACTCATGATAAGTATTTATGTAACATTTAGCCTAAGAGATACACACGGTGCGCACACTGTCAACCTCACACACGTGGGACAAGGTATCTCTAGAGATCACATTAATAAAAGCACCTGAGTAGCATCTACTTATTCAACTAGATCACAAAGCTCATGATCACATAAAGATCACACCATAGGAGAGAGAGATGAACACATAGCTACCGGTAGAGCCCTTAGCCTCGGGTGAGAACTACTCCCTCCTCATCATGGGAGTCAACAACAGCGATGGATATGGCGGTGGAGTCGATGGAGATGGCTCCGGGGGAAATTCCCCGTCCCGGCAGGGTGCCGGAAGAGAGACTTCTGTCCCCCGAATCTCGTCTTTGATGGCGGCGGCATTGCGGAACTTTTCGTGGAATTATGATCTCCTCTCCAGGGTTTCTGCCTCGGGGGTAATATATAGGCAAAGGAGGAATGTCGGTGGATGCCCGAGGGGCCCACACCATAGCCAGGCGCGGCCAGGGGTGGACCCGCGCTCAAGGGTGGTGTGGCCGCCTCTGTGCCCTCCTCCGTCTCTGCTTTGGACTCCGTCTTGTGTCAGAAAAAATAGGAATTTCAGCCTTTGTTTCATCCAATTCCGAGAATATTTATTTACTAGTTTTTCTGAAACCAAAAATAGAAAAAACAGGAAACTGGCTCTATGGAAATTGTTAATATGTTAGTTCCAGAAAATTCATGAAATTGCCACAAAGTATGGACAAAACATAAGCATGGATCATCAAAAATTATAGATACGTTTGCAACGTATCAGCATCCCCAAGCCTAATTTCTGCTCGTCCTCGAGTAGGTAAGTGATCAAGAGAATAATTTCTGAGGTGGCATGCACCATCACAATCTTGATCAAGGTATTGCAAAGCATTGATAGCTGGGATCAAAGTACTCTAAATATAAGCATGAAAGATATATTTCTAACAATAAGACATAGCAACTATGTTGCAACATGAAAGGCAACACGAACAAAATAGCATGAATAATGCTTTGAAAGAAATTTGTTTGTTTCACATATAAAAAACATAGCAAGAGCGGTATTCAGCTTGTCCTTCATAGAATAGCAAAATATAAATGCATATGACACCTTCAAAGTTCATAAGGGTGACTAGATACAAATAATTTAAGAACAAGCAATACCATAATTATGAATCAATCAACAAGTTTTGGGACAATGCACATTGGACTCAGAATCACAACTATGCTCTCTTAACTGGTGCATAAAGATAGAAGATGGAGACTCAACATAGTAGTAAAAAGAAAGGCCTTTCGCAGAGGGAAGTAGGGATTAAATGGTTTTATAGATCTTCCAAAAATTATGATACTTATTAGCTTTGAGCTCTCATTTCCCCTATCATAAGCATCTTGAAGTGATTAAGGTTAAAACGAGGGCAAATATGAGTTATATGCTTGACAAATCACAAGTTGAAAATCTCATGCCCCTTGATTACGAGTAAGAAAACCTCATGCTACTCAACTTTGGTCAAAGGCAAGATCTTGTCATTGTAAGCATATGCGTATCATAGAGAACCGCAAACGGGGTACCCCTTGCCCAATGACACAGGAGCTATCCCATATCAAAATGACAAGGCAATAGACAGTGAGCATCTCAGCGATCTTTTTATTTACTATTTGCATAGTTTTTTATTGATGATGCTTCATAGAATACCACTATGGTTTCGCTGCAATTTTCCACCATGGTTAGGCATGGCTTAGGATAGCCGCCACGCGTTTCTCTAACACATATAGAAACTCCATGAACCTGCAATCTCCCATATTATTTCACACCGCCGACATCCATAAACAAAAGAATATGACATCAACTGAATAAATGAGTGCAATGTTGAAAGCGTACCCCATGACAGCATGATTTTGCTAACTCCCGACTTATAATTTGCAAGCATATAAGCATCATAAGATAGTCACAATGGTTCAGGTTTATTAAGTGCAAGAAATAAAATGTGCCTTCAAGTTCGTGAGAGTTTTAATCACTAATTTTCACATAACAAAAATTTAATTTGGAAGATAGATAAAAACATGAATATACTTGGAATGGTGTTACACCATGCATAGGAGTTTATAGTGGACTCTTTAGAATAACTTGGTTTTTTGGGAGTTAGATGCAGGAGTAGAGCTCATACTCAGTACTGGTGGAGGCTAGCAAAAGACTGAGAGCGACCAACTAAGAGAGTGATATGTCGGAAACGTATCTATAATTTTTTATGTTCCATGCATGTTTAGTATCTACTTTGCTTTGCTTTGTCTACACTTTGAGGTGCTTTTTACATGTTTTCTGGTACTAACCTATTAAAAAGTTACCACAGTGCCAGTTGCCTGTTTTCTGTTGTTTTTGGTTCCAGAAAAGCTAGTAAGGAAACATTCTCGGAATTGGACGGGACAAACGTCAAAGTCAATTACTTTTCGTGGGGAACAAGAAGTCCAGAGGGGAGACAGAGAGGTGTGTCAGGGCGGCCACACCCCCCTAGGCGTGGGTGGGTCCTGTCCCGCGCCTAGGCAGGGTGTGGGGCCCCTGGCCACCTCCTCGGCCTCCCCTTCGCCTATAATAAGCCCCCGATGTAGAAACCCTAAGAACCCGATCAATATTCCATGAAACCTTCTGTAGCCGCTGCCACCGTCGTCCCTAGATCAGGGGGGATCAGAAGTTCTTCTCGGCACCCTACCGGAGGGGAGATCATCCTGGAGGCCTTCTCTTCGGTATGATGCGTGAGTAGTTCCACCTTGGACTATGGGTCCATGTAGTAGCTAGATGGTTGTATCTCCTCCTTTGTGCTTTCATGTATAGATCTTGTGAGCTCTGTTCATGATTAAGATCTAATCTATTTGTAATCATGCATGTTGTGTTTGCGGGGATCCGCTGGATATTGAGATTACTATGTAAGATTGATTAATGGTTTTGTATATTTGATACTATCATGTCTGTGTTGATTGATCTTGCTTGCTCTTCGTTGTTAGTAGCTATCTTGGCCAAGTTTCTAGTGACTCCAAGAGGGGGTATTTATGCTCGATAGTGGGTTCATGCCTCTAGTTTCCAAGGGAAGTGACTGCGGTGACCCAGCATACCACTGCATGTGTAGTACACTATAGTCGTTGACATGACATCCATAGAACACCGTTCCGTAAATATCACATCCCTCGGAGTGGTACAACAAAAACATTGCGGGTCCATATTACAAACATTCACACATTATTATTATTATTACAATACCAGAAGTTCAAGACTTCAAAAGGATTCAACTTACAAACCAAAATATAAAGTGTTTCAGCGGAATTTAAAAGTAGAAACTCCAACTAGGAGTTGAGCTCAAAAGCTTATTCTATAGAGTTCATGCTGCTAACTAGGGTACTTAGTTGGACTCGTTATCATCGACACCGTAGCGGATTTCGTAATCCACTCCTTCAACACCTCCTGATATGTCAGGCTCCTCGTAGAACACGTCTTCTTGGCATTCGGCTGCATACATTGGCACGTCTTCGGGATCCTCAGAGTCTAAGCAAGGGATTAAAGGAAAGGATGAGTAACAGCGTTACCCAACAAGTTCATTATATGCAAGGTGGGAAGTTTGATGCTCTAACTACCACCTCGGATTATAAATCCTTGGCACTATGCAGTTTTTGTAAATCTTTCTTTAAAGATTGATTTTAATATGAAAATCTATGACCATCAGCCTTCACAGGTTGACCAGAACTTTCATGGAGTTCCTTTCCTGCCGCGTTCATAGATCCTTCCCGGAATAGAGAGTAACAAGTTACAATTCTTACACTCTACAGAGGTGCATTACTTTACCCATGAGAGATCAACTCCTTGTTGCACAAAAGGGCGTACTTTCCCGTCCACAATTCCATGATGTGGGGCCCAGTAGTTGGTCCAAGCCAATCACTGCCCCCTTCGCGACCTCGCATGCCTCCTTGGTGTACACCATGCCCACATATTGAATTACGGCAATGGTTTGTATAAACCGTTAGATGCCAGAACTATCGTGGGACGATGAGGGTTCCCACACATATGTTGCATATCCTCTACGAATTACCAATTAATATGCATGCTACGAGGATAACATCCATGACCTGCACATCCGGCTTCATGCGAGAGGAAGAAGATACAGCTGACTTCTCTGTCCCATTCGAAATCTCATGGCTAACACGTAATATACGGCGCTAGAATTACTGATGTCAGGGGTTATTAAGTCCCTAATTGATCATCATTGTTTCAAATAGAACCCTAAGTTCTATTGCTCCATTATATCATCACTTAGGATGATATCTATGATTTCTTTTATTTGTGAAAATATTATTTTCTTTCTTTGGAATATATATGATAACACACAATTTGCAAATACTTTGATAAAGACTCTTAAAAGGATATGAGCAAGTGATGAACTTGCCTTGTGATGGCAAGGTAGTGAAGTCTGATGCTTGCACTGGACCTTGAGCTTCTATGTCTACAAAACATCATTATTGCCCGGTAAAGACAATATTTAAAGAAGCAAAATGATTATGCAAAGTAAGGTAATGCATCATTTAGCTTTATATGCATTCTCCCCCATTTATTTAAATTATAAAAATTCTTTTAATAGTAAAGAATTTATAATTTTTTTTAATATTTATTGAATATTGTATTCTTTTATTTTATTTTAATTTTTTTGTATTTTATTTAATTAATAATTCCTTTAAGAATTATCATTAAATACCAAAAATTGATATTAAATATTTGTTTAGTATTTTTCTAAAATACTACAATATTAATTTATAAAGAAAGTGATTTTTATTTATTTTTATCATCTTTCAAGAATTTTGTAAAATTCCATAAGGAATATATATATTACAAAATTCTTAATAAAAACTTTATATCTAAAATTTTATCTCTTAATTTATTTGGATAGTTTGGATTATTGTGAATCCAAAAATGTTTTATTTATAGTTTTTGGACTTTTATTTTATTTTAGAGAATTTATCTAAGTTCAGGGGCATTTTGGTCTTTTTCCAATTATTGAAACAGACTCTAAAAGATTTGGGCTGATTGTTTGGGTTTATTGGGCCCTTGTGGCCCAATAGGGCAAAGTCAAAACAATACCCCGAAGGGGTATTGGCCCAACCCAGCCCAACACTCTCTGTCTCTCTCTCAGCTCACCTCTCTCCTTCTCCTCCCCCGACCCTGTGGTTAGTGGTGTCACCGCCGGTGATTCACGCCGTCGTGGACCTCCCTGGATGCCGCTGTGGTGCAGGATGAGGTTGTTGGCCCCGCTCTTCCCTCCTGTCCAATTTTATTTGGACCTGGAGCCCTCTTGTGTCCAGATCGATGTCGTCCCGAACCCTAGGGTTTGGGGTTGGCGTTGGTGCTGACGCCGCCGCTGTTGTCGTGTGCCGTGGGGATGCTCCTCGCCCCCAGGCATGGCTATGGTCGCCGCTGTGGCGTTGTGTGGGTCACAGCGCCCCCTTGGGGGTGCTCCCCGTGCCGCCGTGGTTGTCGCCCCTGCTTCTTCTTCTAATCTACAGCGAGTACCTTCGGTAACTTTTTCCTCTCCCTCTCGTGCTAAGCCATCCCATGCTAGATATTGGTAGTGGCCTCTCTGGTTAGTATTCTGTCCTGATTGAGATGGTTTGTTCTGCCTAGGGTTCATACCCTGCCGTGGATTAGATAACTGATGAATTGGTATCAAGTTTTGATGGTCCCTAAGCATGCTAAATGATTGTTAGCTATGGATTGCTGCTTATGATTAGCTGTGGTGATGCTAGTGGTTTACCAGATGGTTTTTTGGATTAATTTTTATATGATTCAGATGGTAAAATTTCTCTTAGAAGCAATACTTGGGAAATCTAATGGTTTTAATATCTCATTCCGGGGTTTAATACTTGGCAAAATATTCCGGGGACCCGGTTTTCGGTGTTTGAATAAGATGGGGCGTTTTAGAAAACAAAACGGGCTTGCGAAAATAGTTTTGGCAAACAATGCATGATGATGACGATGCAATGCACAAATTCAACGCGATTTTCTAGTAGTGGTTTTGCGGGATGCCACAATTCGACACCACTAACAATGGATCTCGCCCTCGAGATCCGCCTCATGGTACCGGAAGGAAAGGTCGGCGATCTGAATCTTCGCGCTTCATGTAGGTCTTCGCGACACCACTAACAAGAGGTCGTTGTCCGTGGTTGCCGAGAGAACACTCCGGAAAACAAAAGGTCGAAGGTAGAGGCATCAACAAATAAAGCCACCTCTAGCTTCGATGGAAAAGGGAACCGATGCATTCTCATCCACTTCCATGTACAAGAGCGAATAGAAAGGGTAGTCGGCATGGGGGCCAATCCATCACGCACCCAAACTATTACTCCGCACAATCATTGGAAAAGCATGCAACCATTCTCGGAAACAGACTGAAGATCTCGACAAGCGAGGTTCGGAAACAAAGGAGTGATGCAGACTCTGCATCGGATCTGGCGTAGAGGATGTCGTCGCGCCGGAAAACATCGGGAGGCACAAACAAAGAACAAAGAATGGTACCACCGGACGAAGGGTTCCTCGGATAACATGAAGACCAGAGGCAACAACACCGTTACCAAAGGAGGAAGCGAAACCCTGAAGGTACGACGGAAACCCAACCACGAGAATTCCTGGACTCGAAGAAAGAGACGAGAGCGGATTCAAAACACGCAGAGGTGAGAGGAGAGCAGCAGAGGGGTAAGGAGTAAAATCAGACCTATTCAGAACTATCCAATCGATTTTGTAAAATAGTTTTGACACTCTACTTCGGCCGTTAGCTAGGTTATCCTACAGGCTGGACTTGTGGGGTATCGCAACTGCTGAGCTCTGATACCACTCTGTAACACCCTCAGAATCGGACCTATGCAAGTTTGAGCAAAATTCGCCAAACCCGCATAGAAACGATTCAAAGGTGCCCACCAGGCACTTTCGTGCGGGTGGAAAACGAAGTAATAACATTACACAACAGTCCTCGATGGGACCCACAGAACAGATATATATATAACAGCGACTCAATGAGTCAAGAATACAGATATAATACATAAAGATCCAAATCACCTTGAAATGATCGAGCGTCCGACTACGGACAAGATGCAAATGGGGCTAAGAGCCCTGAAGAATAACCAATGGCGTCCATAACCCTGCCCAGGCCAAGCCGGAAGGGTAACCCTGCTAACGGCGTCGATCTCAATACCTGCTTAACAAAAGGGGTGCCGACAAAGGGCAAAGCAGAAAAACAAGAAGGAGCGTCAGTACTGAGGCCAGTACACGGCGAGGCTAGAATTCGGCGGTCCTCGCCTACATAGGTATGGTGGACTGAAGCGGCAGCGGCAGCATGCACTAAACAACCTATAGAGACTCGATACAACTGGCGTTTATCAGAGAGGGGTAAGAATGACCTATCCGGATCCAACCTGAAACTAACACCAAACAAACCCATCCTAGCGTTTCCCCCTCGAGACCAATCGAGGAAGTCAACCGAGGAACTCACACAGTTGGCAGTTTTATTTAATTAGTTATAGTTGCGGCACTTTACTAGTCAGGTTTAGATAATCGTCCTGGTAAAGTAAACAGTGGGCACTTTTAGTTAATCATTCCGTGATAGTTGCAACAATTACTAATCAGGTACAGATAGCATGAGATAAACCCAAAACCCAGCAGTTGTTGGTACTTTTATTCAGCCAATTCGTTGTAGTTGCAATACTTACTAGTCAGATACATTTGTCGCAAGCGACAACCAAACAAGCAATGGTGGGCAGTATTAATTAGCCATTCTGTTATAGTGAAGCTGATTACTAGTCATTATAAGTCAAATTAATAGCAGTAAACTTTAGTTATGCTTGTCTATGATCGAGATACTGTGCTCCAAGTCGTCCATATCCGCGGACACGGCTTTCAGAAAGTTTTACCCGGCCGGGGTGCACCAATAGCAACACACACTCGATCAACCTCGGAAAAACCAAATCAAAACCCAACGAGGCTTTCACGACTGAACAATCACAGGATTCAGAAATATTTCAGGGGGCCACCCCTTGGAGTATACCCGCAACGAAGTAAGCAAGCTTCGAGACGGACTCAAGGTTTGCGTCAATGGCTGTAAGCGACAGCAGATCCCCAATCGGGGACTGTCGATACCACGTAATCACTCCGCTTACCTAAACAGTACAGTGTGCTCCTCGCACAAACGTAAATAAAGCAGTAGCATGGCATAAGTACAGGATCGTAAATAAAACCTCAAACTAGTTTGTGGCCCCAAGAAATAAGACTGAATCAAGCTCTGGCTCAGGGGGGTCCCATATACCTCCCGGATGTGGATAGCGCGATAAATCAAGGAACAGGTATCAAGTACTCGGGGTCTTACGGGACACAAGTGGGCGTTCGGAAACCAAATATTATCTATCACCCACCGATGCCTCTGCTTATTCAATTTTAGGTGTTAAACAGAAATTAAAGTGACGATAAGTAAAACTAGAACCATCTCCATCATCGACATGCGGCAATACATCAGCAACTGTGGCACTTGACGACACGCAACAGCAATATAGAAAGAGACGGCGACGCGCAAGACCAACTAGCTACCAAACAACGGCAATAGGGTGTGTTCAAGGCAATATATGGTTGCAAGGGATATCAAGGGTACGGAATCTAGAGCATCGCAACACAGATAGCAATAGATCAACAGGAGGGAATAAAGACTATAAAAGTAAGATAGGTAGAAAGGGGGAGATGCTCGCCTGAAAACATGGTCGAAGGTTCAACCGAAGATCGGGGCGAAGCTCACATCAACTCAACGGCCTTATCCGCGAAGAAGCAAAACACTAGAAGAAACACCGGATGCAATATTTAATACAACGGCAGAAGATCGGCATGATGCATGTATGATGTATGGCATGGCGAAGGTGCAATGCAATTAGGTCATATTAAGCGGAACTGGGGTTCCGACATTTAATTAAATGGTTCAGTTATTTAGATCCCCCGCCAATTAAATGTTGTTTTAACATGGCAAGAGATAGCGCCGGGTTCGCTACACAAATTTAAATGAGGCCAATATAAGGCTAGATTTGCCCGCATATGGGCCCCATATTTAATTATGAGGTGAATTCGGCATAAGGCCCCCAAACCAATGATATGCATGCGAGATGACAATTTAATATGCATCAATTGTTATTATATTATAAAATAGGGTTCTCGGATAAGGGGTTCACACATTAGGGGTCTCGACGATCTTGGGGTGCCGGGGTTCGGGGTCCGGGGTCGGTCTCGGGGTCCAGGGTTCGACGGGAACGGTCTAGCGGGAACGTTCTCGGGTTTCTGGGGTAGATCTTGGCGGATCCGGGTCTCGGTGTCCGGGGCGTGTCGGATTCTTTCGGGCCAATGTCGTTCTTGTCGTAATCGCGGTCTTCAGGTCCGGGGTGAAGTACTCGTCGCCCTTTTGTTCCATGTCGACGATCAGGGCGTTCAGGGGGAGACCTCGGTGTACCAGGTCGGTATCCATATCGTCCGGGTACGAAAACGGTCTTCAGGGTTCGCCATCGGATCCGTGAAGGAGGCTCGAGGGCTTCGGCTCAGGGTCGCCGTCGAACTCCGCGGATCAGGGTCTTCGGATTCCGTGAGGGAGAGCTTGTAGTTCCGGGATCTTCGGGTCGCGATCATCGGAATCCGTGAAGGAGGCTCGACGTCCGGGGTGGAACTCTTGGCGTAGATCTTCAGGCAGCAGTGCGGATGCGCAAACACGGCTCGCAGAACTTGAACCGGCGATGACCTGCGAAGCACAGAACGGGCGTCCTCGAGGACGCGGTCTCCTGCCGCGGACGGCCGAGCGAGGCGGGACCGAGGAGAAGCAGAGGCTACCGCGCGAAGGGGCAGAGGCAGACGTCGGGCCGGCACCGGCGCGGCACGGCGGCGGCTCGCCGGAGGAACCGCCGGTGGGGCGACGGGGTCGGCAAGGGGAGGAAGACGGTGGCTGGGCGGCGCACTGGGCCCGGGGGAGGCGCGCGTGAGGCAGAGGCAGGCGCTGCCGGCGAGGAGCTGGGGCGGGCCGGCGCTCGCGGGGCGGTGGAGAGCGCAGCGGGGCGCGGCCGCGGCTGGACGGAGAGGCGGCGGCGCGCGCCGGAGGCTGCAGGCGGCGCAGGGCGGAGCTCGCAGCGGGGCGGGCGGAGGCCGACGGGCAAGGGCGGAGCGCCGGGCCGGGGGAGGCTAAGGGAGGGTGCAGGGCGGCGCTCGCGTCCGGCGGACGGCGGAGACCGGGGAGCACCGGAGCGGCGGCGCGGGCTTGAGCGGGAGCCGCGCGGAGGAGAGGCTGGGGATGGCGGCTGGTGGCGGGCCGGCGAGCGGCGGAGTGGGGAAGAGGGGGCGAGCGGCGCTGCTAGCGCAGGCGGGGAACCCGGCGTCGGCGGCGGGCCCTGGCGACGGAAGGGGAGCGCAAACGGAGCGGGGAGCGGAGGAGGAAGAAGCGGGGCGGCGGAGAGGAGGAGGGGTCGCCGGAGCAGGACGCAGCGGCGGAGGAGGGTGGCCGGAGGCGGGGCAGTCGCCGGAGGCGAGGGAGGAGGGAGATGGCAGACGCGTGCGGTGCTCGGGGCTCGCGGGCGGTTGGTGAGGATGGTGACAGAGGGTGGGGTCGCGTGGGGGGACAGGGGTGAGGATCGGCTGTGTGGTCCGGGTGTGCTGCGTGCGTGTGTGGTGTTTTGTGTGGAGGGTGTGGGCTGAGTGGGTTGGGTGTGGGGGTTGGAGAGAGAGAGGGAGAGGGCTGGGACAAGTGGCAGAGATTGATTGGGTGAGGGAGAGGGGAAGCTGAGGTGGCAACGTGTGAGTGGCCAGGGTGAGGTGGAGGGTTGGGTTGGGTAGACTAGTGGGTAACTATAGGATTTAGGGTGGGACAGGTTGGACCGTTTTATTTTATGGGGCGGTCGTTCGGGTCGCTTCGGCCCATTCGACTGCCCCTACTAAAATAAATAAAAATTTTATTTGATTTAAACGGGCCGTCTGCAACCCGATAGCGGCCAAAACAAAATATTCCGGGGACCCGGTTTTCGGTGTTTGAATAAGATGGGGCGTTTTAGAAAACAAAACGGGCTTGCGAAAATAGTTTTGGCAAACAATGCATGATGATGACGATGCAATGCACAAATTCAACGCGATTTTCTAGTAGTGGTTTTGCGGGATGCCACAATTCGACACCACTAACAATGGATCTCGCCCTCGAGATCCGCCTCATGGTACCGGAAGGAAAGGTCGGCGATCTGAATCTTCGCGCTTCATGTAGGTCTTCGCGACACCACTAACAAGAGGTCGTTGTCCGTGGTTGCCGAGAGAACACTCCGGAAAACAAAAGGTCGAAGGTAGAGGCATCAACAAATAAAGCCACCTCTAGCTTCGATGGAAAAGGGAACCGATGCATTCTCATCCACTTCCATGTACAAGAGCGAATAGAAAGGGTAGTCGGCATGGGGGCCAATCCATCACGCACCCAAACTATTACTCCGCACAATCATTGGAAAAGCATGCAACCATTCTCGAAAACAGACTGAAGATCTCGACAAGCGAGGTTCGGAAACAAAGGAGTGATGCAGACTCTGCATCGGATCTGGCGTAGAGGATGTCGTCGCGCCGGAAAACATCGGGAGGCACAAACAAAGAACAAAGAATGGTACCACCGGACGAAGGGTTCCTCGGATAACATGAAGACCAGAGGCAACAACACCGTTACCAAAGGAGGAAGCGAAACCCTGAAGGTACGACGGAAACCCAACCACGAGAATTCCTGGACTCGAAGAAAGAGACGAGAGCGGATTCAAAACACGCAGAGGTGAGAGGAGAGCAGCAGAGGGGTAAGGAGTAAAATCAGACCTATTCAGAACTATCCAATCGATTTTGTAAAATAGTTTTGACACTCTACTTCGGCCGTTAGCTAGGTTATCCTACAGGCTGGACTTGTGGGGTATCGCAACTGCTGAGCTCTGATACCACTCTGTAACACCCTCAGAATCGGACCTATGCAAGTTTGAGCAAAATTCGCCAAACCCGCATAGAAACGATTCAAAGGTGCCCACCAGGCACTTTCGTGCGGGTGGAAAACGAAGTAATAACATTACACAACAGTCCTCGATGGGACCCACAGAACAGATATATATAACAGCGACTCAATGAGTCAAGAATACAGATATAATACATAAAGATCCAAATCACCTTGAAATGATCGAGCGTCCGACTACGGACAAGATGCAAATGGGGCTAAGAGCCCTGAAGAATAACCAATGGCGTCCATAACCCTGCCCAGGCCAAGCCGGAAGGGTAACCCTGCTAACGGCGTCGATCTCAATACCTGCTTAACAAAAGGGGTGCCGACAAAGGGCAAAGCAGAAAAACAAGAAGGAGCGTCAGTACTGAGGCCAGTACACGGCGAGGCTAGAATTCGGCGGTCCTCGCCTACATAGGTATGGTGGACTGAAGCGGCAGCGGCAGCATGCACTAAACAACCTATAGAGACTCGATACAACTGGCGTTTATCAGAGAGGGGTAAGAATGACCTATCCGGATCCAACCTGAAACTAACACCAAACAAACCCATCCTAGCGTTTCCCCCTCGAGACCAATCGAGGAAGTCAACCGAGGAACTCACACAGTTGGCAGTTTTATTTCATTAGTTATAGTTGCGGCACTTTACTAGTCAGGTTTAGATAATCGTCCTGGTAAAGTAAACAGTGGGCACTTTTAGTTAATCATTTCGTGATAGTTGCAACAATTACTAATCAGGTACAGATAGCATGAGATAAACCCAAAACCCAGCAGTTGTTGGTACTTTTATTCAGCCAATTCGTTGTAGTTGCAATACTTACTAGTCAGATACATTTGTCGCAAGCGACAACCAAACAAGCAATGGTGGGCAGTATTAATTAGCCATTCCGTTATAGTGAAGCTGATTACTAGTCATTATAAGTCAAATTAATAGCAGTAAACTTTAGTTATGCTTGTCTATGATCGAGATACTATGCTCCAAGTCGTCCATATCCGCGGACACGGCTTTCAGAAAGTTTTACCCGGCCGGGGTGCACCAATAGCAACACACACTCGATCAACCTCGGAAAAACCAAATCAAAACCCAACGAGGCTTTCACGACTGAACAATCACAGGATTCAGAAATATTTCAGGGGGCCACCCCTTGGAGTATACCCGCAACGAAGTAAGCAAGCTTCGAGACGGACTCAAGGTTTGCGTCAATGGCTGTAAGCGACAACAGATCCCCAATCGGGGACTGTCGATACCGCGTAATCACTCCGCTTACCTAAACAGTACAGTGTGCTCCTCGCACAAACGTAAATAAAGCAGTAGCATGGCATAAGTACAGGATCGTAAATAAAACCTCAAACTAGTTTGTGGCCCCAAGAAATAAGACTGAATCAAGCTCTGGCTCAGGGGGGTCCCATATACCTCCCGGATGTGGATAGCGCGATAAATCAAGGAACAGGTATCAAGTACTCGGGGTCTTACGGGACACAAGTGGGCGTTCGGAAACCAAATATTATCTATCACCCACCGATGCCTCTGCTTATTCAATTTTAGGTGTTAAACAGAAATTAAAGTGACGATAAGTAAAACTAGAACCATCTCCATCATCGACATGCGGCAATACATCAGCAACTGTGGCACTTGACGACACGCAACAGCAATATAGAAAGAGACGGCGACGCGCAAGACCAACTAGCTACCAAACAACGGCAATAGGGTGTGTTCAAGGCAATATATGGTTGCAAGGGATATCAAGGGTACGGAATCTAGAGCATCGCAACACAGATAGCAATAGATCAACAGGAGGGAATAAAGACTATAAAAGTAAGATAGGTAGAAAGGGGGAGATGCTCGCCTGAAAACATGGTCGAAGGTTCAACCGAAGATCGGGGCGAAGCTCACATCAACTCAACGGCCTTATCCGCGAAGAAGCAAAACACTAGAAGAAACACCGGATGCAATATTTAATACAACGGCAGAAGATCGGCATGATGCATGTATGATGTATGGCATGGCGAAGGTGCAATGCAATTAGGTCATATTAAGCGGAACCGGGGTTCCGACATTTAATTAAATGGTTCAGTTATTTAGATCCCCCGCCAATTAAATGTTGTTTTAACATGGCAAGAGATAGCGCCGGGTTCGCTACACAAATTTAAATGAGGCCAATATAAGGCTAGATTTGCCCGCATATGGGCCCCATATTTAATTATGAGGTGAATTCGGCATAAGGCCCCCAAACCAATGATATGCATGCGAGATGACAATTTAATATGCATCAATTGTTATTATATTATAAAATAGGGTTCTCGGATAAGGGGTTCACACATTAGGGGTCTCGACGATCTTGGGGTGCCGGGGTTCGGGGTCCGGGGTCGGTCTCGGGGTCCAGGGTTCGACAGGAACGGTCTAGCGGGAACGTTCTCGGGTTTCTGGGGTAGATCTTGGCGGATCCGGGTCTCGGTGTCCGGGGCGTGTCGGATTCTTTCGGGCCGATGTCGTTCTTGTCGTAATCGCGGTCTTCAGGTCCGGGGTGAAGTACTCGGCGCCCTTTTGTTCCATGTCGACGATCAGGGCGTTCAGGGGGAGACCTCGGTGTACCACGTCGGTATCCGTATCATCCGGGTACGAAAACGGTCTTCGGGGTTCGCCATCGGATCCGTGAAGGAGGCTCGAGGGCTTCGGCTCAGGGTCGCCGTCGAACTCCGCGGATCAGGGTCTTCGGATTCCGTGAGGGAGAGCTTGTAGTTCCGGGATCTTCGGGTCGCGATCATCGGAATCCGTGAAGGAGGCTCGACGTCCGGGGTGGAACTCTTGGCGTAGATCTTCAGGCAGCAGTGCGGATGCGCAAACACGGCTCGCAGAACTTGAACCGGCGATGACCTGCGAAGCACAGAACGGGCGTCCTCGAGGACGCGGTCTCCTGCCGCGGACGGCCGAGCGAGGCGGGACCGAGGAGAAGCAGAGGCTACCGCGCGAAGGGGCAGAGGCAGACGTCGGGCCGGCACCGGCGCGGCACGGCGGCGGCTCGCCGGAGGAACCACCGGCGGGGCGACGGGGTCGGCAAGGGGAGGAAGACGGTGGCTGGGCGGCGCACTGGGCCCGGGGGAGGCGCGCGTGAGGCAGAGGCAGGCGCTGCCGGCGAGGAGCTGGGGCAGGCCGGCGCTCGCGGGACGGTGGAGAGCGCAGCGGGGCGCGGCCGCGGCTGGACGGAGAGGCGGCGGCGCGCGCCGGAGGCTGCAGGCGGCGCAGGGCGGAGCTCGCAGCGGGGCGGGCGGAGGCCGACGGGCAAGGGCGGCGAGCGCGGGGCAGAGAGGTACTGGCGGCGGTGCGAGGGTGAGCGCCGGGCCGGGGGAGGCTAAGGGAGGGTGCAGGGCGGCGCTCTCGTCCGGCGGACGGCGGAGACCGGGGAGCACCGGAGCGGCGGCGCGGGCTTGAGCGGGAGCCGCGCGGAGGAGAGGCTGGGGATGGCGGCTGGTGGCGGGCCGGCGAGCGGTGGAGTGGGGAAGAGGGGGCGAGCGGCGCTGCTAGCGCAGGCGGGGAACCCGGCGTCGGCGGCGGGCCCTGGCGACGGAAGGGGAGCGCAAACGGAGCAGGGAGCGGAGGAGGAAGAAGCGGGGCGGCGGAGAGGAGGAGGGGTCGCCGGAGCAGGACGCAGCGGCGGCGGAGGGTGGCCGGAGGCGGGGCAGTCGCCGGAGGCGAGGGAGGAGGGAGATGGCAGACGCGTGCGGTGCTCGGGGCTCGCGGGCGGTTGGTGAGGATGGTGACAGAGGGTGGGGCCGCGTGGGGGGACAGGGGTGAGGATCGGCTGTGTGGTCCGGGTGTGCTGCGTGTGTGTGTGGTGTTTTGTGTGGAGGGTGTGGGCTGAGTGGGTTGGGTGTGGGGGTTGGAGAGAGAGAGGGAGAGGGCTGGGACAAGTGGCAGAGATTGATTGGGTGAGGGAGAGGGGAAGCTGAGGTGGCAACGTGTGAGTGGCCAGGGTGAGGTGGAGGGTTGGGTTGGGTAGACTAGTGGGTAACTATAGGATTTAGGGTGGGATAGGTTGGACCGTTTTAATTTATGGGGCGGTCGTTCGGGTCGCTTCGGCCCGTTCGACTGCCCCTACTAAAATAAATAAAAATTTTATTTGATTTAAACGGGCCGTCTGCAACCCGATAGCGGCCAAAACAAAATATTCCGGGGACCCGGTTTTCGGTGTTTGAATAAGATGGGGCGTTTTAGAAAACAAAACGGGCTTGCGAAAATAGTTTTGGCAAACAATGCATGATGATGACGATGCAATGCACAAATTCAACGCGATTTTCTAGTAGTGGTTTTGCGGGATGCCACAATATGCTCGGGTTGTAAAGTTACCTTTATCTGGTTACTCTTACTTGGCTGGTGAAACTTGCCCCTTCTTGCTGTTTGGAGTTATTTGACTTCTAGCTTAATTTATGAAAGATTTAGTTCTTTCATATTGGTGAAACTTGCCCCTTAAATACTCAATGATGAAAAAAATTAACACTGCACTTCACTGTCAAATCTGAGAGTAAAATAATTCTAATCCTAACTTTCTTTCTTTTTTAAATTTCTGTTTATTTTGCAGGTACCAGAGTTGAGGATCAAGACTTTAGTTTAGATTTTTGTTTTTATTTATAGAATAGTCACTTGTAATATCTTTATTCTTTTGTAATTTTTATTTTTATCGTTTTGTAATAAAGATTGTCTTATTATTCAATAAATAAAGATTATTCTTTTATTCCTTTACTATTGTAAAGTTTGTTGCTTATGTACATAAGTTATATTTGTGTAACTTATTTATTGAATGAAGTTTTGAAATATTCATTTTATTGATTATCTTCTTTTATTTAAAGTTTGATTTATTATTAGTTAACTCTAAATTAAATCAAATACTCAAACATCATTCAAAATCCTTTTGAATTATAATTCAAACACTTAAGTTTTAAATTCAAATTTCATTTCCCAAAACACTCTAATCCACAAAGATCATATCAAAGTCTATAACAATCATCCTTTAAGACTATACCTAATCTCAAAGCATGAAAGAAACTTTAATCACTTTAGGTTTTTATTTGGCAAAAAATTTACCCACATTTTCACAGATGAATGCATGCAATAACACAAATTCATAAATCTACCCTTCGTTGGTTCCTAAATGTTGGGATGTTACAGACTCCCCCCCTTAAATTAAACTTCGTCTCGAAGTTTGTTGAGATGTACTTGAATAATCCTGTATAGGCTTTTCTTAAATCCTCTTCTTTCTCCCAAGTGGCTTCCCTTTCAGGGTGATGTTCCCACTTTACCTTGCAATATTTGATTGCTCTATTCCTCAACCTTTTCCAGTTTTCTTCCAAAATTTTACAGGGCTTTTCAACATAGGTCAAGTCTGCTTGTAGTTCTATCTCTTGATGTGTGATTGCATCATCTAGAACTTTCAAACATTTACGAAGTTGTGACACATGGAAAACATTATGCACTTGAGCCAATCTTGATGGTAACTCTAAAGCATAAGTTATAGTTCTATTCTGACTCAGTATCTTGAATGGTCCAATGTATCTTGGACTCAATTTTCCTTTAACTCCGAACCTTTTCACCCCTTTCATTGGACTTACTTTCAAATATACCATGTCTCCCACTTCTGGATGCCATGGTCTTCGACTTTGATCAGCATAACTTTTCTGTCTACTTTGAGCTATTTTCAGTCTATCCCTGATCTTATCAATGATATCTTGTTTTTCCTTGATATAGTCTGGTGCAAACTCCTTGCTGCTTCCAGGCTCATACCAACATATTGGTGATCTACACTTCCTTCCATACAGAACTTGATATGGAGCTGCCTTCAGACTACTCTCATAGCTATTATTGTAGGGAAATTCTGCCAATGGTAGATGATCTTCCCATGTACCTCCAAAATCTAATGCACAAGCTCTTAACATATCTTCTAATATTTGATTTTTTCTTTTTGTTTGACCTCCTGTCTCAGGATGATAGGCTGTGCTGAAATCTAACTTTGAACCAAGTGCTTCATGCAATTGCTTCCAAAATGCCGAAGTAAGCACTGATCCCCTATCAGTTACAATCTTTTTGGGCACTCCATGCTTACTTACTATCTCTTTGATGTAAACTTCTACTAACTTCTCGGCATTATCTTTCTGATTTATCAGAATAAAATGTGCACTTTTAGTGAGTCTGTCCACAATTACCCATATCATATCCTTCCATTTAGGTGTCATGGGCAATCCTGTGATGAAGTCCATACCTATTTCCTCCCACTTCCATTCGGGAATTTCCAAAGGTTGTAATGGTCCTGTTGGACTTTGATGTTCAGCCTTAACCCTTTGGAAAGTATGGCATTCTGATACATATTTAGCAATGTCCCTTTTCATGTTATTCCACCATAATAGTTCTTTCAAATCCATATACATCTTAGTACTTCATGGATGTATAGAATATGGTTTTTCATGTGCTTCTCTGAGTATGACATCTCTAATCTCAGTCACATCTGGAACACAAATAGGGTCTTGAAACCATAAAGACTCATAATATCCAAGGCGAAAAACTGATTTCTGCCCTTGAGATATCCTCCAAATTTCTTTAGCAATGAAAGGATCTTCTGCTTGATGTCTAAAAATTTCGTGCTTAAGATCACTGTCCTGCTCTGCAACTACCTGCATAGTAGCTAATCCTCCAAGAACCTTTGTTCTAATGAATTGCAGCTCTAATCTTTCCAAGTCCATTTGTAACTCTTTTGGTAGCTCCCGATTGCTAGGCTAAATATCTGCACTCTTTCTAGTTAAAGCATCTGCTACAACATTTGCTTTCCTTGGAGTATAGTTGATTGTTAAATCATAATCTTTGATTAGTTCCAACCAATGCTTCTATCTCATATTCAACTCCTTTTGAGTAAAGAAATATTTGAGACTTTTATGGTCAGTGTATAACTCACATCTGGCTCCGTAAAGAAAATGCCTCCATCCTTTCAGCGCAAAGACTACTGCTGCTAACTCTAAATCATGAGTTGGATAATTGACTTCATGTGGTTTCAGTTGTCTTGAACCATAAGCAATCACCTTCCGATCATGCATTAACACACAACCCAAACCTTATTTAGATGCATCACAGTATACTGTAAAGTCTTTCCCTGTTTCAGGAACTGCTAAGATTGGAGCTGTGGTTAACCTGGTCTTCAACTCCCGAAAACTTGCTTCACACTTCTCATCCCAATTGAATGGTGTATTCTTTCTTAGCAATTTGGTCATTGGTCCAGCTATTTTGGAGAAACCTTCAATGAATCTCTAATAATAACCAGCCATTCCTAAGAAACCTCGAATTTGCTTCACATTGGTTGGTGCAGTCCACTCTACTAGTGACTGAACTTTAGATGGATTTATAGCAATTCCATCCTTACTGATCACATGGCCGAGGAATTATACCTCATCTAGCCAAAATTCACACTTACTGAACTTAGCATAAAGTTTATGTTCCCTTAGTGTCTGCAATGCTATTCTCAAATGATCAGCATGCTCTTCCTTATCCTTGGAATATATCAGAATATCATCAATAAAGACTATGAAGAACTTATCCAGATATGGGATGAAGATTTTGTTCATCAGATTCATGAATATAGATGGTGCATTGGTCAAACCAAATGGTACTACCAGATATTCATGGTGTCCATATCTTGAGACAAATGCTGTCTTTGGAACATCTTCAGGTTTGATTTTTATTTGATGGTATCCAGATCTTAATTCGATCTTTGAAAATACTACGGCTCCTTTCACTTGATCAAACAAATCTTGAATTCTTGGTAAAGGATACTTATTCTTGATAGTAACGTTGTTCAGATTTCTATAATCTCCACACATCCTCCTTCCACCATCCCTTTTATCCACAAAGATTACTGGTGTTCCCCATGGAGATACACGTTCCTGGATAAACCCTTTTCTGGCTAACTCATCAATTTTCTCTTTGAGTTATTTTAATTCTTTTGGTCCCATCTTATATGGTGCTTGAGCTATTGGTGCTGTACCAAGAATTAGATCAATAGTGAACTCTATCTCCCGATCTGGTGGCATTCCCGGTAGCTCTGCTGGAAAAACATCTTGAAATTCATTTACTATAGGAATATCTTCCAATTTGACCTCTTTCATCGAGTTCAACTACAGATCCACCATGATATGACTGTGCTTATCTTCTTGGTAAACTATCCTTGCTCCACTTGGAGTTTTGATTGAGATAATTTTCTCCTTACAATTTATCTGAGCCCCGTGTTCCATGATCCAGTCCATCCCCAACACTACTACAATTCCCTTCAAAGGAATCACATAAAGGTCTGCAAAGTATGTACAACCATAGATCGAGATAACCCGATCTTGTTTAATGTGGTGTACAATCACATTTCCCCCTACTGTAACTATGGTCATAGGGTTTTCTAACGTTGCCCTTCTAATCCCGAACTTATCACAGAATTATTCAGAAATGAATGAAGTAGTTGCACCAGTATCAAATAGAAATTTGCCGAGATTGGTAAGGATATTGAGCGTACCTATCACTGCATGCTCCGAATTATCCACCTCCTCTAGGGTTGCGCAATTCAGCTTCCCGGTAGGTCTGTTCCCCTTGCCATTATTATTCTTGACATTATTTCCTCCTCGATTGGGATGTCCATTTCCTCCACTGGCTTTTCCTCCTCCTTTGGTAGGCCAACCTCCTGGTGGTTTACTCAGACAATCGGGCTTGATATGCCCCTTCTGACTACAACCGTAACAGATCACTACAGGCTTTTGCATTCCCTCTGGAAATGCCCTGGAATTCCACAGTTGTTACAAATAACATTCCTTCTAGGATTGGATTGATTTCCACCACTGCCTTTATTATTGTTATTGTTGTTGTTACCATAGGCCTTGTTCCGGGTTTTGAACTCCAGATTGGGTTTAGGTTTACTTGCCTGAATTATCTTGGTTTCCTTCTTGGCTCTCTTCCTCCTATCCTCTTGGATATTCTTGTAGTCATCTTCGAAAGTAATAGTTGCATCCAACAATTGCTGATAATTTTGCTTATTAGCCAGCCTTAGCTGCATCCTCACAAATGGATTTAATCCATGCAGGAAACGCTTCCTCCTCTTTTCCTCCGTGTTAACATCCTCCTCAGCATAATGAGACAGTTGACTAAACTCCCGGATATACTTCATGACACTAGTATATCCCTGCTGAAGCTCCTCAAATTTTCTCCGCTTCAACTCCATAACACTCTCCGGAACATGATATTCACGGAATCTCTGCTTGAACTCCTCCCAGGTGAAATCCCTTCCCGGTTGTTCCATGGCCAACTGATTCTCCCACCATGATGCTGCAGGTCCAGTCAGAAGATGAGTTGCATACCTCAATTTCTCCTCATCATTGCAACCTACAGTCTTCAGCTTTCTTTCTGTATCTGCTAGCCAATCTTCTGCATCCATTGGTTCAGGAGCTGATGCAAAAGGTAACGGCCTTGCATTCTAGAAGTCAGATAGACTCACTCCTCCACCTTTAGGTGCCCTCTGATTTGCTCGTCCCAGCAACTCTTCCATGAAGTTGTTCTGGGTCTCTTGCATCATTTTCATGCACTGCATAAAGTTCTGCTCCATTAACGGCCTCATTGGTGGTGGTGGTAATGCTCCCTGATTTGCTGCATCTGCATCGGCCTTCCCTTTGGCCTCACGTTCCGTCCTCTGCTGTTCAGCTTCGGTTTCTACACCCGTATCCATGACCCTCTAGTCCTGCAACATAAAGCGAATACTCATAATTACATCATGCACATGTGTTCTGAGCTCGACTTTACGCACAGAACTAGTCACACAATGAAGATCCAAAGAAAATCCAAATATGCATTTCACATATTATACATAATATTATAATAATACAAATTCATTACAACATATACCATATAGGTATAATCATAACACTACCTTATTTATCTAACTATCTTATTTCTTAGAGTACAATACACGATACTTGATACCTCTAAATAGTTACATACTTTTAGTAGTAACTACACTCATCATACATGCCTGATGTCCAACCGTGATGACGTGTCGTTCGTTGCACAGTTTGTGGAACAAATGGCCTTCTAGAAGGAACATACTCAATATCTGAAGTGTCAGGACTTGAGTCATTACTCAACCTGAGCGCATTGACTCCCTCCATCTCATCTGAAAAGTCTTCAGAAACATATTCAACATTATCTCCCGCCTGCATCTCCTGAGCTTCATTCCTTGAGTTGTCAACATGATACGCAGATCCTGCTGCTTCCCAGGTGCTCCTTTGGGCAAGATAGTTAAACACTGGATAATGTAAATTCCCTGGGTTTTGAGAAGATGTTGATGATTCAAACACTCTCTCCTCAGGATCTTCTTATTCATCCTGATTGTCTATTGACATGGCATTTCTACTACTGTTACTAAGGTTAATTCTTGCACCCATCCAGCTAGATTGTCCAACATTTATGTCAGAACCATCTGTGGACATCTGGTGTTCATGAGATCCTTCATATGATCCCCTTCTCCAACCATCAGAATTTTCAATAGGAAGTTCTGAATCGGAACCATCCTCTGAACCCGGTGGTACTGCATACCTCATATCCACAGTAGGATCATGTATAGGTTCAGGACTTGGTGAATAAGGATATGGTATAAAATATTCAGGATCTATAGGTATATCCTTAAAGATAGGTTTTGCACTACTACTTGCTTCCTTCTTCAACTGGAATGCTAACTGCTTCCTCCTTTCCGGATCAGTTAGATTCTCTAACATGTCATTTTTATCTTCGACAATCACTTGATGTGTCATGTAAAAAGACGCAACGAGTGTTCGGTATCTATCCATGAACTTGGAAGCTAACTTAGGATGCTTCTTAACCAAAGTAAGATGATCCGGTATAGGCTCCGAGTCTATAGAATCATGAGGTATCACAGAAAATGTGCTACCTTATAACTCCTTGGCTTTATGCTCCCGAATATTAGCTATCACCTCCACAACATCAACATGATATGTTTCTAAGTGACTCCTACCTTCACCTATAGGTAGATCGTGATATAATCCAAGCTCCTCTGGGAGTTGGATACTCACACGATACTTGGATAACATCCGGCCATCATAATAGGTTATGGTGTTCACTGGAATTCTAGTTGGACAACTAAAAAGCTTTAAAAGTTGACAAAGTTGGTCTGTGAATGATCCCTGATAATCATCAAGAGTCTCCTCTTTCCTTACCAATGTCTGTTTTGGAAACTTTGGTGCCATAGCTCTGTATATCAGAAAAAATATTTTTTATTAGTAACCAATAATATATTGCATCATAACAAAGAATTATCGCACTAAAACATATAACGGAATATTCTCATTTGAATACCCATTATATTTTTTTAGAGAACTATTTATCGTTGCTACACTCTCCTACAGGTAATACCCTTTACTAGGTTTCCAACCTAAGGTCAAAGCAATTTGCTCTGATACCAACTGCGGTGACCCAGCATACCACTGCATGTGTAGTACACTATAGTCGTTGACATGGCATCCACAGAACACCGTTCCGTAAATATCACATCCCTCAGAGTGGTACAATAGAAACATTGCGGGTCCATATTACAAACATTCACACATTATTATTATTACAATACCAGAAGTTCAAGACTTCAAAAGGATTCAACTTACAAACCAAAATATAAAGTGTTTCAGCGGAATTTAAAAGTAGCAACTCCAACTAGGAGTTGAGCTCAGCAGCTTATTCTATAGAGTTCATGCTGCTCGGCTCCGTTGGTTACTACTAACTAGGGTACTTAGTTGGACTCATTATCATCGACACCATAGCGGATTTTGTAATCCACTCCTTCAACAACTCCTGATAGGTCAGGATCCTCGTAGAACACGTCTTCTTGGCATTCGGCTGCATACATTGGCACGTCTTCAGGATCCTCAGAGTCTAAGCAAGGGATCAAAGGAAAGGATGAGTAATAGCGTTACCCAACAAGTTCATTATATGCAAGGTGGGAAGTTTGATGCTCTAACTACCACCTCGGATTATAAATCCTTGGCACTATGCAGTTTTTGTAAATCTTTCTTTAAAGATTGATTTTATTATGAAAATCTATGGCCATCAGCCTTCACAGGTTGACCAGAACTTTCATGGAGTTCCTTTCCTGCCACGTTCGTAGCTCCTTCCCGGAACAGGGAGTAACAAGTTACAATTCTTACACTCTGCAGAGGTGCGTTACTTTACCCATGAGAGATCAACTCCTTGTTGTACAACCAGGCGTACTTTCCCGTCCACAATTCCATGATGTGGGGCCCAGTAGTTGGTCCAATCCAATCACTGCCCCCTTCGTGACCTCGCATGCCTCCTTGGTGTACACCATGCCCACATATTGAATTACGGCAATGGTTTGTACAAACCGTTAGATTCCAGAACTATCGTGGGACGATGAGGGTTCCCACCCATATGCTGCATATTCTCTACGAATTACCAATTAATATGCACGCTACGAGGATAACATCCATGACCTGCACATCCGGCTTCATGCGAGAGGAAGAAGATACAGCTGACTTCTTTGTCCCATTCCAAATATCATGGCTAACGTGTAATATACGACACTAGAATCACTGATGTCAGGGGTTATTAAGTCCCTAATTGATCATCATTGTTGCAAATAGAACCCTAAGTTCTATTGCTCCATTATATCATCACTTAGGATGATATCTATGATTTCTTTTATTTGTGAAAATATTATTTTCTTTCTTTGGAATATATATGATAACACACAATTTGCAAATACTTTGATAAAGACTCTTCAAAGGATATGAGCAAGTGATGAACTTGCCTTGTGATGGCAAGGTAGTGAAATCTGATGCTTGCACTGGACCTTGAGCTTTTATGTCTACAAAACAACATTATTGCCCGGTAATGACAATATTTAAAGAAGAAAAATGATTATGCAAAGTAAGGTAATGCATCATTTAGCTTTATATGCATTCTCCCCCATTTATTTAAATTATAAAAATTCATTTAATAGTAAAGAATTTATAAATATTATTTTTTAAATATTTATTGAATATTGTATTCTTTTATTTTATTTTAATTTATTTGTATTTTATTTAATTAATACTTCCTTTAAGAATTATCATTAAATACCAAAAATTGATATTAAATATTTGTTTAGTATTTTTCTAAAATACTACAATATTAATTTATAATGAAAGTGATTTTTATTTATTTTTATCATCTTTCATGAATTTTGTAAATTTCCATAAGGAATATATATATTACAAAATTCTTAATAAAAAATTTATATCTTAATTTATTTGGATAGTTTGGATTATTGTGAATCCAAAAATGTTTTATTTTTAGTTTGGGACTTTTATTTTATTTTCTAGAATTTATCTAAGTTCAAGGGCATTTTGGTCTTTTTCCAATTATTGAAACCGACTCTAAAAGATTTGGGCTGATTGTTTGGGTTTATTGGGCCCTTGTTGATGGGGATATGCCTACCAGGGTATACCCAGCAGGACGTTTCCTACTAGCCCAAGCGTCAGCGAGTGGGCCTGAAGGACGGCGACTGGATCAAGACTTGGCGTGGATTCAAGCGACTGGAAGCTGAAGGCCCAAAAGCGTAGTTAGGCCCAGTCGGACTAGGTCATAGAATCTCCGAATCCTTAACTAATTCGGTTGTGATCTGTAAACCCTAGGGAGGTGAGTCTATATAAACCTCCCTAGAGGACGCATAGAGGAGACGTTCCATCATACACCCAAGTGACTTGCCGCCTAGCCGTCGAGCTCGCCCCATTGTACTCTCACCATAATACAATCTAGCAGGAGTAGGTCTTTACCCTCCGGGGGGCCGAACCTGGGTAAACCCTTGTGTCTCAGCCCTCATCTCGCACCGCAGATGGCTGGCCGCCCTTGCCCCATGTTCTACTACTCGCTGCCGATTGCAGCATCTGCCGTGGTCATTCTAACGACAGTGGCACACACCGTCGGGCCTGGCCGGTCAGGCCGGTGTTCTGCGGCGAGACCCAATCTGCCCATCAACGAGTCATTCACCACCGGCCGCATGATCGCGATCGGCGAGATCCTCCCGATCTTGCCGAGTAGCTACGTCCCGGCGGCGCGACCCGTCACGGATAGCGTGATCCTGCCGGTCGGCACGATCAGCCTCTTCGTCGGCCTCACCAACGTCATCGTCTCGGAGGACTCGGCTCGCATCCGCGAGTCGCTGCCACGCGACCGGCTCTCTGAGAGTCAGGTCCGAATGATTCACCGCCTCGCCTCCGAGTACGACTCGGCCCACAGCAACGTGTCCGAAACCACCGCGGCCGCGGACGACGCGGCCCTCAACGACGACGCCGACTCGGCGACCCTGACATCACTCGCCGGATCCATCATCGCCGCGTCACCCGCGGGCTCCATCACCCAAGTCGCCAACGTCGGAGACTTGGAGGATCCCTCCATCCTTGGGATCTTTGACTTCGACTCCGGGTCGGAGAACTCCGCCGACCTCCACGACGGAACCGGTCGCCACGACACAGCCTACATGGCGACTGGCGCCGACCCACCGGAAGACCCCTTCTCCACGCCGATCCTACCAAAAGCGATGGCAACGGAAGTCGAGAAACTCCGCCTGAAGCTGGCGGAAGCAGTCCGCAAGGAACAAGCCGAGCGCAAAAAATTTCGCCTCGAGCAGGTGACAGCGCAGGAGCTGTCGCGCTACCACCAACTCCGAATCAGGTCGCGCCTGAACCCCACCGTCCAGGGGCGCGTCCTGAATTTCGATGACGAAAACGACCCGGCCCGCGCGGCCGAGTGCGCGATCTGCGAGAACGCACCGCCAGGAGGAAGCACTCGGCCCCCACCAGGGGCAACAGCCAATGGTGCTCCACCACCACCCAACCGCGCACCCCCAGGGACCAGCCAAGGATCGTAGTCTCCTCATGAGAGCGAGACGCGAACGGCCTCCCGCTATTCTCCACCCCAATGGACAACCTCGTCGTGGGCCGAGCAGCAGTCGACAACATTATAGCCACCGGGGAAGGGGCCCTGCAGACCCAGTATGCCAGGGCCCTACTTGCCAAAGCGGTCGAGCAACAAAACGCAGGCGCCGACTCATGGGGTCGAATGTACTCGCATTTATGAGGCGGCAGAGCGGCCTCGAGCGGTCGCCCCATGGCGGCAAACACTCTCAACTTCCCTCCACCCGAACCCCTATAGCTCCAACACCGACCCGCGAACGCGGACTCTCCACCAACGACCCTCGGCCGGCGAACAACTTTGTCGCCGCCAACGGACAACCCGTCAACGCCCGCACCCACATCATCAATAACCAGAGCTTTCACGCACGCCAGCCTGACGACCTATGGCACACCCTCACCAACCGCCGCGACGGTGAACCAAGGGGATCGCTGAGACGAATCGGGCCCCAGTGCTTTGGACCGATGATCCTAGGCGAAAGATACCCGGTGAACTTCAAAGCGCCGAAGGAAATAGAGAAGTACGACCCCTCGTCCGACCCCTCTGTGTGGCTGGATACCTACCTCATGGCGATGGGATCGCCAGACACACCGATCTACTAGCCGCCCGCTACCTCCCCCTGATGATGGAGGGGGTGTGCAGGCAGTGGATTAACACCCTCCCCGCGGATAGCATAGACTCCTGGGAGGAGATGCGCGATGGCTTCGTCAGGCACTTCGAGGGTTCATACACCCGCGCCACCACCATCGAGGACCTGGAACGGTGCGTCCAGGGACCACGCGAGTCGACCCGCAACTGGGTCCAACAGTGGCAAGATCCGTGGTACAACGCGGTCAGCATCCACCCGGACACCGGATCCACTGCTTCAAGACCTCGTGCCGCTATGAGCCCCTGGTCGCCAAGCTCAAACGAGCATACCGCACACTCGACAACATACCGGACCTCCTAGAGATCGCAAAAAGGTACGCGGAAGAAGACCCAAACCAGGAAACCGACAACGAGTCGGGAGGACATCGCCGCGCGAGCGGCCACGACAACGGGAGGCGGCCCGAGCTACGGTACAGCAGCACTCGCCTCACCGGCAAACGCCGAGGTGACGCGTGAGTCGACTTCGTCGCCAACGCCGGGTACGCGCAGCGCGAGCCCAAGAGCTTCCGCCGCGACGGAGGACAGCGCCGCGACGGCGGCAACTACAAGGCAAAGCCAAGGTTCGATCCCACGGCCCTCCTCAACCAACCCTGTGTGTTTCATAGCAGGGAAGGAAAGCCCGCCACACACACGACCGCCGAATGCCACTCTCTCAAGGAGATCGAGAAGGCACGGTGCGCGCGGGAAGACCCCGACAACAACCCGCCGAACGGAGGAAAGTACGGCAGCATCGCCGGCTCGCTCCACACCTTCACCGACTTCAACACGAAGCGTGAGAAGAAGGTCATCGCCCGCGCCGTCGCCGTCAATGCGGTGTCCTAGATAGACATCCGTCAGTTCCTCAACTGGTCCAAGCAACCAATCACTTGGAGCCGCGAGGACCACTCGCCGCGGATCGAGTATCCGGGCCGATTCTCCCTAGTGGTCAAGCCAAAGGTGGGGGACTACTGGCTCCCCAAAACGCTGATGGACGGCGGCAGCTCCATCAACATCCTGTACCTGGACACCTTCAGGCGACTGCGGCTCCCGCAGTCGATGATCGAGACGACCTACACCACTTTCCACGACATCGTCCCCGGTCGGAAGGCATATCCGATCGGCAAGGTGATGCTGCCAGTCACCTTCGGCACACTAGCAAACTTCCGCACCGAGCGGATCGTCTTCAAGCTAGTGCCCTTTGACAGCCCCTACCACTGCGTCCTGGGGCGCCAGCGTTCGCCAAGTTCATGGCAGCACCCCACTACGCGTACAACGCGATGAAGCTACCCGGGCCGTGTGGCGTCATCACGATCCACGGCGACCCCGACATGGCCGCAGAGTGCGAGGCCAAAGGGGTCGAACTCGCTGACACCGTCATCGCGGCAGAGGCCAACCACGCCGAGGAGCTCGCCAAGTACGCGAGCGGGGTCAACAACGACGACCCTACCATACTCAAGAAGGCCAACTCGGAGGGTGGCAACTCCACCGCCTTCGAGGCAACGACGCATACCCGCACCTTCAAGATGGTCCCAGGCGACTCCAGCAGGCGGTGACGATCGGGACGGGCATGAGCCCAGCATACGAAAGCGCGCTCATCGAGTTCCTCCGTGAGAACAGGGACATCTTCGCATGGAAGCCATCCGACATGCCTGGTGTCCCGAGGGAACTCGCTGAGCACAAACTCAACGTCGACCCCAAAGTGCGACCTGTTAAGCAGTCGCTGCGGCCCTTTAATGAAGAGCGCTGCCGAGCCATCGCCGAGGAGGTGCAGCGTCTACTCGCTGCAGGCTTCATCCGGCCAATCAAGTACTCCAAGTGGCTGGCAAACCCAGTCCTCGTCGAGAAGAAAAACGGGACCTGGAGGATGTGTATCGATTACACAAACTTAAACAGCGCCTGCCCGAAGGAGCAATTCGTCCTCCCGCAGATCGACCAAATCATCGATTCCACCGCGGGCATGGAGGCGCTATGCTTCCTCGATTCCTACTCTAGGTACAACCAGATCAAAATGGCCGTTGAGGATGAAGATAAGACGACATTCATCACGCCATTCGGAGCCTTCTGCTACACCGCCATGACCTTCGGCCTCAAGAACGCCGGGGCGACCTACCAACGGTGCATGCAAGAGTGCCTTGCGAGCCAGATTGGCCGCAATATCCACGTCTACATCGATGACGTGGTGGTGAAATCCGCCCACCAGAACGACCTACTCGCTGACCTGGCGGAAACATTTGCCAACCTGCGAAAGTACAAGATAAAGCTAAACCCAGGGAAGTGCACCTTCGGTGTGCCAACTGGATAGCTACTGGGATACGTTGTCTCCAAGCGTGGGATCGAAGCGAACGTCGCCAAGATCAACACGATCTCTCGACTCGGTAGACCCGAGTGCCTGCGCGACGTCCAGAAGCTGGTCGGGCGAGTCGCGGCTCTCAGTCGCTTCATCCCCCGGTTGGGCGAAAAGGCGATGCCCATCTACCGCCTAATGCGCAAGAACCCTACCTTCCAGTGGGACAAGGAGGCAGATGACGCGCTCCACGACCTCAAGGAGGTGCTACTCGCAGCACCGCTACTCGCCGCCCCCGTCGACAAGGAACCCATGCTGGTCTATGTCGCGGCCTCCGAACGCGTTGTCAGCACCGTCATGGTCGTCGAACGGACAGAGGAAGGAAAGAAATGCCCGGTGTAGCGACCAGTGTACTACATCAGCGATCTCCTAACCGAGTCGCGCCAGCGCTACCCGCAATACCAGAAACTGGTATACGTGGTCTTCAGAGCACATCGGCGACTGTCGCACTACTTCCAGGAGCACCCGATAACGATCGTCTCCTCCGCACCGTTGCAGGACATCATCCGCAACCGTGAGGCGACTGGGCGAGTCGCCAAGTGGTCCGTCGAGATCGCCGTCCACAACATCAAGTATGAGCCGCGCAAGGCGATCAAGTCACAGGCTCTCGCAGACTTCATCGCCGACTGGGAGGAGGCCCAGCAGCCAGAGAAGCTGCCATACCTCCATTACTGGGGCCTAGACTTCGATGGCTCCAAGAACGCGGACGGTGCAGGAGCAAGGATCGTGCTAACATCTCCGAAGGGCAACAAACTCCGCTACGTCCTCTACCTCGACTTCACCCCCTGCACCAACAACATGGCCGAGTACGAGGCGCTACTCCACGGCATGCGAGCTGCCAAGGAGATGAACTTCAATCGCCTGCGCTGCTACGGAGACTCCGACCTCATCGCCGGGCAAGTCGCCGGCACCTGCGACGCCGTCTCCCCCACCATGGCGGCATACCGCCAAGCAGTGGACCGGCTCGGTGGACACTTCGTAGGCTACTCTGTCGAGTGGATCGACAGACGGAAGAATGAGGAGGCCGACGCACTCTCTCGCATTGGCACGGCCCGACTCGCACCACCCGCCGGAGTCTTCCTCGACACCATCACCAAGCCCTCCGTCTCTCCCCCAAGGGAGATCGACATCGGAATCCCGCTGCAGCCAGAGGCAGCCCTGGTCGCACTAATCGCCGAGCCAAACGACCCGGCCGCGCCATACGTCGCCTACTTGGAGGGAGGCACCCTGCCCGCGGATGAAACGGACGCCCGGATGATAGCACGCCGCTGCAAATCCTTCGTCATCATCAACGGCGAGCTCCACAAGCGTAGCGTGACCGGCGTGTTCCAACGCTGTGTTCAACCCGCTGAAGGACGCAAAATCCTCCAAGACATCCACTCCGGCGACTGCGGCCACCACGCCGGCGCCCGCTCTCTGGTCGCAAAGGCTATGCGACACGGCTTCTACTGGCTCACCGCACACGCAGACGCTGTCGACATCGTCCAACGGTGCGTCGGATGACAGAAATACGCCAACCAGACCCACATGCCGAGCTCGGCGCTCAAGACAATCCCCATCACCTGGCCATTCGCCGATGGGGCATGGACATGGTAGGCCCCTTCAAGAAGGCCCCCTCCGGCTTCACCCACCTCCTAGTCGGAGTCGACAAATTCACAAAATGGGTGGAGGCCAAGCCAGTCCGCAAATGCGACGGGAAGACCGCCACCAAGTTCCTACACGAGCTCACTTATCGCTACGGGTTCCCAAACAGCATCATCACGGAAAACGGCACCAACTTCTCCAAAGGAGCCATGACCGAGTTCTGCGAGGAACACCAAATTCGACTCGACCTCGCCTCAGTCGCCCACCCGGAGTCCAACGGCCAGGTGGAACGCGCCAATCAGAGCATCCTCCATGGCCTGAAGCCACGGCTCCAAGTCCCACTCGAGCGCACCGCCGGGTGCTGGGTCGAGGAGCTACCCTCCGTTGTCTGGGGCATCCGTACCTCCGTCAACAGGTCGACAGGATTCACCCCCTTCTTCATGGTGTACGGCGTGGAGGCAGTCATTCTCACCGACCTCGAGCACGATTCACCAAGGGTGGTCAACTACACGGAGGCCGCAAACGAACTCGCTCGACAAGACGGAGTCGACCAGCTCGACGAGGCACGCGATCTAGCTCGCTCCCGCACCACCATCTACCAACAAGGGCTCCGCCGCTACCATAGCCGGCGAGTAAGGACTCGCACTTTCCAGGAAGGCGACCTGGTACTGCGCCTAATCCAGGACAAGAAGGGCATGCACAAGCTCTCCCCCACCCGTGGGAGGGACCATTCGCCATTGGGCGAGTCCTAGGCAACGACGCCTACTACCTCACCGACGTCCGAGGAGACGGAAAACTCGACATCAAGCGGCCGTGGAATTTAAACCTCCTACGAAAGTTCTACTCCTAGAACTCCATACATGTACTCTCCACCCGCTATGAAATAAAACAGTTCGGCTACCAAAAATTGTGTCTACTCTCCGTGCCTTGTGCCACTCGCACTCGTAATAACAACATTATGCTACTCGTAGAAGTCAACCTCTGGTCAAGCGATCGACACGGCCAAGTAGTGCGGCACGAGGGAACTGGAAAACTCCAGGCCTTGTAACGTCCACGAAAAGCGCCAACCCGGAGCCCCATTGGAGTCGCCTAGCCCGAATGGCTCACCGAGCCAAGACAACTGCATTCGCTCCTCACAACGACCAAGTCCTCCGCATCCTTGGCACAGCGACTCGAACGGCCAAGTACCATGCTCGGGGATCGACGCCCAGCCAAATACGAGCGACTAGGGAAAAACGCCAAGTATGAGAGCACGCTCAGGACTCGCCACACGACTGATCCTCCGGATCAGGCAGGAGAGACGCGCTAACAACTACGCGCTTAGTCCTCACGTACCTTGGAGCTGCGACTAGAACCACCAAGTACCACGCTCGGGGACTCGGCAACCCGACCTCGTTTGCCCCCGAGAAAACGGTCAAGTAAAGAGCACCCCTAGGAGTCACCTTGCGACTGGATTTCCGAGCCATAGCGAGTCGACCTCAACTCATTAAAAGTTAACAAACATATAACAACGAGGTAAACCCCATAAAAATGGCGGACGCGCTCGGGGACTCGTCCAATCAAAATCCAAAATCACAAAGCGAATAACAAAATAACACGAGTTTCCTTTATAGCAGCACAAAGTTGTTCCAAAATACAAGGAAAGTTCAATAGTCATCTTGCACTAACGCCCAAGGGCAAAACACTTCTACTCTGCAGGTTCTGACGCAGGCGCGCCACCGTCCCTGCGACTACGGATAAAGGGCACGTACGGGTTCGACGGGTACGTCGTCAACTCGCCCGCCATCGCCGCACGAAACAGCTGCTCGAACTTGAAGTCCCAATGCTTTGGTTCGGGGTTGTTGGGGGCGATAATCGTCTCCTGATAGGGAAGGAGGTCGCCCATCGACCAAACATGATCGGAATACACCACGGCCCGGTCTGTCAGCTTCAGCACCTCGGCAATCTCCATAGAGCCCGTTGACGAGGGGTAGCCGCTCGTAACATCGTCGAGGTCGAAGTCCTCCGGTAAATGGGCAAGCCCAAGGCTGAGCGCCGTCGCCGCCTCGCGCCGGAAGGCCGACCGTGTCATGAATTCGACGACTGACGGAGCCTTCTCCAGGTAGCGCCATAGCTCGATGAGGTCGCTGGGGATTACCTCCGTGGGCGATATCTCCTGAAGATACGCTCGAAGGCAAGTCGCGGACAACGCGGCCGAGTCGACCAGGGTGGTCACACATTGCCGCGCGTCGTATGACTGCGCCTCCTCCGCGCTATCAATAATCCGACCTGTGGAACAGAAGCGGGCAGTGAGCACACCAACGACTTCACAATGCAGTTGTTGCAAGCAGAGGGAAAGAAGAAGGAAGGTTTACCAATTAGCGGTCGACAGAGGCCCGTGATGAAGCTTTGAAGAGAAGAGAAGTCGTTCTGCAGCCCAGCAACGAGCGCGTCAGACACTTTCCGCTCTTCAGCGGCAGACGTAACAACAGCTTTCGCTCGCCCTTCCGCCGAGCTTGCTTTCGCCTTCGCCTCCCTAAGTTCATGCTCCAGGTCAGCGATTCGCTTTTCGGCCGTGCTCAAAACAGACTGAGCCGCCGTCAGGTCATCCATCGGGACAAGGCCTCGGCGGGCGTCCTTCGCCTCGGCTGCAACTGCTTGAAGCCCCTTGTTCGTCTCGTGGACGGCAACGAGCTCCTTCTCCAAGTGACACTTCATAGCAAGCCGTTCGGCCGACTCTCGCTGCAGGCGCTGCGCACACACTACAACGTCAACAACAATGAAATTCCTAAGTGCCCACCCGCTGAAATTCAGCGACTAGGCACTCGGGGACTGGCAATGAAATTCCTAAGTGCCCACCCGCTGAAATTTAGCGACTAGGCACTCGGGGACTGGACAATGAAAATCCTAAGTGCCCACCCGCTGAAATTCAGCGACTAGGCACTCGGGGACTGGATGACATAAAAACATTAAGAATCCGACCACTAAAATTCAATGGCCCGATCCTCGGGGACTGGGCATACCTGAATGGCAGCGCCTAGCATGCCGTGAAGCTCCAGCGCATCCATAGACGCAAGCACGACCGGAGTATGGCCGCGACGCTGCTCGACCTCCACCTCGGCGACCCCAGGCATCCGGCTTGTCGGCGCCGAGCCACTCGCTGCGGCCGCATTCGCCATGAAGTGAGGGAAGGTCGTTGCAGATGTCGCTGCGCCACTCGGAGCCGGTTTGGCCACATCGGGTGAGTCAACACCCTCCTTGGTCTTCGAGGCCACTTTCACTGCAGTCGGAGGATCGCTCGGAGCAACCGCCGGGTCATCAGAGACCGTGACGACGTCATCGCCTTTCGTCCTCTTGACGCCTTCGGCAGGAGCAGCGACTTCGTCAGCTTTCCTCTTCCGCGAGGAGTCCGCCTCGGTGGCGACTGGCGGAACCTTGGCCACAGAAGGATGGCCGATCTTTTTAACACCAGTCCTGCGAAACAGTATTATGAATAAGACTGTCCGACTACAATGAGAAACAAGCAGATAAACAGCACTCACTTGGCGACTGGTATGAACCGCGGACCGGTGCGGATGCTAGCCGGCTTTTCCAGCTCGGGCCCCAACTTCCGAGTGAGGCCCGTCTCGAACAAATCGTGTGCCCAAGACACTGGCGGCTTCTTCGAAGATGAAGCCGCGGCAGGATCCTCCCTTGGAGGCGAGGCCCCTGTGGCTGGAGCAGCCCCCAAACCAATGATCGGGGCAAATGGAGGTGGTAACGACACCAGCGGCGCCTCGTCCGCGGGGGCGGCAGCGTCTGGTGCCACAGTCGCGTGAGCCGCTGCATCCCTAGCCGAGCTAGTGGCATCGGAGCTACTCGCAGATCGGGGCGGAGATATCTGCCTCTCCGGCTTCGCCTTCTTCTTCGGCGGAGCTTTCTTCTTCTTCGACGGCGTGGCTTCACGATGCGAGGTGTGCTCGGGAAGATCGTCATCGTCGTCATCGTGGGGCTCGAGGCTCTTGCTCGCCTTGAGTTCGCGCTGGTGTTGACCACGGGTCTTGCGAACCGTGGGGGCAGCAACTTCGACGGGCTCGTCTTCTCCGGTGTCGTCGTCGTCGCCTCCATCGGTGTCGGCGTCATCTTTGGCGGGAGATGACTCGCTTCCGTCCTAGACGGACGAGCTCAAGTTCTCATCATCCGCGGGTGGAAGCCACCCTTCCACCACTTGGAACAACTGCAACAATAACAAACAAACTTAGCACGACTGTGAGTGCAAAAGCTGCGACTTCGAGTGTTAACAGGATAACAACGTACCGCTGGAGCTGGGTGCCTTGCGGTATAAGGGGCGACCCCGGCCTTCGCGTCCAGGTACACCGCCTGAGTGATCTTCTTCAGGGCCAGGGTGTAGTCGTTGAGTCTCCACTCAACGAGGCAGGACTTCGTCGGGTCGTTCTTATCCGTATACTCGTACATATAGTGCTCGCGGCTGGCCAAGGGCACGAGCCGCCGCCCGAGCCAGCAGTTGTAGAGGTTGATGGTCTGGAGGCCTTTCTACTTCAGGCCGCGAATGGTTTGCAACATTTCGTCAACAACCATCCGCTGGTCCAGCGGGAGCTTGGCGACCTGGAGCCGACGCGGCTCAGGCCGGTCGGCGGAGTATCTTGGAAGCGCTACTTCATCGTCTGGAGTCGACTCGGTGACGTAGAACCAGAACTTTTTCCACTCGTTCGCCTCCTTAGCGGGCAGCATCAGATCGAATAACGATGCCTTCGCCTTCAGCTGAAATGCCAGGCCGCCCGCAGCTAGCATCGGGCCGCCTGTCTCTTCGCGACTGATTCTCCCGTGGAACAAGTCTTGCCACAGGGGAAAGTAGGGCCTGCAGCCCAGATAGCACTCGCAGAACGCCACGAAGATGGCGAGCTTCTCGATACTATGCGGACCCAGATCCGACGGCTGGATTCCGTAGTAGGCGCAGAAACGCCGGAAGAAGAGGGAAGTCGGGAAGCCCAGCCCCCCGCTCCAGGTGGCTGGTGAAGCAGATGAATTCTCCCTCGCGTGGATCCGGAGTCACTTCTCCGGCCGCGGGGATGCGCCATCTGCCGGCGCGGAGGATTCCAGCCTCCTCAAAGGATGCTAGTAGCGCCTTGGTGCACTTGGATCTGCCCCACGGCTCGGTGGAGGGGCCCATCAATTGGAAATTCGTGGAAGTCAAGGATCTCTGGATTGTTTTGATCGCTGCGTGGAATGGGGACACAGAGATGGGCGGAATCGAAGGAAGAAAGGAGAAGCGTTTCCCCGTTCGCCTTTCATTCCCCTTATATAGCGGTTGCTACCCGCCAGTTTCGGGGGCCGTTACTGCGCGGTAATTATGCCGAAGTTACCGTTGGATTACCCAACGGCTAGTTTGACCACAGTTGACGGTCCAACTTCAACTACTCGGATCTTCGCTCCCAGCGACTCGCCGAACCGATCACTATAACAGTGACTAAGTATTTGCCGACCCGATCGCCGAGCTGCGGTACGATTGGTCGCCGCTATTGTGACTAAATGACTAGTTCTTTCCTTTGTTCAGGAGTCCGCCGCCGATTCGACTAGGCGTCCGCATTGGACCCGCATACTCCAACTGCCAGCAAACACCTGCGACAAATCAACGACGGCCTCGGGGACTACTGATGGGGATATGCCTACCGGGGTATACCCAGCAGGACGTTTCCTACTGGCCCAAGCGTCAGCGAGTGGGCCTGCAGGATGGCGACTGGATCAAGACTTGGCGCGGATTCAAGCGACTGGAAGCTGAAGGCCTAGAAGCGTAGTTAGGCCCAGTCGAACTAGGTCATAGAATCTCCGAATCCTTAACTAACTCGGTTGTGATCTGTAAACCCTAGGGAGGTGAGTCTATATAAACCTCCCTAGAGGACGCATAGAGGAGATGTTCCATCATACACCCAAGCGACTCGCCGCCTAGCCGTCGAGCTCGCCACATTGTACTCTCACCATAATACAATCTAGCAGGAGTAGGTATTTACCCTCCGGGGGGCCGAACTTGGGTAAACCCTTGTGTCTCAGCCCTCATCTCGCACCGCAGATGGCTGGCCGCCCTT
Source organism: Avena atlantica (assembly GCA_910589765.1). Taxonomy (NCBI): domain Eukaryota; kingdom Viridiplantae; phylum Streptophyta; class Magnoliopsida; order Poales; family Poaceae; genus Avena; species Avena atlantica. The sequence goes on from OU342733.1 coordinate 523,737,911, forward strand.
GCCCCATGTTCTACTACTCGCTGCCGATTGCAGCATCTGCCGTGGTCATTCCAATGACACTTGTGTCCCAATAGGTCAAAGTCAAAACAATACCTCCCTGGCTGCCGCTGTGGTGAAGGATGAGGTTGTCGGCCTCGCTCTTCCCTCCTGTCCAATTGGATTTGGACCTAGAGCCCTCCTGTGTCCAGATCGATGTCGTCCCGAACCCTAGGGTTTGGGGTTGGCGTTGGTGCTAACGTCGCCGTTGCTATCGTGTGCCGTGGGGATGCTCCTCGCCCCCAGGCGTGGCTATGGTCGCAGTTGTGGCGTTGTGTGGGTCGCAACGCCCCCTTGGGGGTGCTCCTCGTGTCGTCGTGGTTGTCGGCCCCCCTGCTTCCTCTTCTAGTCTACAGCGAGGACCTTCGGTAAGTTCTTCCTCTCCCTCTCGTGCTAAGCCATCCCATGCTAGATGTTGGTAGTGGCCTCTCCTGGTTAGTATTCTATCCTGATTGAGATGGTTTGTTCTGCCTAGGGTTCATACCCTGCTGTGGATTAGATAACTGATGAATTGGGATCAAGTTTTGATGGTCCCTAAGCATGCTAAATGATTGTTAGATGTGGCTTGTTGCTTATGATTAGCTGTGGTGATGCTAGTGGTTTACCAGATGGTTCTTTGGATTAATTTTTATATGATTTAGATGGTAAAATTGCTCTTAGAAGCAATACTTGGGAAATCTAGTGGTTTTAATACCTCACCTCTGTCATTACTTGGTTAATGACAGTGAGTGTTGTGTGATGAAGTCATTGTATTAGTACTTGAAAGGATACAGATGTCGCCGAGAGGTGGGGGGTGAATAGGCAATTAAAACTTTTCCTAGAGTGGCTCAACAAAGGCGGAATAAAACTAGTGTTTACTTTGTTAAGCACAACCTAGAATAACTAAGGTTCACCTATGTGCACCAACAAATTATGCTAAGCAATACAAGCAACAAAGTGATAGCAAGATATATATTACTTCAAGCATGAAGGCTATCACAATGTAAAGTGCATAAGTAAAGAGCTCGGGTATAGAGATAACCGAGGCACGCGGGGATAACGATATTTTACCGAGTTCCTCCCAACATGGAGTATGTCTCGTTTGGAGAGGTGGTGGTATCAAACCACCAACGCCACATAAGGCCTCCCTTATTCTCCGGTGAATCTCACCCCAACGGGATCGATCCACACTTCCACTATCGGTGCACTTGTCGGTGGCAACCGGAACCTCTCACATGGTTGGGGCACTTCTCCACAACTTAATTGGAGGCTCCCAACAAACGCCACCAATGCAACAACGCCACCAAGGCCACAAAACCGTCTAGGGTTCCAAGAACCCAAGAGGGACAAGCTCCAATGAGTAACTCAAACCAAATCCTCCGAGGAGAACACAAACCGATGCACCAAATGCAATGGAAAGGACACAAGAAGTGCTCAAATCCTCCTCTCCCAAATTCCACCAAAGCTACAAAAGATAATGGGGGAATAAGAGAGGAAGAACAATGGAGGAAATCCACAAAAGACTCCAAGATCTAGATCCCAAGATGTTCTCCTCACTTAGAGGAGAGATATATTGGTGGGATTGTAGATCTAGATCTCCTCTTTCAAATCCCTCAAGAATATGCAAGAATCATAGGAGGGATTGAGAGGAAACAAGCTCAAGAAGGTCAACAATGGAGGGTAAAACTTGCAAGATTAGTTGGGGAACCATTGGGGAAGAAGGTCCCTTAAATAGGTCCCCCCAAAATCCAACCATTGAAGCCCAAAAACGCGAATCCCGGTACTACCGTACTTTTTCCCGGTACTACCGTACATTCTCGGTACTACCGTACATTCTCGGTACTACCGGACATTCCCTGGGGATCCCAGGACGCCAAACACACCTTATTCAGTACCAACCGGTACTAATGGGCGGTACTACCGGACCTCCGGTACTACCGGTCACCCCTGAACGAAAACGGCCATAACTTTGCATCCGGACTCCGATTTTGATGATCTTGGGCTCGTTTCGAAGAGGACAACAAGATCTACAAGATCATGCAAAGAAACATCATAGTCCAGAAAGAGAGGATATATCCAAATGACAAAAGTTTTAACCTCTCTAAACAATACGAAGCGGTAAAACCTCCAACATCAAAATAATATTATAAAATGCATATGAAATCCGTTTTCGATGAACTAGAGCTTGTCATGGAGATTAACACAAGCTCTAAATACTCACATGAGTAAGAACCAAATAATGTAAGGTTTTACCTATCTCTAAAATACAAACCGGTAAAACCTCCAAGATCAAAATGCAATAAGATATAAAAGGGAAATCCGATTTTGATGAACAAGAGCTTATTATGAACATTACCACAAGCTCTATATCCTCACATGGACAAGACCAAATAACAACCAAATATGATGATGCAAGTATGCAAAGGTTTGAGCTCTCTCCGAACGATGTGACCGAGTTACTCATTTGAGAGCCCCTCTTGATAGTACGGCTATCTATCCTAAACCCGGTCTCCCAGTAACAATATGAGACCGGCAAAAGGTAAAACCTATCAAGATTATACCTTTGCCTTGAGCATTCCACTTGATCTCGATGTAGACGATCTTGCCCTTCTCAAGATGGAACACCTTTCTTGATTCTTCATCATCGATCCATGATCACCGAGGATGACAAGCATCAAACATGAGATCTTCTATAGATGGCGCATTTTGAGCTTGGACAACACATCTTCTTCTCATTTCATCGACCTTGAAGCCAACACATGCTCCAAGCGATGCCAATGGACCATTCCTACAAGTACAACTTAATACACACATTAGTCCATAAAGATTGTCATTAATTACTAAAACCACACATGGGAGCCCACATGTTCTTTCAATCTCCCCCATTTTGGTAATTGATGACAATCCCTTTAAGAGGGTTTATATAAGGAATATTAATGAATAAAATGGTAATACCAATATAAAATACTACATAAGTATGTGATATTTGTACCACCACCATATATAGATCAAACTCCCCCACAATCTATGCATGTGTGATGAACTTGAATTTCATTGCATATATTGACAATCATTATCATTGGTGGAGTTTCCTCTATATATACCACAGGCTAAGCAACAACAAAGATGCAAGAGCATGAGAGGAAAATGCTCCAGAACAAACTCAATGCATAAACCAACTTCCCTTAAACCCTCTAAAACTTCTCCCCCATTGGCATATTGCCGAAATGGGTGACAAGTTCTAGAAGGTAAATATAGTATAAATTCCTCCAAAGGTATGCCTTCGCACATATCCAATGATTAATACTTGGGAGGGAGTAGAACTATATCGAGGACCCAAAGATTTCCAAAATAAAGTCAAATGATGCAAGAAATTGCAAGGTCCGACAAACCAATTAAAAACAACAAATGAGTCCAAATGGAAACTACAAGATATTATGATATGAGCAAAAGAGTGTTTTAAAATAACAAATAGAGAAGCTCCCTAAGATTTGTGCACAATTTAAAATAAATGCATTAGAATACATAATGCACAAATATGGAATCCTTGCTCCCCCATAAGCATTTGAAAACACAACAAATGAAAGATCAAATAAATGCTTAAATAAAATAGAGAAGCTCCCCAAGATTTGTGCACACTTTAGAATCATTGTATTTTAATAAAAAAATTCACAAATATGGAATCCTCACTCCTCCATAAACATTTAAGGCACAATAAATGAGAAAGAAGACAAATGAGCATTATTAAATGAATTAGATGAGCTCCCCAAAGATAATGCACCAATTATGATAATTGCATTTGGGAACAAGGTGCATAATCATGGAATCCTCACTCATACAAATTCATTTAACAATACAAGGCACGAGAGAACAAATATGAGTGCCCAAAGATGCAAACAAGAGGAACAAACACTCATAGGCAATTAAATTTGGAAGCCACCGAAAAATCAAAAGGAATAGAAAGGTGGTCTCCAAGGATTAAAAATCAACTAAAATTATCTTCTCATATGTGAATATGTATCTAAGTGGAAAACATCACAAATACATATGCCAACAAAGGAATATGCACACATAAATAAGATATAAAATAAATCACATGAAAGCAAAAATGAAGTCATAACATATATCAATAAGATTTTTGCTTCAAAGCATGGCCAAAGGCATAATTTTATCTTATTGTACATTAATGAACTTCAAACACCAACACACCCCATATATTATAACTATCACCAAGGGAAAAAGGAGAAAGTTGGCATATATGGAGAAAAGGAACAAGTATCACAAAAAGAAATCAACTAGCAAAATCTCACTATTGCACATGAGAGAAGTTGAGGAAAAGATAGACAATAAACTTGCTAGGTTGACATATTTGGGATTGGTGGATCATATGCATGATTTTATATAGTCCCAATTATATGCAATCATCTCAACTTATACGCATTTACAATAGAGATTTCTCTTAATACCATGGCTAGAGATACACCAATAAATACAATAACAAAAATTCATGCAAAGATGCAACCTACACAAGGTTGGAAGCAATATAAATATGCATGACCAATAGATACTTGTTACCGAGATATAATTGGTAGGATGTAGAGGATATGAATTCGTTGATCATCCTATAGCTTGCCTCCAATTTTCATGTATGCACCATTTCTTCAAAATTGAGATACAAGCATCCAATCTATCTCCAATGTACCTAAACACATTTTAGGTACAAAATGGTCCCCAAAATTATTGGGTCCAATGTAGTTAGTGCAACTACAATACATATGAGAGACTCCACATAAATATGTGCATATTGATATGAAATTGAATTTCATGCACAACTTAGCCGATCGGATTTGGTGGAGTTTCCCCTATATATTGGATCAAAGAAATCAAGCATGCCATAATATAAACATATAGTAAATATGCATGCATAAAGCTTTCAAGAACCAAAAAGGAGATACAGTTTGAACAAAAACACCAAGTAAATCGAGATTGCATACACAAGAGTGTGACATGACAAACGATGTCCAAATTGTATCAAAGAACCAATTCAACACATGAAAGATCACAAGTTCAACAAATGAACTCGGCAAAAGCCAAAGATCAAAAGATATATAAAAACACAAATGCTCAAGGATTTATCGCATTCTAAAAATGGACAAAACATGAAACAAGGAATGAGACAAAACCAACTCCCAAAAGAGCAAGGTTCCAACAAGAAACCAAACTCCCCAAACTTTTCATGATGGCACAAAATAACAAAACGAAAAAATTGAGCTTCCAAGCACATAAAACATGATATGGAACAAAACAAGAAGCATAAAAATGAGTGTTATAAATAATATAGGAGAGATCCCCCATGGATAGTGCATTATGTAGGATTTTCCTTTTGAATGTAAAATGCACACAAATGAGATTATCACTACTACCTATGTTAAATAAAACACAAGAGGATACCAATAAAATAAGAAGATTCATAAGAGGCAAGGAATGCATGGGAGCACACAAAACATTTACTTGGCCATAGATAGGACAAGATTAAGTAAGGGCCAAAGTGAATATGATCAATAAATTCTACCATAAATTGGGTACTCATTGTCCAAGGACAAGAAATATTGGGAATAATTTTCCCAAGGTAGCTTGCATGGATATCCAAGATCATAGTCACAACAAGAAGCATATAACAAAATATAAGAATTAAGCATGATACTTCGAACAAGATTCTTGGTAGCTTCCAATAGTCACACAATCACTAGTGATTAGAGTAACTTGAAGCAAATGGTTTCCATGAGAATATAGAGATCTAAATATGAGGAAACACATACCAAGAAACACTCTCACATACAAGATCCAAAATATGACCAATAATGTTATTCAAGCAAATTGCAACTTGTATGAACAAATATGTCACATAGGAGCTAGATAATAATCAATATCAATTCTAAGTGACACAACCTTGAATATTCACATTTTCTAGGATTTGTAATATGCACTAAGTATATGACTCCCCCATAATGTGATACTACCATAACACTCAACACGAGGCAAAAATATCCAAATAGAGATAATTAATGGACATTATAAAACTCGAATTTCTCATGAGAATTGTACCACATAGATACTAGATAATATCCCATATAAATACTAGGTGGTATTCTTCGTGTACACACAATTTCAGGATTGTGGAATGCCCAAGCATAACACTCCCCCAAAATGGGATAATACATTAATCTCTCACAAGAGCCAAATAAGATATCAAATATAATCAAGAAAGGCTCAAACACAAGAAACACACATACATGGTGTGCCACCTAATCATACACATATATACTTGATTCTTCAAGATAATTAAGTGGAACGCACATGTACAAAAGCATGGAAGATACAAAACCAACACATGCACAAGGGGGCGAGTAACTTTCAATGTAAAGAGTTTAGCATATGTTACCACAAGGAGGAAAATTGGAAATATAATATAATCATGATAATCCAAATGGCTTGGCTTGACAATAATAATTGATGAAGATCCCTCAATTCTTCATAATGTATCCAATACTCCAATGTCCTCCAACACACACCTATTGATCAAGTTTTGGCTTGTTGGTACCCAAACAAGTTGGGTCCTAAGAAGTTAGTCACAATAGGCTTGGCAACCCAAATGGCTCTTTTCTTGAACCCACATTGAGCACCAACAAATTTGGCAAACACATTGCCAACCTCATCCTTACACAGAGAATAAACATCATCAATAATGATAGGGTTGGATGAGGAGATACCAATAGTGCATGAGGAAGAAATGTGCCCCTTCTCACGGCATATGTAGCAAGTTCTACTCTTGCCATATTTCTTCTTAGGTGAAGCCACGACTCGAGGAAGAGCTCGAGTAGTCCTCTTAGGAAGAGTCTCGTCAATTACTTGAGGTGGAGCTTGAGGCCGCTTTCCTTGTTGCTTCACACTAAGAGTCTTTTTGTTCAATGGGAAAGATCTAACATGGTGCCCTTCTTCCTTGCACTTGAAGCAAACAATGTTGGCCGGATTCTTGACTTGATCTTGGCCATTCTTCTTGTTGTCCTTGTGCTTCAACTTGATAGTGGACTTGTTCTTGACATTGGAGTTGAATCCAAGCCCACTCTTGTCATTGGGGGATTTTTGCACACTCAAGATTTTGTTGAGTGCGGCCTTCCCTTGATGACCCCTTTTCAAGTCATTCTTCAAAGAAGTGACTTGAGCCTTGAGCTCTTTGATTTCCTCTACATGGTTAGTTTCAACAAAAGTACTAGAGGAAGTAGATGCCACATTGTTAGAGCAACAAGGCGCGGAATGTAATTCATCACGAGATATAGCATGGTTGTGAGAGGATGAATTACAAGGACTAGCACATGGCAATATAACATTTGTAGTAGATATAGTGCTAATGTCTACATGAGGCCCACTAGATGTTACCTTTGACATGATGGCCTCATGAGCCAACTTTAGCCTACCATGGGAGACTAGGAGATCCTCATGCGAGCTTGAGAGCTTAACATGGCTTTCTTATAATTTCCCATAGTTGCTAGTTAGCAAAACAAGTTGAGCCTTTAGCTCAACATTCTCCTTTAAAATAGATGCTTCACAGGAAATAGAGTTAGTAGCACAAGCATCATCATTATTAGAAAGAGGTGAGGGCAACTTGGCAAGATCTTTTGAATATGAATCTTTAAGTTTCTCATGTGACTCGGTGAGTTTGATGAGCTCACCCTTTATGACCCTAGAGCCATTTTTGAGGTGCTCAAAATCCTCAACGAGTTTAGCATAAGCAACTTGAGTCTCATCATTTTTACTTTTGAGATCACTTGCCACCTCAAGATCTCTATCATGAGATTCCTTTACTCTAGACATCTCTAAAGCAAAGGTCTCCTCAAGAGATTCCTTAGTGGTTTGTTCCTCTTCAAGAGCTTTATTTAGGTTTGCAATTATATTAGCATACTCACGCTCAAGATTACACACTTTATCAAAGTTGTTATCATGCACCTCAATTTGTGTTTCTAACTTATCAGTATGTTCTTTGCTCTTAATAGCAAAGTCCAAGATTTCAACAAAGTTAGAGCAAGCAATATCATTTTTGACAAGGGCACGATAAACAATCTCACCCTTTTCATATAAATCATCAATATCAAGCCCTTCTTCCATCTTATCCACATCCTCCTCATCACAAGGGGTAATGGGTTCCAAAGTAGGAGTTACCTTTGAATCCCTAGCCATAAGGCATAGGTGGGTACCGGAAGAAGGTGAAGATGAGATTGCATTTGTGGTTTTATTCAAAACCTTATCTTGGCCCATAGAATCTTCGGTTTCCTCTACATGGTTAGCAACACAAGCACTAGAGGAAATAGAAGCATTTTTATCATGGCAACAAGACAACACAAGCATATCATCATGAGATTTATTCAAGTCATTTCTACATGATATGCAAGGACTATTAACATAAGCATGTAAGAAGTTTGTAGTGCTAGAAGTGTTAAAGTCCAAATATAGATCATTGCAACTAGATAGAGATGATGGATTACAAATAGTAAGAACAATATCCAAATTGCAATTTCTATCACCACTCACCATATCATTACCTAGTGAAAAGTCACATGTTGGTGAAGTGGTAGAGAATGAGAACTCATCTCGACCGGAAGTGGAAGCAACACAATCATCCTTAATAATGTTGGACACAACATATTTATCTTGAATTTTTGTCCATAACTCATGAGCGCTCCAAAAAGGAATGATTGAAGAGGTAACTACATAGGTCAAAGCATTAACAAGCATGTTAGAAGCTTGAGCATCGAGATATAAGTTTTTCTCATTCTCACAAGATAGATTTTTGAAATCCATAGGGGGAGAAAAACCTATATCTACAATACGCTCCAAATTTGAGACCATGTCCCGAAAATGAATAAGCATACGAGTTTTCCATATATCATAATTTGTGCCATCGAATATGAACATGTCATTGTGCACTAATCCCCTAGCTGACATCTTTACTCTCAAGGAGGTGAAGCCTTAAATGAGAGACCGGGCTCTGATACCAATTGAAAGGATACAGATGTCGCCTAGAGGGGGGGTGAATAGGCGATTAAAACTTTTCCTAGAGTGGCTCAACAAAGGAGGAATAAAACTAGTGTTTACTTTGTTAAGCACAACCTAGAATAACTAATGTTCGCCTATGTGCACCAACAAATTATGCTAAGCAATACAAGCAACAAAGTGATAGCAAGATATATATTACTTCAAGAACGAAGTCTATCACAATGTAAAGTGCATAAGTAAAGAGCTCGAGTATAGAGATAACCGAGGCACGCGGGGCCAACAATATTTTACCGAGTTCCTCCCAACATGGAGTACGTCTCGTTTGGAGAGGGGGTGGTATCAAACCACCAACGCCAAAAAAGGCCTCCCTTATTCTCTGGTGAATGTCACCCTAACGTGATCGATCCACACTTCCACTATCGGTGCACTTGTCGGTGGCAACCGGAAACTCTCACAAGATTGGGGCACTTCTCCACAACTTAATTGGAGGCTCCCAACAAACGCCACCAATGCAACAACGCCACCAAGGCCACAAAACCGTCTAGGGTTCCAAGAACCCAAGAGGGACAAGCTCCAATGAGTAACTCAAACCAAATGTTGGGCTCGTTTCGAAGAGGACAACAAGCTATACAAGATCATGCAAAGAAACATCATAGTCCATCCAGGGAGGATATATCGAAATGACGAAATGTTTAACCTCTCTCAAAAAGACGAACCGATAAAACCTCCAACATCAAAAACATAATAGAAAATGCATATGAAATCCATTTTCGATGAACTAGAGCTTGTCATGAAGATTAACACAAGCTATAAATCCTCACATGAGTAAGAACCAAATAATGTAAGGTTTTACCTATCTCTAAAATACAAACCGGTAAAACCTCCAAGATCAAAATGCAATAAGATATAAAAGGGAAATCCGATTTTGATGAACAAGAGCTTGTTATGAACATTACCACAAGCTCTATATCCTCACATGGACAAGACCAAATAACAACCAAATACGATGATGCAAGTATGCAAAGGTTTGAGCTCTCTACGAACGATGTGACCGAGTTACTCATTTGAGAGCCCCTCTTCATAGTACGGCTATCTATCCTAAACCCGGTCTCCCACTAACAATATGAGACCGGCAAAAGCGAAAACCTATCAATATTATACCTTTGCCTTGAGCATTCCAATTGATCTCGATGTAGACGATCTTGCCCTTCTCAAGATGGAACGCCTTTCTTGATTCTTCATCATTGATCCATGATCACCGAGGATGGCAAGCATCAAACATGAGATCTTCTATAGATGGTGCATTTTGAGCTTGCACAACACATCTTCTCATTTCATCGACCTTGAAGCCAACACATGCTCCAAGCGATGCCAATGGACCATTCCTACAAGTACAACTTAATACACACATTAGTCCATAAAGATTGTCATTAATTACCAAAACCACACATGGGGGCCCATATGTTCTTTCAGTAATGTTGGCTTAAGAATTCATATATATTGAGATCAAAATGATCTCCTTCAGTGAAAATATGTATATGATTTTCCTGATATTGATTCCTGTGATGTCAGGAAAATGATTTTTTATAGTTAGCTGTGGTGTAACTGTGAAGATTGTATGCTTAACCTGCTTAGTTTAGAACTATTCTTGTTACACCATCCTTGTATGGCACACAAGATTAGATTCTATTACTTGGTTTTGTCTTATTCAAGATTTAACATTAGCTTGGCATTATAGATAAGTGGAATTATCTTTCCTTGCATCCCTAGAACCAATGATGTTGGTCTAAGGTTTAGGGATTAGATCTTTGTCTTGTCTTTTCTCAAGGATTAGTTCTAGTAGTGGTACCAGCTACTGTTTCTTGAATCAAAGTTGGGGAAAAATGATTATAGGCTTGATCACTTATGTAGATCCGTAAGATTACATTCTAAGGTGCTACTCTAATTGAAGAGATGTGCCTAGAAGTTTAAATCTTGGCTATATTCATTCTTGAATTTAAATATAGCTTGATATCTTAGATCAATGATGTTGTCCTGAGATCTTAGTTGGATCCTTATACTTTTATGATGGCTTTTAATGTTTAAAAACTCCAGTGATGGATTCACCCCACTTGGGTCCTTCCAGAGAATTTGAGTAAGAGACAGATCATGTATGCTTGTCTAATCTTAGACAGATAGATCATGTGATGGTCTATTTTACTCACCACACTATTTTATGTTGGGGTTGCTAGTGGTTGATCATGTGGTAGCTTGATCTGGTGCTCTCCTGGTATTTCCAGCTCCTGACTTGTCCTTGATCTGGCCCTTCACCTCCTGGTACTGGTGGCTTGATCTTGGTCTTGCTATCCACCTGTTCTACCCCCACCTTATGTCACCATTTTGGTGATGTGATCCAGGGTTTTGATTGGTGTGATCTTGCTTGGCCTTGATTTGGTTTAGCTGGGCTGCTGTTCTTGGTGTGTATGATCAAGAAAGTGATGTGGGGTTGGCTTCCCACGGCTATGTTGATGGTTTTGTTTGATTGTGCTGTTGTTGTGGTGCTGACAGCACACACCATGCAGTTTGGTGTGTGTGCTGCTTGGGTGTCTGATGCACAGCTTGTGGATATGCTCGGGTTGTGAAGTTACCTTTATCTGGTTACTCTTACTTGGCTGGTGAAACTTGCCCCTTCTTGTTGTTTGGAGTTATTTGACTTCTAGCTTAATTTATAAAAGATTTAGTTCTTTCATATTGGTGAAACTTGCCCCTTAAATACTCAATGATGAAAAAATTAACACTGCACTTCACTGTCAAATCTGAGAGTAAAATAATTCTAATCCTAACTTTCTTTCTTTTTTTTAAATTTTTGTTTATTTTGCAGGTACCAGAGTTGAGGATCAAGACTTTAGTTTAGATTTTTCTTTTTCTTTATAGAATAGTCACTTGTAATATCTTTATTCTTTTGTAATTTTTATTTTTATCCTTTTGTAATAAAGATTGTATTATTATTCAATAAATAAAGATTATTCTTTTATTTATTTACTATTGTAAAGTTTGTTGCTTATGTACATAAGTTATATTTGTGTAACTTATTTATTGAATGAAGTTTTGAAATATTCATTTTATTGATTATCTTCTTTTACTTAAAGTTTGAGTTATTATTAGTTAACTCTAAATTAAATCAAATACTCAAACATCATTCCAAATCCTTTTGAATTATAATTCAAACACTTAAGTTTTAAATTCAAATTTCATTTCCCAAAACACTCTAATCCACAAAGATCATATCAAAGTCTATAACAATCATCCTTCAAGACTATACCTAATCTCAAAGCATGAAAGAAACTTTAATCACTTTAGGTTTTTATTTGGCGAAAAATTTACCCACATTTTCACAGATGAATGCATGCAATAACACAAATTCCTAAATCTACCCTTCGTTGGTTCCTAAATGCTGCGATGTTACAATGACAGAAATCTCTTCGGTTGTAGATGTGATGTTGCTACTAGGGAGAAAACAACGGTCTCTTGTTCATGGAACATTTGGACTGTTTACCTTACACACTTTGCTTAAAGCGGTTGTCTGTTGCTTGCAAATTAATACTGGAGGGGGTTCGGATGATAACCTGAAGGTGGACTTCTAGTCATAGATGCAGTTGGATGGCAGTCTATGTATCTTATTGTATTGCCCAATCGAATCTCATAGGATATTTCTGACTAGTAATTGCATTGTTATGCCTTGCTCAGTTCCTGTCAATTGCCCCGCTGTAATTTGTTTACCCTTCATGCCATGTTGTTTGTCTAAGGAGAGCACCTCTAGTGAACTATGGACCCTGGTCCAATCTTTACCATTGATACATCTTCCACTGTTACTTGTTTACTTGCTGCAAACCACCATTACCTTCCACACCATACATTTAATCCTTTGTTACAGGAACCGGTGAGATTGACAACCTCACTGTTAGTTGGGGCAAAGTCTTGAGTTTATGTTGTGTAGGTTTCCACGTTGCTTGCAACACCTGTGTGATGTTTCCTTCCTGCTACTGGTTCGATAACCTCGGTTTCTTACTGAGGGAAGACTTGCTGCTGTGCTACTTCAGACCTTGCTCTTGGGCTTCCCAACAGGCTCCACATCAACTGAGTCATCAACAAGTTTTCTGGCGCCGTTGCCGGGGAGGCTAAGGACATCTTCACTAGGGGAGTCCTTCACTTCCTTTATCTTTACTTTGTTTTTAGTTTTCTTTGTTTCTTTTGCTTGGTTTTGTTTGCCTCTTTTCAAAAAACCCAAAAAATTAGTCTAGTTTGGTTTGCTTTCTTTATTCAAAAACACAAAAAAATTAGTTCCTGCTCTAGCTGGTGATGCTGTTTTTGGCTTGCCCACCTTTGCCAAAATGAACTCCGCTGAGAACACCAAGTTGTGTGACTTCACTAGCACCAACAACAATGATTTCCTTAGCACACCTTTTGCTCCACCTGCTCCTGATTCTACCTTTTATGAAATTAAGCCTGCTTTGTTGAATCTTGTGATGAGAGAGCAATTTTCTGGTGCTAGTTCTGATGATCCTGCTGCCCATGTCAATAGCTTTGTTGAACTTTGTGAGATGCAAAAGTATAAGGATGTAGATGGAGATATTATTAAGCTCAAGCTTTTTCCTTTCTCCTGAGAGGAAAATCTAAAGAATGGTTGCTATCTTTGCCTAAAAATAGTATTGATTCTTGGACTAAGTGCAAAGATGCTTTTATTGGAAAGTACTACCCTCCTGCTAAGATTATATCTATGAGAAGTGACATTATGAAATTTAAATAACTTGATAGTGAAAATGTTGCTCAGGCTTGGGAAAGAATGAAATCTTTGGTTAAGAATTGCCCCACTCATGGACTCACTGCTTGGATGATTATCCAGACTTTTTATGCAGGCTTGAACTTCTCCTCAAGAAACCTGTTGGATTCAGCTGTTAGAGGTACCTTTATGAGCATCACTTTGGGTGCTGCAACAAGGCTCCTTGATAATAAGATGGTAAACTACTCTGAATGGCACGTTGAGAGAGCTCCACATGGTAAGAAGGTAAATTCTGCTGAGGAAACCTCCTCTTTGAGTGATAAGATTGATGTTATTATGGCTATGCTTGTTAATGGGAAAGCTCCTCTAGATCCTAATAGTGTTCCCTTAGCCTCTTTGGTTGCTCAAGAAGAGCAAGTTGATGTGAACTTCATTAGAAACAACAATTTTGGCAACAATACTTATAGTAATTATAGGCCTTATCCTCCTAGTGGAAATGTTTATCATGGTAGATCTGGAATGCCTAGTGAAGAAAGGATTCTAGAAGTTGATAGGTCCACTAAATTTTTTATGCAAATGCAATATGAGCAAAATAAGATTTTCACTAAAACTATGGAGGAACAATCTATTACCTTAAAAAACATTAGTCATCAACTTGAGAATCTTAATAGAGAAATTCCTAGTTTACAGTTAAAAATTTTGAGTGCTAAAAAGAATATATCCTCTTTGTCTGAAGCTCAAACTTCCTTGATTAATAAAATGGTTGCTAAACCTGAAACTATGGAAAATACCTTTGCTACTGCTCATGCCATACAAGTTACTATTGATGAAAATGTTAGGCTGTTAGCTCAACTTCATGCTAAGTGGGAAAGGGAAGCTGAAATTGATAGAAACAATAGTGTGTGCACTATCACCACTAAACCACAAGTAGTCCCTGTTCCTCCTCCTACTATGCCTAAGCCTATTGAACCTAATACAAGTGATGCTAAATTTTATTTTGATATTGATGGTTGCAATATTTCTGAAGTGATTATGTTCCTACAAAAGCTTGCTAGAAGTCCTGATGCTAGTGATATGCATGTTGCTTTCACTAAACACATTACAGATGCTCTTATTAAGATTAAGGAAGAGAAGCTAAAACACAAAGCTTTTATTCTTAGGAAAGTAGAAGATAGTTGGGAACCCATTATTAATATACAAGTGAATGACTTTGATCTCAAAGGTTCATGTGATCTTGGTTCTAGTGTCTCTATTATGCCTAGGAAGATTTATGAAATGCTTGATTTGCCACCATTGGAAGATTGTTATTTGGATGTCCCACTCAATGATAATGCTAAGAAGAAACTCATGGGGAGTATTAATGATGTTCTCGTTATGGTTAATAATTCTTATGTCCCTGTTGATTTCTAGGTTTTGGATGTTGAATACAATGCTTCTTGTCCTATTACTCTGGGAAGACCTTTTCTTAGAACAGTTGGTGCCATCATTGATATGAAAGAAGGCACCATTAAATATCATTTTCCATTCAAGGAAGGTATTGAACACTTCCCTATGAGGAGATAGAAGTTGCTTTTTTCTCCTCCTTTGAAAGCAGGTTTGATGTTAATGCTTCTTCATTTGAAGATACTTGATTCTTCTTGCTTCTTGTGCCTAACTTAAAGGCGTTAAAGAAAAGTACTTGTTGGGAGATAACCCAAGAGTTTCCTTGAGTATTGGAAGTTATTACTTCAGTAATGACATCTCCTTATCCTTTTTGTTTGCTTTTTGTGCCAAGAATGACCTCTAATGAGAGGGAAGTAAGATTTGGGGAGTTGCTGTCCCGAAACAGATTTCTGTCCTCCACCAAAAAAAATCATGAGGAGTCTATGTAACTCGGATTGTGCTGAAACTTTATGGATAAATCCCCCAGTATGTTATATAACTTTCGTTAGTTCAAAAAATTTTGATTTGAGTAACAGAAGATGTTCTAAAAAATCAGTTTCTACCTCCTGGTTTGTTTTGACAGATTTCTGCCATTATTTGCATTTGCTTCTTATTGTTTCCTTTTTGAGTTCTCTTTAAGGTGAATTGAGCTTTTTGAAGGAGTTACTACAGTATCTGGTGTTTTTTAGTGAAAAGCGTTATTGTTCCAAAGCTTTGCCAGAGGTCTAATATCTTTTGAATAAGCTAATGTTGCTAATGAAGATTGTGTGAATTTTGTATGAAGGAAAAATTTCAGGTGTAGAGAGAGAATGATGTAATGAGATGAAGAATGGACAAAAGCTCAATCTTGTGGATGCCACCCCGGTGTCACCCCAAGAAATATCCAAGAGGTACAAGCGTCAAAGATTGGGGATGCCCAAGGCATCCCCTTCTTCATCAATAAAAGCTTAGGTCTGTCTAGACACTTCGTTTTTATTGTTTCATGCACTGTTGTGTTGTTCTTGGAGCGTCTTAGTTTTCGTTTGTTTTTCTTAGGTTGTTTAGTTTGCTTGAATAAAGTAGTTTGTACCCACGTTCTCGCTGTGTTGTTTTGCAAATAAGTTGCTTGGTGTTGGAAAGGAGTAGTAAGTTCTTGCTTAAAAGTGCAAGAGGAGCTTGCATTGACTGTGACTTAGACTTTATCATGTCATGCTAGGTGTTGTTTTGACCTTATGCTTAGTGATTATTGATGTAGCATGTATTGTTCCAAACATTTGGGATTGCTTAGTGTGCCTTGAATAAATTATGCGTTGTCTTAGCATGCAAAAGCATAGTATAGTGGTATTCTCCTTTGATGCTTTGCTTGGGTTGACTTGGCACATGCTCACACCATGTTATGACTCTCACAAGTCACCATAGCCTCTATGATCATTTAGTCCTTGACTTGTAGTACCACTGTTTTCTTTGATTAGTAATGCTTTGTTGCACTCCATGATTATGGCCATTATTGCTCTCTTATTTGGTTGCTCCCAGTCTTTTGCTAGCCTCCACTTGTATGAGTAAGCTCTACTCATGCTTCCAACTCCCAAGAAACCAAGTTATTCCAAAGTGTCCACTATAAACTCCTATGCATGGTGTGTTACACCATATCAAGTATATTCTTGTTTTCAGCTATCTTCCAATTAAAACTATTTTGTTATGTGAAAACTTAGTGATTAAAGCCCTCACAAACTTGATGGCACACTTTATATTCCTTGCCCCTAATAAACTTGAACCATTATGTCATCTATGTTGTATATGATTGCACTTATACGTTGGAATTAGCAGAATATTGTTGTCACGGGGAGTGTTTTCAACATTGCACTTGTACTTTGTACTCAGTTGATATCATGCTCTTTTGTCTATGGATGTCACCGGTGTGAAATAAAAAGGGAACTTGTAAGTCCATGGAGTTTGTATTCTGTGTTAGATAAACGCCTGGGCCGCTAGCCTAAGCCATGCCTAATCATGGTGGAAACTTGCAGCATCACCATAGTGAGCTATCTATGAAGCATCCTCAATAAAATGCTATGCATATGGTAAATAAAAAGATCGCTGAGATGCTCATTGTATGCTTGCCTTATCATTTTGGTTATGGGATAGCTCCTGTACCATGTGCAAGGGGTACCCCGTTGGAGGTTCTCTATGATATGCAAATACTTATAGTGAAAAGAACTTACAGGTGACTGAAGTTGAGTAGCATGAGGTGTGGACCTCGTATTCAAGGGACTTGAGATTGCCAACTTATACTTCGTCAAGCATATACTCCATCTTTGTTCACTTTAACCTTAATCACTTCAAGATGCTTATGATAGGGGCAATGAGGGCTGAAAGCTAACATGTACCATAATTTTTGGAAGCTCTTTTTGAAACTTGAAATCCCTGCTTCCTTTATAAAAGGCCTTTCTTCCACCATTATTTGAGTCTCCACCTTCTACCTTTAGGCACCATTAAGAGAGCATAGTTGTCATTCTGTGTGCAGTGTTCCAAAGCTTATTGATTGATGCATATTGTGATATTACTTGTTCTTGTGCTACTTGTTTCTAGTCACCCTTGTGAACTTTGAAGGTGTCCTATGCATCTATTTGCTACTCTATGATGGACAAGCTGATTGCCACTATGCCATGTTTTTGTATGTGAAACAAACAAACGTTTTTCAATGCATATTATTCATGATGTTTGTTTGTAGCTTCTCATGCTGCATGCATAGTTACTATGTCCTATTGTTAGAACTCCATCTTTCATGATCATGTTTAGAGTTCTTTGATCCCAGCTTTCAATGCTTGCAAATGGTTTGATCTTTATTGTGAGGGTGCATGTCATGTGGCATCCCGCAAAACCACTACTAGAAAATCGCGTTGAATTTGTGCATTGCATCGTCATCATCATGCATTGTTTGCCTAAAAACTATTTTCGCAAAGCCTGTTTTTGTTTTCTAAAACGCCCCGTCTTGTTTTCAAATTCAAACCCGGGACTCCGGATTATTTGTTTTGTCGGTTATCGGGTTGCAAAGGCCCTGTTTTAAATAAATAAAACATTTAATTATTTTAGTGGGGGCAGTCGAACGGGCCGATTCGACCCGGACGACCACCCCCAGTACAAATCGGACCAACCTAGAAACCTTTTTCTACCCGGTCCTAGTCTACCCACCCCTCCATCCACCTCACCCCACCCAATCTCCTCTCGCCACCTCACCTCTCCCCTCTCCCTATCCTATCAAACCCTGCCACCTCACCAGGCTGAACCGCTCCCCTCCCCACCTTCTCTCCCCTCTGGCCCCACCCTGCTGCCCCATTCCCACCCCCACACGCCTGCCGCCCCGGCCCCACCTTCCCTGGACCCACACGACCAGCCTCCCCACCCACGCGCCCCGTCCCCATCCTCTCCCCCACGGTCCCGCAGCCACCAGCCCACCACCCTGCGTCGCCCTCCTCTGCACCGGCCACCGCCGTCTTCCCCGTCGCCGTCCACCTCCTCCCTCGCTCGCCGACCCGCATCGCTCCCTCCCTCCTCTCTGCTTGCTCCCCCCCTCCAGCTCGTGGCCCGGCGCGGCGCCGCCCTCGGCCGGCCTTCCCTCTCCCCCGGCCCGCCGGCTCCACGGCCTTCCGCGCCTCCGCACCTCCGCCCCATCCCCGACGCCGACGCGCCCCGCCGCCTCGGGACCCCCTCCACCCGCGCCTCCTCGCCCCGAGATCGCCGCGTCCAACCTCGCCTCGCCGGCCCCGCGTTCGAGTACCGCCGCCGCTCGAGCTCACTGCCTCTTCTTCCCCCTCCGGCCGCCTTCCCCGCCTCATGTCTCCCCCTCCTCGTCTGGTCGCCGCCGCCGTCGCCCCCCCCCCTCTCCCCAGCGGCCGACGCTCCTCCTTGCCTCGCCCGCCGTCAGGCGTCCTCCGCCCCGCCCCGGTGATCCTCCCCCTGAGCAGGCCCCGCCGGCGCCTGCCTTCCCGGGCCTCTCCCCCATGCCGAGCGCCCCCGAGCGGGCCCTCTCCTCCTCTCGCCGGCAGCCTACCGCCACAGAACCCTGCCCGCCGGCCTCGTGCCCGATCTCTACGTCGTCTCCCCGCCAGCGCCGCTGGGCCTCCTCCCCGTCGACCTCTGTGCCTCGGGTCACGCCTCCTGTTTTCCCCCATCGGGCCCTGCACCTCATCTTTGAGCCACAGCCGGGCGCACCTCCCAGGGCCTCCGGACCGTGGTCATCCGATGTCTGCTCCGTGCTTGCCTTGCTTGTCTGTGGTGTGGTTCCCTTCGTGGACGACGGGCTTCAGCTGTTTTGCTAGCCGTGGTAAGCAGTGTCCTGGTTAATCAATCCCTGTGCATGCCGTTGATACTAGCACGCCACCGAGTACACCGAACGCAAGCACTTTGAGTAGCCTACCTCCATCAAGAGTTTCGGGGCGACAAGATCGACGCTGATGCACAGTTACCATCAATCCTCGAAGTTCGACACCGACAAAAGGCAGGAAAAATAAGTACCCCCTCCCGGAACCGATAATTGTCGGAACCCAAGATCTCCCTCATGGCACGAAAATACCTCCGTCAGGGAAACCTCAAGATCCACTTCCGGAATCCGAAGCCCGATCCCGGCGCCCGAAGCCGAGAACCCCGACAAGAACCACGACACGGGTACACCGAGTTCTCCATCGAGGACACCAAGGCCGTCAACATGGGACCGAAGTACGTCAAGAACGGCACCCCGAACGCCAAGTCCGACCTGATACGCGGGCCCGACAAGTTCGACACCGACCAGGGCGAGGCCGATACGCCCCGACGCTAACCAAGTTCGTCTTCTCGGATGCGTCAAGATCGACTTCTGTTGCCGAGACCGATCCGTCGAACCGGGAACCCTGAGACCGAACCCCGGAACCCCAAGATCGTCGAACCCTAATGTGTGACCCCTTTTCTCGAGCCCTATTTTATAAAAGTAATAACAACTTGATGCATATTAAATTGTCATACTCACATGCATCCTTGTCATGTGGTTTGGGGGCCTTATGCCGATCCACCTTATAATTAAATATGGGGCCCATATGCGGGCAAATCTAGTCTCATATTGGCCTCATTTAAATTTGTGCATCGAACCGGTACCATATCTTGCCATGTTAAGACAACATTTAATTTGCGGGGGTTCTAAATAACTTGTACCATTTAATTAATTGTCGGGACCCCGGTTCCGCTTAATATGACCTAATTGCATCGCACCTTCACCATGCCATGCATCATACATGCATCATGCCCGATCTTTTGCCGTAGTATTAAATATTGCATCCGGTGTTTATTCTAGTGTGTTGCTTCTTCGCGGATAAGGCCGTTGAGTTGATGCGAGTGTCGACCCGATCTTCGTTGAACCTTCGACAATGTTTTCAGGCGAGCATCTCCCTCTTTCTACCCATCTTACTTTTATAGTATTTATTCCCTCATGTTGATCTATTGCTATCTGTGTTGCGATGATCTAGTTTCCGTACCCGTGATATCCCTTGCAGCCCTATATTGCCATGGCACCTCCTATTACCTGTTGTTTGGTAGATAGTTGGACTTGCGCGTCGTAGTCGCTTGCTCAAGTGCTGTTGCGCGTCTCCATGTACCACAGTTGTTGGAGTATTGCCACATGTTTGTTGTTGGAGATGATCTCGGCTTTATTTATCGTTCACTTTAATTCCTGTTTAACAACTAAAATTGAAGTAAGTAAGCAGAGGCATCGGTGGGTGATAGATAATATTTGGTTTCCGACCGCCCACTTGTGTCCCGTAGGACCCCGAGTACTTGATACCTGTTCCTTGATTTATCGCGCTATCCACATACGGGGAATTATGGGACCCCCCTTAGCCAGAGCTTGATTCCGTCTTATTTCTTGGGGCCACAAACTAGTTTGAGGTTTTGTTACTATCCTGTACTTATGCCATGCTTTATTACTGTATTTACGATTGTGCGAGGAGCACACTGTACTGTTTAGGATCGTGGCACGATTCCGCGGTATCGACAAGCCCAGCCACACTTTCGGGTTCCCAGTCGTTTACAGCCGTCCCCACAACCTTGAGTCCGTCTCGGAGCCGGCCGGCTTCGTTGCGGGTCTACTTTAAGGGGTGGCCCCCTGAAATATTTCTGAATCTTGTGATTGCTCTGTCGTGAAAGCCTCGTTGGGTTTTGATTTGGTTTTTCCAAGGTCGATCGTGTGTGTGTTGCTATTTGTGCACCCCGGCCGGGTTAAAACTTTCTGAAAGCCGTGTCCGCGGTTATGGACGACTTGGAGCACAGTATCTCGATCATAGACAACTATAACTAAAGTTTACTGTCATAAATTGACTTGTATCTGATATGATTAGTAATCAGCTTCAACTACAACGGAATGGCTAAATAAAACTGCCAACAATTGTTTGTTTGGTTTGTCGCTTGCGACAATTGTATCTGACTAGTAAGTATTGCAACTACAACGGAATGGCTTAATAAAAGTACCAACAACTGCTGGGTTTTGGGGTTATCTCATGCTATTTGTATCTGATTAGTAAGTGTTGCAACTATAACGGAATGGTTAACTAAAACGGCCCACCGCTTATTTTATCAGGATGACTATCTATACTTGACTAGTAATTGCCGCAACTATAACTGAATAAGTAAAACTGCCAACTGTGTGAGTTCCTCGGTGGACTTTCTCGTTTGGTCTCGAGGGGGAAACACCAGGATGGGTTTGTTTGATGGTAGCATCAGGTTGGGTCCGAATAGGTCTTTCTTACCCCCTCTCTGATTGCCGCCAGTTGTATCGAGTCTCTATAGGTTGTTCAGTGCATGCTGCCGCTGCCGCTCAGTCCACCATACCTATGTAGGCGAGGACCGCCGAATTCTAGCCTCGCCGTGTACTGGCCTCAGTACTGACGCTCCTCTTTTTCCTTTGCCCTCGGTCGGCACCCCTTTTGTTTAAGCAGGTTTTGAGATCGACGCCGTTAGCAGGGTTACCCTTCCGGCTTGGCCTGGGCAGGGTTATGGACGCCGTTGGTTATTCTTCAGGGCTCTTAGCCCCATTTGCATCTTGTCCGTAGCTGGACGCTATATCGTTCTCAAGGTGATTTGGATCTTTGTATTTTATATCTGTATTCTTGACTCATGGAGTCATGTTGTATATATATATCTGTTCTGTGGGTCCCATCGAGGACTGTTGTGTAATGTTATTACTTCGTTTTCCACCCGCATGAAAGTGCCTGGTGGGAACCTTTGAATCGTTTCTATGCGGGTTTGGCGAGTTTCGCTAAAACTTGCATAGGGTCGATTCTGAGGGTGTTACATGTCACCTCAAAAATTATTCTTTTTATCACTTGCCTACTCGAGGACGAGCAGGAGTTAAGCTTGGGGATGCTTGATACGTCGGAAACGTATCTATAATTTTTTATGTTCCATGCTTGTTTAGTATCTACTTTGCTTTGTCTTGTATACATTTTGAGGTGATTTTTACATGTTTTTTGGTACTAACCTATTAACAAGTTGTCATAGTGCCAGTTACCTGTTTTCTGCTATTTTTGGTTCCAGAAAAGCTAGTAAGGAAATATTCTCGGAATTGGACGGGACAAACGTCAAAGTCAATTACTTTCCGTGGGGAACAAGAAGTCCAGAGGGGAGATGGAGAGGCGTGCCAGGGCGGCCACACCCCCTAGGCGCGGGTGGGCCCTGCCCCGTGCCTAGGCAGGGTGTGGGGCCCCTGGCCACCTCCCCGGCCTCCCCCTTCGCCTATAAGAAGCCCCCGTTGCAGAAACCCTAAGAACCCGATCAATATTCCACGAAACCTTCTGTAGCTGCCGCCACCGTCGTCCCTAGATCGGGGGGATCTGAAGTTCTTCCTGGCACCCTGTCGGAGGGGATATCATCCCGGAGGCCTTCTCTCCGATATGATGCGTAAGTGGTTCCACCTTGGACTATGGGTCCATGTAGTAGCTAGATAGTTGCATCTCCTCCTTTGTGCTTTCATGTATAGATCTTGTGAGCTCCGTTCATGATCAAGATCTAATCTATTTGTGATCATGCATGTTGTGTTTGCGGGGATCCGATAGATATTGAGATTATTATGTTGGTTTGATTAATGGTTTTGTCTTTATGATGCTATCATGTCTGTGTTGTTTGTGATCTTGCATGATCTCTGTTGTTATTAGCTATCTTGGCCAAGTAGTTGCTAGTGACTCCAAGAGGGGGTATTTATGCTCGATAGTGGGTTCATGCCTCTAGTTACCAAGGGAAGTGACAGAAATCTCTTCGGTTGTAGATGTGCTGTTGCTACTAGAGAGAAAACAATGGTCTCTTGTTCATGGAACATGTGGACTGTTTACCTTTCACACTTTTCTTAAAGTAGTTGTCTATTGCTTGCAACTTAATACTGGAGGGGGTTCAGATGATAACCTAAAGGTGGACTTCTAGTCATAGATGCAGTTGGATGGCGGTCTTTGCATCTTGTTGTATTGCCCAATCGAATCTCATAGGATCTTTCTGACTAGTAATTGCATTGTTATGCCTTGCTTAGTTCCTGTCAATTTCCCCGCTGTAATTTGTTTACCCTTCATGCCATGTTGTTTATCTAAGGAGAGCACCTCTAGTGAACTATGGACCCCGGTCCAATCTTTACCATTGATACATCTTCCACTATTACTTGTTTACTTGCTGCAAACCACCATTACCTTCCACACCATACGTTTAATCCTTTGTTACAGCAACCGGTTAGATTGACAACCTCACTATTAGTTGGAGCAAAGTCTTGAGTTTGTGTTGTGCAGGTTTTCACGTTTCTTGCAACACCTGTGTCATGTTTCCTTCCTCCTACTGGTTCGATAACCTCAGTTTCTTACTGAGTGAAGACTTGCTGCTGTGCTGCTTCACACCTTGCTCTTGGGGTTCCCAACAGGCTCCACAACAACTGAGCCATCAGAGAGCAATAATGGCAATAATCATGCAAAGCGACAAAACATTATTAATCAAAGCATAAACTGATATCATAAGTCAAAAACTAAATGATAATAGAGGCTAAGGTGACTGGTTCATAGCCATAACATGGTGTAAGCATGTGCCAAGTCAACCCAAATAAAGCATCAAAGGAGAATACCACAATATTATGATTTTGTATGCTAAAACAACGATGATTCTTTCATGGCACATTAAGCAATCTTAATTGTTTGAAACAAGTCATGCTACAACAATAATCACTAAGCATATGGTCAAAGCAACATCTAACACGACATGATAAAGCCTAAGCCATAGCCAAAACAAGCTTCCTTTTGTACCACCATAAGCATGAAACTTTCTACTCTTTTCCAACACCAATCAACTTATTTGAAACAACTCACAAAGATAATAATTAATAAAGACTAGAGATCTTGTCTCACCTAACTACAAAAAATAACTAAAAAGTTCTAAGCAAAAAGAAAAAGAAAACTAAAGCTAAATGTAGTACTAGCAAAAGAGAACACTCATAGAACAATAAGAGTGAAAACTAGAGTGTTCTAGGTAATGAATAATGGGGTGTGACTTCTCCAAAAGAGGTGTGCTGGGATCCAACCAACTTATTGCAGCAAACAAAGAAAAATAAAACTAAAAACAAAAACAAAAACGCTCCAATAACAACACATAGTGCATGAAGCAATTAAAATATAGTGTCTTGAAAGAAGACCTGAGATTTTTGTTGATGAAGAAGGGGATGGCTTGGGCATCCCCAAGCTTTGAAGCTTGTACCTCTTGAATATTTCTTGGGGTGACACGGGTGGCATCCCCAAGCTTTATCTTTTGTCCATATTTCATCTCATCACATCATTCTCTCCCTATACTTGAAAACTTCCTTCATACAAAACTTCACACAATTCTCATTAGCAATATTAGCGTATGCAAGGTAGTAGATCCACTTTTGGTTCAGTTTCAACTCAAGTACAAAATCCATTAAAACATAAGCTACTGTAGAAACTCCTTTTAAAAGCTCAAGTGATCAAAAGAACTCAAAATGAAAGAGATCAAGAGGCAAATGCAAATAGTGGCAGAAATCTGTCAAAACAGAATAGCAGGTAAAAATCAATTTTTCCAAAAATCTTCTGTTGCTCAAATCGAAAAGTGCAAAACTAACGAAAGTTAGATAATAACCTAGGGAATACGCGAATAAAAAATTGTAGATCAATACGACGTTCTGGGATTTTTCACGATTTTTTACAGTGAAGCATAGAAATCTGTTTCAGGACAGCAACTTCCCCAAACTTATCTTGTTCCTATTAGAGGCTACTCTTGGCACAAAAACGAAATAAAAAAGGATAAGGAGAGGTTTCTACAGAGGCAACAACTTCCAAGACTCAAATAAACAAAAATAAACTTAAAGCAAAATATAATGTGTTGTCTCCAAAAGCTCTTTCTTTATAGCCATTAAGATACGCATGATAATTTCGATGATGCTCACATAAGAAATATGAATTGAATTAAAAGAGAGCATCAAGAAGAAAATATAAGACAAATTTAAGTCTAACCCACTTCCTATGAAAAATAATCTTGTAAAGAAACAAGTCATGAAAGCACAAAGCAACAAGCATAGGAAAGAAAAACAAGTGCAACTTTACAATTTTCAACATAAAGAGGGGAACTTAATATTATTCAGATGCATAAAACCATGT
The DNA here is from genome assembly GCA_910589765.1 of Avena atlantica. Classification (NCBI taxonomy): domain Eukaryota; kingdom Viridiplantae; phylum Streptophyta; class Magnoliopsida; order Poales; family Poaceae; genus Avena; species Avena atlantica. The sequence goes on from OU342733.1 coordinate 523,763,792, forward strand.
TTCCCTCAATCATAATAAATTTCAGTAGCATGAATAAAATTAACAATATAACTATCACATAAAACATTCTTATCATGAGCCACATGCATAAAATAATTATTTCTCTCCATATAAGCATAGTCATTCTTATTAATCATAGTGGGAGCAAATTCAACAAAATAGCTATCATTATTAGTCTCATCACCATAGTCATCAAATATAGGAGGCATATTGTAATCATAATTAATTTTCTCCTCAATAGTAGGTGGACTGAAAATATCATATTCATCATTGTAATCATCATATATTGGAGGTATAGTATCATCATAGCAAATTTTCTCCTCAATAGTAGGTGGACTGAAAATATCATATTCATCATTGTAATCATCATACATTGGAGGTATAGTATCATCATAGCAATTTTTCTCCTCTAAAGCTGGGGAACTAAAAATACTAGCTTCCCCAAGCTTTGACTTTTCCATAGCATTAGCAATAATGGTGTTCAAAAAATTCATACTAATTACATTGCTATTAGCATGCAAATAAAGTTCCATAGGTTTTTTAATTTTCTCTTCAAACACTTCATGTCCTAACTCAAGATAAATATTATAAATCTCTCTAATTTTGTTGTTGTTTTCCATTAAGCCTAACTAGTGAAAATAAAAACAAGAAACAAAAATGATATAATTGCAGAATCTAAAGGAAATAACTTTGAGCACTCACACACCAGCAACAGTACTAGAAGATAGCTTAGTAGCAAAAGGATGTGGGTACCTTTTACCTTACCTCCCCGACAACGGCGCCAGAAAAGAGCTTGATGTCCATGCACGCTTCTATTCTTGTAGACAATGTTGGGCCTCCAAGTGCAGAGGTTTGTAGAATAGCAGCAAGTTTCCCTTAAGTGGATCACCCAAGGTTTATCTAACTCAGGGAGGAAGAGGTCAAAGATATCCCTCTCAAGCAACCTTGCAATTAAGATACAAGAAGTCTCTTGTGTCCCCAATACACCCAATACACTTGTCAGGTGTATAGGTGCACTAGTTTAGCAAAGAGATAGTAAAATACAAGTAATATGGATGATTATAAGTGATAATTGCAATCTGAAATAAAAATGGCAGCAAGCAAACATGTAACAGGACTGGTTGTAAACGGTGTTTCAATGCGTAGAAACAAATCCTAGATATCATACTTTCACTAGTGGACACTCTCAACAATGATAAAATAATTGAACACACACACACATATATATATATTGTTGGAATTATGCCCTAGAGGCGATAATAAAGATGTTATTATTATAATTCTTGTTCATGATAAAGTTTATATTCCATGCTAGAATTGTATTAAGCGAAAACTTTAATACTTGTGTGGTTTGTGAACAACACTGTGTCCCTAGTACGCCTCTATGGACTAGCTCATTGATTAATGATGGTTAAGGTTTCCTAACCATAGACATGAGTTGTCGATTAATAATGAGATCATATCATTGGGAGAATGATATGGTGGACAGACCCAAACTAAGCGAAGCAATTAGATCGTGTCATCGTGTTCATCTTTGCGAAGCTTTTCTTATGTCAAATATTGTATTCCTTAGACCATGAGATAATACAACTCCCTGGTATCGGAAGAAAGCTTTCAGGTCATCAAACGTCATCCTATGAGAGGGTGATCATAAAGGTGTCTCTCAGGTGATTGGAAAGTACCTGTTGGGTTGTATGTATCGAGATGGGATTTGTCCCTCCCAAGTCGGAGAGATATACTTCGGGCCCACTCGGTAATCGATATCAACACCGCTTGCAAGCATGTGGTTAAGGAGTTAATCACAAAGTGATATCGGATTACGGAACGAGTAAAGTACTTGCTGTGAACGAGATTGAACTAGGTATGACGGTACCGACGATCAAATCTCGGGCAAGTAAAATATCGCGAGACAAAGGGAATATATATATGGGATTGCTTGAATCTTGGCATCGTGGTTCATCCGATATGATCATCGATGAATGTGTGGGAGTCAATATGGGTTTCCAGACCCCGCTGTTGATTATTGATAGAAGATCATGTCTGCATGTTCTCGAACCCGAAGGGTCACACACTTAACGTGTCTCGACGCTAGGATAGATTGGATAATTGGTTTATGAGTTTTTGTTCGGAGTATCGGATGGGATCCGGGACATCACTAAAGGTTCCGGAATGGTCCGGAGAATAAGATTCATATAAGGCAATGCAGTTTTTGGAGTTCGGAATTGTTTCGGGTTAATCGGTATTGTACCGGAAGCTTCTAGAACCTTCCGGAGGGGGACCAACGTGGCCCCACCTGTCGGGAGGGGGCATGGGCCTATGAGGGAGTGCCCTGGCCGTATTGGGCCAGGGGCACAAGGCCCCATAGGTCCTAGCCGGCCAAACCAAGGGGAAACCCTAGGGGAGCTTCTAGAAGGGGGGGAACTTGCCCCCACTCCTCCCTCCTTTGGCCGCCGGCCTACGGATTGGGAGAGGGGCTAGGGCTGGCGCCCACCCCTCTATATATAGAGGGCTGGGGCGCACCACCCCCCCCCCCACACACACACACACCTCCTCCTCAACCCTAGCCGCCCTGCTGCCCTCCTCTCTCTCTCCCTCCCGACTGCGTGTAGGCGAAGCCCTGCTGCAGAAACTCTCCACCACTTGCACCGCGCCGTCGCGTTGTAGATCCAATCCGTATCTCTACCATACTTGCTGGAACGAGGATGGAGGAGACGTCGAGGTGCCGCACGTGTGCATCTCTCGGAGGCATCGCCACTTGCGGTGTTAGATCGGAGCGGATCGTGAGGAGGAGAAGCGAGTACGACTACATCACCCACGTTCCGACGAACGTTCCGCTGTGCGAATCTTCAAGGGTATGAAGATCTCATCTAATCTCTCTCGTTGTTTGCATCTCCTAGATTAGATCTTGGCTTTCCCGTTCGCATCCGTAGAATTTTTTTGATTTACTATGCTGCGAAACCCTTCAGTGGTATCAAAGCTAGATCTATGCGTAAATGTGTTTCACGAGTAGAACGCAACATGGTTGTTGCGGGAGTTGATGTTTTCTGTTGCAAGCCTCTTGTTTGTGTTCTTCTTATGACGCGGAATAGTGAGATTGAAGCGGTCCAGGCCAACCTTACGCGACGTCGTTCGCGAGACCGGCTCCGCACTTGACGTGTGGCTTGTTCCACACATGCGGTTGGTGGATGCCAGTTTCTCTCACTATAGTTGTCATGGGATTTACACCGGAGTTTGGCAACCATAATATCACCGTTGTGGCTTTCCGTAGGTAAGAATCGTTCTTAGCTTGCTACTCCCATAAGCCACGTAAAACATGCAACAACAAAGTAGAGGCGTCTAACTTGTTTTTGCAGGGAGTGTTTTCTGTGATATGGTATGGCCCAAGATGTGATGTGTATATTGTATGCGATGATCATGTTTTGTAATGTTTCACGACTTGCATGTTGATGAGTACACAACCGGCAGGAGCCATATGGTTGTCTTTATAATTGTGTATGACATATGTGTCAACTTCTTATACGCCATGTAATAGTTTCACTTTATCGCTAAGTAGTTAGCAATAGTTGTAGTTGCTATTCGTGGTGGAGGCAATCATGGTGGAGTGATGGAGATCATGCCGGCACGCACAAGATGGAGATCATTGCGCGAAGATTGTCTATACCATGTCACATAAAGTTATATACATGTGATGTTTATCCTTTTATGTTTCTTATTATGCTTAGATCGCGACGGTAGCATTATAAGATGATTCCTCACTTAAAGATCAAGATAAAACTATGTTCTCCCCATGTATGCACCGTTGCGAAAGTTCGTCGTGTCCAAGCATCACGTGATGATCGGGTGCTATAGACTCTACGTTCACATACAACGGGTGCAAGCCAGTTTTGCACACGCGGAAATACTTGGGTTTAACTTGACGAGCCTAGCATGTATAGACATGGCCTCGGAACACATGAACCGAAAGGTTAAGCATGAGTCATATGAATGATATGATCGACACTTCGTTGTCCACCATTGAAACCACATCACTTCTCGTGAAGATCGGATTAGGTGTGGTGAATTTGGATCATGTTCACTAAACAACTTGAGGGATGTTGAATTTAGTGGGAGTTCATCTAGTAATTTGATTAAAAGTTGAACTAGTTATCATGAACATAGTCTAATTTGTACTTGCAAATATTGTAGATCAAATGGCTAAGTCCAACTTCAACTTCAACGTTTTTGCTGAGAAGGAAAAGCTTAGAAACAATGGGTCTAACTTCACCAATTGGTTCCGCAATCTGAGAATCATTCTCTCTGGCGGTCAAAAGGACTATGTCCTTGAAAATGCGCTAGGTGACGCCCCTGCTGTAGATGCGCCGGCTGATGAGAAAGTTGTCTATCAGTCGCGCAAAGATGATTATGGTGTGATTAAGAGCACCATGTTGTTTGCTATGGAATCGGACCTTCAAAATCGTTTTGAAGATTATCCCGGGCCCTTTGAGATTCTCGAGGAGCTGAAAACCATGTTTCAGACTCAGGCCCGTTCTGAGAGATATGAGATCTCTGAGAAATTATTTAACTGCGAGATGGAGGAAGGGAGTTCCGTTAGTGAGCACGACATTAAGATGTCGGGCTACACTCAACGCCTTGAGCAACTGGACTGCAAGATTCCAGAGGAGCTCAAGATTGACAGGGTTCTGCAATCACTCCCTCCCAGCTACAAAAGTTTTGTAGTGACTCATAATCAGATTGGTTCCACTGATACGATCACCGAGCTCTTCGCAAAGCTGAAGGCTGCGGAGGTGGACATCAAAAATGATAATCATGTGTTGATGGTCAACAAGCCCCCCACCTTCAAGAAAGGTAAGGGTGCAAAGAAGCCCTTCAAGAAAGGCGGCGGCAAGCGCGTTGCCCCTGCTGAGAAGAAGCTCAAGTCTGGACCCAAGCCGGACACTGAGTGCTTCTATTGCAAGGACAAGGGTCACTGGAAGCGCAACTGTCCGAAGTACTTAGCGGACAAGAAGGCTGGCACCATCAAAGGTATATTTGATATACATGTTATTGATGTTTTCCTTACTAGCCCTCGTTGTAGTGCCTGGGTATTTGATACTGGTTCAGTTGCTAATATTTGTAACTCGAAACAGGAGCTACGGAATAGACTGCGGCTTGCGAGGGATGAGGTGACGATGCGCGTTGGCAACGGATCAAGAGTTGATGTGATGGCCATCGGCACGCTCTCCTTAGTTTTACCTTCGGCATTAGTTTTAAACCTTAATAAGTGTTATTATGTGCCTGCGTTGAGCATGAACATTATTTCTGGATCTTGTTTATTGCAAGACGGTTATTCATTTAAATCGGAGAATAATGGTTGTTCTATTTATATGAGTAACATCTTTTATGGTCATGCACCTGTTGTGAATGGTTTATTTCTTCTAAATCTCGAAAGGGATGAAACACACATCCATAACATTGAGGCTAAGACATGCAAAGTAGATAGTGATAATACTACTTATTTGTGGCACTCTCGTCTAGGTCATATTGGTGTAAAGCGCACGAAGAAACTCCATTCTGATGGACTTTTGGAGTCTCTTGATTTTGAATCATTTGACACATGCGAACCATGCCTCATGGGCAAGATGATCAAAACCCCGTTCTCTGGTATGATGGAGCGAGCAACGGACTTGTTGGAAATCATACATACCGATGTATGCGGACCGATGAGTGTTTCGACGCGCGGTGGATATCGCTATTTTCTCACTTTTACCGATGACTTAAGTAGATATGGGTATATCTATTTAATGAAACATAAATCTGAAACATTTGAAAAGTTCAAAGAATTTCAGAATGAAGTGGAGAACCATCGTAACAGAAAGATTAAGTTTCTATGATCCGATCGTGGAGGTGAATATTTGAGTTATGATTTTCTCACGCATCTTAAAGCAAGCGGAATCGTTTCGCAACTCACGCCACCCGGAACACCACAGCGCAATGGTGTGTCTGAACGCCGGAATCGAACCCTATGATATGGTCCGATCAATGATGTCTCTTACTGATTTGCCGTTATCATTTTGGGGCTATGCATTAGAAACCGCTGCATTCACTTTAAATAGGGCACCATCTAAATCCGTTGAGACGAAACCGTATGAACTGTGGTTTGGTGCTAAACCTAAGTTGTCGTTTCTTAAAGTTTGGGGATGTGAAGCCTACGTCAAGAAGTTGATGCCGGACAAGCTCGAACCCAAAGCGGAGAAATGCGTCTTCATAGGATACCCTAAGGAAACTATTGGGTATACCTTCTATCACAGAACCGAAGGCAAAGTATTTGTCGCAAAAAACGGTTCCTTTCTTGAGAAGGAGTTTCTCTCGAAAGAAGTGAGTGGGAGGAAAGTAGAGCTAGACGAGGTTGTTGAACCTTCTCTTGAATTGGAGAGTAGCGCAACACCTGAAATTGTTCCAGTGCCGCCTACACCAACAATAGAGGTAGCTAATGACAAGGATCATGAAGCTTCGGACGATGCTGCTACTGAACGTCGCAGGTCAACAAGGTCGCGTGCCCCTCCTGAGTGGTACGGAAACCCTGTCTTGACTGTCTTGTTGGTAGAAGATAGTGAACCTACGAACTATGAGGAAGCGATGATGAGCCCAGACTCTGAGAAATGGCTAGAGGCCATGAAATCCGAACTAGGATCCATGAGCGAAAACTAAGTATGGACTTTGGTGGACCCTCCTAGCGACCGAAAGGCCGTTGAGTGCAAATGGATTTTCAAGAAGAAAACGGACGCGGATGGTAATGTTACCGTCTATAAAGCACGGCTTGTCGCGAAAGGTTTTCGACAAGTTCAAGGTGTTGACTATGATGAGACTTTCTCTCCCGTAGCGATGTTTAAGTCCATTCGGATTTTGTTAGCAATTGCTGCATTTCATGATTATGAAATATGGCAGATGGATGTCAAGACTGCGTTCCTCAATGGAAACATTGATGAAGAGTTGTATATGATGCAACCCTAAGGTTTTGTCGATCCTAAGGATGCTGATAAAGTATGCAAACTTCAGCGTTCCATTTATGGACTGAAGCAAGCATCTCGGAGTTGGAACCTTCGTTTTGATCAAGTGATCAAGAGCTTTGGATTTGTTCCAAATTTCTACGATGCTTATATCTACAAGAAAGTGAGTGGGAGCTCGGTGACATTTCTGGTACTATATGTGGATGACATATTGATTATTGGAAATGACATTAACAGCTTAACGATGTGAAGAGTTATTTGAACAAGTGTTTTTCAATGAAAGACCTAGGTGAAGCTGCTTATATATTGGGAATCAAAATCTATAGAGATAGACAAAGACGCCTGATAGCTTTAAGCCAGAATACATACCTAGACAAAGTTCTGAAAAGGTTCGGAATGGATAAGGCAAAGAAAGGTTCAGTGCCTATGTTGCCAGGTAAGATATTGAGCAAGGCTCAGTGTCCAGCTACGGTAAATGATAGGTAAGCTATGAGCAAAGTGCCTTATGCCTCGGCCATAGGTTCTATCATGTATGCCATGTTGTGTACTAGACCGGATGTGTCCAATGCTCTTAGTTTGACGAGCAGATATCAAAGTGATCCAGGAGTGGAACACTGGACAGCCGTGAAGAACATCCTAAAGTACCTAAATAGGACTAAAGAAATGTTCTTAGTCTATGGAGGTGATGAACAGCTCGTCGTAAAGGGTTACGTCGACGCTAGTTTCGACACCGACAAGGATGATTCTAAATCTCAGACAGGATACGTTTATATTTTGAATGGAGGAGCTGTGAGCTGGAGAAGCTGCAAGCAAAGCGTGATCGCAAGATCTACAGTAGAAGCGGAATACATGGCTGCTGCAGAAGCATCAAGTGAAGGAGTTTGGATCAGGAACTTCATCACTGAGTTTGGCGTGGTTCCAAGTGCATTGGACCCACTGGAGATATTGTGTGACAACACTGGTGCCATAGCACTCGCTAAGGAACCAAGATATCATCCAAAGACCAAGCATATCAACCGCAAGTTTCATATAATCCGAGATTATATAGCAGATGGAGATCTGAAGATTAGCAAAGTACATACAGATCTGAATGTCGCAGATCCATTGACTAAACCTCTTCCACGTGTAAAACATGATCAGCACCTTAGTGCCATGGGTGTGAGATTGTTGCCAAATGTAAACTAGATTATTGACTCTAGTGCAAGTGGGAGACTGTTGGAATTATGCCCTAGAGGCAATAATAAAGATGTTATTATTATAATTCTTGTTCATGATAAAGTTTATATTCCATGCTAGAATTGTATTAAGCGGAAACTTTAATACTTGTGTGGTTTGTGAACAACACCGTGTCCCTAGTACGCCTCTATGGACTGGCTCATTGATTAATGATGGTTAAGGTTTCCTAACCATAGACATGAGTTTTCGATTAATAATGAGATCATATCATTGGGAGAATGATATGGTGGACGGACCCAAATTAAGCGAAGCAATTAGATCGTGTCATCGTGTTCATCTTTGCGAAGCTTTTATTATGTCAAATATTGTATTCCTTAGACCATGAGATAATACAACTCCCTGGTATCGGAAGAAAGCTTTCAGGTCATCAAACGTCATCCTATGAGAGGGTGATCATAAAGGTGTCTCTCAGGTGATTGGAAAGTACCTGTTGGGTTGTATGTATCGAGATGGGATTTGTCCCTCCCAAGTCGGAGAGATATACTTCGGGCCCACTCGGTAATCGATATCAACACCGCTTGCAAGCATGTGGTTAAGGAGTTAATCACAAAGTGATATCGGATTACGGAACGAGTAAAGTACTTGATGTGAACGAGATTGAACTAGGTATGACGGTACCGACGATCAAATCTCGGGCAAGTAAAATATCGCGAGACGAAGGGAATATATATGGGATTGATTGAATCCTGGCATTGTGGTTCATCCGATATGATCATCGATGAATGTGTGGGAGTCAATATGGGTTTCCAGACCCCGCTGTTGATTATTGATAGAAGATCATGTCTGCATGTTCTCGAACCCGAAGGGTCACACACTTAACGTGTCTCGACGCTAGGTTAGATTGGATAATTGGTTTATGAGTTTTTGTTCGGAGTCTCGGATGGGATCCGGGACATCACGAGAGGTTCCGGAATGGTCCGGAGAATAAGATTCATATAAGGCAATGCAGTTTTTGGAGTTCGGAATTGTTTCGGGTTAATCGGTATCGTACCGGAAGCTTCTAGAACCTTCCGGAGGGGGACCAACGTGGCCCCACTTGTCGGGAGGGGGCATGGGCCTATGAGGGAGTGCACTGGCCGCATTGGGCCAGGGGCACAAGGCCCCATAGGGCCCAGCCGGCCAAACCAAGGGGAAACCCTAGGGGAGCTTCTAGAAGGGGGGAAACTTGCCCCCCACTCCTCCCTCCTTTGGACGCCAGCCTAGGGCTTGGGGGAGGGGCTAGGGCTGGCACCCACCCCTCTATATATAGAGGGCTGGGGCGCACCACCCTCCACACCTCCTCCTCAACCCTAGCCGCCCTGCTGCCCTCCTCTCTCTCTCTCCCTCCCGACTGCGTGTAGGCAAAGCCCTGCTGCAGAAACTCTCCACCACTTGCACCGCGCCGTCGTGTTGTAGATCCAATCCGTCTCTCCACCATACTTACTGGACCGACGAAGTAGGAGACGTCGAGGTGCCGCACGTGTGCATCTCTCGGAGGTATCGCCACTTGCGGTGTTAGATCGGAGCGGATCGCGAGGAGGAGAAGCGAGTACGACTACATCACCCACGTTCCGACGAACGTTCCGCTGTGCGAATCTTCAAGGGTATGAAGATCTCATCTAATCTCTCTCGTTGTTTGCATCTCCTAGATTAGATCTTGGCTTTCCCGTTCGCATCCGTAGAATTTTTTTGATTTACTATGCTGCGAAACCCTTCATATATATATATATATATATATATATATATATATATATATATATATATATATATATATATATATATGGGAAATAGCCTGCTAAACACGGGCATAGCTGCGCATAGCCTATCTATCGTTGATTCTATCCTCTTTTGATATAGGGAGCACATGTATCCAGACCGAGAATTTGTCTAAGAACTAACGCCGTTAGTGTTCGTTTGGCATGCATGCATGAAGCTCTAGCAAAACAAACCTTATCTAATTTCGTTTGCATGAGGCAAACCCTAATGAGCAACATGCGGTAAACACTAAACCAAATATACTACACGTTAAACCGTAATATACTACATACATGAAGCCCTAACAAAACAAAGCTTATCTAATTTCGTTTTGGTTAGGCAAACCCTAATATACAACATGAGGTAAACCCTAACCCTAATATACTACATGCATGAAGCCCTAGCAAAACAAAGCTTGTCTAATTTCGTTTGCATGAGGCAAACCGTAACGAGCAACATGCAAAACAAAGCTTATCTAATTTTGTTTAGGTGAGGCAAACCCTAACGGACAACATGCTGAGAAACCCTAACTTATTTAATCCTTGTTCTCAATCCCTTCTCATTTTAGATGCTAAATTTTTTATAGCCAAAACAGTGTGTTAATTTGGAACCCATGCCAAACCCTAGTTTCTTGCATGCATGCACAAACTAACACCGTTAGCTCATCCATGTTCCACCCCATTTCCATCTAGAGGTTGCATGCATTTGATCCCTAAATCCAACGATGCTCTGCCTATGCGCAGCTACGCCCGTGAGTAGCAAATCCGCGTCGATATATATATATATATATATATATATATATATATATATATATATATATATATATATATATATATATTCTCCACTATGCTACACCGAAATATACTCCGGTTGGATAAAGAACACCAATTCATTGCGTAGGGCTATAAAAGCACTCCTTAAAATTTGCATTCCCCATCTAGGTAACTCCTCACTGTCAGCTTGAGCGCTAGATGGTTTCAGACAAACACCACAATTTTATAGCGACATCCAACTCAAATTATAAATCATGATAAGTATTTTTGTAACCTTTAGCATAAGAGACACACACGATACGCACACTGTCAACTTCACACACGTGGGACAAGGTATCTCCGGAGATCACATTAATAAAAGAACTTGAGTAGCATCTACTTATTCAACTAGATTACAAAGCTTGTGATCACATAAATATCACACCATGGGAGAGAGAGGTGAACACATAGGTACCGGTAGAGCCCTTAGCCTCGGGGAAGAACTACTCCCTCCTCATCATGGGAGTCAGCAATGGCGATGGAGATGGCGGTGCAGTCGATGGAGATGGCTCCGGGGAAAATTCCTTGTCCCAGCAGGGTTCCGGAACAGAGACTTCTGTCCCCCGAATATCGTCTTTGGTGGCGGCGGCGCTGTAGAATTTTTCGTGGAATTCTGATATCCTCTCTAGGGTTTCTGCCTCGGGGGGAATATATAGGCAAAGGGGCAAGGTCGGTGGACGCCCGAGGGGCCCACACCATAGCCAGGCGCGGCCAGGGGTGGACCCGCGCCCAGGGGTGGAGTGGCCGCCTCGGTGCCCTCCTCCGTCTCTGCTTTGGACTCCGTCTTGTGTGGGGAAAAATAGGAACTTCAGCTTTTGTTTCGTCCAATTTCGAGAATATTTCTTTACTAGTTTTTCTGAAACCAAAAACAGCAAAAAACAGGAAATTTGTGGCACTTGTTAATAGGTTAGTTTCAGAAAATGCATAAAAATGCCACAAAGTGTAGACAAAACATAAGATAAGTGGTACGAAACAAGCATGGAATATCAAAAATTATAGATACGTTTGCAATGTATAAGTGACCTATTGCTATTTGGTGTGCTGCCACTAGTGAGTGAGGGTTGTTACATTTGGTATCTGGAGCCTTTTGATCCGAGGGAATCATAGAAAAATTCCAACATTTTTTTGTGTGAGAGAGTAGATCCGTGAGCTCCGGTGGTGGATTGGGTACGTCTAGCTTGGGTTGGCATCTCTCATAAAATCCCCAAACCTAGTTCATACTCGCGGTGGCAGGGTGCGGCAGCTTCATCAATAGGTTGCGCTGAAGGTGGTGTGATTTGGCAGCGGTGTTCGTTCGGCCACAGATCTGATTACGCGAGAATAATCCTGGTGCAACCCTAGCGCTAAGGGTAAAATCCCTAACATCTCAGATATATCGGCGTGGTTTAGGCAAATTATAGAGGAACGGCTAGCCTAGTACTCATTGGTCGAGCATCGGTTGAACTGGTGATTGGGGAAAATTCATCATGGTGTGACCACTGACTCTGACGGTGCGAATCACAGCGGTCGAGCATACGCTCGCAACCATGACTTTATCAGTGACGGACCTGTCTGCTCAGATGGCCAGAGTGTTGGCGGGGTTGAAGATGGCTGTGGAGACGGACAATCAGAATGCTGCTAGCTGTACTAAACTGCAGGTCACGACATAGTGCTTGCAGAAGTCACATGACAACATCAAGACCAAGGTTGACACAGATGCCATAGATGGGTACGTGAATCACATCGATAGAGGGTGCTATTAACATAGTATTGGGGTGCTTCATCGACTCTAGATGGGCATCGTGATGACATGGAACATCAGGGTACTGCTTCTGAGCTTGCCCTAATTCCTTTGATTCTGGTACTTCTACGCATGCTCAGTTTCATCAAGGAGGAGGGGGTAGAGACAGTCACAGATTCGAGTTTAGAATGCCTAAAACCAATGTTAAGGATATCGGTTACGGTAATTTATCGACCAACTGAAAATTGACGATTTTTCAGCATATCGGCTGATTTATCGGGCGATAAATCAGAAAATCGGCATATCGGCCATCCTCGAGTAGCGATTAATCGACATATCGGCTGATTTTTTAAGCAGTGCCTAAAACAAACTTTCCAAAATTTGATGGCAATCACCTAGAAATATGGAAGGAGAAAGCTGAAAAATATTTTATCATGTTTCATGTTCCGGAGGAGTACAAGATATATTATGCCACTCTTCATTTTCAGGTTTATGCTGATCCGTGGTTACAACATATGAGGCATAGCATAACATCAATGGTTGGGCTCATTTGTGTGTGGTCGTATGTCAGAAATTTGCTAAGGACCTGTATTACACTGACATGAATAGAACACTGAGCATACGACAACAAAGTGATGTGGAAAGCTAAGTTTGAATAGTTACATTACCAGTTGTTGGCACACAATCCAGTACTGAATGACTGATACGTCGGAAACGTATCTATAATTTTTGATGTTTCATGCTTGTTTATTATCCACTTTGTTTTGCTTTGTCTATACTTTGAGATGTTTTTATATCTTTTCTCGAACTAACCTATTAATAAGTTACCACAGCGCCAGTGATACGTCGGAAACGTATCTATAATTTTTTATGTTCCATGCTTATTAGTATCTACTTTGCTTTGCTTTGTCTATACTTTGAGGTGCTTTTTACATGTTTTCTGGTACTAACCTATTAACAAGTTGCCACAGTGCAAGTTGCATGTTTTCTGTTGTTTTTGGTTTCAGAAAAGCTAGTAAAAAAATATTCTCGAAATTAGACGGGACAAACATCAACGTCAATAACTTTCCGTGGGGAATAAGAAGTCCAGAGGGGAGACGGAGAAGCGTGCCAGGGCGTCCAAACCCCCCCTAGGCGTGGCCAAGGGTGGGGCCGTGCCTGGGTAGGGTTTGACCCCCCTGTTCGCCTCCTCGGCCTCCCCCTTCGCCTATAAAAAGCCCCTGATGCAGAAACCCTAAGCATACAACCAAATCTCCATGAAACCATCTGTAGCCATCGCCACCATCGTCCCTAGATAAGGGGGATCTGAAGTTCTTCCTGGCACCCTGCCGGAGGGGAGATCATCCCGGAGGCCTCTCCGGTATCATGCGTGAGTTGTTCCACCTTGGACTATGGGTCCATGTAGTAGCTAGATGGTTGTATCTCCTCCTTTGTGCTTTCATGTATAGATCTCGTGAGCTCCGTTCATGATCAAGATCTAATCTATTTGTAATCATGCATGTTGTGTTTGCAGGGATCCGATGGATATTGAGATTATTATGTTGGTTTGATTAATGGTTTTGTCTTTATGATTCTATCATGTCTGTGTTGTTTGTGATCTTGCATGCTCTCTGTTGTTAGTGGATATCTTGGCCAAATAGTTGCTAGTGACTTCAAGAGGGAGTATTTATGCTCGATAGTGGGTTCATACCTCTAGTTTCCAAGGGAAGTGACAATAATCTCTTCGGTTGTAGATGTGATGTTGCTACTAGGGAGAAAACAACGGTCTCTTGTTTATGGAACATGTGGACTATTTACCTTACACACTTTGCTTAAAGCAGTTGTCTGTTGCTTGCAACTTAATACTGAAGGGGGTTCAGATGATAACCTGAAGGTGGACTTCTAGTCATAGATGTAGTTGGATGGCGGTCTATGTATCTTGTTGTATTGCCCAATTGAATCTCATAGGATCTTTCTGACTAGTAATTGCATTGTTGTGCCTTGCTCAGTTCCTGTCAATTGCCCTGCTGTAATTTGTTTACCCTTAATGCCATGTTGTTTATCTAAGAAGAGCACCTCTAGTGAACTATGGACCCCGGTCCAATCTTTACCATTGATACATTTTCCACTGTTACTTGTTTACTTGCTGCAAACCATTACCTTCCACACCATACGTTTAATCCTTTGTTACAGCAAACCGGTGAGCTTGACAACCTCACTGATTCGTTGGGGCAAAGTCTTGAGTTTGTGTTGTGCAGATTTCCACGTTGCTTGCAACACCTTTGAGACGTTTCCTTCCTCCTTCTGGTTCGATTACCTCGGTCTCTACTAAGGAAACATTGTTGTTGTGCTCTTCACACCTTGCTCCTGGGGTTACCAACGAAGTACTCCATGGCAACATCTGTCGAGCACCATCAGCCAGTTGCCTGGTTTCTTCTGTTTTTGGTTCCAGAAAGGCAGAGAATTAATATTCTCAGAATTGGATGGGACAAAAGCCAAAGTCAATATTTTACCGTGGGCGACACAAAGTCCAGAGGGGAGACGGAGAGGCGAACCAGGACCACCACACCCCCCCCAAGGAGTGGGTGGTCCTACCCCACGCTTGGGTAGGGTGTGGGCCTCCTGGCCGCCTCCCAGCCTCGCCTCTTCGCCTATAAGAATCCCCCGACCCAAAAACGCTAAATAATCCATCATACTTTCAAAAAAAATTCTGCTGCGCCGCCGCCACCGAAGGAGATATTCGTGAGACAAAAAGTCTTTGTTCCGGCACCCTGCCGGGACAGGGAAGTGCCCCCGGAGCCATCTCCATCGATCTCCACCACCATCTCCATCACCGTTTGCTGATTCCCATGATATGGAGGGAGTAGTTCTCCTTCGAGGCTAAGGGCTCTACTGGTAGCTATGTGTTCATCTCTATCTATGCATGATCATGTTGTGGTCATGAGCTTTGTAATAAAGTAGATCTACCTTGCTACTCAAGTGCTTCATTAGATCTCTGATCTCCCCATGTGTGTGAAAGTGACAGCATGCACGCCACGGTGGCACTTAGGCTTGAGTCTACATAAATACTCGTTGTGCTTTAATAGATCTATGCTTTTCTCCACGAGTGTAAAAGTGACTGCGTGCATACCGTGTGTGGCACTTTGGCTAGATTGAATATTTGTTATGAGTTATATTTGGAGTTGGATGTCTCTATGAAATTGTGGTGTTTGTTGGAACCATCTAGCGCTCAAGGTGACAGTGTGGGGTTATCTAGATTGGGGAAGGCGGACTTTGAGGTGTGCTGTTATAGCCCTACCATGGATTAGAATGTCCAACCGGAGAGTAGTTAAGAGTAGTATCATGAAGAGAGGATATTTATATGAGAGAGTGTTCACTAGTGAAAGTATGATCCCTAGGCCTTGTGTGGCATCCCGCAAAACCACTACTAGAAAATCGCGTTGAATTTGTGCATTACATCGTCATCATCATTCATTGTTTGCCTAAAACTAATTTCGAAAACCTATTTTGATTTCCAAACGCCTCGTCTTCGTTCAACACGCAAACCCGGGGCTCCGGATTATTTTGTTTTGCCCGCTATCGGTTTGCAAACGGTGTTATTTAAACAAATAAAATTTATATTATTTTAGTGGGGGCAGTCGAACGGGCCAACCCGACCCGAACGACCACCCCCCCGTATAAAACAGATCGGTCCAACCTCTAAATCCTAAGGCTACCCGGAAACCTACCCACACCCCCTGGCCACCTCACTCCCTCCAATAGCCTCTCGCCACCTCATCTCCCCTCTCCCCTCTAACCAATCCCCACCTGCCACCTGTCCAACCCCTCTCTCCCCTCTCTCTCCTCTCTCTCTCTCCCCACCCACCTCACCATCGGACCCACCCCACCCCAGCACTCACACGCGCGCGCGCCCCTGCTCTCAAACACGACCACACACCCCGCGTGGACCATCCCCTGGCCACCCCGACCCCACTCCTCAGACCGCCACCGCCCGCTCCCCATCCCTCGCCCTGGCCCACCCCCACCGACGCCCCACCCCGCTCGTCCCCTTCCTCCCCGCACCAGACCTCGCCCCCGCTCAACCTCTACCTCCCCCGGCGCGCTGCCCTCCCCTTCACCTCCGGCCGTCCGCCTCTACCCGCCCGCCGCTCTGCCTCACCGCCGCCGCGCCGCCTCCTCCGGCTCGCCCGCAGTCGCCGCGCCGCCCCGCTCCATCGCCCTACCACCCGACGCAACCCCGCCCTCCTCTGCATCCTCTCTGCGTGCGCCGCCTCCGGCCACACCCCCTCGCCGGCGCCCTCCCTCCTTCAGCGCGTGCAGCCGCTCCCCGCCAAGGCCGCCTCCCTGCCTTCCTCCACGCGGTGCGCCGCCCCGGCCGCGGCCCGTGACACCCGCCCCCTCCGCGGCTCGTCTTCCCCGATCCCGCGCGTCCGCCGGCGCCGCCGCCAGGCCCCTCCCCGCTCACCTCGCTCACCGGCCGCGTCCGCCGTCGCCGTGCAACCCCCGGCCTCGCGTGCTCGCCTCCCCTCCGGCCGAGCTCGCCCCGGAGCCGGCGCCGTCACCGCTCACCGCCGTCGTCTCCCGCGTCCTCGAGGCGCACCCGGGGCCAGTTCGCCGCGTCCA
The DNA here is from genome assembly GCA_910589765.1 of Avena atlantica. Classification (NCBI taxonomy): domain Eukaryota; kingdom Viridiplantae; phylum Streptophyta; class Magnoliopsida; order Poales; family Poaceae; genus Avena; species Avena atlantica. The sequence continues at coordinate 523,780,882 of OU342733.1, forward strand.
CCTCGTCGGCCTCCTAGACGCGTACCGTCCCCGCCTCACGCGCTGGCTCCAGCTCCTCGCCGCCAAGGGCATCCAAGGCCTCGTCCTCGTAAACCGCCTCTGACCGTGCAGGTGACGTGCAGATGCTGTGATGCGGTGTGTGGTGTGTGCTACCTCGAAGACCATTTGGGGTAGTGTGATGTTGCCAACTCGACTACTTTGGCTCCGCAAGGCTGCTCGAGTCCTTCACCGACAAGCAAATCGACACCCCAAGTTCTCCACCGCGGAGCGCCAAGACCGTCTTTTCGGAGCCGGAAACCCCGAAGTCCCAATCCGAAGACCGAACCCGAACCCGACGCGCCAAGTGCTTCACCCGAACGCCAAGACCGACCCGACACGCGGACCCGTCAAGTTCTTCTCGACGACGAGATCATCGACAGAGAACCCGAAGAAAACCTGTGCGACAAGTACTCCCTCGAGAACGTCAAGTATTTCACCCCGGACACCGAGTCCGCCGAGACCCCGGATGCGCCAAGACCTACCCCTGAGTCCGAGAACGACCTCGCCGAACCCTGAACCCTGAGACCGACCCCGAACCCCGGAACCCAAGATCGTCGAGCCCCCTCTGATGTGTGACCCCTTATCCGAGAACCCTATTTTAACATAATAACAATCGATGCATATTGAATTGTCATACTTGCATGCATAATCATGTGGTTTGGGGGCCTTATGCCGATTCACCTAATAATTAAATATGGGGCCCATATGCGGGCAAATCTAGCCTTATATTGGCCTCATTTAAATTTGTGTAGCGAACCGGTGAAGCTTTCTGCCTTGTTAAACAACATTTAAATTGCGGGGTAGCTAAACAACTTGAACCATCTAATTGATGTCGGGATCTCGGTTCCGCTTAATATGACCTAATTGCATCGCACTTTGCCATGCCATCCATCATGCATGCATCATGCCGATCTTCTGCCGTTGTATTAAATAGTGCATCCGGTGTTTCTTCTAGTGTTTTGCTTCTTCGCGGATAAGGCCGTTGAGTTGATGTGAGCTTCGCCCCGATCTTCGGATGAACCCTTCGACAATGTTTTCAGGCGAGCATCTCCCCCTTTCTACCTATCTTACTTTTCTAGTATTTACTTCCCTCCTGTTGATCTTTGCTATCTGTGTTGCGATGCTCTAGACTTCGTACCCGTGATATCCCTTGCAGCCATATATAGCCTTGGACACATCCTATTACCTGTTGTTTGGTAGATAGTTGGGTCCGCGTGTCATAGTCGCTTGCTCAAGTGTTTGTGTGTCGATAAGTACCACAGCTGTTGGAGGATTGCCGCATGTTGACGTTGGAGATGATCATGGCTTTAATTATTGTTTCACTTTAATTACTGTTTAACAACTAAAATTGAATTAAGCAGAGGCATCGGTGGGTGATAGGTAATGTTGGTTTCCGAACGCCCACTTGTGTCCCGTAGGACCCGAGTTCTTGACACCTGTTCCGAGATCGAGCGCGCTAACCACAGGTGGGGAGATATGGGCCCCCCATTGATTATTACCTGATTTCAAAGTATTGTACTGGGGGCCACAAACTAGTTTGAGGTTTTATTTACTATCCTGTACTTATGCCATGCTTTACTGCTTTATTTACGATTGTGCGAGGTACTGCACACTGTACTGTTTTGGAAGCGGAATGTTTTCGCGGTATCGACAGCCCCCGTTTGGGGATCTGCTGTCGTTTACAGCCATTGTCGCAAACCCTGAGTCCGTCTCGGAGACCGGCCGACTTCGTTGCGGGTGTACTTAGTGGGGTGGCCCCCCCGTGCTTGCTTTGGGTCTGGGAACGTCGTGACTTAGGCCCCGCCGACATACCGATGGGTGTATGTTAACTGATCTGGCAAAAAGGGTCGAAGTGCCTGTGGATACTTTGGTGCACCCCTGCAGGGTTAAATCTTTTCGAGAAGCCGTGTCCGCGGTTATGGACGACTTGGAGCACAGTGCTTGATCATAGACAACTATAACTAAAGTTTATTGTTTTAAATTGACTTGTTTCCGGTATGACTAGTAATCAGCTTCACTACAACGGAATGGCTAAGTAAAAGTACCAACAACTGCTGGGTTTTGGGGTTATCTCATGATAATTGTATCTGACTAGTAAGTGTTGTCACTATAACGGAATGGTTAACTAAAAGTGACCACTGCTTATTTTTATCAGGATGGTTATCTAAACCTGACTAGTAAAGTGCCGCAACTATAACTGAATAAGTAAAAGTGCCAACTGTGTGAGTTCCTCGGTTGACTTCCTCGTTTGGTCTCGAGGGGGAAACACCAGGATGGGTTTGTTTGGTGGTAGCTTCAGGTTGGATCCGGTTAGGTCATTCTTATCCCTCTCTGATATCCGCCAGTCGTATCGAGTCTCTATAGGTTGTTCAGTGCATGCTGCCGCTGCCGCTTCAGTCCACCATACCTATGTAGGCGAGGACCGCCGAATTCTAGCCTCGCCGTGTACTGGCCTCAGTACTGACGCTCCTCTTTTTCCTTCGCCCTTTGTCGGCTCCCCTTTTGTTTAAGCAGGTATTGAGATGCGACGCCGTTAGCAGGGTTACCCTTCCGGCTTGGCCTGGGCAGGGTTATGGACGCCATTGGTTATTCTTCAGGGCTCTTAGCCCCATTTGCATCTTGTCCGTAGTCGGACGCTCCATTGTTTCCAAGGTGATTTGGATCTTTGTACCGTATATTTGTATTCTTGACTCTTTGAGTTACTGTTGTATATATATCTGTTCTGTGGGTCCCATCGAGGACTGTTGTGTAATGTTATTACTTTGCTTTCCACCCGCACGAAAGTGCCTGGTGGGCACCTTCGAATCGTTTCTATGCGGGTTTGGCGAGTTTCGCTAAAACTTGCATAGGGCCGATTCTGAGGGTGTTACAGAGTGGTATCAGAGCTCAGCAGTTGCGATACCCCACAAGTCCAGCCTGTAGGATAACCTAGCTAACGGCCGAAGTAGAGTGTCAAAACTATTTTGCAAAACCGGTTGGATAGTTCTGGTTAGGTCTGATTTTACTCCTTACCCCTCTGCTGTTCTCCTCTTACCCCTACGTGTTTTGAATCCGCTCTCTTCTCTTTCTTCGAGTCCAGGAATTCTCGTGGTTGGGTTCCGTCGTACCTTTAGGGTTTCGCTTCCTCCTTTGTTAACGGTGTTGCTACATCTGGTCTTCATGCTATCTGAGGAATCCGTCTGCTGTGGTACCATTCTTTGTTCTTTGTTTGCGCCTTCCGGTGTTTTCTGACGCGACGACGGCATCTACGCCAGATCCGATGCAGAGTCTGCATCACTCCTTTGATCCGAACCTCGCTTGTCAAGATCTTCAGTCTGAATCCGAGGGTTGGTTGCATAATCTATCTATTCGTGTACAGAGTAATGCTTTGAGTGCGGGATGGAGTCGCGACCATACCACTACTCTTATCATTTGCTCGGTATATTGGATAGTGGATCGATGCAATTTTACTCCTTCCATGGAAGTTAGAGGTGGCCTTACCTTTAACTTCGTCCGTTGTTTATCCGGAGTGTTCTCTTGGCGAACAGGATCAACGACCTCTTGTTAGTGGTGTCGCGAGGATCTACACGAAGCGAGAAGACGCAGGTCGCCGACCTTCCTTCCGGTACCATGAGGCGGATCTCGAGGGCGAGATCCCTTGTTAGTGGTGTCGAATTGTGGCATCCCGCAAAACCACTACTAGAAAATCGCGTTGAATTTGTGCATTACATCGTCATCATCATGCATTGTTTGCCTAAAACTAATTTCGAAAACCTATTTTGATTTCCAAACGCCTCGTCTTCGTTCAACACGCAAACCCGGGGCTCCGGATTATTTTGTTTTGCCCGCTATCGGTTTGCAAACGGTGTTATTTAAACAAATAAAATTTATATTATTTTAGTGGGGGCAGTCGAACGGGCCAACCCGACCCGAACGACCACCCCCCCGTATAAAACAGATCGGTCCAACCTCTAAATCCTAAGGCTACCCGGAAACCTACCCACACCCCCTGGCCACCTCACTCCCTCCAATAGCCTCTCGCCACCTCAGCTCCCCTCTCCCCTCTAACCAATCCCCACCTGCCACCTGTCCAACCCCTCTCTCCCCTCTCTCTCCTCTCTCTCTCCCCACCCACCTCACCGTCGGACCCACCCCACCCCAGCACTCACACGCGCGCGCCCCTGCTCTCAAACACGACCACACACCCCGCGTGGACCATCCCCTGGCCACCCCGACCCCACTCCTCAGACCGCCACCGCCCTCTCCCCATCCCTCGCCCTGGCCCACCCCCACCGACGCCCCACCCCGCTCGTCCCCTTCCTCCCCGCACCAGACCTCGCCCCCGCTCAACCTCTACCTCCCCCGGCGCGCTGCCCTCCCCTTCACCTCCGGCCGTCCGCCTCTACCCGCCCGCCGCTCTGCCTCACCGCCGCCGCGCCGCCTCCTCCGGCTCGCCCGCAGTCGCCGCGCTGCCCCGCTCCATCGCCCTACCACCCGACGCGACCCCGCCCTCCTCTGCATCCTCTCTGCGTGCGCCGCCTCCGGCCACACCCCCTCGCCGGCGCCCTCCCTCCTTCAGCGCGCGCAGCCGCTCCCCGCCAAGGCCGCCTCCCTGCCTTCCTCCACGCGGTGCGCCGCCCCGGCCGCGGACCGTGACACCCGCCCCCTCCGCGGCTCGTCTTCCCCGATCCCGCGCGTCCGCCGGCGCCGCCGCCAGGCCCCTCCCCGCTCACCTCGCTCACCGGCCGCGTCCGCCGTCGCCGTGCAACCCCCGGCCTCGCGTGCTCGCCTCCCCTCCGGCCGAGCTCGCCCCGGAGCCGGCGCCGTCACCGCTCACCGCCGTCGTCTCCCGCGTCCTCGAGGCGCACCCGGGGCCAGTTCGCCGCGTCCACCTCGTCGGCCTCCTAGACGCGTACCGTACCCGCCTCACGCGCTGGCTCCAGCTCCTCGCCGCCAAGGGCATCCAAGGCCTCGTCCTCGTAAACCGCCTCTGACCGTGCAGGTGACGTGCAGATGCTGTGATGCGGTGTGTGGTGTGTGCTACCTCGAAGACCATGTTGGGGTAGTGTGATGTTGCCAACTCGACTACTTTGGCTCCGCAAGGCTGCTCGAGTCCTTCACCGACAAGCAAATCGACACCCCAAGTTCTCCACCGCGGAGCGCCAAGACCATCTTTTCGGAGCCGGAAACCCCGAAGTCCCAATCCGAAGACCGAACCCGAACCCGACGCGCCAAGTGCTTCACCCGAACGCCAAGACCGACCCGACACGCGGACCCGTCAAGTTCTTCTCGACGACGAGATCATCGACAGAGAACCCGAAGAAAACCTGTGCGACAAGTACTCCCTCGAGAACGTCAAGTATTTCACCCCGGACACCGAGTCCGCCGAGACCCCGGATGCGCCAAGACCTACCCCTGAGTCCGAGAACAACCTCGCCGAACCCTGAACCCTGAGACCGACCCCGAACCCCGGAACCCAAGATCGTCGAGCCCCCTCTGATGTGTGACCCCTTATCCGAGAACCCTATTTTAACATAATAACAATCGATGCATATTGAATTGTCATACTTGCATGCATAATCATGTGGTTTGGGGGCCTTATGCCGATTCACCTAATAATTAAATATGGGGCCCATATGCGGGCAAATCTAGCCTTATATTGGCCTCATTTAAATTTGTGTAGCGAACCGGTGAAGCTTTCTGCCTTGTTAAACAACATTTAAATTGCGGGGTAGCTAAACAACTTGAACCATCTAATTGATGTCGGGATCCCGGTTCCGCTTAATATGACCTAATTGCATCGCACTTTGCCATGCCATCCATCATGCATGCATCATGCCGATCTTCTGCCGTTGTATTAAATAGTGCATCCGGTGTTTCTTCTAGTGTTTTGCTTCTTCGCGGATAAGGCCGTTGAGTTGATGTGAGCTTCGCCCCGATCTTCGGATGAACCCTTCGACAATGTTTTCAGGCGAGCATCTCCCCCTTTCTACCTATCTTACTTTTCTAGTATTTACTTCCCTCCTGTTGATCTTTGCTATCTGTGTTGCGATGCTCTAGACTTCGTACCCGTGATATCCCTTGCAGCCATATATAGCCTTGGACACATCCTATTACCTGTTGTTTGGTAGATAGTTGGGTCCGCGTGTCATAGTCGCTTGCTCAAGTGTTTGTGTGTCGATAAGTACCACAGCTGTTGGAGGATTGCCGCATGTTGACGTTGGAGATGATCATGGCTTTAATTATTGTTTCACTTTAATTACTGTTTAACAACTAAAATTGAATTAAGCAGAGGCATCGGTGGGTGATAGGTAATGTTGGTTTCCGAACGCCCACTTGTGTCCCGTAGGACCCGAGTTCTTGACACCTGTTCCGAGATCGAGCGCGCTAACCACAGGTGGGGAGATATGGGCCCCCCATTGATTATTACCTGATTTCAAAGTATTGTACTGGGGGCCACAAACTAGTTTGAGGTTTTATTTACTATCCTGTACTTATGCCATGCTTTACTGCTTTATTTACGATTGTGCGAGGTACTGCACACTGTACTGTTTTGGAAGCGGAATGTTTTCGCGGTATCGACAGTCCCCGTTTGGGGATCTGCTGTCGTTTACAGCCATTGTCGCAAACCCTGAGTCCGTCTCGGAGACCGGCCGACTTTGTTGCGGGTGTACTTAGTGGGGTGGCCCCCCCGTTCTTGCTTTGGGTCTGGGAACGTCGTGACTTAGGCCCCGCCGACATACCGATGGGTGTATGTTAACTGATCTGGCAAAAAGGGTCGAAGTGCCTGTGGATACTTTGGTGCACCCCTGCAGGGTTAAATCTTTTCGAGAAGCCGTGTCCGCGGTTATGGACGACTTGGAGCACAGTGCTTGATCATAGACAACTATAACTAAAGTTTATTGTTTTAAATTGACTTGTTTCCGGTATGACTAGTAATCAGCTTCACTACAACGGAATGGCTAAGTAAAAGTACCAACAACTGCTGGGTTTTGGGGTTATCTCATGATAATTGTATCTGACTAGTAAGTGTTGTCACTATAACGGAATGGTTAACTAAAAGTGCCCACTGCTTATTTTTATCAGGATGGTTATCTAAACCTGACTAGTAAAGTGCCGCAACTATAACTGAATAAGTAAAACTGCCAACTGTGTGAGTTCCTCGGTTGAGTTCCTCGTTTGGTCTCGAGGGGGAAACACCAGGATGGGTTTGTTTGGTGGTAGCTTCAGGTTGGATCCGGTTAGGTCATTCTTATCCATCTCTGATATCCGCCAGTCGTATCGAGTCTCTATAGGTTGTTCAGTGCATGCTGCCGCTGCCGCTTCAGTCCACCATACCTATGTAGGCGAGGACCGCCGAATTCTAGCCTCGCCGTGTACTGGCCTCAGTACTGACGCTCCTCTTTTTCCTTCGCCCTTTGTCGGCTCCCCTTTTGTTTAAGCAGGTATTGAGATGCGACGCCGTTAGCAGGGTTACCCTTCCGGCTTGGCCTGGGCAGGGTTATGGACGCCATTGGTTATTCTTCAGGGCTCTTAGCCCCATTTGCATCTTGTCCGTAGTCGGACGCTCCATTGTTTCCAAGGTGATTTGGATCTTTGTACCGTATATTTGTATTCTTGACTCTTTGAGTTACTGTTGTATATATATATCTGTTCTGTGGGTCCCATCGAGGACTGTTGTGTAATGTTATTACTTTGCTTTCCACCCGCACGAAAGTGCCTGGTGGGCACCTTCGAATCGTTTCTATGCGGGTTTGGCGAGTTTCGCTAAAACTTGCATAGGGCCGATTCTGAGGGTGTTACACCTTGTTTCTAAGTATTGAAACACCGTTTGCAACTAGATGTGTTGCATGTTTGCTTGTTTCCAGTCTTCTCCACGTCATAAGCTATTTTCTGGCACTGTTAGCACTTGTATTTCACTATCTCTTTGCCGAACTAGTGCACCTATACACCTGACAAGTGTATTGGGTGTGTTGGGGACACAAGAGACTTCTTGTATCTTGATTGCAGGGTTGCTTGAGAGGGAATACCTTTGACCACTTCCTCCCTGAGTTCGATAAACCTTGGGTAATCCACTTAAGGGAAACTTGTTGTTGTTCTACAAACATCTACACTTGGAGGCCCAACAACTGTCTACAAGAATAAAAGTGCGTAGACATCAAGCTCTTTTCTGGCGCCGTTGCCGGGGAGGTAAGGTAAAAGGTACTCACATCCTCCGGTGTGAGTGCTCGAAGTTATTTCCTTTAGATTTTGCAATTTTTTCTTTTTATTTCTTGTTTTCACAGGCTTAATGGAAAACAACAACAAAATTAGAGAGCTTTATAGTGTTTATCTTGAGTTAGGACATGAAGTGTTTGAAGAGAAAATTAAAAAACCTATGGAGCTTTATTTGCATGCTAATAGCAATGTTATTAGTTTGAATTCTTTGGACACCATTGTTTCTAATGCTATGGAAACGTCTAATCTTTGGGAAGCTAGTTTTTATGAAAATGATCTTTTTAGTTCCCCAGCTTTGGAATATAACTATTCTATTGCTTATGATGATACCAAACCCCCAATTTATGATGATTACAATGATGAATATGATATTTTCAGTCCACCTACTATTGAGGAGAAAATTAATTGTGATTACAATATGCCTCCTATATTTGATGATTATGGTGATGAGAATAATAATGATAGCTATTTTGTTGAATTTGCTCCCACTATAATTAATAAGAATGAATATGCTTATGTGGAGAGTAATAATCATTTTATGCATGTGGCTCATGATAAGAATGTTTTATGTGATAGTTATATTGTTAATTTTATTCATGTTGCTACTGAAAGTTATTATGAGAGAGGGAAACATGGTTTTATGTATCTCAAGAATATTAAGTTTCCCCTCTTTATGTTGAAAGTTTTGAAGTTGCACTTGTTTTGCTTTCCTATGCTTGTTGCTTTGTGCTTTCATGACTTGTTTCTTTACAAGATTCCTATGCATAGGAAGTGGGTTAGAATTAAATGTGTTTTGAATTTGCTTCTTGATGCTCTCTTTTACTTCAATTCATATTTCTTATCTGAGCATCTTGTCAAACTATCAAGCCTAACTTAAAGGCGGTAAAGAAAAGTACTTGTTGGGAGATAACCCAAGAATTTTCTTGAGTCTTGGAAGTTATTACTTCAGTAATGACCTCTCCTTATCCTTTTTATTTGCTTTTTGTGCCAAGAATGACCTCTAATGAGAGGGAAGTAAGATTTGGGGAGCTGTTGTCCCAAAACAGATTTTCGTGCTCCACCATAAAAATTCTTGAGACATCTCTGTAAGTCAGATCGAGCTGATAATTTATGCATAAATCCCCCAGTATGTTAGATAACTTTCGTTAGTTCAACACTTTTTTATTTGAGCAACACAAGGTATTCTAAAAAATCGGTTTCTACCTGCTGGTATGTTTTGACAGATTTCTGTCATTATTTGCATTTGCTTCTTATTGATTCCTTTTTGGGTTCTTTTTGGGAAATTGAGCTTTTTGAAGGAGTTGCTACAGTAGCTTGTGTTTTTAGTGAAAAGTTTTGCTGTTCCAAAGCTAACTCTAAAGGTCTATTATCTTTTGAATACACTAATGTTGCTAATGAAGATTGTGTGAAGTTTTGTATGAAGGAAAATTTTTAGGTGTAGAGAAAAAATGATGTAATGAGATGAAGAATGGACAAAATATCAAGCTTGGGGATGCCACCCCATGTCACCCCAAGAAATATCCAAGAGGTACAAGCGTCAAAGCTTGGGGATGCCTTGGGCATCCCCTTCTTCATCAATAAAAAGCTCAGGTCTTTCTAGACACTTCGTTTTTATTGTTTCATGCAAAGTTGTGTTGTTCTTGGAGCGTCTTAGTTTTTTTTTTTGGTTTTAGTTTGCTTGAGTAAGTTGGTTGGAGATTAGCACACTTATTTTGGAGAGAGACACATTCTATTTCCATTGCCTAGAACACTCTAGCTTTCATTCTTATTGTTTGTGAGTGTTCTCTTTTGCTAGCACCGTGTTTAGCCTTAGTTTTCTTGTGCTTTCAGCTTAGAAATTTTTAGTTCTTCTTTGTGAATTTGTGAGACAAGCTCACTGATCTTTATTGATTATTATCTTTATGAGTTGTTTCAAATAAGTTGATCGGTGTTGGAAAAGAGTAGGAAGTTTCATGGTTATAGTGATACAAAAGTGAGCTTGCTTTGACTGTGACTTAGACTTTAGCATGTCATGCTAGGTGTTGTTTTGACCTTATGCTTAGTGATTATTGCTATAGCATGACTTGCTCCAAATCATTGAGAGTGTTTAGTGTGCCTTGAAAGAATCATGCGTTGTTTTAGCATACAAAAGCATAGTATTGTGGTATTCTCCTTTGATGCTTTGTTTGGGTTGACTTGGCACATGCTCACACCATGTTATGACTATGAACAAGTCACCATAGCCTCGATGATCATTTAGTCCTTGACTTGTGGTACCACTTTATGCTTTAGTTGATAATTTTTTGTCGCTCTGCATGATTATGGCCATTATTGCTCTCTTAGTTGGTTGCTCCCAGTCCTTTGCTAGCCTCCACTTGTATGAGTAAGTTCTACACATGCTTCCAACTCCCAAGAAACCCAGTTATTCCAAAGTGTCCACTATAAATTCCTATGCATGGTGTGTTACACCATTCCAAGTATATTCTTGTTTTCATCTATCTTCCATTTAAAAAAGTATTTTGTTATGTGAAAACTTAGTGATTAAAGCCCTCACAAACTTGATGGCACACTTTATATTCTTTTCCCCTAATAAACTTGAACCATTGTGTCGTCTATGTTGTATATGCTTGCACTTATACGTTGGAATTAGCAGAACCATGCTGTCATGGGGAACGTTTTCAACATTACACTTATACTTTGTACTCAGTTGATATCATGCTCTTTTGTCTATGGATGTCACCGGTGTGAAATAAAGAGGGAACTTATAAGTCCATGGAGTATGTATTTTGTGTTAGAGAAACGCCTGGGCCCCTAGCCTAAGCCATGCCTAATCATGATGGAAACTTGCAGCATCACCATAGTTTGCTATCTATGAAGCATTCTCAATAAAAAGCTATGCACATAGTAAATAAAAAGATCGCTGAGATGCTCATTGTCTGCTTACCTTGTCATTTTGGTTATGGGATAGCTCCTGTACCATGTGCAAGGGGTACCTCGTTGGCGGTTCTCTATGATATGCAAATACTTACAATGATAATAACTTACATGTGACTGAATTTGAGTAGCATGAGGTGTGGCCCTCGTATTCAGGGGACTTGAGATTGCCAACTTATACTTTGTCAAGCATATACACCATAGTTTGTTCACTTTAACCTTAATCACTTCAAGATGCTTATGATAGGGGCAATGAGAGTTGAAAGCTAACAAGTACCATAATTTTTGAAAGCTCCTTTTGAAACTTGAAATCCTTGCTTCCCTTTATAAGGGTTCTTTCTTCCACTATTATTGAGTCTCCACCTTCTACCTTTAGGCACATTGAGAGAACATAGTTTCCATTCTTAGTTCTATGTGCAGTGTCCCAAAGCTTATTGATTGATGCATATTATGATATTACTTGTTCTTGTGCTATTTGTTTCTAGTCACCCTTGTGAACTTTGAAGGTGTCATATGCATCTATTTGCTACTCTATGAGGGACAAGCTGAATGCCACTATGCTATGTTTTCTGTATGTGAAACAAACAAACGTTTTTCAATGCATGTTATTCATGATCTTTGTTTGTAGCCTTTCATGTTGCATGCATAGTTACTTTGTCCTATTGTTAGAAATCCATCTTTCATGCTCATGTTTAGAGTTCTTTGATCCCATCTTTCAATGCTTGCAAATGGTTTGATTTTGATTTTGATGGTGCATGTCACCTCAAAAATTATTATTTTTATCACTTACCTACTCGAGGACGAGCAAGAGGTAAGCTTGTGGATGCTTGATACGTCGGAAACGTATCTATAGTTTTTGATGTTCCATGCTTGTTTAGTATCCCCTTTGCTTTACTTTGTCTACACTTTGAGGTGTTTTTTTATTTTTTCTGGAACTAACCTATTAACAAGTTGCCACAATGTCAATTGCCTGTTTTCTTCTGTTTTTGGTTCCAGAAAGGCAGAAAATCAATATTCTCGAAATTGGACGGGACAAAAGCCAAAGTCAATATTTTACCGTGGGCGACATGAAGTCTAGAGGGAAGACGTAGAGGCGAACCAGGGCCACAACACCCCCTAGGCGCGGGTGGGCCCACCCCGCGCCTGGGTAGGGTGTGGGCCCCCTGGTCTCCTCCCAGCCTCGCCTCTTCGCCTATAAGAAGCCCCTGACCCCAAAACCCTAAATAATCCATCATACTTCCAGAAAAAGTTCCGCTGCGCCGCCGCCATCGAAGGGGAGATTCGGGGGACATAAAGTCTTTGTTCCGGCACCCTACCGGGACGGGGAAGTGCCCCCGGAGCCATCTCCATCGATCTACACCACCATCTCCATCACCGTTGTTAATTCCCATGATGAGGAGGGAGTAGTTCTCCTTCGAGGCTAAGGGCTCTACAGGTATCTATGTGTTCATCTCTCTCTCTATGCATGATCATGTTGTGGTCATGAGCTTTGTAATCAAGTATATCTACCTTGCTACTCAAGTGCTTCATTAGATCTCTGATCTCCCCATGTGTGTGAAAGTGACAGCGTGCACGCCATCGTGGTACTTAGGCTTGAGTCTACATAAATACTCTTTGTGCTTTAATAGATCTATGCTTTTCCCCACGAGTGTCAAAGTGACAGCGTGCATACCGTGTGTGGCACTTTGGATAGATTGAATATTTTTTATGAGTTATATTTGGAGTTGGATGTCTCTATGAAATTGTGGTGTTTGTTGGAACCATCTAGCGCTCAAGGTGACAGTGTGGGGTTATCTAGATTGGGAAAGGCGGACTTTGAGGTATGCCGTTATAGCCCTACCATGGATTAGAATGTCCAACCGGAGAGTAGTTAAGAGTAGTATCATGAAGAGAGGATATTTCTATGAGAGAGTGTTCACTAGTGAAAGTATGATCCCTAGGCCTTGTTTCTAAGCATTGAAACACCGTTTGCTACTAGATGTGTTGCATGTTTGCTTGCTTCTAGTCTTCTCCACGTCAGAAGCTATTTTCTGGCACCGTTACCACTTGTATTTCACTATCTTTTCGCCGAACTAGTGCACTTATACACCTGAAAAGTGTATTGGGTGTGTTGGGGACACAAGAGACTTCTTGTATCTTGATTGCAGGGTTGCTTGATAGGGAATACCTTTGACCACTTCCTTCCTGAGTTCGATAAACCTTGGGTAATCCACTTAAGGGAAACTTGCTGCTGTTCTACAAACCTCTGCACTTGGAGGCCCAACAACTGTCTACAAGAATATAAGTGCGTAGACATCAATGACACATTGTTTGTATCCAAATATGTCAATAGTTTAAGGAAGGATATTAGAACCTCTATCATCCTGCATAAACGTCGACTGGTGGATGCTGCTATTTCACTGTCCCTCCTGCAATAAGCTCAAACACTGGAGCACAAGAAGAATCATTATGAACACACTCCTCAACAGATCCTGGAAAGTTAGGTCATGTTCCTACTGAAGCTGAACCAGTGCAACATACTCCTCAGCAGGTGCAGGCAAAGATGGAGACATTAAAGGCTTATAGAAGAGCTAGGGGAGAATGTTTAAAATGTGGTAGTAAATATGGACATGCTCACAAATGTCCCAAGCAAGTAGAGTTGGCCGCGTTGGATGAAATTTTGGCTGCATTGGAAATACCAGCTCCAGTAGTGATACAAAAGGAGAGCACTCTGACAGTAGTGAATCTGAAACAGAGTAGGCTATGAGTTTGTCTATAGCTGAAGCTGAGGGGACAGTAAGCAAGAAGACCATGAGATTGTTGGGCCACATTGGCAAAAACTAGATTCCAATCCTCATTGATCCAGGGAGTTCTGAAAACTTTATCAATAATGAGTTAGTGGATAAGCTCAAACTACCTGTGACACAATTACAACTAGTACCAGTGACAATTGCAAATGGTGAGAAAATGAGAAGTGACACTATAATTTGAGCTCTAACATGGGGAATGCAAGATAACAAGTTTGTGACAGCTAAGTAGATGAAGAATTTTTGCTGCAGCAAGGCAAAATGAAGCTACTTAGAAGAGGGCTTCCAAATCTATAACCGTCCATCCAAAGAATGTCTCAATGTTTGATGAGTTCAGGGGTTAATTATGTTCTAGAAATTGTAATGATTTTGAGCCACAATATTTTACTACTTTAGTCTCTTTCTTGGCATTTTGTGTGGTGTATTGCTATGATATTGAAAACTAGGTTATTTTGTGTGTTGTGACTATCCATACAACAATTCTTGTCCATATATGACAATCATGTGCGTTTCCTGGCACTTTTTACATTTTTATAATCATTACTTCAAATGGATATTTTCCTTGCCAATTTGTACTATCATTGCTGCAAGATTATTTGGCAAATAAGATTTCAAAAAAGGAGTTTATGTGTGCAGAGACAACAAACACAACACAAGATTTTTCAAGATTCAGAAGATGCAACATTTATATTCCACAAGTGTAGGGGATCAATTGTAGTACCTTCCAAATAGAAAAGGTTGTCGAACCCACGAGGAGCTAAAGGTATTGGTCAACAAATTCAACGAGTAAACAATAAAATATGCAAACATTTGTGTTTTTTAGGATTATGGATAAAAGATGCAAGCATTTGTGTTTTAGGGATTATGAATTGTTTGGAATTTGGTGACTAATGCAACCAAATGCAATTGGTTAAATGCAAGTGGAGAATGCTCTTTTCCGAGAAAGCCTAATCCTCTATTTAGCAAGAGGACAAGGTTGAGGTGTTTTCTTATACGAGACAATTGTTCCCGAGGGTGGCATATATTTCATGGCATAAGTATTTATAGAAAAGCATGATAAGTATCTTGTCAAATTTTATTCTCATTATATGGAGCCTAAAAATAGGTATAGCCATATACATGAGAAAATACACCTCTAATTGTTGGTCCCAAGGCTATGTACACGAGCAAACAAGGGAATCATTTAGACATAAATTTCCAAAAAAAAATCCTTAAGTTTATTGGTTCCAGATTATATAAACCCCTAATGGAACTCTAATGATCAGGACAAGGTTTCCATCATTCCTGCTATCCCTACTCCCTTCACTACATCAAGGTGCGGCCCTATGAGCCCATATAGGTGAAGTAACACACAGTCAACGCTCATATGTTACCATCACAGAACCACATAAAAAGCACAAAACTTGACCAAATACTCATACTATATAGAATTCATAGCCAATCCATCATATTCCCTCAGGAACATGGGAAACTACTCACAGTGGTGGAACATGATAATGATCAGTGGCATATGTTATACAACACAATATAAAAATATAACTTTCCCACCAAATAGCAAGTTACCGAGGACAACCATACACAACACAGAGCAGCAAGATCTGCCCTCTCCTAGAGTAGGAGAAGACATTCGCCTCAGCCGCCGCCTCTGTAAATCTTGGGAACAATATAGCATAGGTTTTCTATCGATGCGGAGCTCCTGGTAAAAAGATAGAGGAGAGGGGACACATGAGGGCTAGGTGGACCCTCCTATGGCGCGATAGGGGTATCAAGTCGTGCCATGTGACTCATTTGGGCCTCATGGCCTCCCCCGTTGAATTCCAGTGCCCATTGTCTTCTTTTTGATAAAAACTTTCGTGATATTTTTCCCGAAATTGAGTACATGTAGGTCCCTAAAAATAAAAATACGAAAAATGGAGGTTTTCTACCTCCCAGGAATTAAATATCAAAACAAGGCCATAAACCATCTAAATAAGTGAAAATAATGTAAAAACAAAACAAATAACAATATAATATATCACTATATGATGCAACTATGATGATATGAAATGCATGTATCAAACATACACTGATATTTAGTGCCCAAATTTGCACAAGTTCCATTGTGTGCAAGATGAGATATTTTCGGTCAAAATGTATATAATGTATTTTTTCAACATTACCTATACCATCGATCATAATTTTTTAGAAAATAGACTTCATTATCAAAAAAAAATTTGCAACACATAAAGGAAAAAAGACACATTTTCTTACGATGCCACACATATTCATATTGTCTTGCTAACTAGTACATCTAACTTAACTAGACTAACTAGTGTTTTCCCTACCAGTAACAATGACATCAACAATCCAGTGGTCAGCACCACATGATTCAGTTCCTCTTTCACTGCATCTCCATCTTCTACCTTGGGTTCTTCTTCTACTAGTGCCATGTTGTTATCCAGATATCCTTTTCCAAACAAGTACTCACATACTTTAAGTGCCCGTGCCAAAATTTCGCACCCTTTCTGCCGATGCCAACAAGAACAGAAGGGAGAACATATCAGCACAAGAACATACCAACATGTCCAATTAGAAACGGAAGAAAAACAAGATTACCTACTGTGTCATTGCCCTTGAAGAAAATCCATCAAGGGTGTTCACATGCGCGAGATACGAAACACTTCACCCTTCTTCCACAGTCAGCAGGAGTGGGAGGTCAAGCGCAAGCGTATGCGCCGCTGAGCTTCTGCTTCTGATCGAGCTGGCTTCGGAGAGGGGGAAGATGTCGCCAGAGCCGGAGATAGGGGCGATGTCGCCGCGGCTGTTGGAGCTACCGCCAACATTGGAGCCAACGGACATGGCGACCACACATGCGAACCACAAAGCCTCATAGAAACTAGGGTTATTGAATTAGAGGGATTGGAGAATTTATGTTCCCTCTTGTATTTGTGTTTTCATTTGCAAAATCCTCCCTTACCTCCACAAACAGACTTCTACTGTCTTTTAAACAGTCAGATAATGAGCCTTGTTATGCCATGTCAGACCGTTATGATATCAAACCTATCAATTGATATCAAACCGTATCAATGCCCGTATGGAAGAGGTAAAGGCAAGTTAATCAGCCTGAAAATATTTTTCTGAGTTGAGTGACCAAATCATGTTCGTTTTGGACAGGTTAGCGCATTTTACTCATTTGCGAATTTCTTTACTACTTCCTCCGGCCTATATTAATTGACTTAAATTTGTCTGGATTTGAATGAACCTAGACATTATTTAGCATGTAGATTCATCCAAATTTTAATAAATCAAAGTTAATTAATATGGATTAGTTTTTTTTAACACAACATTCTTTAGTTAGGCTGTGACACGGGCCCGTATGTTGGAGCTCTAGCGGTGGGCCTGGTTGGGCTGTGGTCGCCCAGCCTGAAGCGGCCGGGGCTTTGCCCCGACGATGCCGTCAGGTCGCCGCCGGCGCCCTAGTAGCGAGGCAGCCGAACGGATGGAGGTGGTGGGCGCTTTCAGTCGAACAGGGTAGGGGGACAGCGCGGCTGTCGTCGACCGGCGCCGCCCCAGCGTGCTTCCTCGACCGGCCGTGGCCGCGACGCTGGCAACTGCGACCGGCATTGGGGAGCATTACCGGAGGTTGCCGATCCTGGAGGAGTGCGGCAAAACACCCACGGCTGCGGGTAGTTCTGCTAGTAAGCCATCTGCACTTCACCCTCAGCCGCCGTCGTCTTCCCATGGAAGCATCAAGGATCCAAGCCGCGCTGCTGCGCCGCCGGCAGGGTATTTTTGCTAATTCTCTTCTGAATTTCTATGTGCTGGATCATGACCTGAAGCGTATGCCTAATTCAGTCCGAGTGTGGTTTTGCCTTTATCCCCCTATCCGGTTTACCGGCTGTTAATTAAATCTGGGAGTGTCTTGACTTGGTGCTTGTATCCTTAGTTCTTCCAAATTCACTGTCAGTAGAATGCAACACCAAGTCCCCTGAATTAGTTAACCAACAACAACCATTAGGTCCAGTTCCACCGTCACTACTATTTAATAGGAATAAAAGCATAGGAAACCACGGTCACCCAGAACTCACTCTGATTACCTGTCATCACCTTGCCTAATGAATGACCTTTACAGTAATGGACTCAGAGATGTTCAATCTCGAATTTCTAGTCCTGATACTAGTGCCTCATGTACTACAGTTTACATCAGGTACAAGTAGTACATCGCAGATGGCAGGATTTGTAGCTTTGAACCAAGGTTACTTATGCCGATGGTGAAGCAGTTTCGACAGCGGTCAATCAAGGCATTCCACGAAGTCCCAGGGGACTGCCAGGACTCAAAATATCAAAATCTCAGGCAAGTTTGCTCTACTAGATGAGACTGGCATGTATACAGCAGGATGTTTTCCTCAATTGACAGGTTGCATTTTCGTCCATGTTCACCAGCTTTGTCTCTTACTAAAGGCATCATCGCCACAAAATAGCATGATCACTGCTCTCTAGCTAATATCCTGTTTCAGTGGGCATTTCTCTAGCAGCCTTTGCTTTTTCATTGAATAAAATAATCTTTTGTGCAATATATATACTGCGATTCTGTTTGATTGATTGATACTAGCGAACTATTCAGAAACTAAACTTGCTGCACAATAGCTTACTGGGCCTTCCCCATGGGTACCGGGCACTAAAGGAACAGAGAAAACAAAGGCCCTCCCAGAACCTAGATAACCCCTAGATTTTGAGATGATAGCCTACATATATATAGCCTTGGATGTATTGCTATAAACCTTAGTTAAGTAACACTATTTCAAACTGACCATTTGAAAGTAAACTACACTAGTGGCACCCCTTTTTCTTTCTTTCTATGATTAAATTGCGTGTACTTTTCTATTTCTGCAAGTTTTTCATATATATATTTGAACAAGTTGATAAGGTTCATATTTTAAGAAAGAACCAAAAAAAGTACAATACCTATGAGTAGACAGACACCAGGAACAAATATAGTAAATGCATACTCTAATGAAGCGCACTTTGCATTTGCGTCAATCTTCTAATTATAGTAAACTTACTGTAGTAAATTAATATCTATACGAATTTCAACAAATTCTTGAGCTCTCAAGCGTCGACTACTCTCATATCTGGAAAATGAAAATACGAAATTTCAAGAAGACGTTAAACTATGAACCTTTTGATTGCCGATGGGACGGGTGGCTCATACAAAAAAGCCATTGAAGTCTAAACTTGTCTCGAGTGAGGACTGCGTCCTAGCAGTACTGAGTCCTAACGTACATATCTAGGTACAACTAATTAAGAGGAGTAATAAACTTTACATTGTTTTCTGGTGAAACCTTCAACATAATTCCCTAGATCCAGTAGGACGAAAATATGCTTTTATCATGCATATGCTGATATGCATATACTAACAGGCTGGTGACTGCCAGCTCTTAATATTAAACGCGGCATCTTTGCATTGTACCTATCACCAGCTAACTAGCTTTCAGCAAACAGATCAAACTGATGAATAAACCATGCCTGCAGGCCCTGGCGCTTTATACTTAATTATGAGCATTCTGTTGCCATGGCGCTATCGATCACATCCGAACAAGACTCAACACTACTACCTGGGGAAATACGAATGCATCTGGATGGATCGTTGATCACAATGCAGGAGTTTGTGTAATTGTAGAGACTGAGACAGCAATGCCAACATATAATCACATACAGTAGACTGTTCGGCTTATAAATAAAGTACCTGACATTTTTGAGCCTTCCACCAGTATGGTTGCACCAGAGAAGAGCAGGATCCAGCATTTATCTATCCATCTTGAAGGTAAATCTAGATCACTCAGTTAGCTACCTTTGCTTGTACTATATGCTTATAAATTGTAACTTGTTCCTCATGTAATCATCTTAGCATTTCAATGCTACCTTTTCAATATTTTTTGCTGGAATTCTTTAGCTACAGTTACTGGTGGGAATGATATGTTAGTTTATCTTTGTTATAGAAAAACACGGTGAAAATGGCGATGGTCCTGGATGCTTTTGCATCATATGTGCAAAACATGCTGATGAATATGGCAAACGAAGAGGTGCAAATGCTTCTTGGAGTTAGAAAGGAGATTGGCAAGATGGACGTCAAGCTTAAGGACCTCAAGAACTTCCTTGCCGATGCTGATAGGAGAAACATCACCGACAAGAGCGTGCAAGAGTGGGTGGGGCAGCTTAAGCGTGCCTTGTACGAAGTTGCCGACATTCTCGACCTCTGCCAGTTAAAGGCCATGGAACAGGGTTCATCCACTGTGGATGTGGGGTGCTTCAACCCTTTGCTCTTTTGCATGCGGAATCCCCTTCATGCCCATGTAATCGGTAGCCGCATCAAGGCACTCAACAAGAGGCTTGACATCATCAAGGAGCGCAGCGCTCAGTTTAGCTTTATCAATCTTGGCTCCTACCATAGCAGCACAATGCATACGTCTCGTTCATGTAATCCCAGTCGTGAGACGACAGGGGCGTTCGATCGGTCAGGTGTAGTCGGGGAGAAGATCAAAGAAGACACAAGAGCGCTGGTTGAGATCATGCTGACTGAAAAAGAGGGCAACACCAACATCATGGTGGTTGCCGTTGTTGGCGTTGGTGGGATTGGTAAGACCACTCTTGCCCAGAAGGTCTTCAATGAAGAAACATTGAATGCCAAGTTTGACAAGATGATATGGTTAAGCATCAACAAGGACTTCGACATGGTTGAGTTGCTCAGGACAACCATCACGCTCGCCGGGGGAGAACATGGTGGTGAAAAGGTGTTGGCTGTGCTTCAACCAATCCTTACTAATGTCTTGATAGGGAAGAAGCTATTGCTAGTGATGGATGATGTGTGGAGCCACGGAGCATGGGGCGATGTGCTTGAAAGGTCCTTGGGTAACGTGGTGGCACAAGGAAGTAGAGTCCTAGTCACTACTAGAGATGAGAGAGTTGCCCGAGGGATGAAAGCTGTGCTTCCCTACCACCACATCGACAAATTAAACGAAGAGGATGCCTGGTCATTGCTCAAGAAGCAGGTACGTAGCTGCTAGCTCTTAGCTTAATTTGGAGTAAATATATAATCATAGGCACTGTTTTTTTCTTTGAGATTACAATATGGATCCATACAACACATGGACACTACACTTATGCCATAACACCTGCAGACACCCATATGTAATCTTACAGTCCCTTATTTGATTACATGCGGTAATAGCTAGCAGGGAACACTATCTCTCATCCTCTGGCCATGTGGCCACTTTGGCGATTAGGAAACAACCACGTCTTTGAGCATGCCTCGTCCGACGTATTCGTGTTGGTTGATGAGATAATTGTCGAAGGTCGCAGCAAAGTTGTGGATGCTCATAGGCGCAAGGGCACATCATGTTCTACTGCTGCACATTCGACACTTTGACGCCATTCTTACCTAGCATCATGTAGCGTAGCTGGACAATTCTATTGGCTTCCTCTCCTTTTAGCCTTTTTTTATTTTGGTTGTTGTTTGTGTTTCAGTTTGTACTTCTTGTCCCATCTCGGTGTCTTCTTCCAACACAAGACATGCATTTTCTGCGTGTTTTAGGAAATAAATTAAGTAACTTGCTTAGCCACTGTAGATGGTAAAGATAGTAATAAACTTAGCATCTTACTAGGGTTAGCATGTTATGATGTCTCACATGCTAGGTATCCCAGTTGATAGCAACGTCCCTAGTACCAATTCATTCAATTTACAATTCCGTTTAGAAAAAAATGAAACAGTGCTATATTGGCTTCCTCTCCTTTTAGCCTTTTTTTTTATTTTGGTTGTTGTTTGTGTTTCAGTTTGTACTTCTTGTCCCATCACGGTGTCTTCTTCCAACACAAAAGACTTGCATTTTCTGCGTGTTTTAGGGGAAAAAAGTAACTTGCTTAGCCACTGTAGATGGTAAAGATAGTACTAAACTTAGCATCTTACTAGGGCTAGCATGTTATGATGTCTCACATGCCAGGTATCCCAGTTGATAGCAATGTCCCTGGTACCAATTCATTCATTTTACAATTCTGTTTAGAAAAAAAAATGAAACAGTGCTAGGAGAAACTAGACACTTTTTTTATATAGAAGAAGCGGGTTGGCGTGAGAATTCCAGAAATTCGTCCCTGACAGGGATCAAACTCCGGTCGCTGGGATGTGCTAACTGCGACCCAACCACTAGGCCATTGCCCCATTCTCTACAATTCCGTTTAGGTAGTGTGTAACTGGTATGTCTCTAGTTTTCTTTTCCATAGTAGCTTATTATAATTAAATGTGAATTGACACTAGGCATTATCATACCACTATTCTCTTGGGGCATACTACTCCTTGCTGACTCCTATTTGGTCTGAACTGCTTGCAGATAGTCTCTGGTGTAACAGATGGACATGAGATCGATACACTAAAGGATATTGGGTTGCAAATTGTAGCAAAATGTGATGGCTTGCCTCTCGCTGTCAAAGTAATGGGAGGACTCTTGTGTCAGAAAGAGAAGAAACGCCGTGACTGGGAGATGGTTCTGGATGATTCTATATGGTCGGTATCTGAAATGCCCGAAGAGTTGAACCATGCAGTATATTTAAGCTATGAAGATTTGCCTGCTTGCCTCAAACAATGCTTCCTATACTACTCCCTTCTCCCTAAAACTGTTTTGTTTAATACATATGAGATTGTTGGCATGTGGATTAGTGAAGGATTTCTTTATGGGATATCAGACGACTTAGAAGAGTTAGGAAGAGAGTACTATAAGGAGTTGATATTGAGGAACCTTATAGAGCCAAATCCAAAATACATTGAACAAAGGGTTTCCAACATGCATGATGTTGTACGCACATTTGCTCAATTTATCGCTAGAGATGAGGCACTAGCAGCTCACAGTGGTGAAACTAATATTGTTAGTAAACTTGGTTCACAGGAGTTTCTTCGGTTATCATTGGAAAGTGAATCTTCTGAACAAGATGGATTAGACTGGAGTTCTTTGCAAGCACAAAAGACATTGAGAACACTAATATCAGTTGGCCATATAATTATGAAGCCTTGTGATTCATTGGTTCATTTTTCATGTTTACGAACTCTACATACAGATTATTCACATGCTGATGCCTTGGTTGAATCTTTGCATGAACTCAAGCACCTGAGGTACTTGTCCTTACAAAACTCTGATATATCTAGTCTTCCAGAGAGCATTGGAAAGATGAAATTCTTGCAATACATTAATCTCAGAGGATGCCAAAAATTTATGAACCTTCCACATAGCATTGTAAAGTTACGGCAACTAAGATATCTTAACTTCGGTGAAACTAGTATAAATGGCATACCTAGGGGGTTCTGTGGTCTGACAAATTTGAGGATAGTACTTGGATTTCCAGCACGGGTTGATGGTGATTGGTGCAGTCTAGAAGAGTTGGGCTCTCTTTTTCGGCTAAAGTATCTTGGGATATATGGATTGGAAAATGTAACTGCTTCCATGTCTGCAGCAAAGGCAAAGCTTGGTCAGAAGATGCATCTTACCAACCTAGACTTAATCTGCGGTAGTAGATTGGGGGATGATGGGTTGATTAAAGAGCTAGACATCATCTCCAGGGAACAACAAGAACAAATCGAGAAAGTTTTTGATGAACTCCAGCCTCCGCCCAGGTTAGAATACCTTGCAATAGAAGGCTATTTTGGCCGGCGGCTCCCAAGGTGGATGATGCCATCATCAGTTGTACCTCTCAAGAGCTTGCGGATTCTGATGGCTGAAGACCTGGCTTGCTGCACACGACTTCCCGATGGCTTGTGTCAGCTCCCATATCTGGAGTTCGTTCAGATCAACCGTGCTCCAGCCATCAAGCGTGTTGGACCTGAATTCCTCCAGCCCTACCATCATCATAGATCTCATCCTTCCCAGGCGGTGGCTGCATTTCCGAGGTTGAGCAAGATGATTTTAGTAGGAATGGTGGAATGGGAGGAGTGGGACTGGGAGGAGCAAGTGCAGGCCTTTCCTGTCTTGCAGGACCTTACATTAGAACACTGCAAATTGACACGTCTTCCTCCTGGCCTTGCCTCCCAGGCAAGGGCTTTGAATAAATTATATATACACAATGTCCATGGTCTCATCTACCTAGAGAACTTTGCTTATCTGGTCGAGCTGGAGCTGATTAAGAACCTTGATCTGGAGAGCATCACTAATCTCCCTAGACTGCAGAAGCTTGCCATCACTAACTGCCCAAAGCTGAAGGTGTTGGAGGGTGTACCTGCACTCCTGAGGCTGATGCTTGAGAATAAGGACATGGAGAACCTCCCAAAATACATGGGAAGTATAAAGCCAATGCATTTGGAGCTAGAATGCAGCCTAGCACTGATCGCTTCAATAGCCACGGGACAATCTGGCCCTGAGTGGGACAAGTTTAGCCATGTTAAGCATCTCCAGGCATATGCACCTGAAGGGAATAATATAAAGAAATGGTATGTCTTGTGCACAACTAGCCCCTACAACTTGGAGACAAATGTCAGCTGCTCTTTCATGTCCAAAGGTAAATTAGCTTTACTCATTCATCTTAATTTATTAATTTTGTTCCTTTTTGTTCTACGTGTCATCAATATATTTGATTTTGAATATATTTCCTAGTACATTCTTATTCTTATTTACCTTGAATGAGCTGCAAGTCCTATGCAAATGTTAATTTTACATGGTGTTATAGAAGATGGACTATTTGCATTGAGTTAGTTTTTCTCGTAAGGTCTGGCCAGTCCTTGAGGCACATTTGCTAGGGTCTGGGCATAGAGCCGCCGCGCTCGCCCTTGCCTTCTTGCTCCTTCCACCTCTGAGTGCACACTCGTCATTTCTTGTAGCCCTCACTTGCATGTTCATGACTCTGCTTCTGGGATTAAGTGATGCCATTTTCAGACTCTTTGTATATGATGACTGATGCCTGACCAGAGAACACTGGCATGCATGCACGTGCACATATCCGTATGTGTGTAGTAAGAAATCAGTTTTTCGATTTTGACTTTCCAACCTTTGTCATTAGATTGTTAAGATAAAAAAAATCGTGCCGTAACTAAACAAATTGATACCATGTAATGCTGATTTGTGGGATTTGTTGCCAACGTCTCCACATTTTGCCTCTGAAACGCATTTACTCACGTTTTGCCACATATGCTACTAAAGTGATACAGTAGTATAGTTTAACCTCCCAAAAAGAAGAACAAATGACTAGGTTTTGTCCTACAAGCTTCCTATCATTATGTAATGGCTGTCTGTTTCCCCCACAAAGAAATGGCTAATTGTTGGCTGATGCTACTTCCTGATGCGGCTGGAGTCGCTCATGTTGCTAAACATATGTTATTCTCACTGGTTCACTAAGCTACCTCGAGATTAAAAATGAAATGTTGTATCTTAAAGCTGATATGTGATTTCTAGGTCTGACTGTTTTAACATTGTCAGAGTTGAGCTCTTGCCTTGCTAGTTATGGATCGTGTAACCACTTTTACATTTTCTACTCATACAGGAACCTTGTCTTCTTTTGAGGACGCACAAAGATTTGAGTCTATCTTTAAAATGACAAGAAAAATCTTTAACTACATCTGCAGCTTGGTGTTGGGGCCGTCAATGGAAGATATGAACAGCTACAAATTTATTGATGGGAGGGTGCTGTGTTTAGAAGATCGAGTAGCCGTTGCTCTGAGAAGGTTGTACTCCAGTGAGACATCAGAGACCTTAGGATCCTCTGTTGGTGTGGACGAGTCAACTATTTTGTTGGTAACTGAGAGGTTTGTTGACGTATTGTTCAAGCGAGCATCAAACCACTGGCGCTGGCCTGGCTCTAGTAAAGTGGATAAAATTAAATCCACATTTAAGAAGATCCACAATATGCTTAACTGCTGTGGTGTTATGTGTACAACTCCCATCCCATTTGGTCCAAACTACGATCATGCCAAGAATGAGACCTTGCTAATGCAAGGCACCATTGATGCAGAGATGAGGTTCATGGACATTTGGCTAGGATCGGCAGGTAGCATGAACCAGTCAAGTCTTTTGCAAGACTCTCAAATATTCGAGATGTGTGGGAAGGGTGCTTGGCTGAATGGCAGTAAGCTGAAGGTAGCAATAGATGGATCGAAAGTCGGAGAATACCTAATCGGTGATGTAGGTTATCCTCTTCTCCCATGGCTACTCACACCATACCAGGAAAAATACCTCTCAGACTCAAAGGCGGAGTTCAACAGGAGACACGCCGCAGCGACAAGTTGCGCGATGAAAGCAGTGGCAAGGTTCAAAGACACATGGAAATACCTTAACGGACAGATGTCCTGTTCAGGCAACATAAAAACTCTAGCTGACATTATCTATGGTTGCTGTGTGGTGCATAACATAGTGATAGATATGGAGGATGATGCAGACATGCCAAGCTCTGACCCTAATGATTGGAATTACAGTCAGGAAGTACGCCAATTAGCAAATGAGGATGTTGTCAGGGCAAGGGATATGCTGTCGCACAACTTCTTGACGACCAGCCAAATCAGGAGGTGAATTAACACAACTTTTCCTACATCTTATTCTGTTCGACTTGGTTGCTCTGTGCACTAATTTTTTTATCCTTCACATGTTTTGTCAGCCTAGGGGATGCAGTGGAGGACTATGAAGTAGCAGCATCAGGCTCAGGGGATGAAGAAAATCCCACCAGAGTCCCCAACTCCGCCCCATGGTTCTCAGGTTGCTTCTCCTTTCAAAAAAATAAAAAAAATCAACAGGGGCTAGTCCATGTTGGTCTCATTTTTTTTAATTGATGCTTCATTTAATAGCATGCATGATATGTCAAACCCTGGTACTGCGGTACATGGTTGTTATCTGACATAACTAAAATCTTGTTTTATCAGGTGAAAGGGAACCCTGCATTATGCTGATTGCAGCTTTTGGATGCATGAATCCAGAGCGCCCATGCAATGGAGCCGGAGACTAATTTGAGCTCCAAATTCAAGTTCAGTAATTTCTACTACCTCTGATCCATAATACACTTGAATGGAGTATTAGATTTGGTCATATATTTGACAAAGACAAGTGTTACGCGAAATGCACTTCAGTTAGGGGCGATAAGCTTTTGTGTGTTGAATAAGAAGGCATTGTAGCTGTATGGAAACTATCTGTGATTTCCATCTATCAGTTGGTACTCTGTTAGCTTCAAGTGCATTCCAGATAAGTCAGTCTTTATAAAGAGAAGAACGGAGATGACCATCTAATTTGATATCAGAAGTCTATGCGCCTGAAAAGGGCCGGCGAGGATGTTGCCGTGGTATCAGAAGCTGTTACCCGTTCCTCGGAGGCTGCTGATTTTGAGTGGAGCAAATTTAGCTCCTGCATCGGTCGCGGCGCCCAGCTCGTTGCCGGCCAGGGCAAAGGAAAGATTTCCTTGGTCTTTACTTGTATACATACGATTGTTCAGAGAGTGACTTACTAGAAGCAGATCGTGGAAGGACTTGGGCTGTTTGTTTTAAGCACCCATTTAGATCATTTTATGGCTTATAAGACAAAATCCAAAAAAAAAAGATTTAGAAGGAGGTGTTTGGTTTCCGGCCACAATTTGCCAAGCCAAAGTTTAGCAATTTGGTATGTGTTTTTTTTTGTGATACTTTGGTTTGTCATACTTTATTAACCACATGGTTCATCTGTCATAGAGTGAATTTATCGCCAAATTTTGTCACACTTTGCGACTTTCATTTTCCCACCCACACTTCTTTGGCCGCTGTTAGGATTTAATTAATAGATTAGATTAATTAAAAGGATAATCCTCCCATATAATCCTCTAAGTCGGTTTGCAAGTGGCAACCGACATATCTAGCACCCCTCGTCCGGACGTGACTTTTCGCTCGTGTCTCTTTCCCTTGTATAAATATTTAGAATCATCAATGGAAAGAAACAGTTAAATCAATTGTTGTTGTCTCTCGTGTTCTCTCGATTTTACATTTAACACGTTATCAGCACGCTCTACATCTGAGCGATTTCGAGAACTGGAAGATTGGGGAAAGGAAGAACAAGCAAATCGGTAAGAAAAAAATTGCCTGACACATCTTGTCGCAGTATATTCCCCTCTTTCACGAGGAAATCAAGAACGCGGAAGAACATACAAAGAAGGAAGAAGAGTCGCTCAATACATGAAGCGCATCAGTAGCATCGTCAAGCAAACTGACGAAAAATTCAATCCGGTTCCTAGATTGCCAGGTGCTTTTTTCCAGTTTTGTTCATACAACAAATACTACCAAGAATCAGTACCTTTAGAACTTGCTACGGAGACGCCCTTCACAGGGGCAAAGCCGCGACGAACTGCAACGTTCGTTCAGGCACCGGCTGTGGTGTTTTCCAGCCCGGCTGTTCCCAACGCTACGGCCGGCGTGCTCCAGACTGGGCGCGGCAACGCCCGTGCCCGCGGCCTCCCAAAGCGACTTCCAGCGCGGTAACGACATACTTGGTCTTCACGACCGGCCATCCGCAAATGTCCGCGCCCCGCGACGCCTCCGACACGGTGGCGCCCGCGACGAGGCGCTCGGACCCCTGCCGCGGCCTCCTAGTGCGGCTCCCCGCTGCATCGACCTTCGACACGGTGCTGCCCCATGCGGCGACCCTACCGGAGGACGGCCGGTGCGGTGCCCCGCGCCAGAAGAGCCTCCCAGCGCGACACCTCACGCCCGGCTCGCATAGTTGCGGCAGCGTGCACAGGAGAGTCCCCCAAACAACGCCAGTGCGCCCGGCGGCCGGCTTGCCGCTTTGCAGCACGCTCCTACGCTACCAATCCTCGATTGGCAACCATCCCGTACAGGACAGGGAAACCTTATCCCTTTGTCCAATTTTCATAAAGGCCCATGTGGTTGCAAGAATTGGTAAACAACAATTGCAACGTGGTCAAAGGCTACTATTTGCAAAATCTTGCACAACGTGGTCTAGTATTGTTTTCTGTTGAATATTATGTGTTCCGGAATAAAAGTCATGTACTCTCTCCGATCCTAAAAAAGTGTCACGGTTTTGAACTAACTCTAGTTCAAAATGGCGATACTTATTTAGAATCGGAGGTAGTGATAAATTTCCATGTTTATACATGCTAAGATTTATTACATCCATTATTTGCAATTGAGATTTTTTTAATTTCTTGCAAATAAAAATCGATTCATCTTAATTGAGCTATTTTTGGTTCAATACGAGCAAGAATTGATATGCAAAAAATTCAAAGTGATTTCCTCAAATTGATGTTTTGGGATCAAGGGTAGTGCACAGATCTACTGTATGCATGGCAGATTATCTCCACTACCATGATTACTTATCAAGTGATCTCTCGTACATTTTAAGTCATGACATAAGGTACTAGAAACATGAGTAACTACTGATTTCATCAGATTATACTCTCTAAGTACTGAGAGATGGACCCTGAAATTCTTTTTGGGGAGTATCTACAATGTGTCATACTTAACAACTTGAAGTCCACACTAATGGTTTCAAGCCCACTTCTTGAAATTACTATTAATTTTGCATAGTTTGTTACAACATAATCATGATGGTTTGTGGTTTACCAAAGCGTAAATTCAATAACCTCTGGTTTACCCAAGTAGGTAACTAATGGCTGGAAGAGAGTTCGGTGTACTCGAACTCGATGGCCACAACTACCCTACCTAGGCCATGGACATCAAGATCACCCTTGCGTCCTGTGGGATAGTGTGTGCCATCCAGAACCTGGAGGACCCCCTTTCGGCTGGAGTCGCACCGCTCAAAGAAGAGCAGAAATATGTTGCCTTGTACATTATAAGGCACAATATCCACCCGGATCTTAAGTCCGAGTATTCAGAGGAGGAATCCCCATTTACTTTGTTTCGGGCCCTCAAAACGAGGTATGAAAAGCAGAAGACAGTTGTCCTGCCTGAAGCACTTCATGATTTTTCCCATCTTCGATTCCAGGACTTCAAGTCCGTCGGGGATTACAATCATGAGGTTCATAATATAAGTTCTAAGGTGTGCTTTCGCGAGAAGGAACCTACAGATGCGGAAAAGATAGAAAAAACTCTATCCACTATGCTCCCATCTGAGAGGCTCCTCCAGCAGCAATACCGCGCTCGTGACTACCAGGTCTATTCATACCTTATTCATATCCTACTTCATGCTGAAAATCATGATGAGCTTCTTGCTAAGAATGTCTCTCAGCGCCCGGTTGGTTCCCAACCTTTGCCGGAAGTTCATATGAATGTCACGAACGGAAGAAAGTTTGGTGGCGCCTTCAACGGTAACCAACCGGACTTCAAGGGTAAGCGTAAGCACAACCGGAACACAGGAAGCCTCGAAACTCTGACCGTGGGAAAGGCACAACAAAGCCAAAGTATGACAAAACTAGGCTTTGTGACAAGTGTGGATGTTACACGCACCCTACTAACAAGTGCAAGAACCCAAAGTATCTGGAAATTCTCTACCAGCAATCCCAAGGACAGAAAGTACCTAAAGGGAAAAGGTTTGATACTAACTTCAACCTTCATCTAAATGGCACCAATGGAGCTGGTCGTTCGCAAAATGTTCCTCTTGGACCTAGCAACACCATGACTCTCCAGCCGTCTGAGGACTCTATGAGCACGGAGGACATGATCGTTGAGTATACCTCAAACGACGTGTTTGGAGACTTAAAATAGTCCCACTATCTCCTTAATGATCAATTTTAGTCATGTCCATTTGTGCTGTTGTAACAGAACATAAGTATTGTACATTGTATCAGCACTCTGGTATAAAATAAGATTGCATGTATTCTATATATTTGAGAAAAGATTTCCATAGCAATCTCTAGCTCGATATATAGATTTCTACGGGACTCAATCCGATGGATGAGGAACAAGTATTTGAAAAGGTACCCTCTCTATTGTTTGGATTGTACTACACGTGCATCCAACCCGTAGAAAATGTTGCATATAAAGAAATTCCATTGGTCACAAGTTGCATGAGTCTAAATTCCCTTGGTCATCAGACTTTGTGTGCACATTGTGTCACACAGGAAAGCAAATTTTGAGGCATTCACACTTCAAAATATAAGTTGGACCGCTTCAATACCTTGAACACATCCAGGGAGGCATTTGTTATTCCCCAACCATTGTGTGGATCTTTTAAGGTATTCTGCATGGTTCTCAATTATGCATCTATACGATGCTCATACATGTGTTTTTTTGTCCACATGAAATCATGCATTTACCATGATAATGAGGGAAGTAATCAAGTTACAGGCTCATTGTCGAGAAAAGTAGAATTTGACAAATTCGCAAGGAAAATGTTGCAGAATTCTCCTCATGTGCCTTCAATGAATATTGCATGGCCATGCGGATTGAAGTTCAGCACTCTATCCCATACATCCACACTCATAATGGTTTGGTTGAATCCCTGAATAAGAGGATCAAACTCATTTCATGACTTTTGTCGATGAAATGCACTACCAACTTGACGTTGGAGTCATGGATCTTTACACACTACTTAGTGACTAACTTCATATCACAGTACTCCTTCTCTGTAATTGATACGTGGAAATACTCGAGCATTTCCCATCTGCTTAAGTTTGGAAGTGCTTTACGCGTACCGATCTCACCACCACAACATACATCATTAGGCCCACAGACTAGGGATCGATGTGGGGTACAGATATTCGTCGATCACAAAGTACCTGGAATCCTTCTTATGGGATCCATTCATAGCCTAGTATGTTGATTTCTATATCCAAGGATGGATTATTTCCAGGGCATTAGGGGGAGAATTCAAGTACCACATAGAATGCCAGGAAATTAATTGAGACTACACGTTCCACCATATATCCATGTATACAAGATTTTGAACTATACGTTCAACATTCACACATTTGCAATATATTGTAAATAACATGCCAGATTCATTTACTGATCTCAAAGGTGTTACAAAATTCTTTAGTCCGTCTAGAAATGCGTCCGAAAGAGTGGAGGTACCAATAAAAACCACTCATCTCCCGTACCCGAGAAGAGGGGGAGTAGTACGGCCTCTAACCAGGATCTAGCTTCTTGAAAGCAACAAAGGAAACTTGGGAGAAATCCTCTAAATCAGTAAATGCAAGTTAGCTCAACGTTGACGAACACCTTATGGGTAGTATACACCTAGTGGAAGGGAAACCTCCACAACCCAGCTCCAGCTTGCACACACTGGCTGGGACATCGGAACACCTAGACTCACGCGTATTGGGAAATCACGAAGAGTCATCATAGGTGGATGCGATTTCCTCTAACTATATTGATTCTGGAGAATCATACAACAAAAGCCTACAACTGTCGACAAACATTTCTCTTGTATGATTGCCAAAACCTTTACAATGATTCAGATCCATAGACCATGGCCATGGCAGAGTGTAAACCACTCACTCGGACTGAAACAATCAAAGGGTGCAATCCAAGCAGAAAATAGCCTCGCTCTTCCAACTAAATTCCCTACATGGGATACACTATGTTTTCTTGTAGAAATAGAATGAGAACAAGGTGGTGAGAAAGCAAGGCTTGTAGCACAAGGTCGGGTTTCCGCAGAGATCCGAGACCTACTCTCCAGACATGAGTGAAATCCTCATTTTTCGATACCTATATCATTGGCAGTATAAAGTCATCTATTTGTGCAGTTGATAGATGCAGTGACTACATAGCCATGTGGATCACTAGATTCAGACATATACGGTTCCCGATGGAATCTCTATCCGAATCGAAATGTAAATGCAACATGCATTGTGTAAAATCAATAAGTCATTACATGGCTTATTGTTGTCGGTATATTCTGGTACAACCGACATAGTGAGTTCCTTATACACAAGGATTACTCCTACAATGATTATTACCTGTACGTGTTTGTCATACAGGATTACTCCTGCAATGATGAAGCACGTGATCATATAAAAGACGGAATTTGAGATGAAGGATTTGGTTAAACCCAAACAATGCTTGATACTACGAGTCGAGCTACCTCACTCAAGTTTTATGGTACACCAAGTTGCCTATATTATAAATATTGGAGAAACCTAAAATGCACAAGTCATATCCATCTCCCATGTCGGTTATTTGATCTCTAGACATATAGAAAGATTCACTCAAACCACGGGATGATGTAGAAGGGATGTTGGGACTTGAAGTTCCATATCCCGGTGCCATTGGACCCACCAACACAATTGGTTGGGAATCAAGAATATCTTTCGATATCTCCAAGGCACCACACATTATTTGACATGTTCTTGTAATTTCAGAGAAATCTGAACTCTAATATCATCAGAATACACTGATGTTGGCTACTTGAATGATCCCCATAATGTGTACCTACATGGTAGAAGTGTCACTCAATTGATGTCTTCGATATAGACTTCTGTGACTACACCTACCGATCATTTTGAAATACAAAGCCACATTGACATATCTAGCTTTACAGAATGATAAACCACATACATAAGTCATGTGGTATTGGTTCTCTTGAATCATCGACCATTATCTACACAGATAATGTTGCTTGTGTTGCATAGATGCAAATAGGATACATAGAGAGCAATATCACTAAGCATATTGCCTCTAAATTGTTTTATCTCCATGAACTCCAGAAGATTCAGGAAATAAACGTCTTGCGAGTCAAATCATGCGACAATAACATCGTTGATCTATTCACGAAGTCTCTACCAACTTTAACATTCCAGAAATGTTTTCATGGAATTGGTATTTGAAGGCTTCAGGGTTTGCAAGAATCAGGGGGAGTATCACTCTGGACTACTCCTATTCAAAGC
Source organism: Avena atlantica (assembly GCA_910589765.1). Classification (NCBI taxonomy): domain Eukaryota; kingdom Viridiplantae; phylum Streptophyta; class Magnoliopsida; order Poales; family Poaceae; genus Avena; species Avena atlantica. The sequence continues at coordinate 523,814,577 of OU342733.1, forward strand.
ATCATATTACACTCTTTTTTCCTTTATGAGTTTACTATCCAGGTTCTCATCAAGGTTTTTAATGAGGTAATATCAATACAAGATTGTATGTTATACTTTCTTTTTCCCCACTGGGGTTTTCAGGAAAGTATACGCGACATATATATTGTCCTCTAAACTCTATGGGGTTTTCCCTTTTACAAGGTTTTTCTCATATGGAGTTAACATGGAGGCAATAATCATTATATGTTGTATCATTTTCTCCTTATTTTCCCACTGGGTTTGAAGGAGTTTTAACAACATATCTAACCATTATATGTTGCACCATTTTTTCCTTATTTTCCCACTGGGTTTAAAGGAGTTTTAGCAACATATCATACTCTACTCCTCGTATTTTTCCCACAGGGTTTTTGGAGGAGATGATTCCAAAGATGATCAATCGCAAGTACATGGAAGGATTAGGGGGAGTGTTAGGATTTAATTAATAGATTAGATTAATTAAAAGGATAATCCTCCCATATAATCCTCTAAGTCGGTTTGCAAGTGGCAACCGACATATCTAGCACCCCCTCGTACGGACGTGACTCTTCGCTCATGTCTCTTCCCCTTGTATAAATACTAAGAATCATCAATGGAAAGAAACAGTTAAATCATTTGTTGTTATCTCTCGTGTTCTCTCGATTTTACATTTAACAGCCGCTACACTTGCTAAAGTTAGACTTGGCAATGCGTGGTCGGTAATCAAAGGCCCTTAAACATAACCAAACGGTCCTCGGTCCACAGAATCTGACAAAATAAATCGATCGTGTTGGGTTCGGATCCGTGGTGGAGTAGGGCCCGACTCTAGATGGTTGACCGATCGAGGCCACGTACTGCAAGACGAGCCGATCGATATGCCGTCCACGCACGGGAAGATCATCCTCTTTGAAACAACGACACACATGGCCGCTGCTACTGATGATCAGGCGGCGGCTCGCTACCGGCCAAGCCCCCTTCATCGGCAACAACACCACGCCCCCCCAGGTTTGCATCCATCTGTCACGACCATGTCACGGACCATGACCCAAGGAAGGCCCACGGAGACCCAATCACAAGAAGGTGACACCCTGCGCCTGTGCCCTTGTAATGCGCTAGACGAAAGGATAGGGATATCAAAGATCAATTGTAGGGTAGCAGAGCTACTTCCCCAATCCCCCTTGTGCTCTTATCCATTAGATCATCTCCACTTGAGGTCCCTAAAGTCTTCCTAAAGGGTTATCGGGAATGTAGGCGTTGAAAATCACACTTAGTCCACCCTCAATTCTTTTTTGGCGCCGGCACAGCTCGTTTACCCAACCCACAGGGGTCTAGCAGAGCGCCGGATGGAGCTGAAAACGACGCGGGCTAGCCCTGACAGTGAGATAGGTGCTTCGTCCTTGCCCTTTCCAACTCTTCCCGTACAGGTTTCCGCTCTTTCCCGCTATATCTAGGACGACCGACATTGCAATCCATAGATCCACACTGCTCTCTCTTTATCTCTCTCTCTCTCTCTCTCTCTCTCTCTCTCTCTCTCTCTCTCTCTCTCTCTCTCTCTCTCTCTCACCGTGGACACCCCACACTGGGCCTGTCTCACCCTCGAGGAGACGGAGGTACTGTGCGCCTCAAGCTACCCATGTCTGTCGAGCTATCGGCTACCCCCCGACTAGATGTTGAGCACCGGAGAGGTGCGTGTCCCTCCTGTGCCTCACGGTTCTTCCCGCCGGGCGGCCATCATGAGCCACTACTAACTCGAGCTCACGATGGAGCAGCGGAGGGGTCCCAATTGTTTCCTTGGTAACACTGCAACCTGGACCGCCTTCTTCGCCAATCGGCGGGAAAGAGAGCTCGCTAGGTACGAGGGCGACAACCCTCCTCTGGTGAACCACAACGAAGTCGGCCGGTGGTTGTGGTGGGCGAACCGGACATTCGCCGGTGTGATGCGCCACATCGCCGAAGGAGATCACCCTCGCCTACGGTACCCGCACTTTCAGCCACCACGGAGCCCAAGCAAGGGCAGCAACGACCACAAGCGCGTCATCGTCGCCAAACGGGACACCCCACCTCCTTCAAGGCCGGAGTGGCGGGTGCCTCCGGAATACCTTGGTCGTGCGCCAGCTCAGATGCACCAGCGACCCGGAGGAGTTTCCAGGGCAGCGCGTGGCCATGCGTGCGTCTTTGTACCACGCGGAGGACAACACAGTGGCTTGCTACAGCTTCTGCAGCCGCCGGTCATCGCAACATGTGTTGATCGACGGTCTCCACTACCCGCATCAAACCGCGGAAGGACTCAGGATCCAGCCGCACGCGGCAAGCGACGACGACGACCCCGAAGCAGTCTATTACATGACTAGAAATGATTACGGCTAGTTTTATTTTTCGAGCATATAATAAAAATCTCCGAAAAATAAATTTCAGGATTGTTGGGCGTATGACTAGGAGCCGGCACCCCCCAATCGTGAACTTACCCCCCACCCCTCCCCATTCGTCCGAAAATAGAGAATGACTTTGATCTCAAAGCTTACACAAAGCTTCTATTCCTAGAAAAGTAGAAGATGGTTAGGAAACCATTATTAATATACAAGTGAATGACTTTGATCTTAAAGCTTCATGTGATCTTGGTTCTAGTATCTCTATTATGACTAGGAAGATTTATGAAATGCTTGATTTGCTACCTTTGGAAGATTATTATTTGGATGTCCCACTTAATGATAATGCTAAGAAGAAACTCATGGGGAGTATTAATGATGTTCTCATTATGGTTAACAATGCTTATGTCCCTGTTGATTTCTATGTTTTGGATGTTGAATACAATGCTTCCTGTCCTATTACTTTGGGAAGACCATTTCTTAGAACTGTTGGTGTCATCATTGATATGAAAAAAGCCACCATTAAATATCAATTTCCATTCAAGAAAGTTATTGAACACTTACATATGAGGAGAGAGAAGTTGATTTTTTCTCCTACTTTGAAAGCAAGGTTTGATGTTAATGCTTCCTCATTTGAAAATACTTGATTTCTTGCTTCTTGTGCCTAACTTAAAGGTGTTAAAGAAAAATACTTGTTGGAAGATAACCCAAGAGTTTCCTTGAGTCTTTTTGTTTTCCCAAGGAAGTTATTACTTCAGTAATGACCTCTCCTTATCCTTTTTGTTTGCATGTTGTGCCAAGAATAACCTCTAATGAGAGGGAAGTAAGATTTGGGGAGTTGCTGTCCCAAAACAGATTTATGTTCTTCACCATAAAAATTCGTGAGGAGTCTCTGTAAGTCGGATTGAGCTGAAAATTTACGAATAAATCCCCCAGTATGTCAGCTAACTTTACTTAGTTCAATACTTTTTTATTTGAGCAACAGAGGATTTTCGAACAAATCGGTTTCTACCTACTGGTCTATTTTGACAGATTTCTGCCATTATTTGCATTTGCTTCTTATTGATTCCTTTTTGAGTTCTTTTTGGGAAATTGATATTTTTGAATGAGTTGCTATAGTAGCTTGTGTTTTTAGTGAAAAGTTTTGCTGTTCTAAAACTAAACCCAAGGGTATATTATCTTTTGAATACACTAATGTTGCTAATGAAGATTGTGTGAAGTTTTGTATGAAGGAAAAATTTCAGGTGTAGAGAGAGAATGATGTAATAAGATGAAAATTGACAAAAGCTCAATCTTGGGGATGCCACCCCGGTGTCACCCTAATAAATATCCAAGAGGTACAAGCGTCAAAGCTTGGGGATGCCCAAGGCATCCCTTCTTCATCAATAAAAAGCTCAGGTCTTTCTAGACACTTCATTTTTATTGTTTCATGCACTGTTGTGTTGTTCTTGAAGCGTCTTAGTTTTCATTTAGTTTGCTTAGTTTTCTTGAGTAAAGTAGTTTGGACCCTCGTTCTCGCTGTGTTTCTTCAAATAAGTTGATTGGTGTTGGAAAGGAGTAGAAAGTTCTTGCTTGAAAGTACAAGAGGAGCTTGCATTGACTGTGACTTAGACTTTAGCATGACATGCTAGGTGTTGTTTTGATCTTATGATTAGTGATTATTGTTGTAGCATGACTTGTTCCAAACAATTAGGATTGCTTAGTGTGCCTTGAAAGAATCATGCGTTGTTTTAGCATGCAAAAACATAGTATTATTGGGTTGACTTGGAACATGCTCACACCATGTTATGACTATGAACAAGTCACCGTAGCCTCTATGATCATTTAGTCCTTGACTTTTAGTACCACTCTATGCTTTGATTAGTAATGTTTATTGCTCTCTTAGTTGGTTGCTCCCAGTCTTTTGCTAGCCTCCACTTGTATGAGTGAGCTCTACTCATGCTTCCAACTCCCAAGTGTCCACTATAAACTCCTATGCATGGTGTGTTACACCATTCCAAGTATTTTCTTTTTTTCAGCTATCTTCCAATTAAAAGTATTTTGTTATGTGAAAACTTAGTGATTAAAGCTCTCACAAACTTGATGGCACACTTTATATTCCTTGCCCCTAATAAACTTGAACCATTGTGTGATCTATGTTGTATATGCTTGCACTTATACGTTGGAATTAGCGGAACCGTGTCGTCAACGCTTTCAACATTGCACTTGTACTTTGTACATAGTTGATATCATGCTCTTTTGTCTATGGATGTCGCCGGTGTTAAAGGGGAGCTTGTAACTCCATGGAGTTATGTATTTTGTGTTAGAGAAACGCCTGGGCCGCTAGCCTAAGCCATGCCTAAGCATGGTGTAAACTTGCAACATCACCATAATGAGCAATCTGTGAAGCATCCTCAATAAAAACCTATGCAAATAGCAAATAAAAAGATTGCTGAGATGCTCATTGTCTGCTTGCCTTGTCATTTTGGTTATGTAAAAGCTCTTGTACCATGTGCAAGGGGTACCCGTTGGCGGTTCTCTATGATACACATGTACTTACTATGACAAGAACTTACAAGTGACCAAAATTGAGTAGCATGAGATGCGGCCCTCGTATTCAAGGGACATGAGATTGCCAACTTATACTTTGTCAAGCATATACTCCATATTTGTTCACTTTAACCTTAATCACTTCAAGATGCTTATGATAAGGCAATGAGGGCTGAAAGTTAACAAGTACCATAATTTTTGGAATCTGTTTTTGAAACATGAAACCCCTGCTTCCCTTTATGAATGGTCTTTCTTCCACTATTATATTGAGTCTCCACCTTCTACCTTTAGGCACTAGTTAAGAGAGCATAGTTGTCATTCTTAGTTCTATGTGCAGTGTCCCAAAACTTATTGATTGATGCATATTGTTGATATGGCTTGTTCTTATGCTACCTTGTATCTAGTCACTCTTATGAACTTTGAAGGTGTCCTATGCATCTATTTGCTACTCCATGAGGGACAAGTTGAATGCCACTATGCTATGTTTTCTGTATGTGAAACAAACAAACTTTTTCAATGCATGTTATTCATGATCTTTGTTTGTAGCCATTCATGTTGCATGCATAGTTACTTTGTCTTATTGTTAGAACTCCATCTTTCATGCACATGTTTAGAGTTCTTTGATCCCAGCTTTCAATGCTTGCAAATGGTTTGATCTTGCTTTTGATGGTGCATGTCACTTTAAAAATTATTCTTTTATCACTTACCTACTCGAGGATGAGCAGGAGTTAAGCTTGGGGATGCTTGATACGTCGGAAACGTATCTATAATTTTTGATGTTCCATGCTTGTTTAGTATCTACTTTGCTTTGCTTTGTCCACACTTTGAGGTGTTTTCATATGTTTTCTGGCACTAACCTATTAACAAGTTGCCATAGTGCCAGTTGCCTGTTTTCTTCTGTTTTTGGTTCCAAAAAGGCAAAAAATCAATATTCTCGGAATTGGACGGGAAAAAAGCCAAAGTCAATATTTTGCCGTGAGGAACACGAAGACAGAATACGAGATGGAGGAGATTCACCAGGGGGCCACACCCCCTGTCCGTGCGGGTGGGCCCACCCCACGCCTGGGGGGGGGGGGTGCAGCCGCCCTGGTGGCCCCCCTGCCTCGCCTCTTTGCCTATAAAAGCCCACTGTGCCTAAACCCTAAGCACCCGACCAATATTCCACGAAACCGTCTGTAGCCGCCGCCACCATCGTCCCTAGATCGGGGGAATCTAAAGCTCTTCCCGGCACCCTGCCGGAGGGGAGATCATCCCGGAGGCCTTCTTCTTCATCATGCCAGCCTCCGGTATGAAGCGTGAGTAGTTCCACCTTGGACTACGGGTCCATGTAGTAGCTAGATGGTTGTATCTCCTCTTTGTGCTTTCATGTCTAGATCTTGTGAGCTCTGTTTATGATCAATATCTCATCTATTTGTAATCATGCATGTTGTGTTTGCGGGGATCCGATGAATATTGAGATTACTATGTCAGATTGATTAATGGTTTTATCTTATTGATTCTATCATGTCTGTGTTGTTTGTGATCTTGCATGCTCTCCGTTGTTAGTAGTTATCTTGGCCAAGTAGTTGCTAGTGACTCCAAGAGGGGGTATTTATGCTCGATAGTGGGTTTATGCCTCTACTTAATCAAGGGAAGTGACAGAAATCTCTACAGTTGTAAATGTGTTGTTGCCACTAGGGAGAAAACAACGGTCTCTTGTTCATGGAACAAGTGGATTGTTTACCTTACACACTTTGCTTAAAATAGTTGTCTGTTGCTTGCAACTTAATACTGGAGGGGGTTCGGATGATAACCCAAAGGTGGACTTATAGTCATAGATGCAGTTGGAAAGCGGGCTATGTATATTGTTGTATTGCCCAATCGAATCTCATAGGATCTTTTTGTTTAGTATTGCATTGTTATGCCTTACTCAGTCCTGTCAATTGCCCTGCTGTAATTTGTTTACCCAGCATGCCATGTTTGTTTATCTAAGGAGAACACCTCTAGTGAACTATGGGCCCCCGGTCCAATCTTTACCATTGATACATCTTCCATTGTTATTGTTTACTTGCTGCAAACCATCATCATCTTCCACACCATACAATTAATCTTTTGTTACAGCAACCGGTGAGATTGACAACCTCACTATTAGTTGGGGCAAAGTCTTAAGTTTGTGTTGTGCAGGTTTTCACGTTGCTTGCAACACCTTTGATACATTTCCTTTCCCCTACTGGTTCGATAACCTCGGTTTCTTACTGAGGGAGAACCTGTTGATGTGCTGCATTATACCTTGCTCTTAGGGTTTCCCAACGGGGCGTCAACACGCATCAGCAGGGCGTGTGCACGTAGGAGGAGAGAAACGGATGTTACCTCGCCGGAGGAGGAGGAGGCGGTTACCGGCGGCGGCGAAGACTTTGTAAACGAATCGTTCAGTTTTTGACTGCGGTGGCAGGGCAGGTAATTTGGTCAAACAGGCAGGGGCAAAACCAGAAAGGGTTGAAAACGTATTTTTGGCGGATGGAAACATATTTGACTAACCTACCTCAAGGAAAATTAGTAGATAGATAGATAGATAAATGACCATGCGATTGCTAAAGACATCAAATTTGTTTCCCTTCTCAAAATGTAAAACGTTTATTGTATGTTGAAATTTTATAAGGTATGGTCTACAATTTCAGAATCGTTCTGTAGGTAAACACCTAGCTGTTAAGAAACTTTGAACATTCAATTCACACTCAATCGGTTGCATTAGAAAAATGGAGTACCAATTGCATCTCCGATACATTTCCACATAATATACGAAAGAAGAGAAGAAAAATATAAAATAATAGAGAAAGTGATGGCATGCTTCTAAGTACTTTTTTTATATGAACGGCAGGGAGGTTCACAACATTGTCAATCTGTCCAGGGGCCTCTGCATTCAGCAGCCAATTGTCTAACTTGACCACGAATAAAGCATTTTTCATGTTGCGCTGGCATTATGATCATATGTAAAGCCAGTTGATTTATGTAGTTACAGAAGTACTCCTAAGATACCCTGAAGAACACAAAATTATACCTTGGATGCTGGTGGGCATATGACATGATCTTATGTTTCACCTCATCATAAACATTTGAGTCGGACAATATTACCTTACAAAATGCACCCACTATACTTCTCTTTTCAGATTAGGATCTGTCCTCTCCTGGAGTAGGGGAAGAATTTCTCCTTCGCTACCGCCTATGTAAATCTTGGAAACAATATAGCATAGGTTTTCTGTCGATACGAAGCTCCCGACAAAAAATACGGAGGAGAGGGGACGCACGAGGGCTAGGTGGACCCCCCTATTGCGTGACAGGGGTGTCAGACCGTGCCATGAGGCTCATATGGGCCTCCAGGCCTACCCCGTTGACTTCTTGTACACATTGTTTTCTTTTCAATAAAAACTTTCGTGATATTTTTTCTGAATTAATTGAGTACATTAGGTCCCTAAAATATAAAAAAATACGAAAATGGAGGTTTTCTACCTTCCAGGAATTGAGTATCAAAACAATGCCATAAACTATATAAATCAGTGAAAAAAATGTAAAATCAATACAAATAACAATATAAGCTATCACTATATAATGCAAATATGATGATATGAAATGCATGTATCAAACATACACTGATATTTAATGCCCAAATTGAACAAGTTCCACTATGTGCAAGATGAGATATTTTCAGTCAAAATGTATATAATGTATTTCTTTCAACATTACCTACACCATCGATCATAAATTTTTAGAAAATAGACTTCATTATCAACACAAACCAAGTACTTGCTTTTTTAAATTACAACACATCAAGGAAAAAGACACATTTTCTTACGATGCCACACATATTCAGATTGTCTTGCTAACTTAACTAGACTAACTAGTATTTTTCCTACCAGTAACAATGACATTAGCAATCCGGTAGTAAAACATCAGCAATCCGTTAGTAAGCACCACATGATTCAGTTCCTCTTTCACTATATCTCCATCTTCTATCTTGGGTTCTTCTTCTTGCACTTCTGCTGCTAGTACCATGTTGTCATCCAGATGTCCTTTTCCAACCAAACACTCACATACTTTGAGTGCCAGTGCCAAAATTCCGCACCCTTTCTGCCGGTGCCAATAAGAGCAGAAGGAAGAACATATCAGCAGAAGAACAGAACAACAAGACCAATTAGAAATGGAAGAAAAACAGGATTTCCTACTGTGTCATGCCCTTGAAGAAAATCCATCAAGGGTGTTCACCTGCGCCAGACACGAGTCACTTCACCATTCTTCCACAGTCAGCAGGAGTGGGAGGCCACGCACAAGCGTTCGTGCCATTGAGCTTCTACCGCTGATCGAGCTGGCTTCGGAGAGGGGGAGGATGTCGCTAGAGCTAGAGATAGGGACGATGTCGCCACCGCCGTTGGAGCTACCACCAACATTGAACCAATAGACATGGCAACCACACTTGCGAATCATGACTTCTCATAAAAACTAGGGTTATTGAATCGGAGAGATTGTGGAATTTCCGTCCGCTCTTGTATTCGTGTTTTTATTTTGCAAACATAATTTCACAGACATGCTCATGCTATCTCACAAACGGTTAGATAATGAGCCTTGTCACGCCACGTCAGCCTGTTACGATGCCAAACCATATCCCGAAAGCATTTTTCTAAGTCGAGTGACCAAATCGTTCATTTTGAACAAGTTCAGTTACTACACGTGCATTTTACTCATTTGCAAATTTCTTTACTACCTCCGGTCAATATTAATGATCTCAATTTTATCTAATACGAATGTATCTAGTCTAAAATATTAATTAGAAGTATATAAATCTAAATAAAGTTGAATGTATTAATATGGATTGGAGAAGGAGTACTTTTTTTTTTACATCACATTTTTTTAGCTAGGTTGTGGCACTATCCCGCACGGGCCCGTATGTAGGAGCTCCAGCGGTGGGCCTGGTTGGGCTATGCTCGCCCAGCCTGAAGCGGCCGGGGCTTGCCCCGACGACGCCGTCAGGTCGCCGCCGGCGCGCCCTCGTAGCGAGGCAGCCGAACGGATGGAGGTGGTGGGCGCTGTCAGTCGAACAGGGTAGGGGGACAGCGCGGCTGTCGTCGACCGGCGCCGCCCCACCCACGGCTTCCTGGACCGGCCGTGGCCGCGACGCTGGCGACTGCGACCAGCATTGGGGAGCATTACCGGAGGGTGCCGATCCTCGAGGTGGGCGGCAAAACCCCCATGGCTGCGGGTGCTTCTGCTAGTAAGCCATAATCACTGCACCCTCAGCCGCCGTCGTCTTCCCATGGAAGCATCAAGCATCCAATCCGCGCTGCTGCGCCGCCGGCTGGGTATTTTTGCTAATTCTCTTCTGAATTTCTACATGCTGGATCATGACCGGAAGCGTCTGCCTGATTCAGTTCATGTGTGGTTTCGCAATTAGCTGTTACCTTTATCTCCCCTGTCCACCGGCTGTTAAATAAATCTGGGAGTGTCTTGAGTTGGTGTTTGTATCCTTAGTTCTTCCAAATTCACTGTCAGTAGAATGCAACACCAAGTCCCCTGAATTAGTTAACCAACAATAACCATTAGGTCCAGTTCCACCATCACTACTATTTAATACGAATAAAAGCATAGGAAGCCACGGTCAGCCAGAACTCACTCAGATTACCAGTCATCACCTTGTCTAATGAATGACCTTACAGAAATGGACTCAGAGATGTTCAATCTCGAATTTCTAGTCCTGATACCAGTGCCTCATGTACTACAGTTTACATCAGGTACAAGTAGTACATCGCAGATGGCAGGATTTGTAGCTTTGAACCTAGGTTACTTTTGCCGATCGTGAAGCAGTTTTGACAGCGGTCAACCCAGGCATTCCACGAGTGCCCGATTACCTTGTAAGAAGTCCCAGGGGACTGCCAGGAGTCAAAATATCAAAACCTCAGGCAAGTTTGCGCTTACTAGATGAGACTGGCATGTATACAGCAGGATTTTTTTTTTTTTCAATTTACAGGTTGCATTTTCGTCCATGTTCGCCAGCTTATTTCTCTCTTATTACAAGGCATCTTTGCCACAAGTAGCATGATCACTGCTCTCTAGCTAGTATATCATCTGTTTCAGTGGCCATTTCTCTCTAGCAGCCTTTGCTTTTTCAATGAATAAAATATTCTTTTGTGCAATGTATATACTGCGATTCTGTTTGCTTCTTTCCTACTAGCCAACTATACAGAAGCTAAACTTGCTGCACAATAGCTTACAAAAATGTAGTAGATTACATCTGACTGCGCAATGGTGTGTGATTTACGATCTGACTGTGCAAAAAATCAATTCGGTGGATGGCCAACTATGTCTCCTATGAATCTCAAGCTTATGAGGTAGTACTATAAACATGTATAGTGGTGTATTTGTGATACAACCAACTAGTATAATTACTATTCCCTCCGTCCCAAAATAAATGTCTCAGCTTTGTCAAAATTTGGATGAATCTAGACACTATTTAATATATAGGTTTATCCAAATTTTGACAAATCTAAGATATCTATTTTTGTACGGAGGGAGTATTTTATTTCTAGGATGCATAGCAGCTTTGATGTTTAATATGCTTTAGTCGGTGTGTTTCTAAATCAAAGTCATTCACAAGCAAGCAAGCAAGCTCTGAAATCTCTGAACTTTTAACTTGATTTAGAACTGCACACTGCATGTGCACATTATTCAGCTAACAGACCAATCACTATGGGAAGGAAATTTAGACAGACAATAGTACTAGTACGAAATCTTCCAAACGAGTATTGATGAGTACTACCTATTATCGGAAAAAAAAATTGAGGAGTACGTACCTATTATCGGAAGAAAATTTTGATGAGTACCTGACTTGCCGGCCGGGAGGATCTACTGCGACAGATCCCTCGACGCAGTCGTCCGCCTGTCGGGTTCGTCGCCCACAAATCCCATCGACCAAATCCGAAGATCAATTTGGGAGTGGTCGGGGAGGAGAGGAGGTGGCTGGCTTCGCCGTGCGTCTCACCTTCGAAATCTTATACGGCGGAGGCGGCGCCGCTCTGCTATGCTTTGGTTCGTGCGTGCCTTTGGCTCTCTTGCTTGGGTGGAACAGACACGTGGCATGGTCCATCGAGTGGATGGAACAAACAAGAACAAGAAAAGTCGGGGCTGGCCTACTGCGATCGATGTAAAAAGAATGGAAAACGATACTTCCTCTGTAATCAGGCTTTCACCTCGCTATATTAATATAGCCAACACCGATACAATGATATAGCCGCTGCTGGGCATCAACACAAACTCGCCCAAACGAAAAGAAAGAGAAGCAAAAAGGAAAACAAAGCAAGCCAAGGCAGGTCGACTAAACGAAGATGGCTCGCCAGCTGCGCCCTCCGAATGATTCCTACCGCACATCTAACCTACGGAACGCCGCGTATCAAGCAACACCTTCAAAAAGGGCTACGACGATGACGACGCTGCTGCTCGGACTTGTCCTAGGGTTTGCCCCATACGCGGAGGTGAGAGGGAAAGGGGGTACATCCGACGCCCTCAGGAGGGAGAGGCGACACCCGTAAGCGTCACCCGTCGGTGTCGGAAGATCGACAGGGATTTCTCCCGACCCCCAAACGACCTCTACCCCGAACGCCCGATAGGCTTCCACCCATCCCTGCCGCCCACCAAGTCGCGCCAGGACGATCACGACACCACCAACGCCGTCTTACTGAGGACACCGAGACGAGGCCTAAGAGATGAAGACCAGGCAGCCGATCAGGACTCGGATGCAGCAGCACCGCCACGGCGTGGGAGGGAACAACCCCCACCGTTTTCACGGTAACCGACCGGACGCGGCAGCAAGGGCATACCAGGCCTGCGGGCCCGGCCGGGCCCAGATTGGGCCCGCAAAGCCCCCGCCGCCAAGCTACAGTAGGCTCCCAGCAGCACCACCACCGTCCATGTCCCGCCACCGCCCAGTGATGCACTCCAGGATGCGCAGCCGCGCACGCCGCCGCCAACCCGACCCGACCCTGATGGGGCCCAAACGGGCTCAGATCTGGGCCGAGCGGCCACCAGCAACTCGCGCCGCCGCCGCGAGCTGCTGCCAAGGGGTAGCACCGCCGCCTCGTGACCTCCCGGGGCTGAGCCGCACCGCCACCATCAGCCCCCGCCCGGGTCGGGGCCTTCAGCGCGCGGGGAAGAACGATCCCGCCGCCGCCAGCACTGGGGATCCACACGGGCAAGGCCCGGCGGCGGCAGCCGACGGCGGCGGGAAGGGGGGCAGGGGAGAGGAGGGGAGGTTCGAGGGGCGGGGGAGGGAGCCCCCGGTCGCCTCACTCGGGGAGGCGACGCGGGGGGGGGGGAGGAGAGAGACGCGGGGAAAAAGTTCTGGAAAACGATACTCCTCCATAGGAATCCCATGACTCCTCCATAGGATTGATGTAAAAAGAATCGAAGTTTTAGTAACTGTTTGGTACATCGGGTTAGCGGCGCTGTTCCCTACTGTCTGCTACCTACGACGTCGAGGTTTGCTATATAGGGTTGGCAACTCTGCTACGTGCGGCCGGTGGCAGTGCTACAAGCGTGTCTAGGTTTTTCTATAAGGTCTTTGGCGAGATCTCCTGCGAGGTGCGCAACAAGATCGGATTTGCTACATTAGTATAGTTTTTTTACTATAATTATTTGGTGTTTTTCTCCAATAGCGTAATTTTTTTTGCTACAAGGTCTCCAACGAGGTCTCTCGGCGAAAATCTCCGGCAAGGTCGGTTTTACTACATTCAAATTTTTTTTGCTAAAAAGTGTCCGACGAGGTCTCTGGCGAAGTCTTTAGCAAAACAGTATTTTTATTCTATTTTTAACACGAACCGGTAGCAAAAGCAGAACTTTTTTAAACAAAAATGGATAGTTTTATAGTAAAAGCAGGATTGGGGTCATTTTTTAAGACACTTGTCGTCCTGTCCACCCAGGGGATCGGAAAGTTTTATCCCGGGATGCATAATTGTTCCCAAAAAGAATCACGAAGTTCCTTGTCCTGGCGCATACTATTTGGCTTCATTTCTTCCGACGCTCGATCTGCCGCTCCCACCCCTCCTCCACACACAGAAAAAAAAGGTTTGAGCCATCTCCAGATCCAAATCCTGATGCCCGGTAGGCCACACGTCATCGCCTGCTGGGCGGGTTAGGGCATCATGGTCTGAGCCGGTTTGATTCGGTCAGCAAGGACATGAGGATAGTGGACAGGCCACACACGCTCCAACGGCGCGACCCAATGGATCGTACTGTCCGACTTGACTCATTCTCCCACCAAATTTGGGTCGGGAATGCGATAGCGTGCACGTCCTCCCCTTGTTCACCTTCTGTCGAGTGAGTTCGCCGGTGGCCACAGACCCCTCGATGAAATCCGACCAGACTTCGTGGATGTATGCGACATGTGGCGCCAGACCCTTGCCGCCCTCCCGCACGAGTGCGTTGAACACGGGGAGGGGGTGGGAGGCGGCGCCGCTCTGCTTGCTGGGTTCCATGGCGCCAGCGCCTGGTCTCCTCATCTGGACCGCTCCTGCCTTTGTGGCTGGTGGCCAGGCCCCACCGCTTTACCTCGCAGGAATTCAAAGCACCATGGTTTTTCTAAGGTCTTGTCTAATTTGTTTTCACATCTTGTGGATGTTTGTGTTTTTCAGTGTTTTTCTAAGGTCTTGGTCAACGTACTATATGTATATTCATTTACCGCCTAAGCTTATATATATATATATATGTAGACGACCCAGCTTTTAAAAACTTTTCTCCCTCGAAGGCAAGCATTGATATTTGCTAATAATTGTACCCTTGGCATTTGTTCGTTGCGCTTTAAAAGGGCCAACAGTAGATCTGTTATAGGTGGTTATGGATATGTTTTAGTCGAGCGATGGAGGCCTGCGTAAGCGATTTTGAATTTTGAATTTTGAATCCTGCTCGCCGCGGCGGCGAGCCGCCGGCCGCCATGCCCCCCCTCGCGGGTGCCCTCCCCCTCGCCACCCCCCTCCGCTGGGCTGCTTCTGCGTCCCCACGCCTCGCCGGTTGCCGGCAAGGGTGGTGCCCAGCCGTCGTCGTGCTCCGGCCGGAGGACCGCCGGCTCGTGCTCCTCTCGGCGGCGGGTGTCGTCATCGACGCTCGCGATCGGCGGCGCGGGGAATTCGTCCGCCGCGCGGCGACGCTGGATTTCCCTGCCCACGTCGTCAAGGTCGGTGCGCGCACCCTGCCGGCGGCGGCGCCTCTCCCTCCCTCCGCCCCCGTGCAGGCCGTGTCGAGGCCCCCTCGGCCGTTGTCGCCGGCGCGCGTCGCGGCCCTGGCGGACCTCCATGGTCTGGCTTGGGGTGATGTGGAGGAGGAGGAGCCGGCCGGCGAGGAGCCACCGCCGGTGATGGAGCCGCCGCTCGGGGCGTGGGCCCTTGTCGAGGAGGGGGCGCCGTCCGTCGGGGAGGTGGGGGTGCCGACGGCGCGCTGCCCGTCTCGCCTCTGCCTCCCGATGCTGGCTGACTTCCTGCCTCTGGCGGGCGTGGATTCGGCCTGCCCTCGTCGGCGGGGAGGCGGCCGGCCTCGGTCGCCGCCGTCGACGCCCCAGCAGGGGTGGGGAGGTTGGGGACGGGGCGCCAGGGGTGGTGCGGGAGTTGCTGGGCCGGCTGTCCGGGCCGCGCGTGGGCCGAGGCCCGCTGGCAGCCTGGTCAACCGCACCCGCCCCGATCCTGCTGGTCCGCCCAGCCCGCGAGGCAGCGGGGGGTTAGGGTCGCGTGGCCCGACCTCCCCCCAGCGTCCTCCACTCCTCCATCTTCCCCCGCCGCCGCCTCTGGCACCGTGCTGCCGTCGCCGCTCGCCGGCCACCCCGCATCTGCCCCCGCGCCCCCCCGCTCGTACCTGGCCGCTGCCATGGCTGCGCGTCCCCGCAGCCCTCCCCCGCCGCGGGGGGCTCCGCCTCCGCCGCCCCGTCTCCTGCCCGCCCCCCTGCGCCGCTCCCCCTCCCCTCGCCGGGCTTCTCCACCGGCGAGGCGGCGCCCCTCGCCCCGCCGCTCCCCCCTACCCGCGGGGCCCCCTCCTCCCCTCGGGACCGGCGCCACCCCCTGCCCGCGGCCACGCTGGGGCCTACCGGCCCCCTGGTTGGCGAGGTGCACCCCAGCAGGCTCGCCACCCCTCCCGCTCGCCTCCTCGGGCTCGCCGGAGGTTGGAGGATCCCCCCCGCTCGCCTTCCCCGCGGCCGGACCTGGTTCGGGAGGAGCACCTCCGAGCGGCGGCGTTTCTCTCCAGGGATGCGGCCCCCCGGCCGAGGCCAGGCGGGAGTCGGGCGGACGCGCCATCTTGGCGGGACGGCCGTGCCCCTGGCCTGCCTACAGTGGACGCGGTGGGTCGCCGAGCCGGGGTTTTTGCCGAATCCTCGGCGCCCAAGAAGAAGCGTAAATCCAAGAAGAAGAAGAAGAAGAAGAAGGTGGTGTCGGCCCAGCCGACGGCTCCCTCGGCGGTGGTCACCGCTACCCCTGGCGTTTTGGGGCCGCACCCTGGGGCCGCGACTGCGGATCGCCCCGATGTTCTGCCCGCGGCTGTTATCCCCATGCGCAGGGAGGCCCTGGAGTACTATGGCCACGGGGTGGATGGCGGGTTTTACGTCATTGACTTGGGCGGCGTGCAGATGACGGTGCCGGAGACCCTGGCCATGGTGTCGATCCTCCCTGACCAGACCCTCCCCCCGGGGCTGGTGGTCACGGAGGATCTGATCCAGGAGGAGCTGCGCGCGGTCCTGCCAGGCCACCCGTGGCCAGTTCACCGGGTCTCGGCGTCTGAGTTCGCGGTCCACTTCCCCTCGGTGGCAATCCTCCGCATGTGCGCCTGTGGCTCGTCCTTCACCCTGCCGATCCACCAGCTGCGTGTGTCCATCCAGCCATCCTCCGCCGCGCAGGACACTGTGGCTACTCTCTCGGAGGTCTGGGTGAGGCTGTCAGGGCTCCCTCACGAGGCCAGGCGGCCTGAGGTGGTGGCCCTGGTGTCTCAGGCAGTGGGCAAACTCACGGAGTTGGACATGAGCTCCCTCCCGGGCCTCGGGCCGGTACGCCTCCGTTTGCTGTGTCCGGCGATCTCCGTGTTCCCGGTCTCCCTCCCTCGCATGTTCTTCGACCGGGTGGGGCGGGACCTCCTGGTGGAGCTCGACGAGGAGGTGCCGGGTCCTGGAGGACCTCCCTCCCCCACTCTGTCCCCGACCCCCGACGCCGATGGTGGGCGCCGGGATGAGCGTCGGGGTGGGGGTTCGGAGGACAGCGACTCTGGGTCCGACCCCGAGTCTCCCCTCACCACCGACGCCTCGCCTCCCGCGCCGTCCCTGCCGCAGAAGGACGCCGCCGGGGGCCCCGTCGCCCTCCTCTGTGCGTCCTCTCCCTCGGGGCTCTCCCCTCTCTCGCTGAGCGCCCCGGCCAAGCTGGCCCAGGTCGATGTTCCCCGCGGTGTCTGCTCCGACCCGTCTCTGTCCGTCGCCCTCGCCATCTCCCAGTACGGCTCCAACCTTGGCGCGGGTGTGGGACTGACCCCGGTCGTTCCCCCGACGGCTCTGTTGCCCTCGGATGAGGACTCGTCGGGGAGTGTGGGGCTGGTGGTGTGCTCCCCTCAGTCCCCTCGTTCCCCGGGGTTGGTCTGCTACTCCCTCGCGCCGGATACTTCGGACCCCTCGGCGTTGGCCCCTGGAGACGTGGGCCTGCGCTCCCCGGGGATGGGTCTGAAGCCCCGCCAGGCCAAGACTCCCAAGCCTCCTCCGCCGCCGCCGTCCCGTCACAGTGTCCGCCTCGCAGGGGCGCGAGCTGGTCTCTCTGGCCCGGAACCGACGGTGGCCGAGCGGGCCGCCCTTCGTGTCGCGGCACGGGATGTGATCTCAGGTACTCCTTCTTCTCCCTCTGCCCGCCCCCCTGATCCTGGGCCGTCTGGTATGCCTGGGTCTTCTTCTTTCTGCGTCTTGTCTGAGTTGTCGCTTGCCCAACTGGGGGAGGTGGCTGATGATTGTGGTATCGTTTTTCGCGGTGAGAAGGGTCCACGGGCTGAGCAGCTAGCGGCCATTAAGGCGCGGGAGAGGTACGCGGGTGCGATCGTTGCGGCCCGAGCTCGCGATGCTCGGGAGCGTGAACGCTCCCTGATCCTGGCCGAGGCTGGACCATCTGGTCCTGGCCCCAGCAGGGATCCCCCTCCCGCCCCTGATGAGGTGGAGGTAGCCCTGGAGCATGCCCCTAGGGGTAGGCCTCGGGGCAGACCTCCCAAGGCTGCCGCTTCCCGCCCCCGGACCGGTCGTGCTTTGTCGGCCCCCACCAAGGGGGCCCCCGAGGCGTGAGGTCCCATATGGACCTCATCCGGGCCTTCCGGGCGTTCATATGGAACATCCGGGGGTTCGGGAACGAAGGTCGCCGTCGGCAGATCAAGGAGTATATTCGCTTGGAATCGCCGAATATTGTCGGCCTCCAGGAGACGATCCGCCAGGACTTCTCCATTGCTGAGCTTGAGGGTCTCTCTCGTCACAAGTTCTGCTGGACCTGGCTCCCAGCCCATGGCCACTCGGGAGGCATCCTCCTTGGGGTCAAGGAGGATACCTTTGAGGTTGATGATATGGACCGCGGGGACTTCTTTGTGAGCATGTCTCTCACCCATAGACAAACCCGTTTCAAATTTGAAATGGTCATTGTCTATGGCCCCGCGGACCATAGGAGATCCGCGGAGTTCCTGCTCGAGCTGAAACTGAAAGTGGAGCGGGCTGAGATCCCAGTGGTCGTGGCCGGGGATTTCAACCTCATCCGCGCGGCCGAGGACAAGAGCTCGGCGAACGTGGATCTCCCTAGGATGCGGATGTTTAATGACTGCATCGCGGACCTTGCTCTCCGTGAGATCGCGCGGGTGGGTGCTAGGTTCACGTGGACCAATAAGCAGCTTGCTCCGATTCGTTGCGTCCTCGACCGTGCTTTTGTCTCCGTGGACTGGGAGGTGATGTTCCCGCTCTGCTCGCTGAGGGCTGTCACGCGGATTGGCTCCGACCATACCCCCTTCTCCTCTCCTCGGGAGGGGGCAGCCCTCCTAGACCGAACCGCTTCCACTTTGAGTCCTTCTGGCTGCAGAAGCAGGGATTCGTGGAGGCAGTTCGGGCCAGGTGGCTGATGGCGGCCTCCTCCCCTCCCCGTGCTCACTCTGCGGTGGATATTTGGCATCACTGCACTAAGGTGGTCCGCCAGTTCATGCGCGGGTGGGGAGCCAACTTAGGGGCGGAGCTCCGTGCCCAAAAGGCCTCTATTCTGTGGGAGATTCAGGACTTAGACCGGGAGGCTGACCTTGTTGGCTTGTCAGCTGAGGCCTGGGCCCATAGGTACTCCCTGGAGACCTCCATTATGGAGATCTACAGGGGAGAGGAGGCGTTCTGGCGCCAACGGAGTCGCCAGAACTGGACGGTCCAGGGGGAATCGAACACGGCCTACTTCCATGCCATCGCAAATGGTCGAAGGAGGAAGTGCTCGATCCCCTGCCTCTGGGAGGAGGGGGTCCTGTTGGAATCCCCGCAGGCGCTCTCCTCTCATATCTATTCCTTCTACAAAGCCCTCTTCGCTGCGTCCGAGCCCTCGGGCATCTCGCTGGCGCCTGACTTCTGGACAGATGGGGCGCTGGTCACCCCGGCTGAGAATACGGACCTGACTCGACCGTTTCTCGCTGAGGAGATATCGGCATCTCTAAACTCTATGAAGACGGGTTCGGCCCCCGGCCCCGACGGCCTGCCGGTTAGCTTCCTACAGGCTGTCTGGGTCCAGGCCCAGCCGGTGATCATGCGTTTGTTCCAGGAGTTCTACACAGGGACCCTGGTGATGTCGCGTCTGAACTTTGGGGTGATCACTCTGATCCCCAAGGTGGTTGGGGCCACTGATATCCGCCAATTCCGCCCTATCACTGTGATCAATGTCATCCAGCGCCTCTTTGCGAAGGTCTGCGCTCTCCGGCTAGCTCCTGTGCTGGAGAGGCTCACCACCCCCTCCAGTTCGCCTTCTTGAAAGGACGCCTCATTCACGATGACGTCCTTGCCCTTCATGAGATTATCCATGAGGTCAAGTCACGACACCAGAAAGCGGTGTTTCTCAAGTTGGACTTCCAGAAAGCCTACGATAGGTTGGACTGGAGGTTTCTGCGCCTGGTCCTGGAAAGGAGGGGCTTTGATGACCGTATGGTCTGCTGGATCATGCAGTTTGTGATGAGTGGGAGGACGGCGGTCAACATCAATGGGGAGATTGGCCCCTACTTCACCCAGTCCTGTGGGGTGAGGCAAGGGGACCCGATTTCCCCCCTCCTCTTTAATGCCGCGGTGGATGCCCTTGCCGAGATTTTGGATAGAGCCAAAGTCGCTGGCCACATCATGGGTGTGGTAGGACATCTGATCCCGGGAGGGGGTATTTCGCATCTGCAGTACGCGGATGATACCTTGATCATGATCCAGGGCTCGGATCTCGACATTCGGAATTTGAAGTTTCTGCTGCTATGCTTCGAGGCCATGTCAGGTCTCTCGATCAACTTCGATAAGAGCGAGGTCATGGTTCTAGGCTTTGACGACCTCGAGCGGCAGCGGATTGCTGACAACTTCAACTGCTGCTTGGCGGAGTTCCCCATTACCTACTTGGGGTTCCCCTTGCGAGGGTCTAGGGTGTTGATCAAGGACCTCGCCCCCCTGGTTACGCGGGTACGCTCCAGAGCGGAGCCGTGGCGCGCGCGTCTCACCTCGAAGGGGAGCAAAATGGTCCTAATCAATTCCTGCCTCTCGAGTCTTCCCATGTATCAGATGGGACTTTACCTGCTGCCCGAGGGAGTTCATGCCGACTTCGCTAAGGAGTTGTCGCGATTCTTTTGGGCAGCGCGGGACGGTCACCAGAGATATCATATGGTGAAGTGGGCGGACGTATGCGCCCCCAAATCTTTTGGGGGCATAGGTATCCTGGACTCCCGCCGCTTCAATGTGGCCCTGATGTTGAAATGGGTCTGGCGTATCTTGAGGGACGACGGGGGATTGTGGCTCCAGCTGATCAAGGCCAAATACCTCCGGGGTCGACCCCTCTTGGCGTGCGAGCGGCGGGAGGGGTCACAGTTCTGGAGATCCATACAGGACATTAAGCACTACATCGGCCGTGGGATCTCTTTCGTGGCTGGGGACGGTCAGGGGACCCGATTCTGGCTCGACCCTTGGTTGCTCCCGGTACCCCTGGGGATCTAGTTCCCCGCCCTCTTTGCGATCGCGGCTTCCCCGGCGTCGCTTGTCGCGGAGAACTTCCGGGATGGCTCCTGGAACCTCTTTTTCCGCCGCGTCTTCAACGTGGTGGAGACGAGCGAGTTCCAGAGCCTGTTGGAGTCCCTGCCCGCCTCCCTCTCTGAGGATAAGGATGCGGCCACTTGGCTGCTCCTCCCCTCAGGGGAGTTTTCGGTGAGCTCGGCCTATAAGGCCCTCTTTCCGGGTCCGGAGAGGTCGTGGACTGCCCCCCTTTGGAAATCCCCCTTGCCACTTAGCATTCGTATCTTTGTCTGGCAACTTCTCAGGGACCGCTTGCCCTCGGGGGTGGAAATCCTCAAGCGTTTTGGTCCTGGCAACGGCCGCTGCCCCCTATGTGGGACACCGGAGACATGTGCCCATATTATGTTCTCGTGCTCTGCGGCTCAGTTCCTTTGGAGTTTTTTTCGCGAGGCTCTGGGCCCGGCTTGGCAGGCGCAGGATTTGGGAGAGTTCCTACAGGCCCAGGCCAACCGGACCGGAGGAGGGCGCCGCCTTTTCTGGCTCCTCTTCGCTGCCCTAGCCTGGACCCTGTGGAATGTGCGCAACAAGATGGTGATCGAACGGATTTTCCCCACCCGGGCGTCTGACTCTGTTTTTTCTGTGCCTGCCTTTCTCCAGCAGTGGTCTCCCCTGGTGCGCCCGCGTGACCGCGCCGGGTTCGAGTCTTCGCTTCAGGCGCTACGTACGGCGGCTTTCCCCCTCACGGCTCCGTCGGCAGCAGCCCACGCTCCTCCCCCGCCTCCTTCGCCTTGAGGGCCGCCATGTCGGCCGCCGTCGTCCGTGGCGCTCCCCTCCTTTTTTGCCTTTCGTCTTGGGTTGTGTTGTGCTGTGGCCCCAGCGTCTCTGTGACTTGTTCTTGTTCTTGTTTTTCCTTTGGCCTCGGCCGGGTGGGTGGTGTTTTCGGATATGTACTTGGATGTTGCTTTATATATAAAGCGGGGCGCGAGCCTGTTTCGAGAGAGAGAGAGAGTGTTTTTCTAAGTTCTAGCGTGATGTTTGAATTGCGTCGTAACAAAACCACTTGCCTATTTCGCTCCATATAGCAAGAAATCCATAAAAGAAAATGAAAACTTGACTGATTAATTTCTTCAACTATCTTGCTGACCTTGACTCATCACAAATGCAGCACCGAATGATGTTTGGATATAGAAACAGATCTGGCGGTAACTCTAATAAAAATGGCTTATATTTAACACTGTTATACATGATCTAGAGGAAATCCCTTTAAAAAGCGAGACCTTCATATGGAGCAATATGCAAGCTTCTAGAGCAACGAGAAGGTAGGGAGGGGCACTTGCCCCCCTTCCCCCTAAAACTGATTTTAAAGAGCACTTTTACGGTACCCCGAGGAAATTAGAGACCGTTCATTTATCTTAATCTAGTGGTTAGTATTAACTGGTACTCCAAAACCGCTTGAAGGAGTACCACCTCAAAAATCGATGGAGTACCTTAGTGTTAAGGGTAAAACAGTAATCAACAACGCTGATTCTTTTCTCTTGGTTGTTTGACACCGTTTTGAGCTCGCGGCGGCGCGATGCCGGCATAGCTGACGCCGACCATGTCTCGCCGAACCTGATCGCTAAAGATATGGAGCGGCGCACGTCGCTACCCGTGATGCCTTCGTTCTTCTTTCTAAGCTTCCGCGCGCATCAACTCTGGGTGTTGCCGCTGATTGTGGTCGTCTCCCTTGTACTACTCCATGAATGGATCGCTAATGATCGTTTGTTTACTTGCCTCGATCGTTCTTCATGCGTACATCAATTATTACGATTGAATTCATTGTTGTGTCGTTGAGGAAATTACACGGCTAATCAATCGGGTAGACGAGACGGTTTGCGACGGAGAGGCCGCGTGCGATGGAAGGCGGCGCTCGATCCAAAGGAGACGCCGCTGCGCTCGATGAGAGATAAGCGATCTGCAGGCTTCGTCCGGAGACGACGGCTGGGCAGTTCTATCTAGGGAGATTATCTATCATAACTATCCTCATTAGCAGGGATAAAAAAGTCTATATTATCCCTATAAATGAATGGTTGGATTTCCCTGGTACTCCCGTCCATCTCAGGGAGTACCAGGGTACTGTAAAAACTCACGATTTTAAAACCAATTGACATCGTTTCTCATACTCGGACACTCACGTCAGGCTGACGTGGTGGCGAAGGACGGTGTACCATCTACTTTTTTGCACGCACGTCCTCTAGTTTTCAAAGAAAATTACATAGGGGTTCCTTCCACCTTGCAGTTTTTCAAACCTTCATAACTTTTTAATACAAATTCAAATGGAAAAACTTTTAATATGAAAAGTGCACATAACTGTTTGAATATTTTGGATATAAACCTTGTTCACTATTTCAGACAATTTAAATATGCAGAAAAATAGAAGTACTTAGATTAGTAATGCAAACTTTGAAAATTCATAACTTTATAAATATATAACTCTAGATAATACAAATAATATGTCTAGATTTATTGAATAAATACAAGGAATCCATTTCTGGCGTCCATCCGACATGAATCACTTTTATTCATGTCAAGGTCAACCTAACGGGTGTGTATAACTGTCAGAAATCTTGTCAATTTGGTTTTAAATTGGTTTTAGTGTACATAGCGTATCATAGTATATAAGATAAAACATTTCTCTATACATTTTCTAAATCCTAGTTTCTAACTAATCAATAATTCTAAGTGAACACTAATCCTAAACACTAAACACGAAACCTAATTAACTAAGCAATAATCCTAAACCCTAATCATAAACCTAATTAACTAAACACTAATCCTAAACCTAATTAACTAAACACTAATCCTAATTAACTAAACACTAATCCTAAATCTAATTAACTAAAAACTAATCCTAAACAATAAACCTAATTAACTAAACCACTAATCGGTCGGGACTCACCTGCGGGGGAAGCGCTAGGCGGCGCTCCTGCTCCCTCCCTCCACGGACAGCGCGGGTGGCGGTCTTCTCCTCCATGGACGGCGTGGGCGACGTCGGTCTCTTTCTCCTCCACGGGCGGCACTGGCGACAACAATCATCTCCTCCTCCATGGGTGAACGGGTGGCGCGCGGATCTCATCACAAAAGATGAAGTGTATCCCGCTTCCCGGTTCGAGCCACGAACCAGGACTAAAGTGTAGCCTTTAGTCCCGGTTGGTGGCTTCAGTCGAGGCTAAATAGAATTCCAGCGGCCGCGTTTCGCATGCGAGCCCCACCACTTTAATCCAGGTTGGTGGTTGCAACCGGGACTAAAGGTTCTTTTTAGCGCAAAAACGAAAATCTTTTTCTAATCTGCCAATCCTTTTGGATATTTGAAAAGTGCTTGAATATGAATTTGAATAATTTTTGCACATATTCGAATCTGATAAAAAAATTCAACATGAAAAATGTTTGAATTTGAATAACAAATCTAAAACCATTTCTTGTTTTCTAAAATAATTATTCTAACTACTCGAACTATTAACCATTTTGCCATTTTCAATTAAAAATACATTAATTCATAATTTTTTCATATTTTGAATCTGATAAAACTTTCAACATGAAAAATGTTTGAATTTGAATAACTAATCTAAAACCATTTTCTGTTTTATAAAATAATTATTCTAACTACTTGAACTATTACCATTTTTCCATTTTCAATTCAAAATGCATTAATTCACAACGTTTGTATATTTTCGAATCTGAATGTAGTGGTTACAAATCTCTCTACTTTGATAGCATGAAATGAGCTAAACTGGCAATTAGACATGAAAGAATGGAGTTGCTAAACCTTTTAGAACACTTGGATAGATGGGGCGTCACCAAATCTTGATAAATCGTGTGAAATAATGGGGATGAACTCGAGCTCAGGAAGGAGTGGCCAAATATGCATTATATAACTATATCAAAAAACATAGTGTAGACTTGTGGTCCACACTCAACTGACAAAGAAAAACTCAACTGACAAAGAGCATCATTTAAGAAGAAATTGCTCGCCATGGTTTTATCTACAATGTCCATAGTGTAGACTTGCGGTCCATAAACAATCACTTTTCTGGGTATAATTTATAGAATTCCAGTCTCTAGAATTTAGTATTTTCAGGTTATTCGATTTATGGAGTTACATTTCTTAGAAAACCTTCCAGTAGACCAGGAAAGAAAAAATATCACTCTGTACTCCGTATATATGGAAAAATATTTTGGGCCTAACCTTTTGCAAAAACCAGTATCGATTTTTAGTCCATGTTGAAAATTGTGACGCTAAGCGCTACTAAAAAGAAGTGTATGTTGATGACTACTTGGCATGAATTTGGTGTTGCCGATGACGGAATCGAAGAGCATAGGAAAATCAACGATTGGTTAAAAACAAAAAAATTCAGGACTATGTCATCCAAGCATGTCTATCATTTACCGCTAAACCAATAAGACGTGAATAATAGTTTATAAAATCTTCCTTGAAAAGCGGTGCACACAAGTAAAGGAGTAATTGAAAACATATAAACTAAAAGATACCATTCTATTTTGGGTGTCCACAAAATATTGAGAAATATGAATAATTACTGTGACATTCATTTGTCCTGAAACATACTTAATTGTTATATATTGATATGCAACGTACCTATACAAAATGAAGGTAAAAATTATAATTTGTAGTTGCAGACTTCTTCCATGTTCGAGAACCCAGTGTACTTTGGAATGAAGAAAGTAAATCGGCCAGTGAGAGGAAAGTTATGGATAAGCTAAAAAAATTCTTTCATTGTTGATATAGATGTCTATGTCCTAAATTATCAAAATTTATTGAAATTCTTATTGGCATCCCTAACTCAATTGTTTTATTAATTTTTCATAAGTCATAATTATTTGAAACTTGGAAGGATGGGCATTAAAAATCATGTATAAAATAGACATTGAATTGATGTGAACAACTATGCTAGGCATGTTTTATTACTCATATTTTGTGACACGGCAATACATGTGAGCGAGAGCGTTATATCACTTAACTGCCCTTGGTGATAGCTAGGAGAGAGTTCAAAAAAATAATAAGAACATATTACGCCCATTTCAAATTGACCCTATTGTAGAAAAACATGTAGTCAAACTCCTCTTAATTTGATTGTAGTCTAAAATGTCGCATATTTGGAAATCGAGGGAGATATCAAAAATGATTTAATGTGAGAAAGATTTGTCAGAAGCAACTGGTATTAAAATAGTAATCTAAGGTAGTAATCTTATTTCACATTTATATGATTTTTTATGTTCCATTAGAATTATGATCTAACCAACATATTGAACCGCTAAGGATGAACCTAATTACTTTTTGGGTCATGAAAATAGATTTTCTAAAATATTACATGGACGATTATATTAATATATTTTTGTAAAAAGGGAAAATAATCACTCACTTATGAATTTGAAAGATATTTTTGAACAAAGTTAGTTTGTTTTAGTATATTATTTATGTCGGCATTAGATCTCTACTATCTTCTGAGATACACTAGTAGAAAATAGGCCATCCGTCCGCCCGCGCCAACTGCTTTAGTCTCGGTTCCGCCACGAACCGGGACTAATGCTAGCTTGCGTCCCGGTTCGAGCGGGACGGCCTGCCGCACGGGGGCCGGAGGCAAGCGTCCCGATTGGTGAGGGAGCATGCGTCGCCAGACATGTGGCCTGTCACACACCTTACGACGCCCCAACCCTCTATCTCCACTCTGTTTTTTCTTGGTGGAAGGTGTGCTAGTTTATTTTTTTCTATGCATGCATGCGGGGTGTCTGATGAAATGTTTGAGTGAATGATCCCGTTCAATTTCTCACAAAACAAAATAGGAGGTGTCCAAGACGCACTTGAGTTTTCTCCTTTTTTTTTCCTCCTCGATCGAGGTTAGTAATCTTATCTTTTCATCTATCATTGATACAATGCATGTGTCGATGTCAATTGGTTATTTCACTATTTATGATGTTCTGTAATAGTTTTTGATAAACTTAATTATATGATGCAGATGAACTGTCGGGAATGGATGTACGGTGACCGGCGTGAACCCGGGTACATTAAAGGCGTGGATAAATTTATCGATGTGGCTATGGCAAACAAAGAGAATGGTTTTATGCGTTGTCCATGTGTTCAATGTCGAAACAACAAAGAGTACTCTTCCTCGAAAATCATCCGCGGGCCACATGGTTATGAAAGGTTTTATGCCCAGCTATAATTGTTGGACCAAGCACGGGGAAAAAGGGGTTATGATGGAAGACAATGAAGAAGAAGAGGATGATAACAACTATCATCATATGTTTCCTGAATACGATGATACTGTAATGAAATACAATGAAGAGGAAGGAGGTCAAGAATGGGCATCAGATGAGCCCGCTGATGAACTTGGTAGGGTTATTTCTGATGCAAAGCGAGACTGTGAAATAGAAAAAGAGAAGTTGAAGTTGGAGGGCATGTTAGAAGATCATAAGAAATTGTTGTAACCAAATTGAGAAGATGGCAGCATGATACGTCCAAAACGTATCTACTTTTCCGAACACTTTTGCTATTGTTTCTCCTCTAAACTTGTATGATTTGGATACAACTAACACAGACTAACGCTGTTTTTAGCAGAATTACCTTGGTGTCTAGTTTTTGTGCAGAAAATCAACTATCAGGAAAAATTCCGAAAAATATGCCAAAAATCCTATTTCACCAGAAGACTCACGGAGCTAGAAGACGAGGCAGAGTGGGGCCCTGGGGGGACCACACCCCTAGCCACGCGGGCCAGGCTTGGCCAGGCCTAGAGGGGGTGTGGACACCCCAGGCACCCCCTCGGCCTCCCTCGTCGCTTATAAGACGCCTCTTGACCTAAAACCGAGGGGGGTTCGATGATTTTTCAGAAAGAGTTCCGCTACACCGCCACCACTAGAAACCGAGATTCGAAACCAGAAACTCCGTTCTGGCACTCTGCCGAGAGGGGGAATTTGGAGAAGATCATCGGCATCGTCATCACCAACGCCTCTCCATTAACCATCCATGTTTCCCTCATCCATGAGTGAGTAATCCCTCGCTGTAGGCTATGGGGATGGTAGGGATTGGATGAGTTCTATCATGTAATCGAATAAATTGTTAGGGTATGGTGCCTAGTATCTCTATTAGTGCTATTTGACTTTATTGCAACTTGTTGTTCTTAATTCTTTTCACTAGGGCCCGAGTGCCATGTGATGCGTGCACCCAGTGTTGACGTGGGACACTTCGTTGGAACCCCAAGAGCAAGGTGTGATGAGCACAACAGCAAATTTCCCTCAGTAGAGACCGAGGTTATTGAACCTGAAGTAGGAAGGAAACGTCTCAAAGGTGTGGCAAGCAACGTGGAGACCTGCACAACACAAACTCAAGACTTTGTCCCAACGAATCAGTGAGGTTGTCAAGCTCACCGGTTTGCTGTAACAAAGGATTAAACATATGGTGTAGAAGGTAATGGTTTGCAGCAAGTAAACAAGTAACAGTGGAAGATGTATCAGTGGTAAAGATTGGACCAGGGTCCATAGTTCACTAGAGGTGCTCTCCTTAGATAAACAACATGGCATGAAGGGTAAACAAATTACAGCAGGACAATTGACAGGAACCGAGCAAGGAATAACAATGCAATTACTAGTCAGAAAGATCCTATGAGATTCGATTGGGCAATACAATAAAATACATAGACCGCCATACAACTGCATCTATGACTAGAAGTCCACCTTCAGGTTATCATTCGAACCCCCTCCAGTATTAAGTTGCAAGCAACAGACAACTGCTTTAAGCAAAGTGTGTAAGGTAAATAGTCCACATGTTCCATGAACAAGAGACCGTTGTTTTCTCCCTAGTAGCAACAACACATATACAACCGAAGAGATTATTGTCACTTCCCTTGGAAACTAGAGGCATGAACCCACTATCGAGCATAAATACCCCCTCTTGGAGTCACTAGCAACTACTTGGCCAAGATAGCTACTAACAACGGAGCACAAACAACACAGACATGATAGAATCATAAATACAAAACCATTAATCAAACCAACATAATAATCTAAATATCCATTGGATCCCCGCAAACACAACATGCATGATTACAAATATATTAGATCTTGATCATGAACAGAGCTCATAGGATCTATACATGAAAGCACAAAGGAGGAGATACAACCATCTAGCTACTACATGGACCCATAGTCCAAGGTGGAACTACTCACACATCATACCGGAGAGAAGGCCTCCGGGATGATCTCCCCTCCGATAGGGTGCCGGGAAGAACTTCAGATCCCCCCGATCTAGGGACGATGGTGGCGGCGACTATAGACGGTTTTGTGGAGATTTGATCATGTGCTTAGGGTTTCTGCATCAGGGGATTCTTATAGGAGAAGGGGGAAGCCGAGGAGGCGACCAGGGGGGCAAACCCTAGCCAGTCATGGGCCCACCCCTGGCCGTGACTGGGGGGGGGGTCTGGCTGCCCTGGACCGCTTCCTCGTCTCCCCTCTGGACCTCTTGTTCCCCACAGAAAGTAATTGACTTTGACATTTGTCCCGTCCAATTCCAAGAATATTTCTTCACTAACTTTTCTGAAACCAAAAACAGCAGAAAACAGGCATCTGGCACTGTTGCAACTTGTTAATAGGTTAGTATCAGAAAACATGTAAAAAGCACCTCAAAGTGTAGACAAGTAAATCAAAGTAGATACTAAACAAGCATGGAGCATAAAAAATTATAGATATGTTTCCAACGTATCAAGCATCCCCAAGCTTAACTCCTGCTCGTCCTCGAGTAGGTAAGTGATAAAATAATAATTTTTGAGGTGACATGCACCCTCACAATAAAGATCCAACCATTTGCAATCATTGAAAGCTGGGATCAAAGAACTCTAAACATGTGCTTAAAGATGGAGTTCTAACAATAGGACATAGTAACTATGCATGCAACATGTCAAGCTACAAACAAAGATCATGAATAATATGCAATGAAAAATGCTTGTTTGTTTCACATACAAAAAACATAGCATAGTGGCAATCAGCTTGTCCCTCATAGAGTAGCAATATAGATGCATAGGACACCCTCGAAGTTCACAAGGGTGACTAGAAACAAATAGCACAAGAACAAGTAATATCACAATATGCATCAATTAATAAGATTTGGAACACTGCACACAGAATGACAACTATGCTCTCTTAATGGTGCCTAAAGGTAGAAGGTGGAGACTCAATAGTGGTGGAAAAAAGGCCTTTTTTTAAAGGAAGTAGGGATTACAAGTTTCAAAAAGAGCTTCCAAAAATTATGGTACTTGTTAGCTTTCAGCCCTCATTGCCCCTATCATAAGCATCTTGAAGTGGTTAAGGTTAAAGTGGCAAAGATAGAGTATATGCTTGACGAAGTATAAGTTGGCAATCTCAAGTCCCTTGAATACGAGGGCCACACCTCATGCATACTCAAATTTGGGTCCAGGTAAGTTCTTGTCATTGTAAGTATTTGCATATCATTGAGAACCGTGATACGTCCAAAACGTATCTACTTTCTCGAACACTTTTCAATTGTTTCTCCTCTAAACTTGTGTGATTTGAATACAACTAACACTGACTGACGTTGTTTTCAGCAGAATTACCTTGGTGTCTTGTTTTTGTGCAGAAAATGAACTATCCGGAAAAATCCCGGAAAATATGCCAAAAATTATATTTCACCAGAAGATCCACGGAGCCAGAAGAAGAGACGGAGGGGAGGCCTGGAGGGCCCAAATCCACCCCAGGCGCGGCCCACCTGACCCGGCGCCTGGTGGGGGTGTGGCCACCCCAGGAACCCCTCGGCCTCCCTCTGCGCCTATAAGTTGCCTTTCGACCTAAAAACCGAGGGGGGTTCGATAGTTTTCCAGAAAGAGTTCCGCTTCGCCGCCGCCACCAGAAACCAAGATTCGGATCCAGAAACTCCGTTCTAGCACCCTGCCGGGACGGGGTATTTGGAGAGGATCATCGCCATCGTCATCACTAACTGTCGTGGTGGTCTCACGGCAGATGCCATGGGTAGGCTAAAGTATGGGGCCAATGGATGCTAGTGGGATATGGGGAGGGAAGATGCAACTGATTCTACACTCAAGAGGTTAGGGCAAAGATCTTTATTCCTCTTCTCTTGGGCTACAAGTGCTCCTCGAGCTGTATACAGGGAGAAAAGATGAATCTCACCAGCCTAACGGTACCAGAATGAGTCGATCCTCCCCTCAGGGTCCAAGCCTCCCCTTATAAAGGAGAGCCTTGGGTGCCTTTAGGGCTGACAGGGCAAGCATATTCGAGGAATATGCTTGTCCCAAAATAGTAGTTCGGCGGCCTCCTTTCCCTGTCGCCCTTCTAACAACGGCAAGGTTCCAGAGGACCCCTCCTGCGTGCCTCGGGCTTCAGGACTGTCACCTCCGTGACCTCCTTCTGCCCCTCTGACGCTGCATCTTTGTCTCTTGTGCTTGGCTCCGCTCAGATTCCTTCTAGCCTGCAGCAGAGTTTGACCTTGGGTTTCTCCTTCTCCTGCAAGCTTCGTATCATTCGGCCTTACCTTACTCCGCGTAACTCGGCTTGTCCTTCACCTGCATCGAGATTACTTGGGCTAACCCGGCCGACCCTCGTAGTAACTCGGCCGGGTTACGCCTTAATACACATATACGGGCTTCTCGCCTTCGTACCTCGGCCGACTTATTCATGATTCGGCCAACCTAGACCGTAACTCGGAAACCAGGCGGGGATTGTACCTTTGTCTTTCCCCGTCTTTGACCTACCCGAGGTCACCCCCCCGACACTAACGCATCTCCATCAACCATCGATGTTTCCCTAATCCATGAGTGGGTAATCCCCCACTGTAGGCTTGGGGATGGTAGGGATTGGATGAGTTCTATCATGTAATCGAATAAGATTGTTAGGGCATAGTGCCTAGTTTCTCTTGTGCTTTTTGACTTTGTTGCAACTTGTTATGCCTAATGCTTGTCACTAGGGCCCGAGTGCCATGATCTCAGATCTGAACTTATTATTGAATCATTATGATAGTATTGTTTGTGATCTTATATGCAAGTTGTGTACACATATCATTGTCCGGATCCAAAGGCCCCAAAGTGACAATAATTGGGACAACCGGAGGGGATGACTGTGGTGTGAGGATCACATGTGTTCACGGAGTGTTAATGCTTTGCTCCGGCGCTCTATTAAAAGGAGCACCTTAATTGCCAATAGTTCCCTAGAGGCCCCCCCGCCACGGGCTGGCTAGAAAGAAGATGTTGTGCAAGTTCTCATTGCAAGCACGTATGACTATATTTGGAGCGCACGCCTAGGATTGTTTAGTACTTGGATGCTTGTTATTATTTATCTGCAATGCCCTAGATTTTGAAGTTACATGTTTAGTCTCGTCCATGCAACGCCCGTCCATCCATCCCTATGCCTACCGCACTCGAATCCTACTGTTACCATTACTGTTACTATTGCTCTTGTTTCACTGTTGCTGTTGCTATTGCTGTTGTTGTTGCTACTGATAAACTTCTGTGAGCAAGAACTATTTCCAGGTGCAGCTGAATTGACAACTCAGTTGTTAAGGCTTGCATGTATTCTTTGGCTCCCCTTGTGTCGAGTAAATAAATTGGGTAATACTACCCGCGAAGACTGTTGCGATCCCCTATACTTGTGTGTCATCAAGACTATTTTCTGGCGCCGTTGCTGGGGAGCATAGCTTTATTTGTAAGTTTACTTGGATCTATTATTGTTCACTGCTACTCCTTTCATCATGGGGAAGTATCGTGATGTAAAGTTCCCTATTTTACCATCCACTACAATAAGAGGTACATTCCTAAACACCTATGCTGCTCTTGATTCACCGTCTGTTATAAGTAAGCTTGTCACACCACCACCACATACTCATGCTACACACACTGCTACTACTGCTGAGTCTGAAACTGCTTTTGATGCTCATGATGTTACTTCTACTGTGCTTGATGCGAGTGGTTCATTAGGTCCTTTTCTAGATGCTACTATGTCTGGTCTAGGAAATACCAAAACTCCTAGCGAAGACACTGTTACACCTGTTAGCTCAGCTGAGCCTAGTGAGAGTTATGATATTAATGATGGTTACATTGAGTTCACTGATGATTTTGTTGAAGAGTGCCGAAACACACATATTACTAGAGCTATTAAGTGTCTCCTTGCTAGACGTACTATCATGCCTAAGTTGTCCTCTGATCCTAAGTTTGCCACTTCTCCCATAGATATTAAAGATGAAGATTATGATTTCTCTCTTGATTTATCTTATTTAGATATTGTTGAGAGAGAACCTTTTTGTGCGACTGAAAATGAGAGTGTTGTGGCTCATATAAATGAGCCTTCTACTATGAGTGCTTTGTTCACTGATGATTTTAAGATGCGCAAGTACTTTGTTGCTAAGATCTTCCCTTTTTCACTAAAAGGAGAAGCTAGGGCTTGGTTTAATAGATTACCTCCTGGTTCCATTGATAGCTCTAATTGCCTGATTGCTTCTTTCTTCTAGAAATATTTTCCTCCCAGTGCTAGACATGCTGCCTTGCAGAATTTTTTTTATTTTAAACAGGGAGAAGAAGAGAAATTTCCTGAGTCATGGACAAGGTTCTGTGCCTTGATTCATGCACATCTTGGATGTCCATTACCTAAGAATGAACTTCTTGATATTTATTATATTGGACTAACTGATGATTCTAGGACCTGCCTAGATAGCTTTGCTGATTGTGTTTTCAGGAAAAGGACTCCTACAGATGCTGAAGAATTAATGACCAAGATAAGAAAGAAATATGATGATTGGACTTCAGCTGAGCTAAATACACCTGAGCCTATTACTCCTGAACCAGTTATGCCTGAACCAGTTCCAACACCAACAACAAAGAAGAGGGGAGTTATTGCATTAAATGATGAAGGAAGGTAAGAAGTGTCTAAAGGAGAAGGGTATTAGAGCTGAAGATGTGAAGAATCTACCTCCTATAGAAGAATTATGTAAGACAATTCCCCAATCATCTACTATTGAGGTAAACTCTCTCCAACACTTTGATGAAGGTGATATTCCTTATGGTAAGCCTCCTGATCAATGTTTAGAGGAACTTGACATTTTTATTGTTAAACAAGGTTATTTTAATAAACAAGTTCAGAATCATTTATTGGAAAACTCTAGAGCTATCCATGAGTTGAAAGATATTGTGGAAATAACTTCTAATGATATTAAAATGCTTTGTAAACACTTTCAAATGGTTCAAACCCAACTTGATCAACTTTCTAAGGTACAAAAATATATGCTAGTTAATGCTTAAGGAGATAAACATGCTTATGGAATTAGAACTAGGAGTGGTATAGCTACTCAAGATCCTTTATATCCTGAAGGACACCCTAAAAGAATAGAGCAGGATTCCCAACAAGGTGAGGATAGTGGTAGTCCTCGTAAGAGAAAGAAAAAGAAACATAAGATAGTTGAGGAACCACTAGAACCTACTATAGATCCTAATAGTATATCTGTCTCTGATGCTGAAACTGAGAGTGGTAATGATAAAAATGAGTCTCCTGATAAGGAGGAAGGTGAAGAAGAACCTGATAAGTACACTAAGAACACTAGGTAGACAAATTAAGATTTTATTTCTAATAAACATGGTAAAGAGAGAGAACCTTGGGTGAAGAAACCTATGCCTTTTCCAGGTAAGAAACACAAGTCAAAGGAGGAAGAACACTACAACAAGTTTTGTGAGTGGATGAAACCTTTATTCTTGCAAATTCCTTTGACTGATGCTATTAAATTGCCTCCTTATTTAAAGTATCTGAAGGATATTGTCTCTAATAAAAGGAAGATTCCTAATGAGGAGATTTCTACTTTGCTTGCTAATTACTCCTTCGATGGTAAGGTTCCAAAGAAACTTGGTGATCCAGGTATACCAACTATTCCTTGCTCCATTAAGAATAATTATGTTAGAACTGCTTTATGTGATTTGAGAGTTGGAGTTAGTGTTATGCCATTTTCTCTCTATAAGAGACTCCAGCTAGAAAAGTTGATACCAACTGATATTTCTTTGCAAATGGCTGATAAGTCAACTACTATTCCTGTTTGTATATGTGAGGATGTTACTGTTCAAGATGCTCATAAGTCTTAAATGATTTTATTGTGCTTGAAATGCCTGAAGATGATAATATGTCTATTATTCTTGGGAGATTTTTTCTTAATACTGCAGGTGCTGTAATCAATTGCAATCAAGGAAAAGTAACATTCAATATTAATGACAAAGAGCACACTGTCTATTTCCCCAAGAAGGCTGTTAAGAGCTATTGCCTGAATTCCATTGAAAATATTGGGAGCATCAAGGTTGGAGAAATATATTGTCCCATTCCACAAGAAAATTTTGAAACCATTATGATTGGGACCATTGCTATCAAGTATGAGGTAACATAATCACCTTGTGGATTGCAAAGTTTTGTTTCATGTAAGATTGTTTTGGTAACAAGACTTGATCAACCTTGTTAACAAAAGGATTTTAATGAATAAAATAATTTTTCCACTATGGTTATACTTGCTCACTTTTATTTTTCACCTTTCCAATCTTTGCTCTTCGTCGTGCCTAACTTAAAGGCGTTAAAGAAAAGTACTTGTTGGGAGATAACCCAAGAGTTTCCTTGAGTCTTGGAAGTTATTACTTTAGTAATGACCTCTCCTTATCCTATTTGTTTGCTTTTTGTGCCAAGAATGACCTCTAATGAGAGGAAAGTAAGATTTGGGGAGTTGCTGTCCTGAAAGAGATTTCTGTCCTTCACCATAAAAATTCGTGAGGAGTCTCTGTAACTCGGATTGAGCTCAAAATTTACGAATAAATCCCCCAGTATATTGGATAACTTTTGTTAGTTCAACACTTTTTGATTTGGGCAACATAAGATTTTCTAAAAAATCGGTTTCTGCCTGCTGGTCTGTTTTGATAGATTTCTGCCATTATTTGCATTTGCTTCTTATTGATTCCTTTTTGAGTTCTCTTTAGGTGAATTGAGATTTTTGAAGGAGTTGCGACAGTAGCTTGTGTTTTTAGTGAAATTTTTTGCTGTTCTAAAGCTAATCCTAAGGGTCTATTATCTTTTGAATACACTAATGTTGCTAATGAAGATTGTGTGAAGTTTTGTATTGCGGTGACCCAGCATACCACTGCATGGTGTAGTACACTATAGTCATTGACAAAACACCAATGAAACACCGTTCACCAGTATTACATCCCTCAGAGTAGTACAACAGAAACATAGCAGGTCTAAGACATGACTATAGGTTACAACTCAACTCTTTACACAAGATCCAGAGAACACTCTAGGTTAAAGAGAGAGAAAGAAACTTCTTACAAAGAAGAATCAGAAATAAACAACTCCAAAATTATAATACTATTAAGACTAATATCTTATCTAATGGTCTGGCATTGCTGCTATTGCAATAAAATACAGAAATAGGTTCTATGGCTAGAGATTCTGTTCTTATCTAATTAGCAACTTCATCTTCACTTGGGATGATGTATATATTGACTTTCTTGACTTCATTGAAGAGCTTTAGCTTTTGATGATGATTCCTGGAGCATGGC
The DNA here is from genome assembly GCA_910589765.1 of Avena atlantica. Taxonomy (NCBI): domain Eukaryota; kingdom Viridiplantae; phylum Streptophyta; class Magnoliopsida; order Poales; family Poaceae; genus Avena; species Avena atlantica. The sequence continues at coordinate 523,851,275 of OU342733.1, forward strand.
TTGATGTAGTCATCGTCTGTACTGGCTTTAGAACCTAGCAAGGGTTAAGAAGATACTTTGAGTACGAGCGTACTTAGCAAGTCCACTAGAAAAGGAGTGTTTGATGCACTATAACTACAGTCACAGACCATGGGTCATAGGTAATGCAGGTTTTCGTAAACATTTCTTCAAAGGTTGCTTTTATTCTGAAAATCTATGTCCGTCATCCTTCACGGGTTTACCAGAACTTTCATGGAGTTACTTTCCCGCCGCGTTCGCAGCTCCTTCCCGGAACAGGGAGTAACAAGTTACAGTTCTTACACTCCACAGAGGTGCGTTACTTTACCCATGAGAGATCAAATACTTGTTGCACAACCGGGCGATCTTTCCCGTCCACACTTCCTATCGTGTGGGGCCCAGTAGATGATCCAAGCCAATCACTGCCCCTTCGCAACCTCGCATGCCTCCTTTGTGTACACCATGCCCACAAAATGAATTATGACAATGGTTTGTACAAACCGTTAGATGCCAGAACTATCGTGGGACGTTGAGGGTTCCCACCCATATGCTACATATCCTCTATGAATTACCAATTAATATGCACGCTATGAGTGATAACAGCCATGACCTACACATCCGGCTACATGCGAGAGGAAGAAGATACAACTGACTTCTTCGTCCCATTCCAAATCTCATGGTTAACGCATGATATACGACGCAAGAATCACTGGCGACATTGGTTGTTAAGTCCTAGGTAATATGTTCCTTTACCACCGGAACTTTCATAGTAGGTTATTACCTCATGGTAAATAACCGATAATCATATTATTATGAAAATAGTGTTTTCTGACCTTTTTCAAATGCAGGTGATGACAACACTGGATTTGTAAAATACTTTACAGAAAATAATCAAAGGACATGAGCAAGTGCGAACTTGCCTTTTGTGTTTGCAAGATTATGCACTCACGGTCTTCAAGGCAATATAAGATCCAATATCTGAAATCTGCATCATTGGTCCGGTAAGGACTAATGTTTAAAGAAGCAATATGCAGTTATGCATAAGTAATGCTATGCACTTTTGTAAAACTCCCAAATTGAATTTCCAATACTTTGAGTGAAGTGAATTCAAGTGATTCTTTAAAGAGTTGGTTTATCTTCAAATTTTACTTTATAAATAATGATCTTTATAAGGAACCTAAGTGTTAACAATCCAAAATATGTAAGTAGAGTATAAGATGATGTGATTATGGTGAATTGTAATGTGGTGACTATGATAAAAGTCCTTGGGATTGAGTTGTTAAGAGTTGAAGAACTTATTATAAGATTGTTATTTGAAGTGGCAAAAGAATAACCTTTGAAGAAAAGATTTCCTTTATAATGTTTAAGCAATCTTGATTGTTAATAAAACGTGATCAATGCCTTCTGGTATTTGATTGATTAGTTTGGGGTTGAGATGCATTATGTCTTAATTGAAATAGACCAAAGTTAACTATAAAAACATAAGTAGTGTACTAGACATGATGTTTATAAGCTTTGAGGCTAAAGTTAACTTTAAAAGGTTAAGTAAACTTAAGATGTAATATATTTTAATTATTCTCAAGTTTTAGATTTATAATAGGTATAACTAAGGTGTGGAATTATTCACTTTATATTTAAGTGAATGCTTATAAAGTTATTTTGAAGGTTGTGGTTTTAAATCTTTATTGAAGGTTTCAAAATATATTAATTAATTTACATTTAAGTTTTATTATAAATCTTATTTCTGGTTTAGAACTTTGGTAATTTGATTTTTTTAGGGTATTAATATTTCTTGAAGAAATATATTTTTTTTACTTAAAAAAAGGTTCTTTAAAGAATTTTCAAAAATATATAATGGATAAGGATTTATTATTTAAAATATTAAAGATTTTTATGATAATATATTTAATATTTTTTTAGTGTAATATATTTATTCAAGACCTTAAAAATGAATTTTATTTATTTATAAGTATTATCTTGATTTTTATAAAATCATCAAAGAATTAAGTGTCTTTAAATATTTGCTTTATGTTTTATTTGTAAAAGTCTAAATTAGTATTTTTTATGAAATAGTAATGTTATTTTGATACACAAAAATGATTTTTATATATTTTTAGAGTTTTTGTTTTATTTTATAAAATTTCATTCAAGATTTAATGGTGTTAATAATTATTTTACTTTAAATTTATTTGAAACACCTAAAATTATATTTTTATTAGGTAGATTATATTTTTTTGGTCATTTTGATATATCATATGTATTTTTAGGATTTTTTATAATTTTCTATAGTTAAAAATGTTTGGAGTTTATTTTAGTAATTCATTTTTTTATTTTATTTCTAAACCTAATTAACTTGGGCCGTTTGGTTGGATATGTGGGCTGGCCTGGCCCAACTGGACCCTGCCAGACCCCTCACCCCCGGCCCACCCCCCATTCCACACACGCACACACACCCAAACCTTATCCTCTCCCCTTGCTCCCGGGCGATGCCGCCGCCTCCAGCCACATCGACCGCCGCTGGCCGCCTCATTCGCAGCCACCCGCCGGCCAAACTCTGCTTCGACCACCTCCCTCTTTTCCTCTCCGCCGCCCCCTCTTCCCCTTTTTTATCTGTCGATTGGGTCCAATCGAGGCTATGTGCGCTTCTGGCTGAACCCTAGCCGCCATGGCTCAAGGTCACGGTGCGGCTCTCGCGCCATCGCCTTCGGTTGAGGCTTGTGGAAGAACGTGAGCCCCTCTCCAACGGTCTCACCTTCCGGTACTTCTGCTCGACCTAGCTTGCTCATCTTTCCTATGGTGGTGGTACTGATGGTGGTGCGGCGTTGATGATGTTGCTGCTTTCTTCTCCTATGGCCACCGCGACCACGGCTTGGCGCGGGTTGCAGCGTCCTCGGGTGCTCCCCGTGCCGCCGGGTGTTTCATCGCTGGACAATCTCTGCTTCCGCTTCTAGTATCTAGCAAGGACCATCTGTAAGTCATACAGCTTCTTCCCTTCTCGGTTTATATCTAGATCTCTATTAGTGGTGATACGACTATCCGTATTAGTGCTGAGACTCTGTTCTAGGGTCAATTTTACTGCTAAAATTATCTGTGGGTATTTGGTTAGTTTGATTTAAGCTAAATGACTTCTTGATTTGTCATTTATATGTTGACCTCGGCTTGCTACTGGCTGATGACACATTAGTATTATTTTTAGCTATGTGGTGGTTAATTAACTTGTAAATCAGCCTGGGTTGATTTGGGTTTATTGATGTAATCGAGGTATAGATGTTATGTATCAGCTCGCTTGCAGTAGATGGACTTGGAATAAGACACTTGTTGTCGTATGACTTACTGCCATCTAGGCTAGTGGTGCCTCTTTGGTTTCCTGGCTATTGCCTATATGCCATACTTGGCTTTAAGCAACTATTCTGGCTGATGTGGTACCTCCTTGGAGGATGCACATGAACAAGATTATATATACAACCATGCTACAACATTGCTGGTTACAAGTTTGGACCCTCCCTAGTCCATGATATCTTAAGTTGAGGCTTAAGTTTTGTAGAAGCAAATGATGAAGGAATCTTTGCTTGAGATTTTAAGAAAGGAACATCTGTTAGGAAAATGATGTGGCAAGATCAAGTGGTGGCTTATGTTGGTATAGATGTCACTGTGGTACCTCTGATTTGAGTGTGCCTAGTGGTTTTATAACTAGAATAATCTGCTGCATTTCCAGTACTTGTATAAATGGAAATGGAACCACTGATTTGAGATGAATTTATATGTGTCTAATGATCTAAAATTCTCTAGCAAGTGATGCAAAAGGCTGAGGCTTAAATACACCTATTGATGTGTATAAATAAGGTGAGCTAACAGATGATTTTTAGATTCTGTGTCTGGGGAAATGATATGGACACATATTCTGCTTGTTAGCAGGTGATTTATTCTTTTGCTATTCCAGTAACCTACTGTGATCTACTACTTGTTGAGTTGTTACTATGGAATTCCCTGAACATAGTTTCATTCATCTAGATGCCCTTAAAGTTTTAGATGGATTTGCCCCTGACCTATGATGCTCAGTCTGAGGTGGAAATTTATTAAGAACAGATACTATGGTTTTCTTTTTGGTTTTCTACACTTCTCTGTGATGAGCCTTGAATAGCAACCCTATGAAGATTGAGAGAAGTCTCCTTCTAATCCTCCTAGACAACCTCTAGTTGAAGGGTAGCTGGATTTGGATGATTTATATCCTAGCCATTATTTCTTTTGAATCAGATGATGCAAGCTAATAAGAACAAGTGCTGCATGATCTAAGTGCTATTTCTAGACTGGTACCTGTTGTTGGTGGCCTATTGGGGATCATGGTCTACTACTACTTGTGATGTTGCTGATCTTGATCTACTCCTTGTGAGGCTGCTGATCTTGATCTACTCCTCCTTGTGATGCTATTGATCTTGATCTACTCCTCCTTGTGCTCACTTGATCTTTTCTTGGAAGGCTTAAGTAAGCAACCAGATAATTATTAAGTGGTGGATTTGGGGAATGATCTAAGCATTATTGGTTTGATGATGAGAGGATGGGATGGGGAATGTGCTTTGAAGTGTGGAGGGGAAATGGTAGCTTTCTTCTACGGCTGGTTCACTCCCTTTTTGTACATAAGCTGGCTTTCTTGTCTCCTTCCTGGGCTGCTGCTATGTTGACAGCACACCCATATGCATGGTTGTGTGAGCAGCTTGCTTGCTTGCTGTGACTCATGGATCAGATCAAGTACTTCCTTGATATTCCTGGATGGTTTTTTACTTCTTATCTGTTTACTATATGAAACCATGGTGAAACTTGCCCCTTCAATTTAAAAGCTCAATGATGTGTCCAACAGTGCATTTCACTGTCAGACTGAGAGCAAAGATTAACCACTAATCCATTTATTATTTTTCTCTTTGTTATTCTTCTCTTTTTTTAATTGCAGGTGAAAGATCACGAATATAAATGAAAATTCAAAAGATGGGGAAAGTGAAGATTAGTTTAGTGCTAGATTTTTACTTTCTTCTTTTGTAATTTACTTTATCATCTATAGAGGACATTGTATATATATTTCCTTGTAATAAATATTATATCACTTAAGAAATTTCTTCTTTTTTTTTAATTTATTTGTCTCCTGTAATATGCTTTCATTTTTTTATTGTAAAAGAACAACAATACTATATGTACATATGTATGGATTATTATTGTATAATTTCATTGTATTCAAAAGTGTAAAAATATCATAATATTGATTAATGCTATTTTTGTATAAAGGTATTCTTTTTGTTAAAGTAAAGTTTCATTCTTTACTCATATTAGTGTTCAATAAATGTTATAAAATATTCTTAGGGTAATATTTATAAGTAGTATTTGTAGCTTATTCTTGTAAGATTATGTATATGATGATAACAAAGTAAACACCTTCCTTAATGTAACTAGAACTTGTAGATATTTATATTTTATTTATAAATAAGAATTCCATTATCTCTATATTATAGTAATTCATTTATTATTCTATTTCAAATTCTTTTAATATTCAAATCTATCAAGTAAATATTCAGATTTGAATTGTCTTACCCTAAAATACAAAAGTACAATAAAGGTCATGTCGAATTCCATCGCACCTGTCCTGGTGTTTCCTTCAGAACAAGGAAGATCTCGATCCCTCTATAGCCTCTTGTAGTTTTGCGCCAAAATTCCCCGGATTTTCTTATGCATGAATGCAATGCACAACCCTGTGTCCTCTTTATTTCTAGGTGCTAATCCTGGGATGTTACAGACTCTCCCCCTTAAAATAAACTTCGTCCTCGAAGTTCGTGTACTCTCACGTTTTAGAATAAGGAATTTCCATTGTATTGATCACGACACTTCCTAATTCCATGATAATCTCAAATGGGAGTAATTGTAATATCCCATACCCATAACTTTTCGTTGAATTCTCCTCCTACTTGACAATGTCCAACATGTTGTCTACAATGCACTAATGTTCATCTTACTATATTCCCTTAGGGCTATGTCCTTACTATAGGATCCTTCAATTGGGGTCTCTTATTTATTTCATTACCCGTATTAGGTATCCTAATACATTTCCTTTACTTGATTATCAAACTTCCTGATTATACTATATAAGTTCTTAGAAGTCTCACTAAAACAGGATTTTAATTTAGTCAATAGTGGAGGCCAAAAGACTAACTTTTGATTTGTGATGGTATGGTTTATACTGGTAAGCCTTCCTAATATTGGTTTTGAACACATTTAGTCCAAACCCAATTGGAATTTCTTGTTTCTCTACACATGTTCAATTGAAGGTGCTATATTACCTCTTCAGAATCACTTAAGAATTGTTTCTTTTAGAATTAGTTTGTTAGGACAATTCTATTTTATCACTTCGAGCTTTTACCCTATTAGGATTTTAGACAATCTTTTGTTATTATCTTTAGTACTTTTATAAGAATGACTTGCTTTTAACCTTATTGAAATAAGGCTTGCTGTTGTTATAATTTAGTCCTTCTCCATCCTTTATTCGGAAAGTCAGATAATAATATCTTCATTTCTAAGGTTTACTCTCCCCCTTAGGGTTTACTAATGGTCTTTAAACCGCTTATAAAGTAACCATTGGCTTTGTAATTAGAATGTTGGTCTCTGTTCAGATTATACTTTACCTAATTAGGTCTTATGAAAGATTGTACGGTGTATCCACGCAATTGTGGATCTCCAAAGTGAATCTTTTAGCATTATTTGTCTTACTTACGATGTGGATATTTTCACTTTGATAGGTCAACTTTTGCGAAGAGTCTCAAAAGACGGTCGCTTTCAAATTTTTTATACTCCTTTGTGTCTTACTTAACTTAGGCCAAATTTTATGCTCTTTATGCAACTTCTAAGAAGATCTGGTTAACTATGTCAACCAACACCGGTTGCGGACAAGATACCAACTATGGATCAAAGACCAGTTGTGGATATTTACCAGCTGTGAACCATCCTAGGGTGTATCTATTACCCTATGGTTTCTAGCATCCTTATGGCATTCCCTCTGAATTATCAGAGCTTGAATACCATTTTGGTTTCAAAGCTACTTCTTTGTATTTATTCATGATACTTCCACGAACTTGCATAATTACTCCATTGACTTCTTAGCAAAATTACCTATTTTGATTGAACTTTAAGTTCATCACTTATTGTTACTGACTAATAATGATCTAAGCTTGATCCATCCTCCAAATTAAGTTGATAATCCTTACACTTGGCTTCATTCTTCATGTAAGTCTTCATTTTGGTCTTTGAACTTCGTCACTCCCTTACACGAATTCCCTTACTCTATCTAGGTCTATAACATCAAGTAGTGACTGGATGTTGCAACATGCATTTGCACACCAAGTCAAACTTCATGTACAGATCTAGTCAATCAAGAAGATCCAAGAAAATCAAATAAATCCAAATGTGGTACATATAAGACACAATATTCTAAGACCAGAATATAGTAGTTGAGTATAATATCTCTAGAATTCCGGCTTAGTTGTGTAGTATATGACACCTCCTCACATAGGTTTACATTGTGATACTTAGCACATAAGGTCAACTATACTCTATCTCAATATTTACCCAAATTGCTCAAGTGCAACAGGATAATATTAAGCAAAGTGGTCTCAATTTGGTTTTGACTAACCTTTGGTTTCACCTTTGGAATGATTAACTATGTTCAACCTTTCTTTATTAGTCAACTAACCTAACATGATCTCTCCAAATGACTAATCAGATTCTATTTGTTAACTAAAACCAAAAATTATTAGAAATATTTAGCACATATGACTTCTATCATTGTTCTACCATCGTATTTTCATACTTTTACTCCAAGATAAATCACTAAGTACTTGTCATACTTACTCCTACATCATGCTTTCGAAGCTAATCTCACCATGATCTGGTTATGTCTACCTATACATCATGATTTAGGGGTTGATATAACCATGATGACTTTATTTCTCATTACACTATCATTAAAACTTATCATAATTTTACTTCATCACATTGAATTCTCAAGTGAATCCCACATGATTACTACTTATTACATCAACATTTATTCTAGTGATATTCATATCGTTGTCTTTGGTTAACAACTAACAATAAAATTCCATTGTGCTACTTGAATTCTAGAGTTAGGCTACACCATTTCCATATGATGTATTACACTTTCTTACAGTATCTTGGTGGTTTATGTCTCCTTCGGAAGACACTAAATAGCACTAGACTGAGAAAAGATAAAATATTTACTCCTAAGAAAGAATGACTTAAACATCCGACTTAGGTACGACAAGGTTATCCTCAAATGGATACTCATCACAAGTCATAAGAATATTTGGTTTAGATAAGATGGCTCCTATAGTCACTATCCAACCTACAGATCTTCCTAAAATGGTTTTAATCCTAAGGTCAAAGCATATGCTCTGATACCAACTACAGTGACCCAGCATACCACTGCATGATGTAGTACACTATAGTCGTTGACATAACACCAATGAAACATCGTTCACTAGTATTAGATCCCTCAGAGTAGTACAATAGAAACATAGCAGGTCCAAGACATGACTATAGGTTACAACTCAACTCTTTACACAAGATCCATAGAACACTCTAGGTTAAAGAGAGAGAAAGAAACTTCTTACAAAGAAGAATCAGAAATAAACAACTCTAAAATTATAATAGTATTAAGACAAATATCTTATCTAATGGTCTGGCATTGCTGCTATTGCAATACACTACAGAAATAGGTTCTATGGCTAGAGATTCTGTTCTTATCTAATTAGCAACTTCGTATTCACTTGGGATGATGTGTATGTTGACTTTCTTGACTTCATTGAAGAGCTTTAGCTTTTGATGATGATTCTTGGAGCATGGCTTGATGTAGTCATCGTCTGTACTGGCTTTAGAACCTAGCAAGGGTTAAGAAGATACTTTGAGTACGAGCGTACTCAGCAAGTCCACTAGAAAAGGAGTGTTTGATGCACTATATCTACAACCACAGACCATGGGTCGTAGGCAATGCAAGTTTTCGTAAACATTTCTTCAAAGGTTGCTTTAATTCTGAAAAGCTATGTCCGTCAGCCTTCACGGGTTTACCAGAACTTTCATGGAGTTACTTTCCCACCGCGTTCGCAGCTCCTTCCCGGAACAGCGAGTAACAAGTTACAGTTCTTACACTCTGCAGAGGTGCGTTACTTTACCCATGAGATATCAAATCATTGTTGCACAACCGGGCGATCTTTCCCGTCCACACTTCCTATGGTGTGCGACCCAGTAGAAGATCCAAGCCAATCACTGCCCCCTTCGCGACCTCGCATGCCTCCTTGGTGTACACCATGCCCACATAATGAATTACGACAATGGTTTGTACAAACCGTTAGATGCCAGAACTATCGTGGGACGTTGAGGGTTCCCACCCATACGATGCATATCCTCTACGAATTACCAATTAATATGCACGCTACGAGTGATAACAGCCATGACCTGCACATCCGGCTACATGCGAGAGGAAGAAGATACAGCTGACTTCTTCGTCCCATTCCAAATCTCATGGTTAACGCGTGATATACGGCGCAAGAATCACTGGCGACATTGGTTGTTAAGTCCTAGGTAATATGTTCCTTTACCACCGGAACTTTCATAGTAGGTTATTACCTTATGGTAAATAACCGATAATCATATTATTATGAAAATAGTGTTTTCGGACCTTTTTCAAATGCAGGTGATGACAACACTGGATTTGTAAAATACTTTACAGAAAATAATCAAAGGACATGAGCAAGTGTGAAATTGCCTTTTGTGTTTGCAAGATTATGCACTCACGGTCTTCAAGGCAATATAAGATCCAATATCTGAAATCTGCATCATTGGTCTGGTAAGGACTAATGTTTAAAGAAGCAATATGAAGTTATGCATAAGTAATGCTATGCACTTTTGTAAAACTCCCAAATTGAATTTCCAATACTTTGAGTGAAGTGAATTCAAGTGATTGTTTTAAGAGTTGGTTTATCTTCAAATTTTACTTTATAAATAATGATCTTTATAAGGAACCTAAGTGTTAACAATCCAAAATATGTAAGTAGAGTATAAGATGATGTGATTATGGTGAATTGTCATGTGGTGACTATGATAAAAGTCCTTGGGATTGTGTTGTTAAGAGTTGAAGAACTTATTATAAGATTGTTATTTGAAGTGGCAAAAGAATAACCTTTGAAGAAAAGATTTCCTTTATAATGTTTAAGCAATCTTGATTGTTAATAAAACGTGATCAATGCCTTCTGGTATTTGATTGATTAGTTTGGGCTTGAGATGCATTATGTCTTAATTGAAATAGACCAAAGTTAACTATAAAAACATAAGTAGTGTACTAGACATGATGTTTATAAGCTTTAAGGCTAAAGTAAACTTTAAAATAGGTATAACTACGGTGTGGAATTATTCACTTTATATTTAAGTGAATGCTTATAAAGTTATTTTTAAGGTTGTGGTTTTAAATCTTTATTGAAGGTTTCAAAATATATTAATTAATTTACACTTAAGTTTTATTATAAATCTTAGTTCTGGTTTAGAACTTTGGTAATTTGATTTTTTTAGGGTATTAATATTTCTTGAAGAAATATATTTTTTTACTTAAAAAAATGTTCTTTAAAGAATTTTCAAAAATATATAATGGATAAGGATTTATTATTTAAAATATTAAAGATTTTTAAAATAATATATTTAATATTTTTTTAGTGTAATATATTTATTCAAGACCTTAAAAATGAATTTTATTTATTTTTAAGTATTATCTTGATTTTTATAAAATTCATCAAAGAATTAAGTGTCTTTAAATATTTGCTTTATGTTTTATTTGTAAAACTCTAAATTAGTATTTTTATGAAATAGTAAAGTAATTTTGATACACAAAAATGATTTATATATATTTTTAGAGTTTTTCGTTTTATTTTATAAAATTTCATTCAAGATTTAATGGTGTTAATAATTATTTTACTTTAAATTTATTTTCAACACTTAAAATTTTATTTTTATTAGGTAGATATTATTTTTTTGGTCATTTCGATATATCATATGTATTTTTAGGATTTTTTATAATTTTCTATAGTTAAAAATGTTTGGAGTTTATTTTAGTAATTCATTTATTTTATTTTATTTCTAAACCTAATTAACTTGGGCCGTTTGGTTGGATATGTGGGATGGCCTGGCCCAACTGGACCCTGCCAGACCCCTCACCCTCGGCCCACCCCCCATTCCACACACGCACACACACCCAAACCTTATCCTCTCCCCTTGCTCACTACTAGAGAAAAGGCTATAGGAGACATGCTTATGCGAGGCACATTTAGCATATGCGCCTCCTATAAAAATAGGCGAGGCGCACATTGCGATATGCGCCTCTAGTATAAAAATAGGCGAGGCGCATATGATAAGAATGCGCCTCCTATAATCCCTGTACGGACAGAATCTAGCAGCCCCATATTATGCGAGGCGCATTCTAGTCATATGCGCCTCCTATATATCAGATAGGCGAGGCGTATATAGACAGAATGCGCCTCGCATATTTTGTGTGGGCCCGCGTGTTGGTAGGTGCACGAATATGCGAGGCGCATATGGCTATATGCGCCTCCTATATTGGACAATATGCGAGGCGCATATGGCCAGAATGCGCCTCGCATATTCTGTGTGGGCCCGCGTATTGGTAGGTGCACGAATATGCGAGGCGCATATGGCTATATGCGCCTCGCATATTGGACAATATGCGAGGCGCATATGGCCATATGCGCCTCAAGTAACTCATGCGGGCCCGGGCGCTGGTAGGTGGCCGCATATGCGAGGCGCATATTGCACAATATGCGCCTCCTATAGTTTGAATTATAGGAGGCGCATATTGTGCAATATGCGCCTCGCATAAGCTGCACCCCTTTTTTTCCAGCTTTTTGCACATGGAGGCAACTAGCACCCCACTCACTTGTGTCACTTCTTCCTCCTCCACCAAACAAATCTGGTCGCCCCCCTCCACCTCCCCACCTCATTTCCCCCATTGATTCACCTTCGAATCTTGCTCAACATCCATTGGTTGACACCCATATGTAAGTGAAGTCTCTTGCTCCTCTAGATCTACAACATGTCCATTTACTTCTCCTCCGGCTCTCTTGCGCAAGTCGTTGTTGGAGGAAGCGTGAAGGCGTTGCTTGCATGTATGCGCGTTGTCGGAGACACCGACTATATGATTGTGTTGTGGTGCTACTTTTTTTGCAGGGATTTCATTTGAGATGCCAATGTTTCGCCGGAATGTCGATTTATTTCTTTTCCGGCGAATTTCTGGCACTCGCGGATGTCCTCTTTTTAGGGGAGGTCATGCCGAATTTTTCCGGCGATCCACGTTCATATATGCTCTAATTATTCTCTTGCTCTTTGTACCACGCAGGCGGCCATGGTCCGACCACTGATCAACAAAGCCCGCGTGGATAGGTGGATGACATGCGCGAGGGCCGACATGGAACGTGCAAACAAGACAGAGATAAGATGTCCATGTCGGGACTGCAAGCTGATGTATCTGATAAGGCATGATTCCGGAATGCTGGAGTCGCACCTGCTTCGACGTAGTTTCATGGATGGCTACACTCGATGGATACGTGATGATCACGACGAAGATCAAGATGCCAGTGATGATCACGAAGATCAAGACGCCAGTCACGATCACGAAGATCAGGGTGGTGGCATTGGACATGGACACGAAGATGATCAAGGTGGCGTCGGGCATGGACACGAAGATGATCAAGGTGGTGCCGACCATGATTCGAGCTGGTTGCGAGACCCTCATGTCCAAGATCTGCTTCTCAAGGAGACGAGTAACGCCAGAGCCGCCGGTAGAGAGAAGGCTAAACTGGAGCAAATGGAGAAAGACGCGGTCACTCCATTGTTTGACGGATGCAACGACGGGGATACCCGTCTAAATGTAACGCTTAGGGCTCTGGAGATGAAGGCGAAACACAAAATGACCGACGAATGTTTCGACGACAACATTGTATTCTGGCACGATATTCTTCCCAAGAAGGGGAACACATGTCCGACTAGTATCGCTGAGGCGAAGAAAGTCGTGTGTCCTCTCAATCTACCGCACGTGAAATACCACGTCTGCATAAATGATTGCATCATCTACCGGGGCGAGGACGCGGAGAAGACCACGTGTCCAGTGTGCAAGACCTCTCGATACAAGAGAGGGACCAAGAAAGCTCCTAGGAAGGTGGTGTGGTACTTTCCTCTAACTCCTCGTTTGCAGCGGTATTTCGCAGACCCTAAGGAAGCACAGCTCATGCGCTGGCACGCGGAAAGAAAGAGGCCGGAAGACGATGATCCGGAGAAGGAGGAAATGTTGAGGCACCCTTCGAATGCTTGCCAGTGGAAGGCGTTGGACCTACAATATTACCAACATTTTGGGAAAGAGTCAAGGAACCTCAGGCTGGGCGTGAGCACTGACGGACTCAATCCGTTTGGAAGCCAGAGCAGCACACACAGCACCTGGCCCGTGTTTGTATGGATCTACAATCTCCCTCCCTGGTTGTGCATGAAGAAGAAGTATGTAACCATGAGTATGCTCATTCAAGGGCCAAAACAACCTGGTACAGACATCAATCTGTATCTCACGTTGTTGAAAGAGGAGTTGGCCACGTTATGGGAAGAAGGAGCCCGTACATGGGACGCCTCGAGACAAGAGTACTTTGACATGAGAGCGGCGGTGATCACGACGGTGCAAGACTATCCTGGTTACGGATACTTCTCGGGGCAGGTGGTCCAAGGATTCTATGGGTGCGTTAGGTGCAAGGATAATACAACGTACCGCCAGCTACAGAAAGATCCCGGGTCTGGGAAAACCGTGTTCCTTGGGGCTCGGAGGTGGCTTCCCAAGAATCACGCCTGGAGAAAGCTAGGACATCTGTTCGATGGGACGATCGAGCTCCGAGGAATCCCACACCAGAAGAGTGGCGCGGAAATCTACAAGCTGTTGAATAACTGGAAGGAGTGCCCTGCGCCAGGAAAGACCCAGAAGAAGCCAGAGCCGTTGCTGAAGGTATGGAAGGCGAGGTCTATTTTCTGGGACTTGCCATACTGGAAGATCCTCCGCGTGCCTCATAGCCTTGATCTCATGCATATCACGAAGAACGTGGGCGAGAGTCTGCTTGCCACCCTCCTTAACACCGACAAGACCAAAGATGGGCCGAAGGCAAGGAACGACTTGAAGCATATGGGCATCAGGGATGAACTTCAACCACCACCTAGCGATGATGAGGAGGAGGACGAGGTGGAGGAGACAGAAACACAGAATAGCCGTCGTCGCAAGGGGAAAAAGGTTAAGAAGGGAGAGGTCAAGCTCAAGGCCTCATGCTTCACTCTGAGTAAGAAGGAGGCCATACAGTTTATGAAGTGCCTCCTCGGAGTCAAATTTCCGAACGGCTACGCGGGGAAGATAAGCAGATGGCTAGACGAGGCGAAGCAGCGCTTCAGCGGGATGAAGTCTCACGACGTCGCCGTGCTAATGACGCAGGTACTCCCAGTCGCGATCCGAGGTATAATGGACAAGCACATCCGTGAAACACTGTTTGGCCTCTGCAACTTTTTTGACGTCATCTCTCGGAAGTCGATAGGCATTAAGCAGCTCACGAGGCTACAGGACGAGATCGTGGTGATAATGTGCGAGCTCGAGATCTATTTCCCCCCCGCTTTCTTCGACATCATGCTTCATCTGCTTCTCCATGTCGTGGAGGATATCGTCCAGCTCGGTCCTGCGTTTCTGCGAAGCATGATGCCGTTCGAAAGGCTCAATGGACACATCAAGGGATACGTTAAGAACAAGTCCCGTCCAGATGGAAGCATAGCAAACGGCTTCCTGGCCGAAGAGTGCATCTCTTTCTGCTCGAACTTTCTACAAACCGAGACCCCTCTTGGTATGCCATTCAACAAGCACCTCGGGAGGCTCGCTGGATGGGGTCACCGCGAGGGTCGACGTGCAAAGCATGTCGACATGGAGGGCCGGACCAAGGACTTTGAAAGAGCAAACCTGGTCGCGCTGCAACACCTGCAGGTGGTTGATCCATACATACATGAGCACAAAGAGTTTATCAAGAAGAATTACGCTGATCAGGGGCGCCAGGTCCCGAGGGAGGAAGATGTTATCAAGGAGCACAACTCCGGTTTCACGCGGTGGTTTAGGGAGAAGGTCATAGCTAATCCACCGCAGGGCGAGTACTCGGAGGAAGATAAACTCATATTCTCATTGTCACAGGGCGCCTCGCACAACCTCATGACCTATCAGGCTTACGATATCAACGGATACACGTTCTACACAGAGGAAAAAGACAATAACTGCGATTACCAGAACTCAGGGGTAACAGGGATATTCTACACCGGCGACATCCCGGAAAGATACTACGGAAGGATCGAGGAGATTTGGGAGCTCGACTATGTTACGGAGAAGGTGCCGATGTTCCGTGTCAGGTGGGCCAAGAGCGTCGAGAAAGAAGACCGGTATTTCACCACGATGGTTATACCGTCAAAGACCACCAGCGCGAACGCACCCGCAAGAAATGAGCCTTGGGTTTTGGCTAGCAAAGTCGACCAATGCTGGTACATCAAAGACCCGTCAAAGCCTAGCCGGGTTGTCGTCAGGAGAGGCAAAAGGAACATTATCGGAATGGACGGAGTCGCCAACGAGCAAGACTTTGACCAGAACGGCGACCCGAAGATAGAAGACGGGTATGGCAACCAAACACCGTACACCACAACCCTACCTAAGAAAGGACTTCCGTTCAAGAGAAGTAGTGAAGACGTCCCGGACCTAACCTATGCAACCGCAACAAAGAAGGGCAAGAAGACGACCATTATCAAGAAACGCTAGCGCGCTCCGACCATTGTCAAGAACCGTCGTGTGTGTGGCCTACTATTATGTATCAAAACATTCTTAATTTTCATTATGTGTGTGTTATAATAATATTGCATTGAGAATATTATGTATCGACAAGACACATTCATTGAGAATACTCACTTTTGTTGTTTTAGAAATATTTGAATATTTAAAATATTTGTAGTATATTTTATAGTTCATATTTGTATGCTTTTACATGAAAATTGGCCTTTAAAAAAAATTCCAAAAATTTGGCCCCCTTAGGATTCGAACTTGGGTGGCCTGCAGTGAAGGACAAGGCATGTTACCACTGGGCTGCTGTGTGATAGTTGATAGAAACATGCGCACTGCCCTATTTGTCTAGGATTGCATATTACGCGAGGCGCATCTGGGCTAAATGCGCCTCGCATAATATTATGCGAGGCGCATTTAGCCCAGATGCGCCTCGCGTAATCCGGTATAGATCAAAGCCGCGTCTCACGCCCGAGTCTCACATCTTTCTGCACATCTCACGCACGCGTCTCATCTCAGATCGCGAAGCCGCCGCCGCCGCAGCCCGCCGTCCGCGCCCGGAGCAGCCCGTCGTCCGCGCCCAGAGCAGCCCGCCCGCGCCGCGGCCGGAGCAGCCCGCCCGCCGGACCTGCAACCTCGAGGCGCTCGTCGGCCATGACTTCCTCCCGCGCGGCTCCGACATCTGCACGCGCCGCCCCCTCGTGCTCCAGCTCGTGCACCAGCCGCAGCGCCACGCCGGCGTCGACTCCGCCTACCCGCCCGCCCTCCTCGCCTCCTCCACTTCCCCGTAAGCTCCTCTGTCCCTCCCCGCCTCCACTTAATTCTTTTCTTTATGTGAATAATTCAGTCATAACGACTGAGTTGCTGCGAGCAAGGAAATCTGAGCTTTTCCTTATCTTTTCTCTGTGGTATTTCAGTCATAACGCCTTATGTGAATAATTCAGTCATAACGCCTTGTTTTTTTCTTACCACTTTGATTCGATATGTGAAAAATTCAGTCATGTAAGCTGCTGCGAGCAAGGAAATCTGAGCTTTTCCTTATCTTTTCTCTGTGGTATTTTTATGAGTCAGTCATCTTGCTGTTGTTGTTGTTGTTTCATTAATTGGAAAAGTTAATCGATGAAATCAAAGAGGAGAAATATTTATACACACCCTGTTGCTGTTTGCAACCGCAAATCTGTACTACGACTGAGTTGTGTAATCTATGCATTGCGAGTGTTAACAAGTACTGTATGATGAATAACATTATCTGAAAGTTTTAGAAAGCATGATATATAAGCTGCTGGTATATAAGTACTGTGTGATGATATATAAGCTGATATATAAGTACTGTATGATGATATATGATGATATATAAGTACTGTATGATGGTATATAAGTACTGTATGATGATATATGATGATATATAAGCTGATATAAGCTGATATATAAGCTGATATATATAAGCTGATATATAAGCTGCTGGTATATAAGTACTGTATGATGATATATAAGAAAGCATGATATATGAAAGTATGTATGATGATATATAAGCTGCTGGTATATAAGTTTTAGAAAGCATGATATATCTGTTAAGCATGATATATAAGTACTGTATGATGATATATAAGCATGATATATAAGCATGATATATAAGCATGATATATAAGCATAATATATATTGCAAGTTCTGTTGAATAATTGGGATGGGAATGTAGACATGTTTGTCTAGTGCAGACTTGGCCATTGGGGTATATAAGCTGCTGGTTGTTCAAGCTTCATGTGGATATATAAGCTAGATGCAACTGTTCCCTTTGGGGTATCATAATCTGCTAGTACTTGTGCATTTTCTTCCGAAGTCTAGGCCATTGAACAGATGCAACTGAACAGATGGCCCATCTTACCATGATACCATCAATCCCCATACGATATATGTATCTGATTACCATGATACCATCAATCCCCATAGGATATCTGTATGTGTTTGTGTATGCTGGCACATATCTGTATGTGTTTTTGTATGCTGGCAGTGTTTGTGTATGCTGGCAGAAAATGGCTGTGATGATGGCTGTGTTTGATCCTTTTTGTGCAGGTTTTTCTTTTTGAGTTGCCAATGTTTCGCCGGAATGTTGATTCATTTCCGTTCCGGTGAATTTCTGGCACTCCTAGACATAGAAAATTAGCAAAGTTCATGCCAAAATTTTCTGTGAATTTTTGTGCTTATTAGTTTCATTTATTTGTGTGTTTAGAAATGTCGGATCCGGGCCCTTCTAGCCAGAAGCCCTTTTGGGAGCAGCAGGAGGAGATGGAATCCCTAGAGGCCCCGGAATTTGTTCCGCGGGACGACGAGATGGAGGAGGACGAGGATACCTCGTCGGGCAATGAGGAGATGGGGGACGCCGATGGCGACGCCGATGGCGACGCCACTACCACTGATGGCGGCGGTGAAGCTACTACAGACGGTGGTAGCGCATCGAAGAAGTCTCGGAAGGATCGGACGCCGATCGTGGTCGACCTCAAAAGGTCCATCATCACAAGCGTGAGCCCTAAAGGTGCGCCTTTGGAGCCAGAAGAATTTGTTGGGGGTTACTCTAACCAGCTCGCGGCAATCCTCCGGAACACCGTCACGATCAACATGGAGAACCTGAAGGCCGAAGAGAACAGGGGTTTCCTCATCCAGCTTTTCCGGAAGCTGCACGCAAGATACGCGTTCCCGGGTGATGAGGAAAACAAGTATAATAATGACAATCTCAAAGGGAATCCGGTGAACAAGTATGCCCTCGGGAGGATGACCAAGGCCTTGTCAAATTGGAAGGCTCGGGTGAAGAATCTGATTTTCGAGGAGAAGCTAAGTTATCCAGAGCTCGTCAAGAAGGAGCCTCTGGTCAAGGAAGAAGACTACAATGTTTTCAAGGCCAGATGTAACTCCGCCTTGGGCAAGGCCAGGACTGAGAAGGGCAAGAATATGAGATCCCGAAACATTGGTACCCACCATCTCGGCTCCGGCGGTTATAGAGCCGCGAGGCCCAAATGGGATAAGGAGGACGCCGACGCTCGTGCAAAGGGGTTGACACGTCCCTTTGACGACATAAAGGAGGAGCAGGCAAAGAATTTCGTCAGGGCCCGGTTTGCCCCGCCGAAGAAAGGGGGTTCTGATTATTCTTCGGAGCCCGCCGGCCCCTTTGCTCCGAGGGTGACGGACTTCATGCAAAAATATGTAAGTAGTTTGCATGCAAGTCGATTAATTGCATTCATGATTAATCAATGAAGTCCAGTTTTCTGATCAAATGCTTCGCGTTCCTTGTGCGCAGGACGAGGAGTGTAGGAGCTCCTCATCCCAGGGGTCAGCGCCACCGCCTGTCGCCAAGTGGGACACCACTTTTAATAGGGCGCTGAACCGGACCAAGAGTGTCGATCCCCTGGCGGCCCCGTCGGCTGGTCGTGTGGTCGGCTTTGGCGGCATATCATGGTCCGAGTACTATGGCACCCCGGAGCGGAAGGGTAAGAAGGCCGAAAGCGCCGAGGTAAAACTCCTAAGGGAACAGGTGGAAGCCTTTCCAAATATAGTCCAAGATGCCGTGAACAAGGCTGTGTCAGCTGCCGAGACAAAGTTCCAAGAACAAGTCCAGTCACAAGTCCAGTCACAAGTCCATTCACAAGTGAACGAGAAGCTCAACACCATCCTTCCCGTCTACATGGAAAAGTACAACAAGTGGCAGAAGGGTGGTAAACGGGGGCCGCCACCGGTTCCCAACCTCAACAGCGCCCAATCGGACAATGTGGCGCGGCCGGAGGCGTTGGTGACTCCTCCAGTAGGGCCGGTGGTGGTGGAGACTCCTCTAGCTCCGGAGCTTAACTTGCCCACTGCGGCGAAGGCGCCGGCTCGCACCACCGTGCCATCAGGCAGCCACTCCGCCACTTGCGTGCTCAAGCCTGTCGGCGTCGGTGCCTCGACATTGGCCGAATTTGACGCCCTCAAGGTAACTAACTAATTAAAGCGAGAGTTGGGAGGCTCAACCACACCGATGACTTGATATATGTTTTTCTAACGCTCGGCCTACATGTCGATCTTTCACAGGGAGACACTCCTTGCACTCTAATGCATTGGGTGGGCGGCCAGTTGATGGATGTTGCCAAGGGTACTATTGTTCAACCAGAGAACCGCAAAATGCACAATGTCACAATGCCACCTGACATGATGAGGGTCAAATACAATATGGTGCTTCCGGGCTACGAGCAAGTGGAACCTCCCTCTCAACCTCAAGGATGGGATGATGAGGACACGGCAGCGGTCCTCAATACCGGCTTCGGCTACTTGTACCTATGGCCGAAGAGCCAGATCCTTTTGGGGACAGAGGACCAGCTCAACATCACCCTAGAGGCAGCACAACCAGCACATGATGAAGACTTCGAGATGGGAGACTTGGACAACATGGCACAGAATCCCGATGATGATGAAGAAATTGACCCGAACTACGGTGACCAGTTTGTTAACACAAGGTTTTCTGATTTGTATGAGCCGGGACCATCAGGCACACATCAAGTTGCCGAGACCCAACCAGCACCAGCGAAACCCCCTTGCAAGGTGCGTCTCTTCCCAACTAGTCAGGAGACGCCGCCACCTGTCCCCTTCACCGAGCCTCCAAGGCCAGTAGTTCCTTTGATCAGCCCCGGCACCCTCCATAAGACGGTCGGTGAGGTGAACGCAGTGGCCGAAGCCGTAAAGAGCAAGAAGGGTCGCAAAAGGAAGCCTAAGGGTGATCGGGGCCAGGATCCAAATCCTCTTTTCCGGGACGGTGCTGTGGGGCAAGCCAGGAATCAGCAGCACGTGGCAGGTGTACCGATGATGTGTAAATCGATGCTCGAGGTCGCAGGCTCACATATGCGTAGTATTCATTATGGATGTCTGACAATTGAGCAGTGCCGCATTCGCGACAACGATCAGTCGTACCTCGTTTTCAAGGCTAAGGTGCCTTCTCACATGCCGTGCTTCGTCACTGTACCCCCCGGGGATATCTTCTACGTGCGGCATACCGACCTGTTTGACATGTTGAACGGGTTTCGACTGCACAATACCCTGGTCCGGTTGTTCTCCCTCAATATGGCCATGGAGATCACCAGAGACAAGATCCCGGGCATCCAGATAGTGGATCCCTACTTCATGCGTGACGCCGTCCTGAAAGATGCTGAGGCCATAGATCTGGCGACCGACTACCTCTCAAACTTCCTGCAAACATACTCGGACAAGGATGTGATTCTCCTTCCCTACCATCCCATCACGGAGGATGATCGGACAGGCTGTGTGCTCATAAGCTTGAATTTGAAACACTCAACAGCCTTGTACCTCGACTCAAACAGTGCGATCCAAAAAAACTACACCAATATCAAGAAAATTCTTGATGGCGCTCTCACCGGCTACGTCGCAGCGGGAGGCGTCAAACCGGCAAGGCCACATGTAAAGTTCGGCGCGCATGTGTTCCGCCACACGACGAAGTTTGCCTGCGTCAAGCAGCCGCCTGGCAGTGGGAAGGATGCCTTCTACGCCATTTACCACATGAAGGCGTTCTTCAATGACATGGAGACCAAAACGCTGCCATCTGACCTCGTGAAGTGGGCTGAAAAGCTTGCATGCATACAGGCTCGCAACCTCAGGCAACACTTCTTCAACATCCAGGAGGAGATCGCGACAATCGTGTACCAGGGAGTCATAAAAGCCGGAGGCACCTTCCACGGCGGCTATACACCGTCCAACAGGGAGATAGACGAACGCTTAGCGCAGCAGGGTGACGGCAGGATGTTCATGCAAATGGCGAAAACTCGGTCGGGCTTCATCAATGCCCCCCAAAGCCGACTCAAGAGCCGAAGAAGACTTCATGATTGCATTGCCTGGGTACCTAGCTGTTAGTTCCGAACTCGTGTTGTAACCTCTTATCACTGTGTTAAACTTGCCTAGCAAAACCTCTAGAATATGTTTCGTCAACCGTTGAACTTGATTGTGAGAGACACTAGCTAGTTATTTGTGTTACGAACTATTTTAAGTGCTTGTTGCTTTTCATTTGTCATCGCTTCCCTACTTTCTTGTGGTTTGCTTTCTTTGTCTTTCTTCGAAATGCCGATGATTAGAACGTGTTGTGGTGTCACGTGTATGACTATGCCGCTGTTTGATCTTGTGTGCCAAGTAGACTAGTAATTTGGGCATATACTCTACTTGCCGCATGAGATCAAACAGCGAGCATTGTTATTTCCGTGCCCAATCTAAGTATGAGGCACTAATCCATGTCATTCTTGGTTTGCTTTCTTTTGGTCTTTCTTCGAAATGCCGATGATTAGAACGTGTTGTGGTGTCACGTGTATGACTATGCCGCTGTTCGATCTTGTGTGCCAAGTAGACTAGTAATTTGGGCATATACTCTACTTGCCGCACAAGATCGAACAGCGAGCATTGTTATTTTCGTGCCCAATCTAAGTATGAGGCACTAATCCAAGTCATTCTTGGTTTGCTTTTTTTTGGTCTTTCTTCGAAATGCCGATGATTCTATCTTTGTGAACTGCTAGCTATTGCTTTCCACTGACATAAGTAATATCATCTTTATTATGTGTAGGAGATGCCGAGGTGTTATGTCGTGTACGTCGGTCGGGGTCCAGGTGTGTACGAGGAGTGGAAAGACTGCCAGAAGCAAGTGAACAACTTCTCGGGCAACAGCTACCAAGGCTATGAGAGTAGAGAGGTGGCGGAAGAGAAGTGGAGGAAGCATGGAAGGAAGAAATGGAGGAACTTCCTCGTGATCACCACCTTGTTGCTCTTCATTGTAGGTTGTGTTCTACTTCATCTAGGTAGAGCTACGTCGTTGGAGTTGTAATGTGAATTGTGAACTTGTACTCGAAGGTGTAATGTGATTGTGAACTTGTACCGATCGGAGGTGTGAACTTGTGGCACAAACACTTGATGTATGAACTTGTATGTCATGATTGATGTGTATTCATGTTGGTTCTATTATGCTTTGGCAAAATGCAAGTTTCTGAAAAATTCTGTGGACTATATTGTATATTTGAATATCTGTATATTATTTATATATAGTGGTCTGTAAAACTTGAATTTCGAAAATATTACCGGAGGCGCATATAGGATACTATTGGAGGCGCATATACTATAAATACCCGAGGCGCATTCTGAAACATATGCGAGGCGCATATGTTATAAATACCCGAGGCGCATTCTGAAACATATGCGAGGCGCATATATATAACTACCCGAGGCGCATTCTGAGACATATGCGAGGCGCATCTAATATGCGCCTCCTATACTTCACATATGCGAGGCGCATATCGATATGCGCCTCGCATATTATTATGCGAGGCGCATATCGATATGCGCCTCGCATATGTGAAATACCCGAGGCTTGAAGCTAGAGGCACATGTGATATGCGCCTCGGATAGGCTTTTTGGGGCGCCTCGGATAGGCTTTTCTCTAGTAGTGGCTCTCGGGCGATGCCGCCGCCTCCAGCCACTTCGGCCGCCGCTGGCCGCCTCCTTCGCAGCCACCCGCCGGCCAAACTCCGCTTCGACCAGCTCCCTCTTTTCCTCTCCGCCGCCCCCTCTTCCCCTTTTTATCCGTCGATTGGGTTCAATCAAGGCTATGTGCGCTTCTGGCCGAACCCTATCCGCCATGGCTCAAGGTCACGGTGCGGCTCTCGAGCCATTGCCTTCGGTTGAGGCTTGTGGAAGAACGTGAGACGCTCTCCAACGGTCTCACCTTCCGGTACTTCTGCTCGACCTGGCTTGCTCATCTTTCCTATGGTGGTGGTACTGATGGTGGTGCGGCGCTGGTGATGTTGCTGCTTTCTTCTCCTATGGCCACCGGGACCACGGCCTGGCGCGGGTTGCAGCACCCTCGGGTGCTCCCCGTGCCGCCGGGTGTTTCATCGTTGGCTAATCTCTGCTTCCGCTTCTAGTATCTAACAAGTACCATCTGTAAGTCATACAGCTTCTTCCCTTCTCGGTTTATATCTAGATCTCTATTAGTGGTGATACGACTATCCGTATTAGTGCTGAGACTCTGTTCTAGGGTCAATTTTCCTATTGAAATTATCTGTGGGTATTTGGTTAGTTTGATTTAAGCAAAATGACTTCTTGATTTGTCATTTATATGTTGACCTCGGCTTGCTACTGGCTGATGACACATTAGTATTATTTTTAGCTATGTTGTGGTTGATTAACTTGTAAATCAGCCTGGGTTGATTTGGGTTTATTGATGTAATACAGGTATAGATGTTATGTATCAGCTAGCTTGTAGTATATGGACTTGGAATAAGACACTTGTTGTCGTATGACTTACTGCCATCTAGGCTAGTGGTGCCTCTTTGGTTTCCTGGCTATTGCCTATATGCCATACTTGGCTTTAAGCAACTGTTCTGGATGATGTGGTACCTCCTTGGAGGATGCACATGAACTAGATTATATATACAACCATGCTACAACATTGATGGTTAGAAGTTTGGATCCTCCCTAGTTTCATTCATCTAGATGCCCTTAAAGTTTTAGATGGATTTGCCCCTGACCTATGATGCTTAGTCTGAGGTGGAAATTTATTAAGAACAGATACTATGGTTTTCTTTTTGGTTTTCTACACTTCTCTGTGATGAGCCTTGCATAGCAACCCTATGAAGATTGACAGAAGTCTCCTTCTAATCCTCCTAGACAACCTCTAGTTGAAGGGTAGCTGGATTTGGATGATTTATATCCTAGCCATTATTTCTTTTGAATCAGATGATGCAAGCTAATAAGAACAAGTGCTGCATGATCTAAGTGCTATTTCTGGACTGGTACATGTGTAGGGGTTCGTAGCATGGAAAAAAAATTCTACCGCATACAAACAAACAAGCCAAGATCTATCTACTAGATTGTAGCAACGAGTCGATATAATAACTCGCCCTCGAAGATTCCAAAGTGTTTAACGAGAGCGGATTCTCGTGGGTGATGTAGTCGTACTCTTGCCGATCTCAAGATCGCGTAGACGATCCTTCCGGCGCTGCGTTCCGGCAGCGCTCCCGCAGTCGGTCACACGTTCGGTACTCGACGAAGACCTTCCTCTCCCTTGTTCCAGCAGGCAGCGGAGGTTGTAGCACTCTCCTCGCAATTTCGGCAGCACGACGGCGTGGTACCGGAAGTAGAGGGGAGATCTCACAGGGCTTCGCCTTAAGCCGGAGCGAGTATGGTGGACTATGAGAGAGCCTCGGTGATCTTGGGTTTAGACACACCAAGGAGAAGAGGCTAGGCCGGCGGCTAGGGAAAGGGGTTGCCCCAACTCGGCGGCTAGGGTTTAGTCCTAGGCGGCGGCAGCAGCAGGTGGTGGCGACGCCGGCGGCTTGGAGCTAGGGTTTTGGTTTAGAGGGGCAAGGTGTGTGTATTGGAGGGGCAGCCCTGCCCCTCCTTATATAGGTGGAGGGGGCGCACCAAGGGGAGGGGAGTCCCTCCCCAACTCGGATTCCAAGGCCGGCAGTGGAGGGAGAGGGACTTCCTCCCCAAGTAGGTTTCCTACTCTCCCTCCACCAAACAAAATAGTCGTTTGACTTCTCAAATTGGCGTTTGACTTTTCAAACTAGGATTTGATTTAACCCTTTATTTTGTTCAGCGATGACACCTAGTACATGATGCAATCATTCCAACTTGTTATGACACATTCATGTACCCTTCCCCTCCGGAGTGCCGGACATTCCGGAACCTTCTAGAACATTCCCGATGAAAACACCGGAACCATTCTCCAACCCCGAAACAGGACTTTCCTTATATGAATCTTATTCTCCGGACCATTCCAGATTTCCTCGTGATATCCCGAATCCCATCCGAGACTCCGAACAACATTCGGTCTCTTACTCATCATTCCATAACTACTCAACAACGTCGAATCCTTAAGTGTGTCTCCCTACGGTTCGTGAATTATGCGGACATGATCGAGACACTTCTCCGAACAATAACCAATAGAGGAATCTGGAAATTAATATGGCTCCCACATATTTCTACGATTACTTTGCGATCGAATGAACCACTTACATACGATACCAATTTCCCTTTGTCTCACGATAGTTTACTTATCCGAGGTTTTGATCGTCGGTATCTCTGCATACCTAGTTCAACCTCGTTACTGATAAGTACTCTTTTCTCGTTCCCGTGATATGTGATCCCTTGTGAGCCAGTCACATGCTTGCAAGCTAATTGGATGACATTCCACCGAGAGGGCCCAAAGTATATCTATCCGTCATATGGATGGACAAATCCCACTCTTGATCCATGTGTCTCAACCAATACTTTCTGAACACTTAATGCCACCTTTATAGCCACCTAGTTACGGTGTGGTGTTTGATGTCATCAAAGCATCCTTCCGGTGATGGTGATAAGCATGATCTCATGGTCGAAGGAATTAGGTTACTATGTATCAGAAAGCATACAGCAATTGAACTATTAAAATGACTTGATCTTTATGCTACGCTTATCTATAGGAGTATGTCCATCATATCATTCTCCTAACGATATGATCTTGTTGTTAATAACATCTCAATGTTCATGATAGGGAAACCACAATCATTTATTAACCAACAAGCTAGTATTATGAAGAGGCTTTACTAGGGACTTCAAATTAAGTTTACAAATCACACAAGTATTAATGTTTCCTTGTTAATACTATTATAGCATGAATGTAAACATTTATCATAAACACAAAGATATAATAATAACTACATTTATTATTGCCTCTAGGGCATATCTCCAACAGTCTCCCACTTGCACTAGAGTCAACTAATCTAGATTACATGGTAATATACCGAACACCCATGGCAGTTTGGTGTTGGTCTTGTTTTGCCCTCGGGAGAGGTTTAGTCAACGGATCCGCCACATTCAGATCTGTGTGTACTTTTCAAATATTTATGTCACCATCTTGGACATGTTCTCGAATAGCGTGAAA
Organism: Avena atlantica; assembly: GCA_910589765.1. Classification (NCBI taxonomy): domain Eukaryota; kingdom Viridiplantae; phylum Streptophyta; class Magnoliopsida; order Poales; family Poaceae; genus Avena; species Avena atlantica. The sequence continues at coordinate 523,878,143 of OU342733.1, forward strand.
ACGTAGCTTGATGTGCTTCAGATTCTTGTGTGACCTTGGTTCTTGCGCATTGGCTATGGCGCCCATGTTATCACAGTATATAGACATTGGGTCCATCGCACTTGGAACCACACCAAGCTCTGCAATGAACTCTTTCATCCATATCGCTTCTTGTGAAGCCTCCGAAGCAGCCATGTATTCCGACTCAGTTGAAGATCTCGCCACAACACTTTGCTTTGCACTCCTCCAGCTAACTGATGCACCATTCAAAGTAAATACGTATCCGGATTGTGATTTGGAATCATCCGGATCGGTGTTCCAACTAGCATCGGTGTAACCATTAACAACGAGCTGTTCATCACCTCCATAAGAAAGAACCATATCCTTAGTTCTTCTCAAGTACTTAAGGATGTTTTTGACCGCTATCCAATGATCCACTCCTGGATCACTTTGATATCTGCTAGTCAAACTAACAGCATATGCAATGTCGGGTCTAGTACATAGCATGGCATACATTAGAGATCCTATGGCTGAGGCATAGGGAGTCTTACTCATCCTTTCTCTATCTTCTGCCGTTACTGGACTTTGAGTTTTACTCAAAGTCGTATTGGGCAACATGGGCAAGAACCCTTTCTTGCTATCTTCCATTCCAAATCTCTTTAGAACTTTGTCCAAATATGTACTTTGTGACAATGATATTAAGCGTATCGATCTATCTCTATAAATCTTCATGCCTAATATGTAAGCTGCTTCGCCAAGATCTTTCATTGAAAAACTATTATTCAAATATTCCTTGACACTATTAAGAAGGTCTACATCATTCCCAATCAACAATATGTCATCTACATATAGTATTAAGAATGCTACGGAGCTCCGACTCACTTTCTTGTAAATACAAGCTTCTCCATAAGTTTGTATAAAACGAAAACTTTTGATCACCTTATCAAAACGTTGATTCCAACTTCGGGATGCTTGCTTCAATCCATATATGGACCGTTGAAGTTTGCATACCTTGTTAGCATCTTTAGGATCGACAAAACCTTTGGGTTGCATCACATACAACTCTTCATCAATGTCTCCATTGAGGAACGCTGTTTTGACATCCATCTGCCATATCTCATAATCGTAATATGCAGCGATTGATAACGTAATCCTCACAGACTTTAGCTTCGCTACTGGTGAGAAAGTCTCATCGTAGTCAACTCCTTGAATTTGTTGAAACCCTTTTGCGACAAGTCAAGCTTTATAGACAGTAACATTACCATCAGCATCTGTTTTCTTCTTGAAAATCCATTTGTTCTCGACAGCCTTCCGGCCATCCGGTAAGTCCACCAAAGTCCATACTTGGTTTTCGTACATGGATCCAATCTCGGATTTCATGGCTTCTTGCCATTTATTGGAATCTGGGCTCATCATCGCTTCCTCATATGTCGCGGGGTCATCGGTGTTGTCCACCAACATGACACTCATAACGGGATCATACCAATCAGGAGTGGTACGAGTTCTCGTTGACCTGCGAGGCTCTGTAGCAACTACAACCGAAGTTTCATGATCATCATCATTAGCTTCCTCTCTTATTGGTGCAGGCACCACAGGAACTTCTTCCAGTGCTGCGCTACTCGCAAGTTCGAGGAAGGTTCGACAACCTCGTCAAGTTCTAATTTCCTTCCAGTCACTTCTTTCGAGAGAAATTCCTTCTCTAGAAAGGATCCATTCTTGGCAACGAAGATTTTGCCTTCGGATCTATGATAGAAGGTATACCCAATAGTTTCCTTTGGGTATCCTATGAAGACGCATTTTTCCGCTTTGGGTTCAAGCTTGTCCGGCTGTAACTTCTTTACATAGGCTTCGCAACCCCAAATTTTAAGGAACGACAATTTAGGTTTCTTCCCAAACCATAATTCATATGGTGTCGTTTCAACGGATTTAGATGGTGCCCTATTTAAAGTGAATGCGGCTGTTTCTAATGCATAATCCCAAAATGATAGCGGTAAATCTGTAAGTGACATCATAGAACGAACCATATCTAAGAGAGTTCGATTACGACGTTCGGACACACCATTACGCTGTGGTGTTCCCGGCGGTGTCAATTATGAAAGTATTCCGCATTTCTTCAAATGCTCTCCAAACTCGTAACTTAGATATTCACCTCCACGATCAGAACGCAGAAATTTAATCTTCTTGTTACGTTGATTCTCAACCTCACTTTGAAATTCCTTAAACTTCTCAAAAGTTTCGGACTTATGTTTCATGAAATAGATATACCCATATCTACTCAAGTCATCCGTGAAGGTAAGAACATAACGATAACCACCGCGCGATGCTACACTTATTGGACCACACACATCGGTATGTATGATTTCCAATAAGTCCGTAGCCCGCTCCATCATACCAGAAAATGGAGTCTTAGTCATTTTACCCATCAGACATGCTTCGCATCTTTCAAGTGATTCGAAATCAAGTGATTCAAGAAGTCCATCGGAATGGAGTTTCTTCATACGCTTCACTCCAATGTGACCAAGACGACAGTGCCACATATAGGTCGAGTTATCGCTCAATTTCAAACGTTTAGCTTCAATGTTATTAATATGTGTATTTCCACTATCGATATTCAATAAGAATAGACCATCTATCAAAGGTGCATGTGCATAAAACATATTACTCATATAAATCGAACAACCATTATTCTCGGACTTAAACAAGTAACCGTCTCGCAATAAACAAGATCCCGATATAATGTTCATGCTCAACGCGGGCACCAAATAACAATTATTTAAGTATAAAACTAATCCCGATGGTAGATGAAGAGGTAGCGTGCCGACCGCGATCACATCAACCTTTGATCCATAAGTTTGTATAAAACCAAAACTTTTGATCACCTTATCAAAACGTTGATTCCAACTTCGGGATGCTTGCTTCAATCCATATATGGACCGTTGAAGTTTGCATACCTTGTTAGAATCTTTAGGATCGACAAAACCTTTGGGTTGCATCACATACAACTCTTCATCAATGTCTCCATTGAGGAACGCTGTTTTGACATCCATCTGCCATATGTCATAATCGTAATATGCAGCGATTGATAACGTAATCCTCACAGACTTTAGCTTCGCTACTGGTGAGAAAGTCTCATCGTAGTCAACTCCTTGAATTTGTCGAAACCCTTTTGCGACAAGTCGAGCTTTATAGACAGTAACATTACCATCAGCATCTGTTTTCTTCTTGAAAATCCATTTGTTCTCGACAGCCTTCCGGCCATCCGGTAAGTCCACCAAAGTCCATACTTGGTTTTCGTACATGGATCCAATCTCGGATTTCATGGCTTCTTGCCATTTATTGGAATCTGGGCTCATCATCGCTTCCTCATATGTCGCAGGGTCATCGGTGTTGTCCACCAACATGACACTCATAACGGGATCATACCAATCAGGAGTGGTACGAGTTCTCATTGACCTGCGAGGCTCTGTAGCAACTACAACCGAAGTTTCATTATCATCATCATTAGCTTCCTCTCTTATTGGTGCAGGCACCACGGGAACTTCTTCTAGTGCTGCGCTACTCGCAAGTTCGAGGAAGGTTCGACAACCTCGTCGAGTTCTAATTTCCTTTCGGTCACTTCTTTCGAGAGAAATTCCTTCTCTAGAAAGGATCCATTCTTGGCAACGAAGATTTTTCCTTCGGATCTATGATAGAAGGTATACCCAATAGTTTCCTTTGGGTATCCTATGAAGACGCATTTTTCCGCTTTGGGTTCAAGCTTGTCCGGCTGTAACTTCTTTACATAGGCTTCGCAACCCCAAACTTTAAGGAACGACAATTTAGGTTTCTTCCCAAACCATAATTCATATGGTGTCGTTTCAACGGATTTAGATGGTGCCCTATTTAAAGTGAATGCGGCTGTTTCTAATGCATAACCCCAAAATGATAGCGGTAAATCTGTAAGTGACATCATAGAACGAACCATATCTAAGAGAGTTCGATTACGACGTTCGGACACACCATTACGCTGTAGTGTTCCCGGCGGTGTCAATTATGAAAGTATTCCGCATTTCTTCAAATGCTCGCCAAACTCGTAACTTAGATATTCACCTCCACGATCAGAACGCAGAAATTTAATCTTCTTGTTACGTTGATTCTCAACCTCACTTTGAAATTCCTTAAACTTCTCAAAAGTTTCGGACTTATGTTTCATGAAATAGATATACCCATATCTACTCAAGTCATCCGTGAAGGTAAGAACATAACGATAACCACCGCGCGATGCTACACTTATTGGACCACACACATCGGTATGTATGATTTCCAATAAGTCCGTAGCCCGCTCCATCATACCAGAAAATGGAGTCTTAGTCATTTTACCCATCAGACATGCTTCGCATCTTTCAAGTGATTCAAAATCAAGTGATTCAAGAAGTCCATCGGAATGGAGTTTCTTCATACGCTTCACTCCAATGTGACCAAGACGACAGTGCCACATATAGGTCGAGTTATCGCTCAATTTCAAATGTTTAGCTTCAATGTTATTAATATGTGTATTTCCACTATCGATATTCAATAAGAATAGACCATCTATCAAAGGTGCATGTGCATAAAACATATTACTCATATAAATCGAACAACCATTATTCTCGGACTTAAACAAGTAACCGTCTCGCAATAAACAAGATCCCGATATAATGTTCATGCTCAACGCGGGCACCAAATAACAATTATTTAAGTATAAAACTAATCCCGATGGTAGATGAAGAGGTAGCGTGCCGACCGCGATCACATCAACCTTTGATCCGTTTCCCACGCGCATCATCACCTCGTTCTTCGCTAGCTTCCGTTTATTCTGCAGCACCTGTTTCGAGTTACAAATATGAGCAACCGAACCAGTATCAAATACCCAGGCACTACTACGAGTGCTAGTGAGATACACATCAATAACATGTATATCGGATATACCTTTCTTCTTCTTGATGTTGCCGTTCTTCAAATCCGCCAAGTAATTTGGGGAATTCCGCTTCCAGTGACCTTCTCCCTTGCAGTAAAAGCACTCAGTATCAGGCTTAGGTCCAGCCTTGGTCTTCTTCGTCGATGCGGTAACTTTCTTACCACCCTTCTTGAAGTGTCCCTTTTGCTTAGACTTGCCTTTCTTGAATTTGGTGGTCTTATTGACCATCAACACTTGGTGCTTTTTCTTGATCTCCACTTCTGTAGATTTTAACATGGAGAAGAGTTCTGGCAACTCCTTGTTCATGCTTTGCATATTGTAGTTCATCACAAAGTTCTTATAACTTGGTGGCAGTGATTGGAGGACACGATAAATCCCCAAAGCATTAGGAATCACTATACCCAAGCTTTGAAGTTTGTTTGCGTGCCCAGACATCTTAAGCACATGCTCACTGACGGAGCTGCCTTCTTCCATCTTGCAGTTAAAGAACTTTTCAGAAGCCTCATAGCTCTCAACTGCCGCGTGAGTCTCAAAAATCAGTTTGAGTTCACGGACAATATCATGTGGGTCTGAATTCTCAAACCTTTTCTGAAGCTCCGATTCTAAACCATACAAGATAGCACACTGAACTGTGGAGTACTGATTCTTCCGAGCGAGGTAAACATTCTTTACTTCATCGGTAGCATCAGTTGCAGGCGGGTCACCCAGCGGTGCATCCAGCACATAGGTCAAATTACCTGCTGTGAGGACAATCCTCAAATTGCGGAACCAATCCGCGAAGTTGCTTTCATTGTTTTTCAACTTTTCTTTCTCTAGGAACGCATTAAAATTGATGGTAGGGGCCGCCATTGATCTACAACATATTTGCAATAGTTTAGACTAAGTTTATGACAAATTGAGTTCTAATTAATAGTTAAATTAATATAGGTGAACTCCCACTCAAAACAACATCCCTCACATTGTTTTAGTGATCACACGAACCAAATCCACCACATCAACACCGATCATCACGAGAGTTGATGTAGTTTCAATGGCGAACAATCGACATGTTCATCGTATCTACTATATGATTCATGCTTTACCTTTCGGTGATCCGTGTTCCGAGACCATGTCTGTACATGCTAGGCTCGTCAAGATCAAACCTTAGCTTACGCATGAGCAAATCTGGCTTGCTCACGTTGTATACACTTGCGGAATCTAACACACCCGATCATCACGTGGTGCTTCGAAACAACAAGCTTTAGCAACGGTGCTTACTAAGTATGAACACTTAAGAACTTGAAATTCATGTGCATGAGGGATCATCTTATAATGTTACCGTCATTAACTAAGCAATACAAGATGCATAAAGGATTAACATCACATGCAATTCATAATATGTGATATGATATGGCCTTTCTTCTTTGTGCTTCCGATCTCCATCTTCAAGCACGAACATGATCTCCATCATCACCGACATTGCATCAAGGCCAATGACGCTGCTTCATGGTTGTCGTCCACCGGCTTCAACTATTACAACTACTTTGAATAGACACGCGGGTCTTAACATAAATTAAAGACAACCATATGGCTCCTGCCGGTTGCCAACTTACAATAAGGAACATTGCATACATCAAATATAATCACAATCATGGCCATATCACATCACAGCACACCCCTGAAAAACAAAGTTAGACGCCTCTAATTTCTTTGCATGTTTTACGTGGTTTGGGGCTTTCAATAAGTGTCGATCTAACTTATGAACAAGAACCACAACGTTGATGTTTGAACTATCAAGTGCCCGTTGTAAATTGGATCTATACTATAATGGGAGAGACAGACACCCGCAAAGACACTTATGCAATACAAGTTGCATGTTGAGCGTGGAGCAAGTCTCATGAACGATGTCATGTAAGGTTAGCCCGGGCCGCTTCATCCCATCATACCACAAGATGCAAAGTACACAAGAATCAATTGATAATAAAAGCACCACCGCCCACAATGACCATTGTGTTCTACTCGTTGCAACAGATCTACATATAGACACGGCTCTGATACCACTGTAGGGGTTCGTAGCATGGAAAACAAAAATTTTCTACCGCATACAAACAAACAAGCCAAGATCTATCTACTAGATTGTAGCAACGAGTCGATAGAATAAATCACCCTCGAAGATTCCAAAGTGTTTAACGAGAGCGGATTCTCGTGGGTGATGTAGTCGTACTCTTGCCCATCTCAATATCGCGTAGACGATCCTTCCGGCGCTGCGTTCCGGCAGCGCTCCCGCAGTCGGTCACACGTTCGGTACTCGACGAAGAGCTTCCTCTCCCTTGTTCCAGCAGGCAGTGGAGGTTGTAGCACTCTCCTCGCGATTCCGGCAGCACGGCAGCGTGGTACCGGAAGTAGAGGGGAGATCTCGCAGGGCTTCGCCTTAAGCCGGAGCGAGTATGGTGGACTATGAGAGAGCCTCGGTGATCTAGGGTTTAGACACACCAAGGAGAAGAGGCTAGGCCGGCGGCTAGGGAAAGGGGTTGCCCCAACTTGGCGGCTAGGGTTTAGCCCTAGGCGGCGGCAGCAGCAGGTGGTGGCGGCGCCGGCGGCTTGGAGCTAGGGTTTTGGTTTAGAGGGGCAAGGTGTGTGTATTGGAGGGGCAGCCCTGCCCCTCCTTATATAGGTGGAGGGGGCGCGCCAAGGGGAGGGGAGTCCCTCCCCAACTCGGCTTCCAAGGCCGGCGGTGGAGGGAGAGGGACTTCCTCCCCAAGTAGGTTTCCTACTCTCCCTCCACCAAACAAAATAGTCGTTTGACTTTTCAAATTGGCGTTTGACTTTTCAAACAAGATTTGATTTAACCCTTTATTTTGTTCAGCGATGACACCTAGTACATGATGCAATCATTCAAACTTGTTATGACACATTCATGTACCCTTCCCCTCCGGAGTGCCGGACATTCCGAAACCTTCTAGAACATTCCCGATGAAAACACCGGAACCATTCTCCAACCCCGAAACAGGACTTTCCTTATATGAATCTTATTCTTCGGACCATTCCGGATCTCCTCGTGATATCCCGGATCCCATCCGAGACTCCGAACAACATTCGGTCTCTTACTCATCATTCCATAACTACTCAACAACGTCGAATCCTTAAGTGTGTCTCCCTACGGTTCGTGAATTATGCGGACATGATCGAGACACTTCTCCAAACAATAACCAATAGAGGAATCTGGAAATTCATATGGCTCCCACATATTTCTACGATTACTTTGCGATCGAATGAACCACTTACATACGATACCAATTTCCCTTTGTCTCACGATAGTTTACTTATCCGAGGTTTTGATCGTCGGTATCTCTGCATACCTAGTTCAACCTCGTTACTGATAAGTACTCTTTTCTCGTTCCCGTGATATGTGATCCCTTGTGAGCCAGTCACATGCTTGCAAGCTAATTGGATGACATTCCACCGAGAGGGCCCAGAGTATATCTATCCGTCATATGGATGGACAAATCCCACTCTTGATCCATGTGTCTCAACCAATACTTTCCGAACACTTAATGCCACCTTTATGGCCACCCAGTTACGGTGTGGTGTTTGATGTCATAAAAGCATCCTTCCGGTGATGGTGATAAGCATGATCTCATGGTCGAAGGAATTGGGTTACTATGTATCAGAAAGCATACATCAATTGAACTATTAAAATGACTTGATCTTTATGCTACGCTTATCTATAGGAGTATGTCCATCATATCATTCTCCTAACGATATGATCTTGTTGTTAATAACATCTCAATGTTCATGATAGGGAAACCACAATCATTTATTAACCAACAAGCTAGTATTATGAAGAGGCTTTACTAGGGACTTCAAATTAAGTTTACAAATCACACAAGTATTAATGTTTCCTTGTTAATACTATTATAGCATGAATGTAAACATTTATCATAAACGCAAAGATATAATAATAACTACATTTATTATTGCCTCTAGGGCATATCTCCAACAACCTGTTGTTGGTGGCCTATTGGGGATCATGGTCTACTACTACTTGTGATGTTGCTGATCTTGATCTACTCCTTCTTGTGAGGCTGCTGATCTTGATCTACTCCTCCTTGTGATGCTATTGATCTTGATCTACTCCTCCTTGTGCTCACTTGATCTTTTCTTGGAAGGCTTAAGTAAGCAACCAGATAATGATTAAGTGGTGGATTTGGGGAATGATTTAAGCATTCTTGGTTTGATGATGAGAGGATGGGATGGGAAATGTGCTTTGAAGTGTGGAGGGGAAATGGTAGCTTGCTTCTACGGATGGTTCACTCCCTTTTTGTACATAAGCTGGCTTTCTTGTCTCCTTCCTGGGCTGCTGCTGTGTTGACAGCACACCCATATGCATGGTTGTGTGAGCAGCTTGCTTGCTTGCTGTGACCCATGGATCAGATCAAGTACTTCCTTGATATTTCTGGATGGTTTTTTACTTCTTATCTGTTTACTATATGAAACCATGGTGAAACTTGCCCCTTCAATTTAAAAACTAAATGATGTGTCCAACAATGCATTTCACTGTCAGACTAAGAGCAAATATTAACCACTAATCCATTTCTTATTTTTCTCTTTGTTATTCTTCTCTCTTTTTTTTAATTGCAGGTGAAAGATCAGGAATATAAATGAAAATTCAAAAGATGGGGAAAGTGAAGATTAGTTTAGTTCTAGATTTTTACTTACTTCTTTTGTAATTTACTTTATCATCTGTAAAAGGACATTGTATATATATTTCCTTGTAATAAATATTATTTCACTTAAGAAATTTCCTTTTTTTTAATTTATTTGTCTCCTATAATATGATTTCATTTTTTTATTGTAAAAGAACAACAATACTATATGTATATATGTATGGATTATTATTGTATAATTTCATTGTATTCAAAAGTGTAAAAATATCATAATATTCAGTAATGCTATTTTTGTATAAAGGTATTCTTTTTGTTAAAGTAAAGTTTCATTCTTTACTCATATTAGTGTTCAATAAATGTTATAAAATATTCTTAGGGTAATATTTATAAGTAGTATTTGTAGCTTATTCTTGTAGGATTATGTATATGATGATAACAAGTAAACACCTTCTTCCTTAATGTAACTAGAACTTGTAGATATTTATATTTTATTTATAAATAAGAATTCCATTATATCTATATTATAGTAATTCATTTATTATTCTATTTAAAATTCTTTTAATATTCAAATATATCAAGTAAATATTCATATTTGAATTGTCTTACCCTAAAATACAAAAGTACAATAAATATCATGTCGAATTCCATCGCAACTGTCCTGGTGTTTCCATCAGAACAAGGAAGATCTCGGTCCCTCTATAGCCTCTTGTAGTTTTGAGCGAAAATTCCCCGGATTTTCTTATGCATGAATGAAATGCACAACCCTGTGTCCTCTTTATTTCTAGGTGTTAATCCTGGGATGTCACATGTATGAAGAAAAAAATTCAGGTGTAGAGAGAGGATTATGTAATGAGATGAAGAATGGACAAAAGCTCAAGCTTGGGGCGATCCACCCCGTGTCACCCCAAGAAATATTTAAGAGGTACAACCATCAAAGCTTGGGGGTGCCCAAGGCATCCCCTTCTTCATCAATAAAAATCTCAGGTCTTTTTATAAACTTCGTTTTTATTGTTTCATGCACAGTTGTGTTGTTCTTGGAGCGTCTTAGTTTTTGTTTTCTGTTTTCTTTTGCTTCATTTGTTTTTGCTTTGTGTGCTTGCTTTAATTTTTTTTTGAAAACACCAAAAATATTTGTTGTTCTTCTTTGGTTTTGTGAGTTCTTTGCAGGGTTCAGTCGTCCTCGGTGGATTTTGGTTTCATGTTAGTATTCAAGTCACACAAGTGAAGGGCAATAGTGAAGATTAAGACAACTCGAGGTGTGGTAAGAGGCTGATAACGAACTCTATTTGTTTTATTTTTGTACATGTACTCTTCATTGTGAGCATGCTTAGCCTGTTTGTGTAAGGTGTATGTCATTATGGATGCTTAGTAGTTCTTGCTTGTCTATGAATAGCCCCAGCTTGCTAATAGTTTGTAGCATGTCATATGAATGTTTGCTTGCATTGTTTTATTCATACTTTGGTATGACATTGTGGTATCCTCCTCTAACTGTTCATGTGAATCGACTTGGCACATGCTCACGCATGCATATGACTAATCAATAGTCAGCAAGCCTCGATGATTTATTTTGCCTCAGAGTTCTTGTATCACTTTCATGCCATAATTAGTCATATTTTGTTGCAAGCATGAATATGATAGTTATTGCTCTCTCATTTGTCGCTCCCTCTCTATTGCTAGGCTTCACTTGCACTGAGTACGTGCTCTACCTGTGCTTCCAACTCCCCAAAACCAATATTGTCAGTTGTGTCCACCATACCTACTTATTAGCATCATTCGCTATTTCAGTGCATATTCCATATGCCGTGTTTTCTTCCAAAATAAAATGTTTGTCTGTTTTGAGAAAGTTAGTTAGTAAAGATCTCACGAACTTGATGGAACACTTTATTCCTTGTGCTTAATAATCCTGTACCATTGTGACTAGTCCATGAAAGTTATATGATTGCTAATTATATATTGGGAGTCAGTAGAACCGTGCTGTCACGGAGAACACTTTCAAGACTTTTTGGATATCTCATCCAATTGATTCCTTGCTCTTTTGTTTATGGATCTCAATGATGTGTAATAAAAGGGGAGGTTGTGAGTTCATGGAGTTTATACATTGTGTTAGAGAAACGCCTGGGCCGCTAGCCTAAGACATGCTTAATCATGGTGGAAACTTGCAGCATCACTATAATGAGCATCTATGAAGCGTCCTTAATAAAAATCTATGCATATGGTAAATAAAAAGATTGCTGAGATGCTCATTGTCTGCTTGCCTTGTCATTTTGGCTATGGGAAAGCTCCTATACCATGTGCAAGGGGTACCCCGTTGGCGGTTCTCGATGATATGCATGTATTTACAATGACAAGAACTTTCAGGTGACCAAAATTGAGTAGCATGCGGAGCGACCCTCGTACTCAAGGGACTTGGGATTTCCAGTCTATGGTCTGTCAAGCATATGACTCAGAGTGGACCTCACTTTCACCTTAACCACATGAAGATGCCTATGATAGGGGAAATGAGAGCTCAAAGCTAATGAGTACCTTCCTTTCAGCATTGGGAAGCCTTTCAAACCTTCACAAAACCGTTTTCACAACCTTGTTGAGTCACCACTTATTCTATGAGCACCTTCTTGAGAGCATAGTTGTCATTCTTGTGTTTGTTCCAAAACTTGGTTAATTATGTCATGAATTTGATGTGATCTTCAAAAAAAGGCAAGTGATATACCACTCTATCATACCTTATTATGAGCATTGCAATGTTGCTTATGTTTATGTTTCATGCTACTTATTATTATTGAGTTTCATATTGTTTCTCCTCTAAACTTGTTCTATGAACACTTTGCTATTGTTTCTCCTCTAAACTTGTGTGATTTGGATACAACTAACACGGACTGACGCTATTTTTAGCAGAATTACCTTGGTGTTTTGTTTTTATGCAGAAAATGAACTATCAGGAAAAATCCCGGAAAATATGCCAAAAATTATATTTCACCAAAAGATCCACGGAGCCAGAAGAAGAGACGGAGGGGAGGCCTGGGGGGCCAGACCCACCCCAGGCGTGGGCCCACCTAACCCCACGCTTGTTGGGGGTGTGTCCACCCCAGGAACCCCCTCGGCCTCCCTCTGCGCCTATAAGTTGCCTTTCGACCTAAAAACTGAGGGGGGGGGGTCGATAGTTTTCCAGAAAGAGTTCCGCTCCGCCGCCACCACCAGAAACCAAGATTCGGATCCAGAAACTCCATTCTGGCACCCTGCCGGGACGGGGTATTTGGAGAGGATCATCACCATCGTCATCACCAACGCATCTCCATCAACCACCGATGTTTCCCTCATCCATGAGTGAGTAATCCCCCGTTGTAGGCTTGGGGATGGTAGGGATTGGATGAGTTCTATCATGTAATCGAATAAGATTGTTAGGGCATAGTGCCTAGTTTCTCTTGTGCTATTTGACTTTGTTGTAACTTGTTGCCTAATGCTTGTCACTAGGGCCCGAGTGCCATGATCTTAGATCTGAACTTATTATTGAATCATTATGATAGTATTGTTTGTGATCTTATCTGCAAGTTGACAATAATTGGGACAACCGGAGGGGATGGCTGTGGTGTGAGGATCACATGTGTTCATGGAGTGTTAAGGCTTTGCTCCGGTGCTCTATTAAAAGGAGCACCTTAATTGCCAGTAGTTCCCTAGAGTCCCCGCTGCCACGGGTTGGCTGGACAGAAGATGTTGTGCAAGTTCTCATTGCGAGCACGTATGACTATATTTGGAGCACATGCCTAGGATTGTTTAGTACTTGGATGCTTGTTATTATTTAGCTGCAATGCCCTAGATCTTCAAGTTACGTGTTTATACTCGTCCATGCAACGCCCGTCCATCCATCCCTATGCCTACCGCACTCGAATCTTACTATTACCGTTACTGTTACTATTGCTCCTGTTTCACTGTTGCTGTTGCTGTTGCTACTGATAAACTTCTGTGAGCAAGAACTATTTCTAGGTGCAGCTGAATTGACAACTCAGTTGTTAAGGCTTGCAAGTATTCTTTGGCTCCCCTTGTGTCGAATCAATAGATTGGGTAATACTACCCGCGAAGACTATTGCGATCCCCTATACTTGTGGGTCATCAAACCGCCAACGGGGTACCCCTTACACATGGTACATGAGCTTTCCCATAACCAAAATGACAAGGCAAGCAGACAATGAGCATCTCAACAATCTTTTTATTTACGATATGCATAGCTTTTTATTGAGGATGCTTCATAGATAGCTCATTATGGTGATGCTGCAAGTTTCCACCATGATTAGGCATGGCTTAGGCTAGCGGCCCTGGCGTTTCTCTAACACATGATACAAACTCCATGGACTTACAAGTTCCCTCTTTATTTCAAACCGGTGACATCCATAGACAAAAGAACAAGATATCAACTGAGTACAAAGTACAAGTGCAATGTTGAAAACGTTCCCCGTGACAGCACAGTTCTGCTAATTCCAGCTTATAAGTGCAAGCATATACAACAAAGTTGTCACAATGGTTCAAGTTTATTAGGGGCAAAGAATATAAAGTGTGCCATCAAGTTCGTGAGGGCTTTAATCACTAAGTTTTCACATAACAAAATAGTTTTTAATTGGAAGATAGTTGAAAACAAGAATATACTTGGAATGGTGTAAAACACCATGCAGGAGTTTATAGTGGACACTTTGTAATAACTTAGTTTCTTGGGAGTTGGAAGCATGAGTAGAACTTACTCATACAAGTGGAGGCTAGAAAAAGACTGGGAGCAACCAACTAAGAGAGCATAATGGCCATAATCATGCAGTGCAACAAAGCATACTAATCAAAACAAAGAGTGGTACTACAAGTCATGGACTAAATGATCATAGAGGCTAATGATGACTTGTCATAGTCATAACATGGTGTGAGAATGTGCCAAGTCAACCCAAGCAAAGCATCAAAGGAGAATACCACAATACTATGCTTTTGCATGCTAAAACAACACATAATTACATCAAGGCACACTAAGCAATCCCAATTGTTTGGAGCAAGACATCCTACAACAATAATCACTAAGCATAAGGTCAAAACAACACCTACCATGTCATGCTAAAGTCTAAGTCACAGTCAATGCAAGCTCCTCTTGCACTTCAAGCAAGAACTTACTACTCCTTTCCAACACCAAGAAACTTATTTGCAAAACAACACAACGAGAACGGGGGTCCAAATTCTTTATTCAAGCAAACTAAACAACCTAAGCAAAGCAAACGAAAGCTAAGACGCTCCAAGAACAACACAACTGAGAATGAAACAATAAAAACGAAGTGTCTAGACAGACCTGAGCTTTTTATTGATGAAGAAGAGGACGCCTTGGGCATCCCCAAGCTTTGACGCTTGAACCTCTTGGATATTTCTTGGGGTGACACCATGGTGGCATCCCCAAGCTTGAGATTTTGTCCATTCTTCATCTCATTGCGTCATTCTCTCTTTACACCTGAAATTTTTCCTTCATACAAAACTTCACATAATCTTCATTAGCAACATTAGTGTATTCAAAAGATATTAGACCCCTGGCAAAGCTTTGGAACAGTAAGGATTTTCACTAAAAACACAAGCTACTGTAGCAACTCCTTCAAAAATCTCAATTCACCTAAAGAGAACTCAAAAAGGAATCAATAAGAAGCAAATGCAAATAATGGCAGAAATCTATCAAAACAGACCAGCAGGTAGAAATCGATATTTAATGGTGCCCTCTTTCATATCAATGATGGCACCAACTGTTCAAAGAAAAGATCTTCCCAAAGTAATAGGACAAGAAGCATTGTATTCAACATCCAAAACATAGAAATCCACAGGGACATAAGCATTATTAACCATAATGAGAACATCATTAATACTCCCCATGAGTTTCTTCTTAGCATTATCATTGAGTGAGACATCTAAATAACAATCTTCCAATGCTGGCAAATCAAGCATTTCATAAATCTTCCTAGGCATAATAGAGACACTAGAACCAATATCACATGAAGCTTTGAGATCAAAGTCATTCACTTGCATATTAATAATGGGTTCCCAACTATCTTGTACTTTCCTAGGAATAGAAGCTTTATATTTTAGCTTCTCTTCCTTAATTTTCACAAGAGCATCTGTAATATGTTTAGTGAAAGCAACATGCATATCACTAGCATCAGGACTTCTAGCAATCTTTTGCAAGAACAAAATCACTTCAGAAATATTGCAACCATCAATATCAAAGTCAAACTTAGCATCACTAGTAGTAGGGTCAATAGGCTTAGGCATAGTAGGAGGAGGAATAGGGACAACTTGTGGTATAGTGGTGATGGTGCACACACTATTGTTTCTATCAATTTCAGCTTCCCTTTCCCACTTAGCATGAAGTTGAGCTAACATCCTAACATTTTCATCAATAGTAACTTATATGGCATGAGCAATAGCAAAGGTGTTTTCCATAGTTTCAGGTTTAGCAGCCATTTTATTAATCAAGCAAGACCGAGCTTCAAACAAAGAGGATATATTTTTCTCTGCACTCAAATTTTTTGACTGTAAACTAGGAATTTCTCTATTCAGATTCTCAAGCTCATGGTTAATGTTTTTCAAGATGATAGACTAATCCTCCATAGTTTTAGTGAAAAACTTATTTTGCTCATATTGCATCTGCATAAAATTCTTCGTGGATTTCTCTACTTCTAGAATCTTTTCTTCACTAGGCATTCCAGATCTACCATGATAAACATTTCCACTAGGAGGATAAGGCCTATAATTGTTGTTGCTACCAAAATTATTCCTATAGGCATTGTTGTTGAAATTGTTGTTTCTAATGAAGTTCACATGAACTTGCTCTTCTTGAGCAACCAAGGAGGCTAAGGGAACACTATTAGGCTAGAGGAGCTTTCCCATTAACAAGCATAGCCATAATAACATTAATCTTTTCACTCAAAGAGGAAGTTTCCTCAGAATTTACCTTCTTACCATATGGAGCTCTCTCAACATGCCATTCAGAGTAGTTAACCATCATATTATCAAGGAGCCTTGTTGCAGCACCCAAAGTGAGGCCCATGAAGGTACCTCCAGCAGCTGAATCCAACACATTTCTTAAGGAGAAGTTCAAACCTGCATAAAAAGTCTGGATAATCATCCAAGCAGTGAGTCTATGAGTGGGACAATTCTTAACCAAAGACTTCATTCTTTCCCAAGATGGAGCAACATGTTCACTATCAAGTTGTTTAAATTTCATAATGTCACTTCTCATAGATATAATCTTAGCAGGAGGATAGTACTTTCCAATAAAAGCATCTTTGCACTTACTCCAAGAATCAATAATAGTTTTAGGCAAAGAAAGAAACCATTATGTATCTTTCCCTCTCAAGGAGAAAGGAAAAATCTTGAGCTTAATAATATCTCCATCTACATCCTTATACTTTTGCATCTCATAGAGTTCAACAAAGCTATTGAGATGGGCAGCAGGATCATCAGAACCAGCACCAGAAAATTGCTCTCTCATCACAAGATTCAACAAAGAAGGCTTAATTTCATAAAAGGTAGCATCAAGAGCAGGTGGAGCAATAGGAGTGCTTATGAAATCATTGTTGTTGATGTTAGTGAAGTCACACAACTTGGTGTTCTCAGCGGAGTTCATTTTTGCAAAGGTGGGCAAGCCAAAAACAACAGTAGCAGCTAGAGCAGGAACTAATTTTTTTGTGTTTTTGAATAAAGCAAGCAAACCAAACTAGAATAATGTTTTTGGGTTTTTTGGAAAGAGGCAAACAAAACCAAGAAAAAGAAACAAAGAAAACTAAAAACAAAATAAAGAGAAAGGAAGTGAAGGACTCCCCTTGTGAAGACGTCCTTAGCCTCCTCGGAAACGGCGCCAGAAATCTTGATGCGTGCACCCAGTGTTGACGTGGGACACTTCGTTGGAACCCCAAGAGCAAGGTGTGATGAGCACAGCAGCAAGTTTCCCTCAGTAGAGACCGAGGTGGTGGCACGGCAGATGCCATGGGTAGGCTAAAGTATGGGGCCAATGGATGCTAGAGGGATCCGGGGAGAGAAGATGTAGTGATTTCTACACTCAACTGACCAATCAGTAGATCTTTATTCCTCTTCTCAAGAACTACAAGTGCTCCTAGAGCTGTATCATAGAGAAGAAGCAAACTACTACACGAGCCTTTTGGTGTGGAATGAATCGATCCCCCTCTCTGGAGCCGTTCCCCTCCTTATAAAGGGGTTCCTTGACACCTTCTAGGGCTGACGTGGCAAGCATATTCTTGGAATATGCTTGTTCCAAAGTGGTAACTCAGCGACCTCCTTTCCGTGTCGCCCTTCTATCGGTGGCAATGTTCCAGAGACCTTCACATGTGCGCCTCGGGATTCCTCACTGTCACCTCTGTGATGCTTGTCTGCCCTTCTGTAGATATGCTCCTTGTCCTTAGCGCTTGGCTCTGTTTAGATTCCTCCTAGCCAGCTTATAGGGTTTGACTATAGGCACCTCCTTCTCCTGCAAGTTTCATGTTACTCGACCTCGTCTCGCATCACTCGTCTCGGCCTTCACCTGCATACAAGTCGATCAGCCTCATTCGGCCGACATAGCTCATACGTCGGCCAAGTAAGGTGTTACTCATTCTATATTTTCCATGGCTCTGCCTATCTCGGCCGGATCTTGCATGATTCGGACGACACGGTCAGTAATTCGGCTTTAAGGTAAGGGAGACTCCTTTCTTCTTTCCCCTATCTTGACCTATCTGGGGTCACCCCCCCCCCCCCAACAGCAAGCAACGTGGAGACCTGCACAAACTCAAGACTTTGTCCCAATGAATCAGTGAGGTTGTCAAGCTCACCGGTTTGTTGTAACAAAGGATTAAACGTATGGTGTGGAAGGTAATGGTTTGCACCAAGTAAATAAGTAACAGTGGAACATGTATCAATGGTAAAGATTGTACCGGGGTCCATAGTTCACTAGAGGTGCTCTCCTTAGATAAAAAACCTGGCATGAAGGGTAAACAAATTACAGCAGGGCAATTGACAGGAATTGAGCAAGGCATAACAATGCAATTACTAGTCAGAAAGATCCTATGAGATTCGATTGGGCAATACAACAAGATATATAGACCGCCATCCAACTGCATCTATGACTAGAAGTCCACCTTCAGGTTATCATCCGAACCCCCTCCAGTATTAAGTTGCAAGCAACAGACAGCTGCTTTAAGCAAAGTGTGTAAGGTAAACAGTCCACATGTTCCATGAACAAGAGACCATTGTTTTCTCCCTAGTAGCAACAACACATCTACAACCGAAGAGATTATTGTCACTTTCCTTCAAAACTAGAGGCATGAACCCACTATCGAGCATAAATACCCCCTCTTGGAGTCACTAGCAACTACTTGGCCAAGATAGCTACTAACAACGGAGAGCATGCAACATCACAAACAACACAGACATGATAGAATCATAAAGACAAAACCATTAACCAAACTGACATAATAATATCAATATCCATCGGATTCCCACAAACACAACATGCATGATTACAAATAGATTAGATCTTGATCATGAACGGAGCTCACAAGATCTATACATGAAAGCACAAGGAGGAGAGAAAACCATCTAGCTACTACATGGACCCATAGTCCAAGGTGGAACTACTCACGCATCATACCAGAGAAGAAGGCCTCCGGGATGATCTCCCCTCCAACAGGGTGCCGGGAAGAACTTCAGATCCCCCCAATCTAGGGACAATGGTGGCGGCGGCTACATATGGTTTCGTGGATATTTGATCGGGTGCTTAGGGTTTATTCATCGGGGGCTTCTTATAGGCGAAAGGGGAGGCCGTGGAGGCGACCAGGGGGGCCAAACCCTAGCCAGGATTGGTGTGGCATCCCGCAAAAACCACTACTAGAAAATCGCGTTGTTTTTGTGCATTGCATCATCATGACCGCATGCTCATGTCATCATGCCACATTGCATTTGAGCATCGTCATCATCATGCATATTAATTTGCCTAAAAACTATTTGCGAAAGACAATCGTTTTCTAAAATTAACCCTCCTTCTATTTCAAATTAAACCCCCGGATGCTTCCGGATATTTTTGTTTGTCTAAAATCTATTTATGCAAGCTTATTGCAAAAATTAAATAAAAATTATATTATTTTAGTGGGGCAGTCGAACGGGCCGAATCGACCCGAACGACCACCCCAGAAATACAAACGGACCACCTAAAATCCTACAGCTACCAATCCTATCCTACCCACCCCTCCGGCCACCTCATCCCACCCAATCCCCACCTGACACCTCACCCTCTCCCTTCCCCACACCCACTCCCACGCCGCCACCTGGCCCAGCCACACTCCACACCACACAGTCCCCCTCTCTCTCCCCACAGCCCCTCTCAGCTCACACCCACCCCATCTTCCGCCCCACCCGCTGCCACCCTGGGCCCGCGCCCCACCACCTGCCAACCGCTCCCTCTCTACCCGCGTGGACCCCGCACCTGTCCCCACCCCGGGCCCCACCCTCCTCTCTCCTCCCTCAGCGCGCCCCTCTCCCTCACCGCGTTCCCCCGTCCGCTCCTGAGCGCCGCTCTCCTCCTCCTCCTCCCTCTCTCTCCCAGCCCCGGCGGCCCCTTCTCTTCCTCCCCACCCTCGCCGGTCACCCGCTTCCCAGCAGCCTCGCCCGCGGCGCCCCCCTCGTCACGCCTCGTCCTCCGCCCCTCCCCAGCCATGGCGCCCTCCGTCGGCCGCGACACTCTCTGCGCGCGCCGCCAGGAACCCCGAGCCTCACCGCGCCTCCCCTCCGTCCTCGCCGCCCCGCGCTCGCCCGCCCCTCCGGCTCCGCCCCGAGCCGCCCGCGCCTCCTCTCACCTCCTGGCCTCGTCGCCGCGCCTCCCGTCGCCGGCGAGCCGCTCCGCCTCCCGCCGGTCCTGCCCCTCTCGCCGCGCCCGCGCGCCGGCTCCTCCCCGGCGTCGCCTCCCCCGACGCGGACGCCCTCGAGCTCGCCTCCGTCCCCCTCGCCGGCTCGCCCCGCGCCGCCAGTCGCCGTCCCCGCCGCCAACCGCCTGCAAGCGCCTCCGCGTCCCCGAGCCGCCCCGCCTCCGCTCCCTCAACCTCCTCCTCCCCCGCGGCCTCGGCTCCCTCCTCTGGCGCCCGGCGCTCCGGCCGCTCCTCCGCTCCGCAAGCGCCGCCGGCCGCCGCCGCCTCCTGCGCTCTCGTCCGCCTCCTGCCAACCTCCACCGAGCCGCTCCTCTGCGGGCCCCTTCGTCGGTAGCCTCCGCGCCCTCGGTCCCGAGCTTGTCGCCGCCGCGTCCGCAAGTCCCTGCCGCCGTGCGCCTGCCTGCCCTCGAGCTCGACGCCACTCAGCTTCCCCAGTGCTGCACGCGGCCGCTCCCCTGCAAGGTGTTCGGGATAATGCTCGTACAGGACAGGACCTCCTCGTGATGTTCCTCTGTTTCGCCCTAAGCGGTTTATGTCTTCGACCGTGTGCATGTGTCCTGTATCCGGTATAATACCACTACAAGCCTCTTGAACCCGACAAGATCTCCATCACGGACTTCAAGTACCCCCTCGGATGCGACAGGATTCCCTCCCCGGACCCCAAGAACAACTTCTCGGCTCCGCTAGCCGAAACCTCGAAGGCCGCGATGATGTTGAATCAAGATCGCCATCGTCAATGGAACCGGAACACCCAGACCTTCGTACAGGGATGCTCAACGACAAGACCGGCTCAATGCCGATGGGCTCGAGGGGTGTACATGGTGCCACTAGAAGACCGCCAAGATCGCCACCGGAACTACAAGCACTTCACCCCGGACACCGAGACCCTGGACGACAAGTTCTCCTTCCCGGAAGCATGGACGCTCGTGCGACAAGGTCTACTTCCCCGATCCGAAGACCCTAAATCCCAGAGTCCGAGAACGAACCCGTCGAACCCTGGACCCTGAGACCGAACCCCGGAACCCCAAGATCACCGAACCCTAATGTGTGAACCCCTTCCCGAAACCCTATTTTATAATATAATACAATTGTTGCATATTAAATCATTCATCTCGCATGTATATCATGTGGTTTGGGGGCCTTATGCCAATTCACCTAATAATTAAATATGGGGCCCATATGCGGGCAAATCTAGTCTCATATCGGCCTCATTTAAATTGGTGAAGCGAACCGGTGCTATCTCTTGCCATGTTAAAACAACGTTTAATTTGCGTGGTAGATAAACAGCTGGAACCATCTAAATAATTGTCGGGACCCCGGTTCCGCTTAATATGACCTAATTGCATCGCACCTTTGCCATGCCATGCATCATATCATAAGCATGCCGATATTTTGCCGTAGTATTAAATATTGCATCCGGTGTTTATTCTAGTGTTTTGCTTCTTCGCGGATAAGGCTGTTGAGTTGATGCGAGTGTCGACCCGATCTTCGGTTGAACCTTCGGCAATGTTTTCAGGCGAGCATCTCCCCCTTTCTACCTATCTTACTTTTATAGTATTTATTCCCTCCTGTTGATCTATTGCTACCTGTGTTGCGATGCTCTAGTTTTCGTACCCGTGATATCCCTTGCAGCCTTATATTGCCTTGGACACATCCTATTACCTGTTGTTTGGTAGATAGTGGGACTTGCGCGTCGTAGTCGCTTGCTCAAGTGTTGTTGCGTGTCGCCATGTGCCACAGTTGTTGGTGTTTTGCCGCATGTTTGATGTTGGATATGATTATGGCTTTACTTAACGTTCACTTTAATTCCTGTTTAATAACTAAAATTGAAATAAGCAGAGGCATCGGTGGGTGATAGATAATATTTGGTTTCCGAACGCCCACTTGTGTCCCGTAGGACCCCGAGTACTTGATACCTGTTCCTTGATTTATCGCGCTATCCACATCCGGGAGGTATATGGGACCCCCCTGAGCCAGAGCATGATTCAGTCTTATTTCTTGGGGCCACAAACTAGTTTGAGGTTTTATTTACTATCCTGTACTTATGCCATGCTACTTTTGTATTTACGATTGTGCGAGGAGCACACTGTACTGTTTAGGATCGGGACACGATTCCGCGGTGTCGACAAGCCCAGTTTTGGGTTCCCAGTCGTTCACAGCCGTCCACCCAAACCTCGGGTCCGTCTCGGAGCTGGCTTACTTCGTTGTGGGTGTACTCCAAGGGGTGGCCCCCTGAAATATTTCTGAATCCTGTGATTGCTTTGTCGTGAAGGCCTCGTTGGGTTTTGATTTGGTTTTTCCGAGTTTGATCGAGCGTGTGTTGCTATTGGTGCACCCCGGCCGGGTAAAACTTTCTGAAAGCCGTGTCCGCGGTTATGGACGACTTGGAGCACAGTATCTCGACCATAGACAAGCATAACTAAAGTAGTACTATAAATTTGACTTTATAATGACTAGTAATCAGCTCCACTATAATGAAATGGCTAAATAATACTACCCACAATTGCTTGTTTGGAGCGTCGCTTGCGACCATTGTACCTGACTAGTAAGTATTGCAACTACAACGGAATGGCTAAATAAAAGTACCAACAACTGCTGGGTTTTGGGTTATCTCATGCTATCTGTATCTAATTAGTAAGTGTCGCAACTACAACGGAATGGTTAACTCAAACTGCCCACTGCTTACTTCATCAGGATGATTATCTAAACCTGACTAGTAATTGCTGCAACGATAACTGAATAAGTAAAATTGCCAACGGTGTGAGTTCCTCGGTTGACTTCCTCGTTTGGTCTCGAGGGGGAAACGCCAGGATGGGTTTGTTTGATGGTAGTATCAGGTTGGATCCGAATAGGTCTTTCTTACCCCTCTCTAATAGTCGCCAGTTGTATCGAGTCTCTATAGGTTGTTAGTGCAGGCTGCCGCTGCCGCTTCAGTCCACCATACCTATGTAGGCGAGGACCGCCGAATTCTAGCCTCGCCGTGTACTGGCCTCAGTACTGACGCTCTCTCTTTTTCCTTTGCCCTTTGTCGGCACCCCCTTTTGTTTAAGCAGGTTTTGAGATCGACGTCGTTAGAAGGGTTACCCTTCCGGCTTGGCCTGGGCAGGGTTATGGACGCCATTGGTTATTCTTCAGGGCTCTTAGCCCCATTTGCATCTTTTCCGTAGTCGGACGCTCCATCCTTTCAAGGTGATTTGGATCTTTGTATATTATATCTGTATTCTTGACTCTTTGAGTCGCTGTTGTATATATATCTGTTCTGTGGGTCCCATCGAGGACTGTTGTGTAATGTTATTACTTCGTTTTCCACCCGCACGAAAGTGCCTGGTGGGCACCTTTGAATCGTTTCTATGCGGGTTTGGCGGGTTTTCGCTAAAACTTGCATAGGTCCGATTCTGAGGGTGTTACAGAGTGGTATCAGAGCTCAGCAGTTGCGATACCCCACAAGTCCAGCCTGTAGGATAACCTAGCTAACGGCCGAAGTAGATTGTCAAAACTATTTTTCAAAATCGGTTGGATAGTTCTGGTTAGGTCTGCTTTTACTCCTTACCCCTTTGCTATTCTTCTCTTATCTCGACGTGTTTTGAATCTGCTCTCTTATCTCTTTCTTTGAGTCCAGGAATTCTCGTGGTTGGGTTCTCGTTGTACCTTCAGGTTTTCGCTTCCTCCTTTGGTAACGGTGTTGCTACATCTGGTCTTCATGCTATCCGAGGAATCCTTCGTCTGATGGACTTCTCTTTGTTCCTTCTCGTGCCTTCCGGTGTTTTCCGATGCGACGGCATCATCTACGTCAGATCCGATGCAGAGTCTGCATCACTCCTTTGTTTCCGAACCTCGTTTGTCGAGATCTTCAGTCTAATTCCGAGAATGGTTGCACTCTTTTCTACTGATTGTGCAGAGTAATAGTTTGGGTGCGTAATGGATTGGCCCCCATGCCGACTACCCTTTCTATTCGCTCTCGTACATTGAAGTGGGATAGGCCGCATCTTTTCTCACCTTCTATCGAAGTTAGAGGTGGCTTTATTTGTGGATACCTCTACCTTCGCCCTTTTGTTTCCGGAGTGTTCTCTCGACGATCAGGAACAACGACCCTTTGTTGGTGGTGTCGCCGATTTCAAGATGGAGGATGAACCATTGTTAGTGGTGTCGCGAGGATCTACACGAAGCGAGAAGACGCAGATCGCCGCCCTTCCTTCCGGTACCATGAGGCGGATCTCGAGGGCGAGATCCATTGTTAGTGGTGTCGAATTGTGGCATCCCGCAAAAACCACTACTAGAAAATCGCGTTGTTTTTGTGCATTGCATCGTCATGACCGCATGCTCATGTCATCATGCCACATTGCATTTGAGCATCGTCATCATCATGCATATTAATTTGCCTAAAAACTATTTGCGAAAGACAATCGTTTTCTAAAATTAACCCTCCTTCTATTTCAAATTAAACCCCCGGATGCTTCCGGATATTTTTGTTTGTCTAAAATCTATTTTTACAAGCTTATTGCAAAAATTAAATAAAAATTATATTATTTTAGTGGGGCAGTCGAACGGGCCGAATCGACCCAAACGACCACCCCAGAAATACAAACGGACCACCTAAAATCCTACAGCTACCAATCCTATCCTACCCACCCCTCCGGCCACCTCATCCCACCCAATCCCCACCTGACACCTCACCCTCTCCCTTCCCCACACCCACTCCCACGCCGCCACCTGGCCCAGCCACACTCCACACCACACAGTCCTCCCTCTCTCTCCCCATAGCCCCTCTCAGCTCACACCCACCCCACCTTCCGCCCCACCCGCTGCCACCCTGGGCCCGCGCCCCACCACCTGCCAACCGCTCCCTCTCTACCCGCGTGGACCCCGCACTTGTCCCCACCCCGGGCCCCACCCTCCTCTCTCCTCCCTCAGCGTGCCCCTCTCCCTCACCGCGTTCCCCCGTCCGCTCCTGAGCGCCGCTCTCCTCCTCCTCCTCCCTCTCTCTCCCAGCCCCGGCGGCCCCTTCTCTTCCTCCCCACCCTCGCCGGTCACCCGCTTCCCAGCAGCCTCGCCCGCGGCGCCCCCCTCGGTCACGCCTCGTCCTCCGCCCCTCCCCAGCCATGGCGCCCTCCGTCGGCCGCGACACTCTCTGCGTGCGCCGCCAGGAACCCCGAGCCTCACCGCGCCTCCCCTCCGTCCTCGCCGCCCCGCGCTCGCCCGCCCCTCTGGCTCCGCCCCGAGCCGCCCGCGCCTCCTCTCACCTCCTGGCCTCGTCGCCGCGCCTCCCGTCGCCGGCGAGCCGCTCCGCCTCCCGCCGGTCCTGCCCCTCTCGCCGCGCCCGCGCGCCGGCTCCTCCCCGGCGTCGCCTCCCCCGACGTGGACGCCCTCGAGCTCGCCTCCGTCCCCCTCGCCGGCTCGCCCCGCGCCGCCAGTCGCCGTCCCCGCCGCCAACCGCCTGCAAGCGCCTCCGCGTCCCCGAGCCGCCCCGCCTCCGCTCCCTCAACCTCCTCCTCCCCCGCGGCCTCGGCTCCCTCCTCCGGCGCCCGGCGCACCGGCCGCTCCTCCGCTCCGCAAGCGCCGCCGGCCGCCGCCGCCTCCTGTGCTCTCGTCCGCCTCCTGCCAACCTCCACCGAGCCGCTCCTCTGCGGGCCCCTTCGTCGGTAGCCTCCGCGCCCTCGGTCCCGAGCTCGTCGCCGCCGCGTCCGCAAGTCCCTGCCGCCGTGCGCCTGCCTGCCCTCGAGCTCGACGCCACTCAGCTTCCCCAGT
The DNA here is from genome assembly GCA_910589765.1 of Avena atlantica. Taxonomy (NCBI): domain Eukaryota; kingdom Viridiplantae; phylum Streptophyta; class Magnoliopsida; order Poales; family Poaceae; genus Avena; species Avena atlantica. The sequence goes on from OU342733.1 coordinate 523,904,365, forward strand.
GCTGCACGCGGCCGCTCCCCTGCAAGGTGTTCGGGATAATGCTCGTACAGGACATGACCTCCTCGTGATGTTCCTCTGTTTCGCCCTAAGCGGTTTATGTCTTCGACCGTGTGCATGTGTCCTGTATCCGGTATAATACCACTACAAGCCTCTTGAACCCGACAAGATCTCCATCACGGACTTCAAGTACCCCCTCGGATGCGACAGGATTCCCTCCCCGGACCCCAAGAACTCCTTCTCGGCTCCGCTAGCCGAAACCTCGAAGGCCGCGATGATGTTGAATCAAGATCGCCATCGTCAATGGAACCGGAACACCCAGACCTTCGTACAGGGATGCTCAACGACAAGACCGGCTCAATGCCGATGGGCTCGAGGAGTGTACATGGGGCCACTAGAAGACCGCCAAGATCGCCACCGGAACTACAAGCACTTCACCCCGGACACCGAGACCCTGGACGACAAGTTCTCCTTCCCGGAAGCATGGACGCTCGTGCGACAAGGTCTACTTCCCCGATCCGAAGACCCTAAATCCCGGAGTCCGAGAACGAACCCGTCGAACCCTGGACCCTGAGACCGAACCCCGGAACCCCAAGATCGCCGAACCCTAATGTGTGAACCCCTTCCCGAAACCCTATTTTATAATATAATACAATTGTTGCATATTAAATCATTCATCTCGCATGTATATCATGTGGTTTGGGGGCCTTATGCCAATTCACCTAATAATTAAATATGGGGCCCATATGCGGGCAAATCTAGTCTCATATCGGCCTCATTTAAATTGGTGAAGCAAACCGGTGCTATCTCTTGCCATGTTAAAACAACGTTTAATTTGCGTGGTAGATAAACAGCTGGAACCATCTAAATAATTGTCGGGACCCCGGTTCCGCTTAATATGACCTAATTGCATCGCACCTTTGCCATGCCATGCATCATATCATAAGCATGCCGATATTTTGCCGTAGTATTAAATATTGCATCCGGTGTTTATTCTAGTGTTTTGCTTCTTCGCGGATAAGGCCGTTGAGTTGATGCGAGTGTCGACCCGATCTTCGGTTGAACCTTCGGCAATGTTTTCAGGCGAGCATCTCCCCCTTTCTACCTATCTTACTTTTATAGTATTTATTCCCTCCTGTTGATCTATTGCTACCTGTGTTGCGATGCTCTAGTTTTCGTACCCGTGATATCCCTTGCAGCCTTATATTGCCTTGGACACATCCTATTACTTGTTGTTTGGTAGATAGTGGGACTTGCGCGTCGTAGTCGCTTGCTCAAGTGCTGTTGCGTGTCGCCGTGTGCCACAGTTGTTGGTGTTTTGCCGCATGTTTGATGTTGGATATGATTATGGCTTTACTTAACGTTCACTTTAATTCCTGTTTAATAACTAAAATTGAAATAAGCAGAGGCATCGGTGGGTGATAGATAATATTTGGTTTCCGAACGCCCACTTGTGTCCCGTAGGACCCCGAGTACTTGATACCTTTTCCTTGATTTATCGCGCTATCCACATCCGGGAGGTATATGGGACCCCCCTGAGCCAGAGCTTGATTCAGTCTTATTTCTTGGGGCCACAAACTAGTTTGAGGTTTTATTTACTATCCTGTACTTATGCCATGCTACTTTTGTATTTACGATTGTGCGAGGAGCACACTGTACTGTTTAGGATCGGGACACGATTCCGCGGTGTCGACAAGCCCAGTTTTGGGTTCCCAGTCGTTCACAGCCGTCCACCCAAACCTCGGGTCCGTCTCGGAGCTAGCTTACTTCGTTGTGGGTGTACTCCAAGGGGTGGCCCCCTGAAATATTTCTGAATCCTGTGATTGCTTTGTCGTGAAGGCCTCGTTGGGTTTTGATTTGGTTTTTCCGAGGTTGATCGAGCGTGTGTTGCTATTGGTGCACCCCGGCCGGGTAAAACTTTCTGAAAGCCGTGTCCGCGGTTATGGACGACTTGGAGCACAGTATCTCGACCATAGACAAGCATAACTAAAGTAGTACTATAAATTTGACTTTATAATGACTAGTAATCAGCTCCACTATAATGAAATGGCTAAATAATACTACCCACAATTGCTTGTTTGGAGCGTCGCTTGCGACCATTGTACCTGACTAGTAAGTATTGCAACTACAACGGAATGGCTAAATAAAAGTACCAACAACTGCTGGGTTTTGGGTTATCTCATGCTATCTGTATCTAATTAGTAAGTGTCGCAACTACAACGGAATGGTTAACTCAAACTGCCCACTGCTTACTTCATCAGGATGATTATCTAAACCTGACTAGTAATTGCTGCAACGATAACTGAATAAGTAAAACTGCCAACGGTGTGAGTTCCTCGGTTGACTTCCTCGTTTGGTCTCGAGGGGAAACGCCAGGATGGGTTTGTTTGATGGTAGTATCAGGTTGGATCCGAATAGGTCTTTCTTACCCCTCTCTAATAGTCGCCAGTTGTATCGAGTCTCTATAGGTTGTTAGTGCAGGCTGCCGCTGCCGCTTCAGTCCACCATACCTATGTAGGCGAGGACCGCCGAATTCTAGCCTCGCCGTGTACTGGCCTCAGTACTGACGCTCTCTCTTTTTCCTTTGCCCTTTGTCGGCACCCCCTTTTGTTTAAGCAGGTTTTGAGATCGACGTCGTTAGAAGGGTTACCCTTCCGGCTTGGCCTGGGCAGGGTTATGGACGCCATTGGTTATTCTTCAGGGCTCTTAGCCCCATTTGCATCTTTTCCGTAGTCGGACGCTCCATCCTTTCAAGGTGATTTGGATCTTTGTATATTATATCTGTATTCTTGACTCTTTGAGTCGCTGTTGTATATATATCTGTTCTGTGGGTCCCATCGAGGACTGTTGTGTAATGTTATTACTTCGTTTTCCACCCGCACGAAAGTGCCTGGTGGGCACCTTTGAATCGTTTCTATGCGGGTTTGGCGGGTTTTCGCTAAAACTTGCATAGGTCCGATTCTGAGGGTGTTACAGAGTGGTATCAGAGCTCAGCAGTTGCGATACCCCACAAGTCCAGCCTGTAGGATAACCTAGCTAACGGCCGAAGTAGATTGTCAAAACTATTTTTCAAAATCGGTTGGATAGTTCTGGTTAGGTCTGCTTTTACTCCTTACCCCTTTGCTATTCTTCTCTTATCTCGACGTGTTTTGAATCTGCTCTCTTATCTCTTTCTTTGAGTCCAGGAATTCTCGTGGTTGGGTTCTCGTTGTACCTTCAGGTTTTCGCTTCCTCCTTTGGTAACGGTGTTGCTACATCTGGTCTTCATGCTATCCGAGGAATCCTTCGTCTGATGGACTTCTCTTTGTTCCTTCTCGTGCCTTCCGGTGTTTTCCGATGCGACGGCATCATCTACGTCAGATCCGATGCAGAGTCTGCATCACTCCTTTGTTTCCGAACCTCGTTTGTCGAGATCTTCAGTCTAATTCCGAGAATGGTTGCACTCTTTTCTACTAATTGTGCAGAGTAATAGTTTGGGTGCGTAATGGATTGGCCCCCATGCCGACTACCCTTTCTATTCGCTCTCGTACATTGAAGTGGGATAGGCCGCATCTTTTCTCACCTTCTATCGAAGTTAGAGGTGGCTTTATTTGTGGATACCTCTACCTTCGCCCTTTTGTTTCCGGAGTGTTCTCTCGACGATCAGGAACAACGACCCTTTGTTGGTGGTGTCGCCGATTTCAAGATGGAGGATGAACCATTGTTAGTGGTGTCGCGAGGATCTACACGAAGCGAGAAGACGCAGATCGCCGCCCTTCCTTCCGGTACCATGAGGCGGATCTCGAGGGCGAGATCCATTGTTAGTGGTGTCGAATTGTGGCATCCCGCAAAAACCACTACTAGAAAATAGCGTTGTTTTTGTACATTGCATCGTCATGACCGCATGCTCATGTCATCATGCCACATTGCATTTGAGCATCGTCATCATCATGCATATTAATTTGCCTAAAAACTATTTGCGAAAGACAATCGTTTTCTAAAATTAACCCTCCTTCTATTTCAAATTAAACCCCCGGATGCTTCCGGATATTTTTGTTTGTCTAAAATCTATTTTTACAAGCTTATTGCAAAAATTAAATAAAAATTATATTATTTTAGTGGGGCAGTCGAACGGGCCGAATCGACCCAAACGACCACCCCAGAAATACAAACGGACCACCTAAAATCCTACAGCTACCAATCCTATCCTACCCACCCCTCCGGCCACCTCATCCCACCCAATCCCCACCTGACACCTCACCCTCTCCCTTCCCCACACCCACTCCCACGCCGCCACCTGGCCCAGCCACACTCCACACCACACAGTCCCCCCTCTCTCTCCCCACAGCCCCTCTCAGCTCACACCCACCCCACCTTCCGCCCCACCCGTTGCCACCCTGGGCCCGCGCCCCACCACCTGCCAACCGCTCCCTCTCTACCCGCGTGGACCCCGCACCTGTCCCCACCCCGGGCCCCACCCTCCTCTCTCCTCCCTCAGCGCGCCCCTCTCCCTCACCGCGTTCCCCCGTCCGCTCCTGAGCGCCGCTCTCCTCCTCCTCCCTCTCTCTCCCAGCCCCGGCGGCCCCTTCTCTTCCTCCCCACCCTCGCCGGTCACCCGCTTCCCAGCAGCCTCGCCCGCGGCGCCCCCCTCCGTCACGCCTCGTCCTCCGCCCCTCCCCAGCCATGGCGCCCTCCGTCGGCCGCGGCGCTCTCTGCGCGCGCCGCCAGGAACCCCGAGCCTCACCGCGCCTCCCATCCATCCTCGCCGCCCCGCGCTCGCCCACCCCTCCGGCTCCGCCCCGAGCCGCCCGCGCCTCCTCTCACCTCCTGGCCTCGTCGCCGCGCCTCCCGTCGCCGGCGAGCCGCTCCGCCTCCCGCCGGTCCTGCCCCTCTCGCCGCGCCGGCTCCTCCCCGGCGTCGCCTCCCCCGACGCGGACGCCCTCGAGCTTGCCTCTGTCCCCCTCGCCGGCTCGCCCCGCGCCGCCAGTCGCCGTCCCCGCCGCCAACCGCCTCCGCGTCCCCGAGCCGCCCCGCCTCCGCTCCCTCAACCTCCTCCTCCCCCGCGGCCTCGTCTCCCTCCTCCGGCGCCCGGCGCTCCGGCCGCTCCGCAAGCGCCGCCGCCGCCTCCTGCGCTCTCGTCCGCCTCCTGCCAACCTCCACCGAGCCGCTCCTCTGCGGGCCCCTTCGTCGGCAGCCTCCGCGCCCCCGGTCCCGAGCTCGTCGCCGCCGCGTCCGCAAGTCCCTGCCGCCGTGCGCCTGCCTGCCCTCGAGCTCGACGCCGCTCAGCTTCCCCAGTGCTGCACGCGGCCGCTCCCCTACAAGGTGTTCGGGATAATGCCCGTATAGGACAGGACCTCCTCGTGATGTTCCTCTGTTTCGCCCTAAGCGGTGTATGTCTTCGACCGTGTGCATGCGTCATGTATCCGGTATAATACCACTACAAGCCTCTTGAACCCGACAAGATCTCCATCACGGACTTCAAGTACCCCCTCGGATGCGACAGGATTCCCTCCCCGGACCCCAAGAACTCCTTCCCGGCTCCGCTAGCCGAAACCTCGAAGGCCGCGATGATGTTGAATCAAGATCGCCATCGTCAATGGAACCGGAAGACCCAGACCTTCGTACAGGGATGCTCAACGACAAGACCGGCTCAATGCCGATGGGCTCGAGGGGTGTACATGGTGCCACTAGAAGACCGCCAAGATCGCCACCGGAACTACAAGCACTTCACCCCGGACACCGAGACCCTGGACGACAAGTTCTCCTTCCCGGAAGCATGGACGCTCGTGCGACAAGGTCTACTTCCCCGATCCGAAGACCCTAAATCCCGGAGTCCGAGAACGAACCCGTCGAACCCTGGACCCTGAGACCGAACCCCGGAACCCCAAGATCGCCGAACCCTAATGTGTGAACCCCTTCCCGAAACCCTATTTTATAATATAATACAATTGTTGCATATTAAATCATTCATCTCGCATGTATATCATGTGGTTTGGGGGCCTTATTCCAATTCACCTAATAATTAAATATGGGGCCCATATGCGGGCAAATCTAGTCTCATATCGGCCTCATTTAAATTGGTGAAGCGAACCGGTGCTATCTCTTGCCATGTTAAAACAACGTTTAATTTGCGTGGTAGATAAACAGCTGGAACCATCTAAATAATTGTCGGGACCCCGGTTCCGCTTAATATGACCTAATTGCATCGCACCTTTGCCATGCCATGCATCATATCATAAGCATGCCGATCTTTTGCCGTAGTATTAAATATTGCATCCGGTGTTTATTCTAGTGTTTTGCTTCTTCGCGGATAAGGCCGTTGAGTTGATGCGAGTGTCGACCCGATCTTCGGTTGAACCTTCGGCAATGTTTTCAGGCGAGCATCTCCCCCTTTCTACCTATCTTACTTTTATAGTATTTATTCCCTCCTATTGATCTATTACTACCTGTGTTGCGATGCTCTAGTTTTCGTACCCGTGATATCCCTTGCAGCCTTATATTGCCTTGGACACATCCTATTACCTGCTGTTTGGTAGATAGTGGGACTTGCGCGTCGTAGTCGCTTGCTCAAGTGTTGTTGCGTGTCGCCATGTGCCACAGTTGTTGGTGTTTTGCCGCATGTTTGGTGTTGGATATGATTATGGCTTTACTTAACGTTCACTTTAATTCCTGTTTAATAACTAAAATTGAAATAAGCAGAGGCATCGGTGGGTGATAGATAATATTTGGTTTCCGAACGCCCACTTGTGTCCCGTAGGACCCCGAGTACTTGATACCTGTTCCTTGATTTATCGCGCTATCCACATCCGGGAGGTATATGGGACCCCCCTGAGCCAGAGCTTGATTCAGTCTTATTTCTTGGGGCCACAAACTAGTTTGAGGTTTTATTTACTATCCTGTACTTATGCCATGCTACTTCTGTATTTACGATTTGTGCGAGGAGCACACTGTACTGTTTAGGATCGGGAAACGATTCCGCGGTGTCGACAAGCCCAGTTTTGGGTTCCCAGTCGTTCACAGCCGTCCACCCAAACCTCGGGTCCGTCTCGGAGCTAGCTTACTTCGTTGCGGGTGTACTCCAAGGGGTGGCCCCCTGAAATATTTCTGAATCCTGTGATTGCTTTGTCGTGAAGGCCTCGTTGGGTTTTGATTTGGTTTTTCCGAGGTTGATCGAGCGTGTGTTGCTATTGGTGCACCCCGGCCGGGTAAAACTTTCTGAAAGCCGTGTCCGCGGTTATGGACGACTTGGAGCACAGTATCTCGACCATAGACAAGCATAACTAAAGTAGTACTATAAATTTGACTTTATAATGACTAGTAATCAGCTCCACTATAATGAAATGGCTAAATAATACTGCCCACAATTCCTTGTTTGGAGCGTCGCTTGCGACCATTGTACCTGACTAGTAAGTATTGCAACTACAACGGAATGGCTAAATAAAAGTACCAACAACTGCTGGGTTTTGGGTTATCTCATGCTATCTGTATCTGATTAGTAAGTATCGCAACTACAACGGAATGGTTAACTCAAACTGCCCACTGCTTACTTCATCAGGATGATTATCTAAACCTGACTAGTAATTGCTGCAACGATAACTAAATAAGTAAAACTGCCAACGGTGTGAGTTCCTCGGTTGATTTCCTCGTTTGGTCTCGAGGGGGAAACGCCAGGATGGGTTTGTTTGATGGTAGTATCAGGTTGGATCCGAATAGGTCTTTCTTACCCCTCTCTAATAGTCGCCAGTTGTATCGAGTCTCTATAGGTTGTTAGTGCAGGCTGCCGCTGCCGCTTCAGTCCACCATACCTATGTAGGCGAGGACCGCCGAATTCTAGCCTCGCCGTGTACTGGCCTCAGTACTGACGCTCTCTCTTTTTCCTTTGCCCTTTGTCGGCACCCCCTTTTGTTTAAGCAGGTTTTGAGATCGACGTCGTTAGCAGGGTTACCCTTCCGGCTTGGCCTGGGCAGGGTTATGGACGCCATTGGTTATTCTTCAGGGCTCTTAGCCCCATTTGCATCTTGTCCGTAGTCGGACGCTCCATCCTTTCAAGGTGATTTGGATCTTTGTATATTATATCTGTATTCTTGACTCTTTGAGTCGCTGTTGTATATATATCTGTTATGTGGGTCCCATCGAGGACTGTTGTGTAATGTTATTACTTCGTTTTCCACCCGCACGAAAGTGCCTGGTGGGCACCTTTGAATCGTTTCTATGCGGGTTTGGCGGGTTTTCGCTAAAACTTGCATAGGTCCGATTCTGAGGGTGTTACAATTGGGCCCACCCTTGGCCGCGCCTAGGGGGGGTCTGGCTGCCCTGGCCCGCTTCCTCGTCTCCCCTCTGGACTTCTTGTTCCCCACGGAAAGTAATTGACTTTGACGTTTGTCCCATACAATTCCGAGAATATTTCTTTACTAACTTTTCTTAAACCAAAAATAGCAGAAAACATGCATCTGGCACTGTTGCAACTTGTTAATAGGTTAGTACCAGAAAACATGTAAAAAGCACCTCAAAGTGTAGACAAGTAAAGCAAAGTAGAAAGTAAACAAGCATGGAGCATCAAAAATTATAGATACGTTTCCAACGTATTACCGTGATCTCAGATATAAACTTATATTGAATCATTATGATAGTATTGTTTGTGATATTATCTGCAAGTTGTGTACAAATATCATTGTCCAGATCCAAAGGCCCCGAAGTGATAGAAATTGGGATAACCGGACGGGATGGCTGTCATGTGAGGATCACATGTGTTCACGGAGTGTTAATACTTTGCTCCGGTGCTCTATTAAAAGGAGCACCTTAATTGCCAGTAGTTCCCTTGAGGACCCGCTGCAACGGGATGGCAGGACAAAATATGTTGTGCAAGTTCTCATTGCGAGCACGTATGACTATGTATGGAGCACATGCCTATGAATGTTTAGTACTTAGATGCTTATTCTTATTTATCTGCAATTGCCCTAGATATTGAAGTTACATGTTTAGACTCTTACATGCAATGCCCCGTCCATCCATCCCTATGCCTACCGCGCTCATATCCTACTGTTTGCTACTACTGTTACTATTGCTCTTGTTCGACTGCTGCTGTTACTTTGTTGTTGCTACTCCCAAACTTTTGCTACTGATAAACTTCTGTGAGCAAGAACTATTTCTAGGTACAGCTGAATTGACAACTCAGTTGTTAAGGCTTGCAAGTATTCTTTGGATCCCCTTGTGTGAAATCAATAAATTGGGTAATACTACCCTCGAAGACTGTTGCGATCCCCTATGCTTATGGGTCATCAAGACTATTTTTTGGCGCCGTTGCCGGGTGGCATAGATTTATTTGTAAGTTCACTTGGATTTATTATTGTTCACTGCTACTCCTTTCCTCATGGGGAAGTCTCTTGATGGAAAGTTTCCTATTTTACCATCCACTACACGAAGAGGTACAGTCCTAAACACCTCTGCTGCTCTTGATTCACCCTCTGTTATATGTAAGCTTGTTACTCCACCACCACATACACATGCTACACACACTGCTACTACTGCTGAGTCTAAAACTGCTTTTGATACTCATGATGTTACTTCTACTGTGCTTGATGCGAGTGGTTCATTAGGTCCTTTCCTAGATGCTACTATGGATAGACTAGGAAATACTGAAACTCCTAGTGAAGACACTGTTTGCGGTGACCCAGCATACCACTACATGATGTAGTACACTATAGTCGTTGACATAACACAAATGAAACACCGTTCACTAGTATTACATCCCTCAGAGTAGTACAACAGAAATACAGCAGGTCCAAGACATGAGTATAGGTTACAAATCAACTCTTTACACAAGATCTAGAGAACACTCTAGGTTAAAGAGAGAGAAAGAAACTTCTTACAAAGAAGAATCTGAAATAAACAACTCCAAAATTATAATACTATTAAGACTAATATCTTAACTAATGATCTGGCATTGCTGCTATTGCAATACACTACAGAAATAGGTTCTATGGCAAGAGATTCTATTCTTATCTAATCAACAACTTTTTCTTCACTTGAGCTGATGTATATGTTGACTTTCTTGACTTCATTGAAGAGCTTTAGCTTTTGATGATGATTCCTGGAGCATGGCTTAATGTAGTCATCGTCTGTACTGGCTTTAGAACCTAGAAAGGGTTAATAAGATACTTTGAGTACGAGCGTACCCAGCAAGTCCACTAGAAAAGGAGTGTTTGATGCACTATATCTACAGGCACAGACCATAGGTCGTAGGAAATGCAGGTTTTTGTAAACATTTCTTCAAAGGTTGCTTTTATTCTAAAAAGCTATGTCCGTCAGCCTTCACGGGTTTACCAGAACTTTCATGGAGTTCCTTTCCCGCCGCGTTCGCCGCTCCTTCCCGGAACAAGGAGTAACAAGTTACGGTTCTTACACTCTGTAGAGGTGCGCTACTTTACCCATGAGAGACCTTAGCCTTGTCGCACAACCAAGTCATGACCTTGTTCATACTTCCTTGGTATGGGGCCCAGTCTAAGATCCAAGCCAATCACTGCCCCCTTCGCGACCCCACATACCTCCTTGGTGTACACCATGCCCACATATTGAATTACGGCAATGGTTTGTACAGACCGTTGGATGCCAGAACTATCATGGGACATTGACGGTTCCCACCCATATGTTGTATATCCTCTATGAATTACCAATTAATATGCACGCTACGAGTGATAATAGCCATGACCTGAACATCCGGCTTCATGCGAGAGGAAGAAGATACAGCTGACTTTTCTGTCCCATTCCAAATCTCACAGTTAACGCGTGATATACGGCGCAAGAATCACTGGCGACATTGGTTGTTAGGTCCTAGATAATATGTTCCTTTACCACCGGAACTTTTATAGTAGGTTATTACATCATGGTAAATAACCTATAATGACATTATTATGAAAATAGGTTTTTGGATCTTTTTCAAATGCAGGTGATGACAACACTGGATTTGCAAAATACTTTACAGAAAATAATCAAAGGACATGAGAAAGTGATGAACTTGCGTTTTCTGATTGCAAGATTATGCACTCACGGTCTTTGAGATGACATAAGATCCAATATTTGAAATCTGCATCATTGGTCCGGTAAGGACGAATGTTTAAAGAAGCAATATGCTATTGTGCATAAGTAATGCTATGCATTTTGTAGAACCCCCAAAGTGAAACCCCAATACTGTAAGTGAAGTGAACTTAGGTGATTCTTTTAACAGTTGGTTTATCTTCAAGTTTTTACTTCACGTGAAGTGCATCTATAGGGATTTTAAGTTTTGATATACAAGATATAAAAGTAGAGTGCAATAGTAATTTAAGATTTAGATTAGTTGCTATTTGGTGATTAGGATGGAAGTCTATGTATTGGATTATTAAGGTTTGAAAGAACTATCCTAGAGTTGTTGCTTGAAGTGGCAAAAAGAATAACATTTGAAGAAAAGATTTCCTTTCTAAGGTTTAAACAACCATCATTGTTAATAGAACATGATCAATGTCTTTTGGTGTTTGATGTACTAGTTTGTACTTGAGATGCTTTATTTCTTAAGTTTAAATAGACCAAAGTTAACTATAAAAACTTAAGGGATTTATTAGACATGATGTTTATAAGCTTTGAGACTGAAGTTAATTTTAAAAGGTTAAGTAAACTTAAGATGTAATATACTTTAATTATTCCCAAGTTTTAGATTTATGATAGGTATAACTAAGGTGTGGAATTATTCACTTTATATTTAAGTGAATGATTCGATTAAATTTGTTTTGCTTATTAAGAAAATAATATGTATTTATTTAATGGAAGCATAATTAGATGGTCTTAGTAATTTGTTAGAATTTAAATTTATGTTAATAGTGGTCAAGATATAATGATTATTCACCATATTATATAAATGGGTGATACCCAATGTTTATATAAAAGGATTCTTAATAAGATTTTTAAAAGAATATTTCAAAGTTAAAAGTTATACTTAAGTTTGATTATGAATTCAAGTTATGGGTTTGGAATTAGTACTAAGACACTAATTGCTCAAGGTCTTATAAGAATTGTGATTATTTATTACTTAAGAGTTGTTTTTAAAGAATTCACAAAATAGGTATTAGGTAAGGATTTATTATTTGAAATATTAAAGACTTTTCTAATAATATATTTCATATTTTTCTAGTGTAATATATTTATTCAAACCTTAAAAATTAATTTTATTTATTTTAAGTATTATCTTTATTTTTATAAAATTCATCAAAGAATTAAGTGTCTTTAAATATTTGCTTTATGTTTTATTTGTAAAACTTTAAGGTAGTATTTTTATAAAATAGTAAAGTTGTTTTGTTACACAAGAATGATTTTTATTTATTTTTACGGTTTTTGTTTTATTTTATAAAAATTAATTTAAGATGTATTGGTGTTAATAATTATTTTACTTTGTATTTATTTTAGATAATTAAAGTTATATTTTTATTAGGTAGATATTATTTTTGTGGTCATTTTGATATATCATATATATTTTTAGGATTTTTCTATAATTTTCTATCTATAAAAATGTTTGGAGGTTATTTTAGTAATTCATTTTTTTTATTTCTAAACCTAATTGACTTGGGCCGTTTGGTTGGGTATGTGGGCTGGCCTGGCCCAACTGGACCATGCCAGACACATCACCCCCGGCCCATCCCTCACCACACGCACACACCCGCACACCACTCTTCCTCATCCCCTTGCTCCCGTGCGCCGCACCTGCTCACTGCTATGCGCTGCTCCGGCCATCGCCGCTGTGGCCTGCCGGCGAGGCTCCACCTCCTTCTCCTCCCTCGTTTCCCCTCCGCTGTGGTGCGTAGCACCCTCGCGCGCTCACCCCGGGAGAAACCCTAGCTTCTACTGCTTGTGCTCACAACGCGCCCCCCAATCCCGCTCCTCCGGCTGGTTGGCGTCGGGGACGGCGCAGCCTAGCTCGTTTCACCGCTCCTGCCTATGCTTCGAGTTCGAGGTCTGCTTCCTATGGCCCTCTTGCAATGACTTCACCTTCTCCTGTAGCCCTTCTCGCCTATGACCTCGCTATGCGCCCCTGGTGCATCTCTTCTGGCCATCTTTGGCTGGTGCTAGGCTACTGATGGTCATCTGCTTCCCATGGCCAAGGCTTGCTATGGACTAATCTTATTTCTAATGTCGGAGGGATGGTAGTGAATGCAACCCCGATGGTGAATTCTATATCTATTCTGGCTATTATGTTATTCCTGCATTTTCTCCTACTTTGATCCAGGTAATTCTTGTGTGACCGACCCTCGAGTCGATGATTTGTTCTAGATGGATGCTATGTGGTTAGATTTAGTATTGTAAATATGCCTAGAGATGACTTAGGTTTATTAATGTAATCCATGTATAGATGCTATGTATCAACTAACTTGCAAAGGTTGGACTTAGAATAAGACACTTGTTGTAGTATGTGCTAAATTGTGAGTGGAGGGAAATAGTGTTGGTTGAGCTAATGTTTGTGTTTCCCCCTGACCAAACTGGTGTGATCTACTCTGATTATGTGCTCTACTCAACATCACTTGCTAGCCTCACAGTGGTAAATGTCCAGTAGTTGATTAAGTTAACTACTGTTAACTTCTTAGTTTACTTGTGATGGTTTGAAGGCCCTGTTTTAATCCTTTACCTTATAACTAAATGATGAGAAACTATGGCAAGAGTGATTTTGCGGTGACCCAGCATACCACTGCATGATGTAGTACACTATAGTCGTTGACATAACACCAATGAAACACAGTTCACTAGTATTACATCCCTCAGAGTAGTACAACAGAAACATAGCAGGTCCAAGACATGACTATAGGTTACAACTCAACTCTTTACACAAGATCCAGAGAACACTCTAGGTTAAAGAGAGACAAAGAAACTTCTCATAAAGAAGAATCAAGAATAAATAACTCATAGCCACCATACTTATAAAACTAGTAACGGAACTACTGGCTTGCATTGCTGCTATTGCAATACTCTACAGAAGTAGGTTCTATGGTTAGAAATTCTATTCTTATCTAGTCTGCAACTTCGTCTTCTCTTGAGTTGATGTATATGTTGACTTTCTTGACTTCATTGACGAGCGTTAACTTTTGATGATGATTCCTGGAGCATAACTTGAGGTAGACGTCGTCTGTACTGGCTTTAGAACCTAGCAAGGGTTAAGAAGATACTTTGAGTACGAGCGTACTCAGCAAGTCCACTAGAAAAGGAGTGTTTGATGCACTATAACTACAGCCACAGACCATAGGTCGTAGGAAATGCAAGTTTTCATAAACATTTCTTCAAAGGTTGCTTTTATTCTGAAAAGCTATGTCCGTCAGCCTTCACGGGTTTACCAGAACCTTCATGGGGTTCCTTTCCCGCCGCGTTCGTAGCTCCTTCCCAGAACAGGGAGTAACAAGTTATAGTTCTTACACTCTGCAGAGGTGCGTCACTTTACCCATGAGAGACCTTAGATTTTGTTGCACGGCCGGGAGTATGTCCCCGTTCAAACTTCCTTGGTTTGAGGCCCAACCTAAGATCCAAGCCAATCACTGCCTTCTCCGCGACCCCGCATGTCTCCTTGGTGTACACCATGCCCACCTATTGAATTACGGCAATGGTTTATACAGACCGTTCAGATGCCGGAACTATCGTGGGACGTTGAGGGCTCCCACCCATATGCTGCATATCCTCTACGAATTACCATAAATAATATACACGCTACGAGTGATAACAGCCACGACCCGCACATCCAGCTCCATGCGAGAGGGAAAAGATACAACTGACTTCTCCGTCCCATTCCAAATCTCATGGTCAACGCGTAATATACGGCGCAAGAATCACTGGCGACATTGGCTGTTAAGTCCTAGATAATATGTTCCTTTACCACCGGAACTCTTATAGTAGGTTATTACCTCATGGTAAATAACCTATAATCATATTATTATGAAAATAGTGTTTTTGTCCTTTTTCAAATGCAGGTGATGACAACACTGGATTTGCAAAATACTTTACAGAAAATAATCAAAGGACATGAGCAAGTGTAAACTTGCCTTTTTTGGTTGCAAGATTATGCACTCACGGTCTTCAAGACGACATAAAATCCAATATCTGAAATCTGCAACATTGGTCCGGCAAGGACTAATGTTTAAAGAAGCAATATGCAGTTATGCATAAGTAATGCTATGCATTTTTGTAAAACTACCAAGTTGAATCCTCAATACTTTGAGTGAAGTGAATTCAAGTGATTCTTTTAAGAGTTGGTTTATCTTCAAATTTTACTTTATAAGTAATGAGCTTTATAAGGAACCTAAGTGTTAACAATCCAAAATATGTAAGTATAGTATAAGATGATGTGATTATGGTGAATTATCATGTGGTGACTATGATATAAGTTCTTGGGATTGAGTTGTTAAGAGTTTAAGAACTTATTATGAGATTATTGTTTGAAGTGGCAAAAAGAATAACATTTGAAGAAAAGATTTCTTTCCTAAGGTTTAAACAACCCTGATAGGTTTTAGAATATGATTGATAGAATGTGATTGATGTTGTTTATGCTTGCTTGAATAGTTTGGAGTTGAGATGCATTATGTCTTAATTGAAATAGACCAGAGTTAACTATAAAAACATAAGTAGTTTATTAGACATATTGTTTATAAGCTTTTGAGACTAAAGTTAACTTTAAAAAATTAAGTAACTTAAGATGTAATATATTTTAATTATTCCCCAGTTTCAGATTTATGATAGGTATAACTAAGGTGTGGAATTATTCACTTTATATTTAAGTGAATGATTTAGATTAAATTTGTTTTGCTTATTAAGAAAATACTTTGTATTTATTTAATGGGAGCATAATTATATTATCTTAGTAATTTGTTAGAATTTAAAGTTATGTTAATAATGGTTAAGATATAATGATTATTCACCATATTATATAAATGGGTGATACCCAATGTTTATTTAAAAGGGATTCTTAATAAGATTTTTAAAAGAATATTTTAAAGTTAAAAGTTATACTTAAGTTTGATTATGAATTCAAGTTATGGGTTTGGAACTAGTACTAAGACACTAATTGCTCAAGGTTTTCTAAGAATTGTGATTATTTCTTACTTAAGAATTGTTTTTAAAGAATTCACAAAATAGGTATTACATAAGGATTTATTATTTAAAATATTAAAGACTTTCCTAGTCTCCTCTAGCCATTATTTGCACCCCTAGTACCATGGTAGGTCAAGTGTACCAAGAGAAAAGAGGATCGAAAGCTACTGGTAGCATTGGAAACAATAAACGCTGGGGACATAATATATTTAATATTTTTCTAGTGTAATATATTTATTCAAGACCTTAAAGATGAATTTTATTTATTTTTAAGTATTATCTTTATTTTTATAAAATTCATCAAAGAATTAAGTATCTTTAAATATTTGGTTTATGTTTTATTTGTAAAACTCTAAGTGAGTATTTTTATAAAATAATAAAGTTATTTTCATACACAAAAATGATTTTTTATTTATTTTTAGGGTTTTAGTTTTATTTTGTAAAATTTCATTTAAGATTTAATGGTGTTAATAATTATTTAACTTTAAATTTATTTTAAACACTTAAAATTATATTTTTATTAAGTAGATATTATTTTTGTGGTCATTTTGATATATCATATGTATTTGTAGGATTTTTCTATAATTTTCTATAGCTAAAACTGGTTGGGGTTATTTTAATAATTCATTTATTTTTTATTTTTATTTTATTTCTAAATCTAATTCACTTGGGCCGTTTGGTTGGGTTCGTGGGCTGGCCTGTCCCATCTGGATTGGGCTTGGGGTCACTTTGACCCCGACCCATCTCTCTCCCTCACACGTGAGCACGCGCGCAGGCACAAACCCTTATCATGTTCCTCTGCCTCTCACACGCACGCACTGGCCGCCGCCGACGCCCTCCCTTCCATCGCCGGCTCCGGCCACCACGGCCGCCATCGTGGCGTGAGATGATGTTGTGGATGATGCTGCATCAATGGCCCCAGCTTGATTTGATGCTCGAGCTCTCTCCTAGCCGCGCATCTCTCTCTACTGGCTAGGGTTTGCGCTATTGCCGAGGATGTGGTGCTCCGACGCTGATGGATTACAGGTTGCGGCTTGGAGAAAGTCGAGTGCCACCGCGCTCCCTGTGCCGCCATGCCTTACCAGCCCTCGACGACCCCATCTTCTTCCTCTTCAATCTCTAAGCGAGGACCACGGTAAGTGGAAATTCTCCTTTTCTTTTCTCCACTTAATTCCTCTCTGGAGTGTTCTCGGTGATGATAGGATGATCCTGAGTAGCATAGATGCTCTGTCCTAGTGTTTGTGTGATAAGAATTTGATTTCCTTTGAACTGCTAAGTGGAGGAAACTATGTTGATGAAAAATATTGGATGGCTTGTGGTTATTAAATCCTTGTATTTCCATCTCTACAAGAAGCTTGATCTTGTTATAGATTGATGCAGTTAAGTAAGGTTACTGGGCGTGCTTAGTCTAGTGGCTCATATCTGGTGACTTCTATGATGTGGTTGGATTGATGATTCCATAATGCTAGTTGTAGTGTTACTTAGCCATGCGGCCTGATTCATGGTTGATATTTGATTTAATGGTATGCTTGTATTGACAACAAAGCAAATAAAATAAGATTACTAGATGTATTGTTGGAGAATTGAGTTTTTCTTTTAAAGAAAGATGCTCTGCAAGTATAACTTGCATATGCTGTTATTACTGTCAAAATGGCAGTGAAGTGTTCAGATGATCTAGAATTGATTCCTGGTTTCATGGTCTAGGAAAATGATAGATATTCTCTGGCTTATTTTCTGGCTAAATTTCTAGTCCAATGCCAAGGATGCAAAAGACTGAGTCTTGGATTCCTTTTAGAGAAAATACTGTGGTTGCCTTATTCTATCTCTAGGATGTAATTAGCATAGCAACACTATGCTCACTGAGAGCTTGCTTTTCAAATGATTTTCTTGCTTAAAATGATAAGAACCAATACCAATATGGATCTGTTGGTTAATCTGCTGCTAGCAGTGAGGGTAAATGTGTTGGTATTGTGACTGGTGTGAATTGATTGGATGAGAATTTATGACTTGAATGCCAATGATGCATGGTCTGAGGCTAATTAACTCTGAAATGAGCTTTACATGGTCAACGGTCACTAGCCCTTGAATTTTGTTTGTGTGCAATATGTTCCAGTCTATGATGCAAAGGCTGAGACACTAAGTCTTGATAAGAACAGATACTTACTTGGTTGCCTTCGACCCTCTATGATGAATTTGCATAGCAACTTCTATGCAATTCTGAGAGATAAACTATTCTCCTACTCTCCTAGAAAGGTGCTAGTTGCAGAGTAGTTGATTAGATATTGGTTTGCAATAACCCCCTTTATCCCCTTGTTTATGATGGTGAAATAGAATAAAAACAGATACTATGCATGATTAGTGGTATAGCAACCTTTTGTTGTTGCTGTGATTTGTGGTTCCAAGTGGATCTTGTTCCTGGATGCTTCTGGATCTGCTCCGCCTTACTGCTCACTTGGCTTGCTCTTTCTAATACTGCTGCCTTGCTCTTAATCAGCCTACACATGTGAATCATGTGCTCCTGGACCTTGTCCTTCTGGATCCTATAGAACTGGATTCTTCTGATTACTTATTCTCCTGTGATATGCCTCCTTTCCCCCTCCTTCTACTACTTGATCTCCTCTTAGATGGCTTAAATAAGAAACCAGATGCTGATTGGGTGGTGGGTTTGGTGATGGTGTGAAGAAATGAATGTGTGATCTTGCGGTGATGAGAAAGAACATGTGTTATTCCTGAGGATGAACCAGTGATCTAAGTGTAGTTCTGGATAAGTGTGGTGTGTGGATAAACTCTGATCTTCCTCTAGCTTATCAGTTACGGCTGTGGGCTTACTTTGTACTCCTTGTGATGCCCCTGTCCTTGTGGTGTTGACAGCACAGAGCTATGCATGTGTTGTGTAAACTGCTAGCTTGCTGGACCTTGTCCTGGTGTAGTTTTCAGTGCTGAGATCTTTTCCTTGTTGATCAGCTTGACTGACTTGACCTTATCCTAAGATAATCTTTATTTTTGGTGTTTGCCAAGTGGGATATTAACTCCGTGCTAATGATGCTCAAGGCTGAAGCCTAATGTGATAAGAACAGATCCTATGTGGCCCTTTTAACCCATACTCAATGATGAGCCAAAGCATATCATTTGTATGCCCAATCTGAGAGTAAAAATAATATACTAACCCTTTTTTTGTTGTTTTGCAGGGATCAAGAATTAGGAATATAAAGAGTGGATTTAGAAGATGAAGAAAATGAAGATGACTTTAGTTTTAAATTTTACTTTATTCTTTTGTAATTAACCTTTTCTTTTGTGAAGTAATAAGCATTGTATAATTGTAATAAAAGAATTTCTTTTTTATTAATTCATTCTTCTTTTGTAAAGAAATATTGTATTGTTTACTTTATTTAATAAAGTGTACTTGTTTTCCTTTTCTTTTATAATGCATTCGCAAGGACAATGTAATATTTATATCTGCTTGTAATAAAAATCTTTTTAGTTATTTATTTATGTAATTCAATTTTATATTTATTTGTTTTATATTAGTGTACTTTTATTTAAATTTCCACTATATTTTCTATTTGAATAAAAGATTATACCTTGTTTATAAATGAGAGTTCACCTCCTATTTTCTATTACAATTTAGCTTACAATTATTATTCCATTCCAAATTCTTTTAGGATTCAAATTCACAAATTGATTATTCAAATTTGAATTCCTTCCCCTCAAACACATAAGTACAATAGAGGTCATGTTGAAATCCATCGCACCTGCCCTGATGTTTTCATCAGAATAAGAGAGATCTCGATCCCCCTATAGCTTCCTTAGCTTTGCGCGAAAATTCTCCGGATTTTGTGATGCATGAATGCAATGCACAAACCTGGGTTCAACTTATTTCTAAGCTCAAATGCTGGGATGTTACAAATTTATTTAAACTTAATCTAGATAGAAATTCATTTAAAGTGTGGAGGATGTCAATTTTAACCTATTGGATTTAATGGGAGTGTTGCTGATTTCTGGTGATTTAGAATTAGTGAAGAGAAAAATGTTATTATATGGACTTATACCTACTGATTGTAATATAATATACTTATTGTTCCTGGCATGCTTTAAGGCATAATGGTGTGGATTGATTTAGAGCTTAAGCTCTAATATGATGGTTGTACATGTTACCTGTGTTGAATATTTGTGTTGGCAGCACACTGATAGACTGTCATGCAGGTTTATTGAAGGGTTATTGTTGTTACCTTGTTATATTATTGGTGGATAGCACTGCAGCTAATTTGATCTTATGATTCATTTGTGACATAATGCCTCAATCTGGATGACTTGTTCATCCTAGGCATGTGTGGTTAGCTGAACCCCACTCTTGATGTCTACTACTAGATATGAAATATCAATTTATGACTGTGTTTCCTGTACTACAGGACAGATCACAATAATGATTTCTAAGAACAGAATGATTCCTAGATTGGGGACTAGGAAGATGATTAAGTTAACTTAGCTTTTCTTGGTTGCATGAGTTAATTGGTGTTGTTTCTAGATCTAGTAGCAACTTCTGTCCTAGATGCTGTTGTGGTGCCTCATCCTAGATTGTGCACAATAACAGCTGGGTAGCATATCTTGCTTCTATGTTTCAGTCAACTGGAAATGTTTTCCCCAGGCCAAGGATGCACAAGCTGAGGCTTAAATTGACATAAGAACAGATTTCTGTAATTGGTTCTTGGCCCAACTTATGATGCAAAAGCTGAGGTGGATTATTTGGTTAAAAAGAATAATATGTTGGTCTCAAGATTTCTATGATGATTTTGCAAAGCATTTCTTTGCAAAACTGAGAAAATCTTTCTCTAAAGATTCCTTTATTTGGGTCTCTTATGCTATATGACAGATATGAATGC
This sequence comes from Avena atlantica, assembly GCA_910589765.1. Classification (NCBI taxonomy): domain Eukaryota; kingdom Viridiplantae; phylum Streptophyta; class Magnoliopsida; order Poales; family Poaceae; genus Avena; species Avena atlantica. The sequence continues at coordinate 523,925,313 of OU342733.1, forward strand.
ACTATATTTATTCCAAGGTTTCTACTACTCTACCTTGGCTTCCTGGAGCTTGTTCTATTGTTGGATCTTGATCAGTGGCTGCTGTATCTTGATATCCTACTCCCCTCTCCTTTTACTACTCCACCCTCTGCAACAGCTATAGCCTGGCCTTCTCCACCTTGTTCTTGCCATTGGATGGCTCCTTGAAGCAACCATGGTGTAAATGATGTGGTGGTGATCTGGGTGGTTCTTGTGATGATATGGGAGCAGTCTATTCTTGAGGTATGATAAACAGAAAGAAGATAAGATAATGGGTGTTGTGCTAACTAGTGGTACTAGTGAGTGCTACGGCTGTGCACTCCTATCTCTCTTTGAGCTTCCTTGTGCTGACAGCACATACACATGCATGTATGTGTATGCTGCTTACCTATAAGCTTGCACTGTTGTGGATCAGCACAAGTAGTTACAGTGCTTTTACTCCTTACTTTCTACCTCCTCTGGTGAAACTTGCCCCTCTTACTGCCAATGATGTAGGAATGAGGCTACACATCTGATAAGAACAAATGCCTTATTTTGTGAAACTTTCCCCTCATTCTAATTAAGCTCTATGATGAACAGTGGCAGTGCACTTCACTGTACTTACTGAGAGCAACTAAAACTAACCCCCTCACATCTTATATTTATTTTTCTTGTTTTCTTTTGCAGGTACATAAGTTCTTTGAAGGGTTTGGGAATTAATAGATAGAAGAACTAGAGTAGGAAAATAAGTTTAGGTTTCTGTAATTTTTATTCTTTTGTCATTCATTTATTCATTTGTATAAGATAATGTAATATATATGTCCTTGTAATAAAGAATTCTTTTAGTTGTTTCATTTATGTAATTCCTTTTTCTATTTATTTGTTTCATAGTAATTTACTTTTATTATTTTATTGTAAAAGAACAATAATACAATATGTATTATTGTATTAATAAAGAACCCTTTATACTATTACTGTAATCATTCCATTTCAAATTCTTTTTAGATTCAATTTTTTTATCAATTGAGTAATCAAATATGACTTATCTTCCCCCCAAACACAAAATATACAAGAGAGGTCATGCCGAAATCCATCGCACTTGTACTGATGTTTTTATAAGAACAAGAGAGATCTCGATCCCTCTATAGCCTCTTGTAGTTTTGCGCGAAAATTCCCCGGATTTTCTTATGCATGAATGCAATGCACAACCCTGTGTCCTCTTTATTTCTAGGTGCTAATCCTGGGATGTTACACTGTTACACCTGTTAGCTCACCTAAGTCTAGAGAGAGATATGATATTAATGATGGTTACATTGAGTTTACTGATGAATTTATTGAAGAGTGCCAAAACACGCATGGCACTAGTGCTATTAAGAGCCTCCTAGCGAGCCGCACCATTATTCCTAAACTGTCCTCTGATCCCAAGTTTGCCACTTCTCCCATAGATATTAAAGATAAATATTATGATTTTTCTCTTGATTTATCCTATATAGACATTGTTGAGAAAGAACCTTTTTGTGGGACTGAAAATGAGAGTGATGTAGATCATATGAATGATCTTTTTACTATAAGTGCTTTATTCCCCGATGATTCTAAGATGCGCAAGTACTTTGTTACAAAAATATTCCCTTTTTCACTCAATGGAGAAGCTAGGGCTTGGTTTAATAGATTACCTCATGGATCCATTGATAGTCATGATTGTTTGATTGCTTCTTTCTTCCAGAAATATTTTCCTCCTAGTGCTAGACATGCTTAGCATATGCTAGTTAACGCCTCAGGAGATAAACATGCTTATGGAATTAGAACTGGGAGTGGTATAGCTACTCAAGATCCTTTATATCCCGAAGGACACCCTAAAACAATTGAGCAGGATTCTCAACAAGGTGAAAGTAGTGGTAGTCCTCATAAGAGAAAGAAAAAGAAACATAAAATAGTTGAGGAACCATTTGAACCTGTTGTAGATCCTAATAGTATATCTGTCTCTGATGCTGAAACTGAGAGTGGTAATGATAAAAATGATGCTCCTGATCAGGAGGAAGTTGAGGAAGAACCTGAGAAGCACACTAAGAACAATAGGTACACTAAGGAAGATTTTATTGCTAATAAACATGGTAAAGAGAGAGAACCTTGGGTGCAAAAACCTATGCCTTTTCCCAATAAGAAACACAAGTCAAAGGAGGAAGAACACTACAACAAGTTTTGTGAGTGGATGAAACCTTTATTTTTGCAAATTCCTTCGACTGATGCTATTAAGTTGCCTCCTTATTCAAAGTATATGAAGGATATTGTCTCTAATAAAAGGAAGATTCCTAATGAGGAAATTTCTAGTTTGCTTCCTAATTATTCCTTCAATGGTAAGGTTCCAAAGAAACTTGGTGATCCAGGTATACCAACTATTCCTTGATCTATTAAGAATAATTATGTTAGATCTGCTTTATGTGATTTGGGAGCTGGAGTTAGTGTTATGCCTTTTTTCTCTCTACAAGAGAATCCAACTAGAAAAGTTGATACCAACTGATATATCTTTGCAAATGGCTGATATGTCAACTGCTATTCCTGTTGGTATATGTGAGGATGTTCCTGTTCAGGTGGCTCATAATTGCTTGGTTTTAACTGATTTTGTTGTGCTTGAAATGCATGAACATGATAATATGAATATTATTCTTGGGAGACCTTTTCTTAATACCATAGGTGTTGTCATCAATTGTAATCAAGGAAAAGTAACTTTTAATATTAATGACAAAGAGCATACTGTCTATTTCCCCAAGAAGTTTGCTAAAATCTATTGCCTGAACTCCATTGAAAATGTTGAGAGCATCTAGGTTGGAGAAATATATTTTCCCTTTCCACAAGAAACTTTTGAAACTATTATGATTGGGAACATTGCTATCAAGTTTGAGGTAACATAATCACTTTGTGGAAAACAAAGTTTTCTTTCATATAATATTGTTTTAGTAACAAGACTTGATCAACCTTGTTAATAAAAGGATTTTAATGAACAAAGTAATGTTTTCACTTTGGTTATACTTGCTCACTTTTACTTTTCTCCTTCCTAGTCTTTGTTTTCCTCTAGTTAGTTTTGGTTTTGCTAGTTGTTTGCTTGTTAGAGTGTCTTAGAGTTGATGTAGTTTGGTTTTTGTTTTCTTTTTGCTTCTTCTAAAAAATCTTTTCTGCGAGAAAATCAATTTTTATACCCTAAAAATTGGCCAAAAATAAAGTTTCCTGAAAAATCCCAGAAAATTCATAATAATTTTTTCCTCGAAAAAAGGGGTAGAGGGACACCTAGAGTGACCCAGGGGGCCACCCCAGGCCAGCACACCCCCTGGTAGCGCGGCCATTCCTAGGGGCACGCCTGGCAGGGGTGTGGCCCACCTGTGGCCCTCCAAAGTGCCTCCTCCCAGCCATCTTCTTTCTCTCTCCAGAAAAAGACCGGCAAAATTTCTCAAGCTCGATTTCTTGCTGTTCTTGCTCCCGATTTTCGATCTCCTTGCTCAGCCCATCTTTTCTGCTTATTTTTGGAGGGATTGCTCCTTGGTATGTGCCTCCTCCGCTTGTCCAATTAGATTTGTGATTGATAGAGTGTATTATGAGTATTTTGTTGCTATAGGTGTCAGGTTGTGTGAGCTTGCATGCTTGTTCTATGCTTATAAACTTTATTTTGATGCATGTGTAGCCCTCTAGCAAGTTCCTATAGTAGTTTCTCATCATTTATCAACTTGGAAATCACTTGGTTTGTTGTTTGTCCAAAAATTTCAGAAAAAGGTGGTCATGGACAACCACACCTTTGGTGGAATATTTGAGAGTGATGCACCTAGAAGGACAAGGCCTTCGAGATCATCCTCCCGAGCAGGCCTTCATACAATAAGGATCTCATTACACCGCGATTTGGCGAAGAGGGAGATGAGGGGGATGCACACCCTTCTGCCTTTCCTTGTCCTACCTTTTTGCGGGCTGCTGGAATTCTCAATGATTTCCTAACCTTGGTTCAGAGGGTTGGACTAACAAGTTATATGAAGGATGAGAGCATGTAGTATGCTATGCTCATTAAAACCTTTGTGGAGAGTTTCTATTTTTCTAACAGCGTATTCAAGCCAGATGTGTCTTTCAAAATCTATAACAGGCCTTACTCCATGACATTGAAGAAATTTGTGAGGTAATGGGTATTGGTACAACCGGGATGGTGAAGAAGATTCTAGCTCAACCAACTGATTTGTTGGAGCTCTACAGCGGGATAACTAATGATGATGACCATAGAGCCCAGCGGGGAAAGATAAGAAATATTCAACTCCCATCTATCAGGTACTTTGCTTATTATCTTGCCACTAGTGTTCTTGGTAGGTAGAACACTAGCAATATTTCCAACTATCATTTGGCCTTCCTAGCTGCTGCGCTCAATAATGCAACCAGGTACAATCATGGTTCTCTCATTGCTCATCGCTTAGCTGCTAAAGGACCCATTCATGGGGGAATTATTGCTGCACGTGTTGTTGCTGCCTTAGAACTTGCTGTTGATCCAAATGATACAGTTTTGGCTCCTCAGAGGCTTGATCTTGCTGCCATGAAAGCGCATCACTTTGTTACTGCTAGCTCCACCCTTGATAATTTGGTTTATAGAATGTTGTTTACTGACGGGGAAGAGAGAGAGATTCCTCTGCCGCAAACCACTTTGTTCAGTATTTCCCAGGGACCTTGGTCACGCTCCAAGGAGGAGATGCATGAGAAGCTGCGCATTCTTGGCTTTCATGGACACTACCAGGGGGACGCGCCCTCATACTACCACTATATGCACTACACAGGGGAGTCCTCGAGCTCGTACCAGGACGAAGGGGCCTCCTCGTCGTACTACGGAGGTGCACCTTCTTGGACACCATGGGGTTGAGCCCCACTTAGGCCAAAAGCCTAAGCTTGGGGGAGGTACACCGACATCACACTCATCTATATATCATGTTTCGTCGATTCTTTCTATATCCATTGTTTCGCTTTCTTTTTGGTTTTTTTCTCTACTTTCTTAAAACACCAAAAATATTTTCGTTGTTTCTCTTGGTTTGTTTCTTTGCTTTTTAGCTTTGGTTTGCCTTAAAGAAAAAAATCCAAAAAGATTTTTCTTTGTTTTCTTTTGCTTTGTTTGATTGCTTTAAAAATCGAAAAAACCAAAAATATTTGTTGTTCTTCTTTGGTTTTGTGAAGTTATTTACAGGGTTCAACCGTCCTCAGTGGATTTTGGTTTCATGTTATTATTCAAGTCACACAAGTGAAGGGCAATAATGAAGATTAAGACAACTTGAGGTGCTGTAAGAGGCTGGTAACGAACTCTATTTGTTTTCATATTTGTACATATACTCATCATTGTGATCATGCTTAGTCTGTTCATGTAAGGTGTATGCTATTTATGGATGCTTAGTAGTTCTTGCTTGCTTGTGATTAGCTCCAGCTTGCTAATTGTTTGTAGCATGTCATATGAATGTTTGCTTGCATTGTTTTATTCATAGCTTGGTATGATATTGTGGTATCCTCCTCTGAAAGTTTCATGTGAATCGACTTGGCACATGCTTACGCATGCATATGACTGAACAATAGCCAGTAAGCCTCGATGATTTATTTTGCCTCAGAGCTCTTGTATCACTTTCATGCCATAATTAGTATTGTTTTGTTGCAAGCATGATTATGACAGTTATTGCTCTCTCGTTTGTCGTTCCCTCTCTATTGCTAGCCTTCACTTGCACTAAGTATGAGCTCTACTTGTGCATCCAACTCCCCAAAACGAATAATTGCCAAAAGTGCCCACCATACCTACCTACTAGCATCATTTGCTATTCCAGTGTATATTCATTGTGCCTCGTTTTCTTCTAAATAAAATGATTGCTTGTTTTGAGAAAGTTAGTTAGTAAATCTCTCACGAACTTGATGGCACACTTTATTTCCTGCTCTTAATAAACTTGAACCATTGTGATTGTCCATGAAAGTTATATGCTTGCAAATTATAGGCTGGGAGTTAGCAGAACCGTGTTGTCACGGGGAACGCTTTCAACACTTATGGGTACATATATCCAGATGATATTATGCTCTTTTGTTTGCGTATGTCGTCAGTGTGAAATAAAAAGGGAGCTTGTAAGTCCATGGAGTTATATACATTATGTTAGAGAAACGCCTGGGCCACTAGCCTAAGCCATGCCTAATCATGGTGGAAACTTGCAGCATCACCATAATGAGCCATCTGTGAAGTATCCTCGATAAAAACCTATGCTAATATCAAATAAAAAGATCGCTGAGATGCTCATTGTGTGCTTGCCTTGTCATTTTGGTTATGAGATAGCTCTTGTATCATGTGCAAGGGGTACCCCGTTGGCTGTTCTCTATGATATGCATGTATTTACGATGACAAGAACTTACAGGTAACTAAAGTTGAGTAGCATGAGGAGCGGCCCTCGTACTCAAGGGACATGAGATTTCCAGTTTATGGTCTGTCAAGCATATAACTCAGATTGGACCTCACTTTCACCTTAATCATATAAATATGCCTATGATAGGGGCAATGAAATCTCAAAGCTAGTGAGTTCCTTACTTTCAGCATTTGGAAGCCTTTGAAACTTTTCAAAACCTTTTCACTTCCTTGTTGAGTCACCACTTATTCTATGAGCACCTTCTTAAGAGCATAGTTGTCATTCTTGTGTTTGTTCCAAACCTTGGTTAATTATGTCATTACTTTGATGCTTGTATCCCTGATATCTTTACTTCTAGTCTTCACTTGAACTTCAGAGGTTCCTTGGCATTTATGTTGTGCTCTACAAACTAAGGCAAGCGAGATACCACTCTATCATACCTTTTTATGAGCATTGCAATGTTGCTTATGTTTATGTTTCATGCTACTTATTATTATTGAGTTGGAATCTCTTCATAGCTTGCAATGACTATTGAGTATACTTAGTTGCATACTCTTTATTATGAATGGTTTAAGTATCTACTCCTGTGCTGAGAATATATACATCATATGAAGCAAATGTGTTCGTGAAAGTTCTTTTATCGCACTCAGTTTTCAACTGAATTGCTTGAGGACAAGAAATAAGCTAAGCTTGGGGGAGTTGATACGTCCAAAATGTATCTACTTTCCTGAACACTTTTGCTATTGTTTCTCCTCTAAACTTGTGTGATTTGGATACAACTAACACGGACTGACGCTGTTTTCAGCATAATTACCTTGGTGTCTAGTTTTTGTGTAGAAAATCAACTATCAGGAAAAATTCCGGAAAATATGCCAAAAATCCTATTTCACCAGAAGACTCACGGAGCCAGAAGACGAGGCGGAGTGGGGCCCACACCCCCCAGCTGCGCGGTCCAGGCTTGGTCGTGCCTGGAGGGAGTGTGGCCACCCCAGGCACCCCCCCCCGACCTCCCTCTTCGCCTATAAGACGCCCTTGACCTAAAAACCGAGGGGGTTCAAAGTTTTTCTAGAAAAAGTTCCGCTGCACCGCCACCACCAGAAACCGCAATTCGGAACCAGAAAATCTGTTCTGGCACCCTGCCGGGACGGGGAATTTGGAGAGGATCATCGTCATCACCAATGCCTCCCCATCAACCATCCATGTTTACCTCATCCATGAGTGAGTAATCCCCCGCTGTAGGCTATGGGGATTATAGGGATTGGATGAGTTCTATCATGTAATTGAATAAGATTGTTAGGGCATGGTGCCTAATATCTCTATTAGTGCTATTTGACTTTGTTGCAACTTGTTGTGCTTAATGCTTGTCACTAGGGTCCGAGTTCCATGATCTTAGATCTGAACTTATTATTGAATCATTATGATACTATTGTTTGTGATCTTATCTACAAGTTGTGTACACATATCATTGTCCAGATCCAAAGGCAGTGTTCACAGAGTGTTAATTCTTTGCTCCGGTTCTCTATTAAAAGGAGCACCTTAATTGCCAGTAGTTCCCTTGAGGCCCCGCTGCAACGGGCTGGCAGGACAAAAGATGTTGTGCAAGTTCTCATTACGAGCACGTATGACTATATATGGAGCACATGCCTTGGATGCTTATTCTTATTTATCTGCAATTTCCCTAGATCTTGAAGTTATATGTTTAGACTCGTCCATGCAATGCCCGTCCATCCATCCCTATGCCTACCGCGCTAATATCCTACTGTTTGCTACTACTGTTACTATTGCTCTTGTTCTACTGCTACTGTTACTTTGCTATTGCTACTATCAAACTGTTGCTACTGATAAACTTTTGTGAGCAAGAACTATTTCCAGGTGCAGCTAAATTGACAACTCAGTTGTTAAGGCTTGCAAGTATTCTTTGGCTTCCCTTGTGTCGAATCAATAAATTGGGTAATACTACCCTCGACGAATATTGCGATCCCCTATACTTGTGGGTCATCACAACACAAAGCTCGGTACCACACTAGAATTGCTGCGATGGAAGGCAGAGTGTGGTCTAACTGACTCTGCATTTGAAAAGATGCTGAAAATAATGAAGCCAAAGTTTTCAAAGCATAACGAATTTTCCGAGAGTATGTACGAAGCAAAGAAGATTCTCTGCCCTCTAGAATTAGATGTGCAGAAGATACATGCATGCATTAATGACTGCATCCTCTACCGCGGTTAAGAGTATGAGAATTTAGATAAATGCCCGGTATGCAATGCATTGCGATATAAGATCAGACGAGATGACCCTGGTGATGTTGTGGGAGAACCCCCCGAAAGAGGGTTCCTGCTAAGGTTATGTGGTATGCTCCTATAATACCAAGGTTGAAATGCATGTTCAGAAACAAAGAGCATGTCCGGTTGTTGCGATGGCACAAATAAGACTGTAAGAAAGACGGGAAGTTGAGACACCCCGTTGATGGGTCGCAGTGGAGAAAAATCGAGAGAGACTTCCTGGACTTTGCAGGTGACGCAAGGAACTTATGGTTTGGTCTAAATATGAAAAAAAGTGTCGAATACGTCCCAGTTGGTGCCACCAACCGGGACGTATGACCCTTTAGTCCCGGTTGAAGCCACCAAACGGGACAAAAGGTCCTCCCTTTATAACTAGCGCGCATGTTATTCATCTTCCCCATCTCATTTCTCTGCTTCATCGACGCGCACAGGAGACGTCGCCCCAAACCCCACGACGCCAACGGGCTGCCTGAGCTCGCCGCCGCCCGCGCGTCCCGGCCGCCACCACCACTGTGAGACCCTGGCGCATGGCTCACTAGGATTGATAGGAAACCCATACCAACAAGTTGCAACTCCTTTTTCGAAAGCTCATTGAAAAGAACTCTAAGGTTAAGCGTGCTTGGCCTAGAGCAATTCTAGGATGGGTGACCGACCGGGAAGTGGGTACCGGGTGCGCACGAGTGAGGACAAAGTGCGCAGAAAAGACTAGTGTTGGTCTTTGGGGTTAGTCTAGAGATCCTATTGAGCTGTCAGAAGTGACAACCGTCGTTCCAGAGTGATCGGGGGTGTTATAATTGGTATCAGAGCTGACCCTCGCGGTTACATGGGCGTGTGCGGGTCAGTGGCGGACATGTGTAGCATGGCGTGTGTGGCCCGGAGTGGACACGGCATGGCAATGTGCCAGCACTGGACGCAGAGACGTGTGCCAAGAGGGGACGTTCCTGGCTTGTGGTTGATCGACGAGGACGTCGATCTTCTAAGGGTGGGTGTATGTGAGACCCTGGCGCATGGCTCAATAGGATTGATAGGAAACCCATACCAACAAGTTGCAACTTCTTTTCCGGAAGCTCATTTGAAAAGAACTCTAAGGTTAAGCGTGCTTGGCCTAGAGCAATTCTAGGATGGGTGACTGACCGGGAAGTGGGTACCGGGTGCGTACGAGTGAGGACAAAGTGCGCATAAAAGACTAGTGTTGGTCTGTGGGGTTAGTCTAGAGATCTTATTGAGCTGCCATAAGTGACAGCCGTCGGTCCGGAGTGATCGAGGGTGTTACAACCACCAATCATCGTCGTTGTTGTCCGCGCGCGCCCTGGCAGCCACTATCCGTTCGCCTCCGTCCGAGAGCGCACCACGCCCGCCGCCATGTACGTTGTCCACAGCAAGCAAAGCGTCGCTCGGCCGCGGCCACCATCGCGTCGCCGTCTTCCCGGCCTCCACCACCAGCATCGACGCGCCGCCATTTGATATGTTGGAAACGTATCTATAATTTTTGATGATCTATGATTGTTTAGTATCTACTTTGCTTTGCTTTGTCTACACTTTGAGGTGCTTTTACATGTTTTCTGGTACTAACCTATTAACAAGTTTCCACAGTGCCAGTTGCCTGTTTTCTGCTATTTTTGGTTCTAGAAAAGCTAGTAAGGAAATATTCTCGGAATTGGATGGAACAAACGTCAAAGTCAATAACTCTCCGTGGGGAACAAGAAGTCTAGAGGGGAGACTGAGAGGCGTGCCAGGGCAGCCGCACCCCCCTAGGCATGGGTGGGCCTTGCCCCGCGCCTAGGCAGGGTGTGGGGCCCCTGCCCATCGCCTCGGCCTCCCCCTTCGCCTATAAGAAGCCCCTGATGCAGAAACCCTAAGGACCCGATCAATATTCCATGAAACCTTCTATAGCCGCCACCACCATCGTCCCTAGATCGGGGGGGGGGGGGTCTTAAGTTCTTCCCGGCACCCTGCCGGAGGGGAGATCATCCCGGAGGCCTTCTCTCCGGTATGATGCGTGAGTAGTTCCACCTTGGACTATGGGTCCATGTAGTAGCTAGATGGTTGTATCTCCTCCTTGTGCTTTCATGTATAGAACTTGTGAGCTCCGTTCATGATCAAGATCTAATCTATTTGTAATCATGCATGTTGTGTTTGCGGAGATGCGATGGATATTGAGATTATTATGTTGGTTTGATTAATGGTTTATCTTTATGATTCTATCATGTCTGTGTTGTTTGTGATCTTGCATGCTCTCCGTTGTTAGTAGCTATCTTGGCCAAGTAGTTGCTAGTGACTCCAAGAGGAGGCATTTATGCTTGATAGTGGGTTCATGCCTCTAGTTTCCAAGGTAATTGACAATAATTTCTTCAGTTGTAGATGTTCTATTGCTACTAGGAAGAAAACAACGGTCTCTTGTTCATGGAACATGTGGACTGCTTACCTTACACACTTTGCTTAAAGAAGTTGTTTGTTGCTTGCAACTTAATACTGGAGGGGGTTCGGATGATAACCTGAAGGTGGACTTCTAGTCATAGATGCAGTTGGATGGCAGTATATGTATCTTATTGTATTTACCAATCGAATCTCATAGGATCTTTCTGACTAGTAATTGCATTGTTATGCCTTGCTCGGTTCCTGCCAATTTCCCTTTTGTAATTTGTTTACCCTTCATGCCATGTTGTTTATCTAAGGAGAGCACCTCTAGTGAACTATGGAACCCGGTCCAATCTTTACCATTGATACATCTTCCACTGTTACTTGTGTACTTGCTGCGAACAACCATTACCTTCCACACCATACGTTTAATCCTTTGTTACAACAACTGGTGAGATTGACAACCTCACTATCACTAGTGCAGAACGGCCCATGCGTCCCGGTTGGTAAGAGCCATTAGTCCCGGTTGCCCAACCGGGACGGGGCAATCGGGACTAAAGCTCTAACCATTAGTCCCGGTTGCCCCACCAACCGGGACAAATGGGTGCACGCGTGGCAGCAGCAAAGCGCGAGGGGGGGGTGGAGCATTAGTCCCGGTTCGTAACACGAACCGGGACTAATAACCTGCTGCCGCGGCAGAGATTTGGCTCATTTCTCTGCCGCGGCAGAGAATTCATTTTTGCACATTTTGTTGCCGCGGCAGCATTTTCGCCACTTTTTGTGCCGCGGCAGAGAATTCATTTAGGTTGTTTTATTGTTTATTTAGTGTTTTGCACTTATCAATGAAGGAACCTTGTATTACACAAGATCATCATGACAATATTACATTCAATACACGGATCGAGTTCATGCACTACATACAAAAGTATTCCCCTTGTCTATACACGGATCGAGTTGCTATTTTTACAATCCCTATTGTCTATACACAGCAGAATAGTATTCCCCTTTCGGGTCTAGGACTTCTGCATCCAAGAATCCCGCCAATTCCTCCTGAATTGCTCGTACGCGATCCTTTGGCAGAAGACCGTCCCGTAGACGTTCGATCTGATTTAAAAAAGGAGTCAGTCTATATGAATGAAACTAAACACAATTTGTTTGAAAATAAAACTATAGAAATTGTTTACATACGTGGAGTTGCTCTAAATTTCTGCCCTTCTCATCGCACGTCTGCCGGATGAACTCGCATACATAGTATCCACATAGATTGTTACCTGGTCCCTGCGTCAGGCACTTCACAAGAACATAGTTCAATCAAAATAATAATCAAGCATGATAATAACTGTATCAAAACTAGAACCAAAGAGATGCGCGGATATAGCTAGTGGTGCTTACATCTAGTGGTTGAAATGTAAGCTCCTCTTTCCAAACACCCCTAGCCTTCTTGGTGAACCGTTTCCAAGCGCTGCCCGGCGAAGAAAACGAATAAAAGAAGTTATTAAGTACTTGATATCATAAAATTCACGAACGTTGCCGATATAGTGTCGTAATGATTAGAATTACCGCTGGAGAAGTATCTGCATGTCCTTCCACGTCTCAAGGGGTTTATGTTTCGAGTCCATGACTAGTACACGCCCTTTGTCAAGTTGAATGATTAACAGAATATAGTGGAAGCTGCGAATGCATAACTAATCAATTATATACTTAACATCGAGTAAGCGAAATAGAAAGTGTATACAAGACAATAACACTCACTCGAAGTTGTAAGGAAAAAGTATTTCCCTTTTGGTTTCTTGAAACCTTAACGCGTGTACTATATTATCCTCCGTATCCTGGGGGCTTATTTTGAGATTAGCTTCATGAACCCAATATGGGTCAATGAAGCCAATATCATAGATTTGTCCTCTGCTGCATTCGAGAATCTTCATTCTGCATATTACAGTATGATTATATACATGCAATAAACAAAGTGAGATAGCTGGAGACTAAGTTAATTACAGAATTAGTACTTACAGACAATAGGCACTGATGAGCGATTTGTCCAAGGCGTCTTGATTGAATAATTGAAATAGCTCAACAAATTCAATGGATATCATGTCATCACTTTCTTTCCCATGATGCTTTTTTGTAACCCTCAGCACTATCCAGTTAGCCCCGGCACTTGTGGCGTGCATGTACCAGTTATGCAATCTTCGCATTTTTGTTGAAAGATTATTTACCTCCTCAGGTTTGACGAGAGGTTTGCCGTACTGGTATTTGTATGCTACTTCACTCACGGGGAAGAACTCTAACTGGGATAAGTACTGGGCAATACTCATACCTTGAGCAGCGGCAGCTTCTCCGTATTGTGCAACTACCTCTGGATCATACTGCTCTTCGGCCCCATATTTGCTCGACCCCACATTGGTTTGAGAAATCACCTTGAGAGGGGCGCAAGACTGTTTTGCTTGTTCTCCGAGCTGGGCAACAGATTTCCCGCTTGCATCAGTACTGCTCTTCGAGGCTTGTTGTGTCGCATGTGACTTGAGAATAGAATGCTCATAGTCTGATGACAGCTTTGGCTCGGGTTGATGAAGAGTCTTTAGCATTTTCAACACTTTGGCTTTTTCTTCTTTGGTGCTGGGGAACTCTGGCTCTTTCGGCCGCCTCAGCTTAGCGAAAAACGCTGCCGTTTCCGCATCAACGATCGCCGCAGTCTCCTCTTCAGTACAGTCATAAGCTCTCTTGGGAGGAACCGTTGGTACTTTTGGAAGAGGCTCTTGTTTACGTTTCGGCGATCGCTTACGACGCACAGTAGCGGTACGCTTACGCTTTTTATCCTGAGGTGCCGGCGATGGCTCCCGCGGCGATGGCTGCACCGGAGACGGGTGAGGCGACGGAGTCGGGTGAGGCGACGAAGACGGCTGCCGCGGCGGCGACGACCTCGCTGGAGACGGGTGAGACGGCGGCGAAGATGGCCTTGGCGTGTGATTTCGAAGCACGATACAATCCTTCGGCCATAGAATGGTGACGTTTTTTGCGTCACCCAGCACAGTCACATCCCCTTCACCAGCAGGGTAGTGAAGATCCAAAACCTCAAAGGTGGGCATGATTTCATCCACGCCGACAACAGTGTAGCCCTCTGGAACCGGACGACTGTGGTAAGTTGGTGTGGGTCCAATTGGTAAGGCATAGCCGACCGCCACCTTCATTGATATGTTCACAACTTTGACATGTAGCTCGCAGTGTGTCATCTCTGTGATATCATCCACTGGGTAGCCAACAGGAGCCATCGTCGGTGCATCATCGGCATCGCCATTGTCATCACCCGGGACCTCGGTGGAAGCCACACTGCTTTTTCGATTATTCGATAGGCCGGTAGCATCGAATGCAGTGTGCTGCTGAGATGGGGCGCCGGTAGTACTTTGCTCTTTAAGTGAGTTAATTTCATCTTGTTGTTGCTTTAATCGTTCTTCAATTAAACGCATTCGCTCTTTCTGACTTTCTGCTTCAACTGCCGCCCTGTCCTTACTCCTCTGACGGCTTCTATCAGGATATTTCTTCCTCTCTTCGGGAAACCCAGTCCTCCATGATTGGGAGCCTATTGTGCCTCGTGTTCGTCCATCATGTTACTTATTTCCAAGGGCGAGTGTGAGCTCATCATTCTCTCTATCGGGAATGAAGTCCCCATCTTTAACAGCCTTTACTGCTTTTCTCATCCTCTCGATTGGCAAGGGGTCTTCTTTATGTCGTATGGTATATATACACCTCCCTTCCGAGTCCAACGTGCCCCCATGCCCGTAAAACCAATTCCTTGCACGTTCTACCCAATCGTCTGTCTCTGGGGTGATATTTTTATCACGCAGTTCCTGCTCAAGTTTCTCCCACTTAGGAATGCCAGCCCTGTAGCCACCTTGCCCCATAGTATGGTGATACTTCTTGTTAGCAGCATTCAGCTTATTCGTTTCAGACATTTTCTTAGCTTTTTCTGATTTCTTGTATTCCACAAACTCATCCCAGAATGGTTTTATCTTCTCAAACCGAATATTCTTGAAATCGGGAGTCTTCTTTTTCACGACATAGTCAAGGTGCAATCTTTTCTTCCAGTTGGTGAAACACTGGGCCATCTTCTTCAAAGCCCACTCCCTGACCTTAGCCTCCATGGCTCTCCCATGTTGTAAGGCGTCCTCAACTGGATCCTCCGCATTTGGATCCAGCTCTATCTTCGGTAGTTTGAAATTAACCATGAGCCTCTTCCACAGTAAATCTTTGGCGTGGTTAGGGACAAATAAACATGTTCCCTCTTCATCCGCATTAGCAGGCCTATTCCAATTTCTAATGGTGATCGGGATTAAGTCCCTAACGATTACTCCGCATTGTGCCACAAATTTGGTTGCGACAACTTCGGGAGCCGTCGGTCTGCCGTCTTCAGCGACATCTTCGATCCTGAACCTCTCATGGTCTTCCAACTTTTAGGTTGGGCCTCGTCTGCTCTTTTCAGTAGATTCCTTCGATCCGGAGGGCTAAAAGAAGAAAGATCGTCGTTACTATTTCTATATAGATAGCAGATGATTAATTAATGAATTGATTTATATTACATGCACCTTGCCGGAGCGGTCGTCTTCTCGATTACACAAGGCATCGCCTTCTCCCTCGCGGAAGGCAACACCTTCAACCTCAAACAAGTTGTCTACTCCGGTAAAAAGAGGATCACCCTCACCGGAGTTGTTCAGAAACGTTGATACGTCTAAATTATCTTCCCCACGGATCACACCTTGGATCAACTCTTCCTTTTCTTCGTCTCTGACGTGTGGATCCATATTTTCTGCATAGGTGGAAAAACGAATAAGTCAAAGCGGCTAAAGGAGAAAGTTAAGGAGAAACCCTGATATATACATACACAATAATAAAAATGAAGAGAAACCCTAAACCTAGCTACAAAAAGGAAACCGTGTAGTAGATAGGTAACTCTAGCTAAAATCAACGGTTATCAATATTCCGGAGTTCCGAGGGGTGTAACCTAGTTCGGAGAAACCTCCGATGCATATGAGAGGGGAACCCACATGCACCTAAGGGGTATTAATGATTCCTTATCTAACCACAGTGACTGGCAATGTGAATCGGGTCTGGGGCTACCCACATTGACTGACCAGTGGGGCCGAAGACCAATAATACCAAACTAATTAATAAACCTAATAATACCTAACTAATAATAAACCTAATAATCGAAACACCGAAAAGAAAGGGAAACAATCAACACATGGCATCGATGCAATGCTCAAGCAAGTACGATGATATGACAAGTTAATTTGCATTGGAATGTAACCCTAAGACATGCTCGACGATTTAATCGGGGTTCCGACGGGTGAAAACCCTAACTCGGGGAAACTCCGGAACATATGAGAGGGGTGCATTTGTTCTTCTAATTATACTTGTCATTTAAATTGTTGAACAATGCATGATTATAGGATAAATAGATAGGTTTCATTTTTCTGAACAATTTGATATATTATTTGTATTTTTCTGACTTATAAATAAAAAGATATTGAATTTACAAGTTTATATTAATTTCTGGAATTATTAAATCATTTAAAATTGAATTACTGTGTCAATATGACATCAGCAAAGGGTTGGGTTTTTTTTACCAAGACAGAACCTAGCCACTGTCACTGAGTGCTGGGCCCTATGCCACATCAGCAAGCCACCGTGGTGGTCAAAGGTCAGCGGGCCCGTGGGCCACGTCAGCGTGACGCCGGGGTGACATCATCTCGGCGGCCACCGTCGGGTGCTCACCGGGGACGGCGCTGTGGCGGCTACAACAAGCAAGCGGGCAAACGGAGGGCACTGGGAGGTGCAGAGGCTCACCGCGCGTTAGAGAGAGGCGGCGCCGCTCCTTTTTGGTCACCGGAGCGTCGCCTCCGTCGAGCTCGAGCGGCGGCGGCGTCGAGTTATAACCAAACAACTAAATCATCTAACAACGAAATCATCTAACAACTAAATAATCATCTACACATACACCTAAAATAATCATCAACTAAATCATCTACATCATCTAAATACACCTAAATCATCTACATCATCTAAATACACCTATATCATCTAACAACTAAATCATCTAACAAATAAATCATCTAACAACTAATACACCTAAAATAATCATCACCTAAATCAACTAAAAAACTAAAAAAGGGGAGCCTCGGGTACGTGCGGTACCGGCAGCGACGGTGGGTGCGGGCGGCACTATGGCGATCGGGGAGGAGAGGGAGAGGCGGCGCGGTGGCGCGACGCTGGTACCGAGGCGGCGGCGCTGGTACGTGGAGGATGGAGGCGCCGGTGCTGGCCGGTACGGAGGACGGAGGCGGCGCTGGTACGGAGGACGGAGGCAGCGCGCGGCGATGGACGGAGATGAAGGGTGGAGGCGGCGGTGCTGACGGCGGTGCTGACGGCGACACCGGGCGCGCAAGGATGGGGCAGCCTGCCGGCGTCCGGGGAATCGGGGCGGCGGCGTCTCTATGCGGCGCGTCGGGTTGCAGAGAATGGAGAAGGGGAAGAAGAAGAAGAGGCGTGCGCAGTTACAAAGGAAGGACCTTTAGTCCCGGTTGGTGGCTCCAACCGGGACTAAAGGGTCATACGTCCCGGTTGGAGCCACCAACCGGGACCTATACTCCAAAATCTTCAGCAGCCCAAGCGTTGGCGCGCAGGGGGTCTTTACTCCCGGTTGGTGGTTCCAACCGGGACATATTCCCCTGTTTTCAAAAAAATTCAGGTGTTTTCTCTCTGTTCCCGCCTTATTTTTTATTTTGGGGTTTAAATTTGTATTGTTTTTAAATGATAATTAATTTGGAATTTAGAAAAACTTTAAACATAAAAAGTGTTTGGATTTGAATAAATAATTCAAAACCATTTTCTGTTTTAAAAAATAATTAATGTAACCATTTAAAATATGAACCATTTACAATTAAAAATGAATTAACTTTTATTTTTTTAATA
Source organism: Avena atlantica (assembly GCA_910589765.1). Taxonomy (NCBI): domain Eukaryota; kingdom Viridiplantae; phylum Streptophyta; class Magnoliopsida; order Poales; family Poaceae; genus Avena; species Avena atlantica. The sequence continues at coordinate 523,943,294 of OU342733.1, forward strand.
TCAATTTGGAATTTAGAAAAACTTTAAACATAAAAAGTGTTTGGATTTGAATAAATAATTCAAAACCATTTTCTGTTTTAAAAAATAATTAATGTAACCATTTAAAATATGAACCATTTACAATTAAAAATGAATTAACTTTTATTTTTTTAATATCAATTTGGAATTTAGAAAAACTTTAAACATAAAAAGTGTTTGGATTTGAATAAATAATTCAAAACCATTTTCTGTTTTAAAAAATAATTAATGTAACCATTTAAAATATGAACCATTTACAATTAAAAATGAATTAACTTTTATTTTTTTAATATCAATTTGGAATTTAGAAAAACTTTAAACATAAAAAGTGTTTGGATTTGAATAAATAATTCAAAACCATTTTCTGTTTTAAAAAACAATTAATGTAACCATTTAAAATATGAACCATTTACAATTAAAAATGAATTAACTTATATTTTTTTAATATCAATTTGGAATTTAGAAAAACTTTAAACATAAGAAGTGTATGGATTTGAATAAATAATCCAAAACCATTTTCTATTTCTAGAAAATAATTAATGTAACCTTTTAAAATGAATTAACTTATATTTTTTAATATTAATTTGGAATTTAGAAAAACTTTAAACATAAGAAGTGCATGGATTTGAATAAATAATCCAAAACCATTTTCTATTTCTAAAAAATAATTAATGTAACCTTTTAAAGTTAATTAACTTATATTTTTGAATATTAAGTTGGAATTTAGAAAAACTTTAAACATAAGAAGTGTATGGATTTGAATAAATAATTCAAAAACATTTTCTGTTTTAAAAAATAATTAATGTAACCATTTAAAATATGAACCATTTACAGTTAAAAATGAATTAACTTATATTTTTTTAATATCAATTTGGAATTTAGAAAAACTATAAACATAAGAAGTGATAGGGGACGGCCATTGTTCGGATTTTTCCTTTCGAAACATGATCAATATACCAAGTCTGGTATTTTTCCTTTCAACTATGTAACATAATATGACACCACGCGAAGGATTTTCATTGTTCGGATTTTTTTTGAATTTATTATGCCCGTTTTGAATTATTTGAATTTCTAACTATGGTCGAACCAGTGTGCATGAAGATAGGGGACGGGCATTGTTAGAACTTGCATTGGATCTCTGAAGAAACCACATATTGCGAGTCTAAAAATGATTTTTTCAAAAAATCACGGGCGGTAGATCATGTACCTGTAGTACAAACCGGACCCACTTCCTACCGATTCGGCAGACATTTGTCCTTTTTACCCGGGATGGACGAAAAGGTTTGAGATGTACCGGTTGGGATATAGTCCATGTAAGGTGGTCTAGTATTTTAGGAAAATAGGACGGTAGCATTCTGAAACGGCATTTTGGTGGTTACTTCACAAAACGACCCGTTTTTTGCGCTCGGAAAATGGAAAAGGGCTTTTCCGTGCGACAAAAAGGAAAACTTCCTCCTGCAACATTGTTCTCCATACCAATGTCCACACACATGCATAATATGGGCACAACATCACAAACTATGCCGTGATTCAGCACATAACATCGGTCATTTGGACCGAAAGCCATGAAACCTCGAACATGATAGGTAATTTTGTGAAGGTTTTTTCGAAACATGATCAATATACCAAGTATGGTATTTTTCCTTTCAACTATGTAACATAATATGACACCACGCGAAGGATTTTCATTGTTCGGATTTTTTTTGAATTTATTATGCCCGTTTTGAATTATTTGAATTTCTAACTATGGTCGAACCGGTGTGCATGAAGATAGGGGACGGGCATTGTTAGAACTTGCATTGGATCTCTGACGAAACCACATATTGCGAGTCTAAAAATGATTTTTTCAAAAAATCACGGGCGATAGATCATGTACCTGTAGTACAAATCGGACCCACTTCCTGCCGATTCGGCAGACATTTGTCCTTTTTACCAGGGATGGACGAAAAGGTTTGAGATGTACCGGTTGGGATATAGTCCATGTAAGGTGGTCTAGTATTTTAGGAAAATAGGACGGTAGCATTCTGAAACGGCATTTTGGTGGTTACTTCACAAAACGACCCGTTTTTTGCGCTCGGAAAATGGAAAAGGGCTTTTCCGTGCGACAAAAAGGAAAACTTCCTCCTGCAACATTGTTCTCCATACCAATGTCCACACACATGCATAATATGGGCACAACATCACAAACTATGCCGTGATTCAGCACATAACATCGGTCATTTGGACCGAAAGCCATGAAACCTCGAACATGATAGGTAATTTTGTGAAGGTTTTTTCGAAACATGATCAATATACCAAGTCTGGTATTTTTCCTTTCAACTATGTAACATAATATGACACCACGCGAAGGATTTTCATTGTTCGGATTTTTTTTGAATTTATTATGCCCGTTTTGAATTATTTGAATTTCTAACTATGGTCGAACCGGTGTGCATGAAGATAGGGGACGGGCATTGTTAGAACTTGCATTGGATCTCTGAAGAAACCACATATTGCGAGTCTAAAAATGATTTTTTCAAAAAATCACGGGCGGTAGATCATGTACCTGTAGTACAAATCGGACCCACTTCCTGCCGATTCGGCAGACATTTGTCCTTTTTACCAGGGATGGACGAAAAGGTTTGAGATGTACCGGTTGGGATATAGTCCATGTAAGGTGGTCTAGTATTTTAGGAAAATAGGACGGTAGCATTCTGAAACGGCATTTTGGTGGTTACTTCACAAAACGACCCGTTTTTTGCGCTCGGAAAATGGAAAAGGGCATTTCCGTGCGACAAAAAGGAAAACTTCCTCCTGCAACATTGTTCTCCATACCAATGTCCTCACACATGCATAATATGGGCACAACATCACAAACTATGCCGTGATTCAGCACATAACATCGGTCATTTGGACCGAAAGCCATGAAACCTCGAACATGATAGGTAATTTTATGAAGGTTTTTTCGAAACATGATCATTGTTCGGCACACATTTAGTCCCGGATGTAGTCACAAACCGGGACTAAAAATATTTTCCGCCATTTCCCACCTCTTCCCGCCAAGTTTTCCCGCCCTTTCCTTTCTACTAGAGCTTTTAGTCCCGGATGTAGTCACTAACCGGGACTAAAGATATTTCCCGCCATTTCCCAAAGCTTCACGCCAAGTTTTCCCGCCCTTTCCCTCTATATTTAGGGTGATCGTGTCATGGCTATCCACACATCCACACCTTCCTCTCTTAGAACAATGGACAACGCCTACTGGGCCATTCTGACCCTCGAGGAGACCGAGGCGCTGTGCGCCTCCAACTACCCTTGTCCACCGGGGTACCGGCCGCCCGCCGGCTGGATGCTGAGCGCTGGAGGGGTTCCTGTCCCTCCTGTCCCTCAAGGTTCCGCACGCCAGGCGGACATCACAAACCACTTCTACCACGAGCTCACGCCGGAGCAGCGGATGGATCCCCAGTGGGATCCCGACAACTATGACACCTGGAATGCCTTCTTCGCTAATAGGCGGGAAAGGGAGCTCGCCAGGTACGAGGGTGATGGCCCGCCACCGGTGAACAACAACAAAGTCGGCCGTCGTCTGTGGTGGGAGAACCGTACTATCATCGAAGTGATGCGCTACATCGCCGGGGGAGACCATCCTCGCCTACGGTGCCCACGAGTCCACCCGCCACAGGACCCACACTGTCCCGGCGGTAGCGGCATCGTCTTCCAGGAGACCCCTCTCCCACCCGCCATGAATCCAAGGCTGGAATGGCCCCTGGTATATGCCATGGATGGGCTGAGGATCCCCGGAGTGGCAGGTGACGATGACGATGATGATGACGACGACGATGAAGACCCTGAAGCTGCGTACTATAGGACTAGGCATGATTATGACTAAAGGGGGCGGCTTTAGGCCTAAGTGTTAGCTAGTCCCGATTTGTCCCGGTTTTTAATATTAATAAATGTCTTAAGTGTTACCTAATAAATAGAGGGAAATGCCTATATAAAGAGAGGGTTCATATTTAGTCCCGATTTGTACCGGTTGGGATATAGTCCATGTAAGGTGGTCTAGTATTTTAGGAAAATAGGACGGTAGCATTCTGAAACGGTATTTTAGGAAAAATGAAAACTTCCTCCTGCAACATTGTTCTACATACCAATGTCCACACACACATGATCATTGTTCGGCACACATTTAGTCCCGGATGTAGTCACAAACCGGGACTAAAGGGATTGCGGCAGAGTGGGCCAGACAACACTAATAATAGGGGTGAGTGTCGACATTATGTCGTGCGGCTTGTACCTTGTCCCGGATGGTGTCACCAACCGGGACTAAAGATGTAGTCCCGGTTGGAGACACCAACCGGGACTAAAGATGAGTCAGCACTAATAATAGGGGTGAGTGTCGACATTATGTCGTGAGTGTCGACATTATGCCGAGCTGCTTGTACTATAAATATGCATCCTTGTGAGTCCAGTCCTCCAGCCAGTTTGAGGCATCTCCAAGATGGTTTTAGAGAGCAGGGACACCACTACGGCCAGTTTCAGGGAGATGCCGACGGAGCCCAGTCCTTCGGCATCTCCGAGAAACTGGTCATAGAGGCACTCCCTAATATGTGAAATTAGTTAGCTCTGAGGCGTATTGATCTAGTTAGTGAAGTTACAAGCTGCAAGATGGTTTTCGAGAGCAGGGACACCACTGCGGCCAGTTTCAGGGAGATGCCGACGGAGCCCAGTCCTCCGGCATCTCCGAGAAACTGGTCATAGAGGCACTCCCTAATATGTGAAATTAGTTAGCTCTGAGGCGTATTGATCTAGTTAGTGAAGTTACAAGCTGCAAGATGGTTTTCGAGAGCAGGGACACCACTGCGGCCAGTTTCAGGGAGATGCCGACGGAGCCCAGTCCTCCGGCATCTCCGAGAAACTGGTCATAGAGGCACTCCCTAATATGTGAAATTAGTTAGCTCTGAGGCGTATTGATCTAGTTAGTGAAGTTACAAGCTGCAAGATGGTTTTGGAGAGCAGGGACACCACTGCGGCCAGTTTCAGGGAGATGCCGACGGAGCCCAGTCCTCCGGCATCTCCGAGAAACTGGTCATAGAGGCACTCCCGGTCCAGCCACAAAATGGGACTAACACTCAAGACATTTATTAATATTAAAAACTGAGACTACAAAACCGGGACTAAAGGCCACAAACCGCGAAAGATATCCTTCGGTCAAGCCACAAACCGCGAAAGACATGAACTAGAGTTACATAATATGAGCATGAACTTCTTGGCATATGTCATTCCTTATGACCGCTTCAGACGTAACCATGGAGCATCTTCTTTACTTAACGGAATGCTTGGGTCAGTTTTCACTGTGAAGGGCGGAATTTCATCAAACTTATTATAATCTTCTGACATGTCTGTCTTGCCCTCGATTCCCACGATGTTTCTTTTCCCTGAAAGAACTATGTGACGCTTTGGATCATCATATGATGTATTCGTTTGCATATTTTTTCTTTTTTTCGGTCTTGAGGACATGTCCTTCACATAGAAAACCTGAGACACATCATTGGCTAGGACGAATGGTTCATCTCTATAACCAAGATTGTTGAGATCCACTGTTGTCATTCCGTACAACTGGTCTATCTTTACCCCTTCCCCATTCAGGTTGACCCATTTGCAGCGAAACAAAGGGACCTTAAAAGAGACTCCATAGTCTAGTTCCCATATCTCCTCTATGTAACCATAATATGTGTCCTTTTGTCCATTCTCGTCTATTGCATCAAAGCGGACACCACTATTTTGGTTGGTGCTCTTTTTATCTTGGGCGATCGTGTAGAATGTATTCCCATTTATTTCGTACCCTTGGAAATTCAATACAGTAGAAGATGGTGACGCGGCCAACAAGTATAGCTGATCTCCAACAGTGGTGTCATTCAAGAGATGTGTCCGCATCCAACCACCGAAAGACTTCATGTGTTCATCTGTAATCCATGATTCAGGCTTCCCCGGGTTTTTGGAGCGTACAATATTCTTGTGTTCCTCCATATACGGAGCTGCCAAGGTGGAATTATGTAGAACTGTGTAGTGTGCTTTAGTGAAAGAATCCCCGTCCCTACATATCAGTGCTTTCTTTCCCAGCGTGCCTTTTCCACTTAGTCTTCCCTCATGCCGCGAGTCAGAAACACCAATCGGCTTAAGGTCAGGAATAAAGTCAACACAAAACTCAATGACCTCCTCTGTTCCATATCCCTTGGAGATGCTTCCTTCTGGTCTAGCACGGTTATGAACATATTTCTTTAAGACTCCCATGAACCTCTCAAAGGGGAACATATTGTGCAGAAATACCGGACCGAGAATGGCAATCTCTTCCACTAGATGAACCAGGAGATGCGTCATAATATTGAAGAAGGATGGTGGGAACACCAATTCAAAACTAACAAGACATTGTACCACATCCTTCTGTAACCTTGGCAGAATATCTGGATTGATTACCTTCTGAGATATTGCATTGAGGAATGCACACAGCTTCACAATGGGTACTCGAACATTTTCTGGTAGAAGCCCCCTCAATGCAATCGGAAGCAACTACGTCATAATCACGTGACAGTCATGAGACTTCAGGTTTTGGAACTTTTTCTCTGCCATATTTATTATCCCCTTTATATTAGATGAGAAGCCCGACGGCACCTTGATACTGTAAAGGACTTCAAAAAAGATTTCCTTCTCTGCTTTGGTAAGAGCATAGCTGGCACGACTTAAGTGACGCCCTTTATCCGTCTTGTTATCTGTATGCATGTTCTTTGGGTCTTTCATAATTTGTTGGTCCTCCCGTGCTTCAGGTGTATCTTTTGTCTTCCCATACACGCCTAGGAATCCTAGCAGGTTCACACAGAGATTCTTCGTCACGTGCATCACGTCGATTGAAGAGCGGACACGCAGGACTTTCCAATATGGCAGCTCCCAAAATATAGATTTCTTCTTCCACATGGGTGCGTGTCCTGTAGCGACGTCGTTCGGAACTGATTGACCGTCGGGACCCTTTCCAAAGATTACTTCTATGTCCTTGACCATACCAAATACATCATCACCAGCTGGGAGTTCAGGCTTCTTCCGGTGATCTGCCTCACCTTTGAAATGCTTGCCTTTCTTTCTTACGGGATGATTGGTCGGAAGAAATCGTCGATTCGCTAGGTACACAACCTTCTTGCATTTATGAAAATATGTACCTTCGGTCTTATCTAAACAGTGGGTGCATGCCTTATATCCTTTGTTTGTCTGTCCTGAAAGGTTACTAAGAGCAGGCCAATCATTGATGGTTACGAATAACAACCCTCGTAGATTAAATGGCTCCTGTTTGTTCTCATCCCACGCACGTACACCTGGTTTGCCCCACAACTGTAAGAGTTCTTCAACTAATGGCCTAAGGTACACATCAATGTCGTTGCCCGGTTGCTTCGGGCCTTGGATGAGCACTGGCATCATAATGAACTTACGCTTCATGCACAACCAAGGAGGCAGGTTGTAGATACATAGAGTCACGGGCCAGGTGCTGTGACTGCAGCTCTGCTCCCCAAAAGGATTCATGCCATCCGTACTTAGACCAAACCATAAGTTCCTTGCGTCACCTGCAAAGTCTGGGAAGTCTCTCTCGATTTTTCTCCACTGTGACCCATCAGCAGGGTGTCTCAACTCCCCGTCTTTCTTACGGTCTTCTTTGTGCCATCGCAACAACCTGGCATGCTCTTTGTTTCTGAACATGCGTTTCAACCTTGGTATTATAGGAGCATACCACATAACCTTAGCAGGAACCCTCTTCCGGAGGGGCTCTCCCTCAACATCACCAGGGTCATCTCGTCTGATCTTATACCGCAACGCGTTGCATACCGGGCATTTATCTAAATTCTCATACTCCTTACCGCGGTAGAGGATGCAGTCATTAATGCATGCATGTATCTTTTGCACATCTAATCCCAGAGGACAGAGAGTCTTCTTTGCTTCGTAGGTACTCTCGGGAAGTTCGTTATGTTTTGGAAACTTCGGCTTCATTATTTTCAGCATCTTTTCAAATGAGGAGTCAGTTAGACCACACTCTGCCTTCCATCGCAACAATTCCAGTGTGGTACCGAGCTTTGTGCTGCCATCTTCACAATTTGGGTACAACAATTTCTTGTGATCTTCTAACATGCCCTCTAACTTCAAATTCTCATTTTCTGTTTCACAGTCTCGCTTTGCATCAGAAATGACCCTACCAAGTTCATCAGCCGGCTCATCTGATGCCCGTTCTTCACCTTTTTCCTCTCCATTGTCTTCCATAGCAGTATCACCGTATTCAGGAAACATATGATGATAGTTGTTATCATCATCTTCTTCTTCACCATCTTCCATCATAACCCCTCTTTCCCCGTGCTTGGTCCAGCAATTATAGTTGGGCATGAAACCTTTCATAATCAGGTGGCCGCGAATGATTTTCGAGGAAGAGTACTCCTTGTTGTTCCGACATTGAACACATGGACAACGTATAAATCCATTCTCTTTGTTTGCCGTAGCCACATCGATAAATTTATCCACGCCTTTGATATACCCGGCTACCCGCCGGTCACCGTACATCCATTCCCTACCGTTCATCTGCATCATATAAGTAAGTTTATCAAAAAACAGGACATCGTAAATAGTGAAATAACCAATTCACACCGACACATGAATTGTATCAATGACCTAGAAAAGATAGGATTGCTAACCTCGATCGAGGGAAATAAAGAGGAGAAAGCTCAAGTGCGTCTCGGACACCTTCTATATTTTTGTTCTATGAGAAATTCAACTGGATTTTTCACTCAAACATTTCAACAAACACCTTCAATGCATGCATGAGAAAAAACTAGCACACACCCTCACACCTTACACCATTCGAAAAAACAGAGTGGAGGCAGAGGGGGCTGGGGCGTTGCATTTATAGAGGGCAAGGGGTCTTTAGTCCCGGTTGGAGCCAGCAACCGGGACTAAAGGTGCGTGCCACGCCACGTGGCTGTGGCCAAACCTTTAGTCCCGGTTGGTGGCTCCAACCGGGACTAAAGACCCCTTACCAACCGGGACCCATGCCCCCTGGCCCCGTGCCCGCTCCAACCGAGACGCGTGCCAGCATTAGTCCCGGTTGCTGGCGCAACCGGGACTAATGCTCCGAGGGGTCGCGAACGGATGGCCCTTTTTCCTCTAGTGTATTAGTTGGGGCAAAGTCTTGAGTTTGTGTTGTGCAGGTCTCCGCGTTGCTTGCAACACCTATGTGACATTTCCTTCCTCCTACTAGTTCGATAACCTCGGTTTCTTACTAAGGGAAGACTTGCTGCTGTGCTACTTCACACCTTGCTCTTGGGGTTCCCAACAGGCTCCTCATCAACCGAGCCATCAACAAGTTTTCTGGCGCCGTTGCCAGGGAGGCTAAGGACGTCTTCACTAGGGGAGTCCTCCACTTCCTTTCTCTTTACTTTGTTTTTAGTTTGCATTGTTTCTTTTACTTGGTCTGTTTGCCTCTTTTCAAAAAACCCAAAAAAATTAGTCTAGTTTGGTTTGCTTGCTTTATTCAAAAACAAAAAAAAATTAGTTCCTACTCTAGTTGCCACCATGTCTGGTTTTGGACCAATCTTTATTTCACTATGGAAGAGATCTCCACTTTTAAGCAAAAAAGTGAAGAGAGTTTCAAAGAAGCTTGGTCTAGAATCTCTGCCTTACAGAGAGAAACCGAGCCTAAGATGAGCCTTGGCTTGGTTATTGATAGTTTCTTCCGCGATATTGCTCTTCGTTATAGATATGCTTTGGATGCTGTGGTTGAGAAAGATATTTTTCTATGTACTGAGGATGAAGCTTTTGATGCCATAAAGAAATTGATTATGATTTATCATACACCTGGCAAGTCTGATTCCTCATTCACAAATAGGTTGAACACTCTTGAGACTAGTATTGCTACTATGAATAGTTGCTATCACACGCTTAGGGCTTACCATGATTATGTTCCCATAAACTCTGAGCCTTCAAAGTGGTTTCCCACAATCAAAGTCTCTATAAACACTACACTTTTTGATGCTCGCTGTGACATCATGTCTGAATTTTGCCTCATGCCTAAAGATATTTATGATTCCTTGAGTCTTTGGGGGATTACTGAAGGAGGAGAGGAAATCTCTCTTACCAACAATGCCACTTTATTACCCATTGGAGTAGCTGAAGGTGTGTTTACAAAAATCTCATGGAAAATGGTGTCTACTGATTATCTTGTTATTGAATGTGTAGGCAAAGGACAAATTACACTTGGAAGATCCCTATTGAAACACCTTGGAGCAGTAATAGATGTGGGAAAAGGCATGATGAATTTTGCTCCTCCAGTGAGAAACCATATTTTCCCTAAAGAAAAGAAGAAAGGAAAGAACAAGAAGGTTGCTTCTTCATTTGAAAATACTTGATTCTTCTTGCTTCTTATGCCTAACTTAAAGGCGTTAATGAAAAGTACTTGTTGGGAGATAACCCAAGAGTTTCCTTGAGTCTTGAAAGTTATTACTTCAGTAATGACCTCTCCTTATCCATTTTGTTTGCTTTTTGTGCCAATAATGACCTCTAATGAGAGGGAAGTAAGATTTGGGGAGTTGCTGTCCCAAAACAGATTTCTGTCCTCCACCAAAAAAATCGTGAGGAGTCTCTATAACTCAGATTGAGCTCAAAATTTATGAATAAATCCCCCAGTATGTTAGCTAACTTTCGTTAGTTCAACACCTTTTGATTTGAGCAATATAAGATGTTCGAACAAATCGTTTTCTACCTGCTGGTATGTTTTGACAGATTTCTGCCATTATTTGCATTTGCTTCTTATTGATTCCTTTTTGAGTTCTCTTTAGGTGAACTGAGCTTTTTGAAGGAGTTGCTGCAGTAGCTTGTGTTTTTAGTGAAAATCCTTGTTGTTCCAAAGCTTTTCCAGAGGTCTAATATCTTTTGAATACACTAATGTTGCTAATGAAGATTGTGTGAAGTTTTGTATGAAGGAAAAAAATTTAGGTGTAGAGAGAGAATGATGCAATGAGATGAAGAATGGACAAAAGCTCAAAATTGGGGATGCCACCATGGTGTCACCCCAAGAAATATCCAAGAGGTACAAGCGTCAAAGCTTGGGGATGCCCAAGGCATCCCCTTCTTCATCAATAAAAAGCTTAGGTCTGTCTAGACACTTCGTTTTTATTGTTTCATGCACAGTTGTGTTGTTCTTGGAGCGTCTTAGTTTTCGTTTGCTTTGCTTAGGTTTTTTAGTTTGCTTGAATAAAGTAGTTTGGACACCGTTCTCGCTGTGTTGTTTTGCAAATAAGTTGCTTGGTGTTGGAAAGGAGTAGTATGTTCTTGCTTGAAAGTGCAAGAGGAGCTTGCATTGACTATGATTTAGACTTTAGCATGACATGATAGGTGTTGTTTTGACCTTATGCTTAGTGATTATTGTTGTAGCATGTCTTGCTCCAAACAATTGGGATTGCTTAGTGTGCCTTGAAGAAATTATGCGTTGTTTTAGCATGCAAAAACATAGTATTGTGGTATTCTCCTTTGATGCTTTGCTTGGGTTGACTTGGCACATGCTCACACCATGTTATGACTATGACAAGTCACCATTAGCCTCTATGATCATTTAGTCCTTGACTTGTAGTACCACTCTATGCTTTGATTAGTAATTCTTTGTTGCTCTGCATGATATGGCCATTATGATCTCTTAGTTTGTTGCTCCTAGTCTTTTGCTAGCCTACACTTGTATGAGTAAGTTCTACTCATGCCTTCCAACTCCCAAGAAACCAAGTTATTCCAAAGTGTCCACTATAAACTCCTATGCATGGTGTGTTACACCATTCCAAGTATATTCTTGTTTTCAGCTATCTTCCAGTTAAAAACTATTTTGTTATGTGAAAACTTAGTGATTAAAGCCCTCACGAACTTGATGGCACACTTTATATCATTTTCCCCTAATAAACTTGAACCATTGTGTCATCTATGTTGTATATGCTTGCACTTATACGTCGGAATTAGCAGAACCGTGCTGTCACGGGGAACGTTTTCAACATTGCACTTGTACTTTGTACTCAGTTGATATCATGTTATTTTGTCTATGGATGTCACCGGTGTGAAATAAAGAGGGAACTTGTAAGTGAAGGGTTTCGCGGCATAGTAAATCAAAATTTTCTACGGAGCGAACATAGGGAAAGCCAAGATCTAATCTAGGAGATGCAAACAACGAGAGAGATTGGATTAGATCTTCATACCCTTGAAGATTCGCACAGCGGAACGTTCGTCGGAACGTGGGTGATGTAGTCAAACTCGCTTCTCCTCCTCGCGATCCGATCCGATCTAGCACCACAAGTGGCGGTGCCTCCGTGAGATGCACACGTGCAGCACCTCGACGTCTCCTCCTTCCTCGGACCAGCGAGTATGGTGGAGAGATAGATTGGATCTACAACACGACGGCGTGGTGTATATGGTGGAGAATTTCTGCTGCAGGGCTTCGCCTACAAACAGTCGGGAGGGAGAGAGGAAGGTAGCAAGGCAGCTAGGGCTTGGAGGAAGGTGTGTGGGGGGAGGGGGCGCACCACCCCTCTATATATAGAGGGGGGGCGGCCAGCCCTTGCCCCTCCTCCAAGCCTATCTCTAGTTTAAACAATTTAAACTCTCCCTTATCTAGAAATCCTATCTCTAGTTTAAACGATTTAAACTCTCCCTTATCTAGAAATTCTATCCCGAGATTTAAACGAGTCAAATCTCTCTAGAATCGGCTGGGCCCTATGGGGCCTTGTGCCCCTGGCCCAATGCGGCCAGGACACTCCCTCATAGGCCCATGCCCCCTCCCGGAAGGTGGGGCCACGTTGGTCCCCTTCCGGAAGGTTCTAGAAGCTTCCGGTACAATACCGATTAACCCGGAACAATTCCGAACTCCAAAAACTGCACTGCCTTATATGAATCTTATTCTCCGGACCATTCCGGAACCTCTCGTGATATCCCGGATCCCATCCGAGACTCCGAACAAAAATTCATAAACCAATTATCCAATCTATCCTAGCGTCAAGACACGTTAAGTGTGTGACCCTGCGGGTTCGAGAATATGCAGACATGATCTTCTATCAATAATCAACAGCGGGGTCTGGGCACCCATATTGAATCCCACACATTCATCGATGATCATATAGGATGAACCACGATGCCAGGATTCAATCAATCCCATATATATATTCCCTTCGTCTCGTGATATTTTACTTGCCCGAGATTCGATCGTCGGTACCGTCATACCTAGTTCAATCTCGTTCACAGCAAGTACTTTACTCGTTCCGTAATCCGATATCACTTTGTGATTAACTCCTTAACCACATGCTTGCAAGCGGTGTTGATATCGATTACCGAGTGGGCCCGAAGTATATCTCTCCTACTTGGGAGGGACAAATTCCATCTCGATACATACAACCCAACAGATACTTTCCGATCACCTGAGAGACACCTTTATGATCACCCTCTCATAGGATGACGTTTGATGACCTCAAAGCTTTCTTCCGGTACCAGGGAGTTGCATTATCTCATGGTCTAAGGAATACAATATTTGACATAGGAAAAGCTTCGCAAAGATGAACACGATGAAACGACCTAATTGCTTCGCTTAGTTTGGGTGTGTCCTTCATATCATTCTCCCAATGATATGATCTCATTATCAATTGACAACTCATGTCTATGGTTAGGAAACCTTAACCATCATTGATCAATGAGCTGGTCCATAGAGGCGTACTTGGGACACGGTGTTGTTTACAAACCTCATAAGTATTAAAGTTTCCGCTTAATACAATTCTAGCATGGAATATAAACTTTATCATGAACAAGAATTATAATAATAACATCTTTATTATTGCCTCTAGGGCATAATTCCAACAGTCTCCCACTTGCACTAGAGTCAATAATCTAGTTTACATTTGGCAACAATCTCACACCCATGGCACTGAGGTGTTGATCATGTTTTACACGTGGAAGAGGTTTAGTCAATGGATCTGCGACATTCAGATCCGTATGTACTTTGCTAATCTTCAGATCTCCATCTGCTATATAATCTCGTATTATATGAAACTTGCGGTTGATATGCTTGGTCTTTGGATGATATCTTGGTTCCTTAGCGAGTGCTATGGCGCCAGTGTTGTCACACAATATCTCCAGTGGGTCCAATGCACTTGGAACCACGCCAAGCTCAGTGATGAAGTTTCTGATCCAAACTCCTTCACTTGACGCTTCTGCAGTAGCCATGTATTCCGCTTCTACTGTAGATACCGCGATCACGCTTTGCTTGCAGCTTCTCCAGCTCACAGCTCCTCCATTCAAAATATAAACGTATCCTGTCTGAGATTTAGAATCATCCTTGTCGGTGTCGAAACTAGCATCGACGTAACCTTTTACGACAAGCTGTTCATCACCCCCATAGACTAAGAACATTTCTTTAGTTCTATTTAGGTACTTTAGGATGTTCTTCACGGCTGTCCAGTGTTCCACTCCTGGATCACTTTGATATCTGCTCGTCAAACTAAGAGCATTGGACACATCCGGTCTAGTACACAGCATGGCATACATGATGGAACCTATGGCCGAGGCATAAGGCACTTTGCTCATAGCTTCCCTATCATTTACCGTAGCTGGACACTAAGCCTTGCTCAATATCTCACCTGACAACATAGGCACTGAACCTTTCTTTGCCTTATCCATTCTGAACCTTTTCAGAACTTTGTCTAGGTATGTACTCTGGCTTAAAGCTATCAGGCGTCTTTGTCTATCTCTATAGATTTTGATGCCCAATATATAAGCAGCTTCACCTAGGTCTTTCATTGAAAAACACTTGTTCAAATAACTCTTCACATCGGTAAGCATGTTGATGGCATTTCCGATAATCAATATGTCATCCACATACAGTACCAGAAACGTCACCGAGCTCCCACTCACTTTCTTGTAGATGCAAGCTTCGTAGCAATTTGGAACAAATCCAAAGCTCTTGATCACTTGATCAAAACGAAGGTTCCAACTCCGAGATGCTTGCTTCAGTCCATAAATGGAACGCTGAAGTTTGCATACTTTACTAGCATCCTTAGGATCGACAAAACCTTCGGGTTGCATCATATACAACTCTTCATCAATGTTGCCATTGAGGAAAGCAGTCTTGACATCCATCTGCCATATTTCATAATCATGAAACGCAGCAATTGCTAATAAAATCCGAATGGACTTAAACATCGCTACGGGAGAGAAAGTCTCATCGTAGTCAACACCTTGAACTTGTCGAAAACCTTTTGCGACAAGCCGTGCTTTATAGACGGTAACATTACCATCCGCGTCCGTTTTTTCTTGAAAATCCATTTGCACTCAACTGCCTTTCGGTCGCTAGGAGGGTCCACCAAAGTCCATACTTGGTTTTCGCTCATGGATCCCAATTCGGATTTCATGGCTTCCAGCCATTTCTCAGAGTCTGGGCTCATCATCGCTTCCTCATAGTTCGTAGGTTCACTGTCTTCTACCAACAAGACAGTCAAGACATGGTTGCCGTACCACTCAGGAGGGGCACGCGACCTTGTCGACCTGTGACGTTCAGTAGCAGCATCGTCCGAAGCTTCATGATCTTTGTCATTAGCTTCCTCTATTGTTGGTGCAGGCGGCACTGGAACAATTTCAGGTGCTGCGCTACTCTCCAATTCAAGAGAAGGTTCAATAACCTCGTCTAGCTCTACTTTCCTCCCACTCACTTCTTTCGAGAGAAACTCCTTCTCAAGAAAGGAACCGTTCTTTGCGACAAACACTTTGCCTTCGGTTCTGTGATAGAAGGTATACCCAATAGTTTCCTTAGGGTATCCTATGAAGACGCATTTCTCCGCTTTGGGTTCGAGCTTGTCCGGCATCAACTTCTTGACGTAAGCTTCGCATCCCCAAACTTTAAGAAACGACAACTTAGGTTTAGCACCAAACCACAGTTCATACGGTGTCGTCTCAAAGAATTTAGATGGAGCCCTATTTAAAGTGAATGCAGCGGTTTCTAATGCATAACCCCAAAATGATAACGGCAAATCAGTAAGAGACATCATTGATCGGACCATATCTAATAGGGTTCGATTCCGGCGTTCAGACACACCATTGCGCTGTGGTGTTCCGGGTGGCGTGAGTTTTGAAACGATTCCACTTGCTTTAAGATGTGTGAGAAAATCATAACTCAAATATTCGCCCCCACGATCGAATCGTAGAAACTTAATCTTTCTATTACGATGGTTCTCCACTTCATTCTGAAATTCTTTGAACTTTTCAAATGTTTCAGATTTATGTTTCATTAAATAGATATACCCATATCTACTTAAGTCATCGGTAAAAGTGAGAAAATAGCGATATCCACCGCGCGTCGAAACACTCATCGGTCCGCATACATCGGTATGTATGATTTCCAACAAGTCCGTTGCTCGCTCCATCATACCGGAGAACGGGGTTTTGATCATCTTGCCCATGAGGCATGGTTCGCATGTGTCAAATGATTCAAAATCAAGAGACTCCAAAAGTCCATCAGAATGGAGTTTCTTCATGCGCTTTACACCAATATGACCTAGACGACAGTGCCACAAATAAGTAGTATTATCACTATCTACTTTGCATCTCTTAGCCTCAATGTTATGGATGTGTGTTTCATCCCTTTCGAGATTTAGAAGAAATAAACCATTCACAAGAGGTGCATGACCATAAAATATGTTACTCATATAAATAGAACAACCATTATTCTCCGATTTAAATGAATAACCGTCTTGCAATAAACATGATCCGGAAATAATGTTCATGCTCAACGCAGGCACATAATAACATTTATTAAGGTTTAAAACTAATCCCGAAGGTAAAACTAAGGAGAGCGTGCCGACGGCCATCACATCAACTCTTGATCCGTTGCCAACGCGCATCGTCACCTCATCCCTCGCAAGCCACCGTCTATTCCGTAGCTCCTGTTTCGAGTTACAAATATTAGCAACTGAACCGGTATCAAATACCCAGGAACTACAACGAGGGCTAGTAAGGAAAACATCAATAACATGTATATCAAATATACCTTTGATGGTGCCAGCCTTCTTGTCCGCTAAGTACTTCGGACAGTTGCGCTTCCAGTGACCCTTGTCCTTGCAATAGAAGCACTCAGTGTCCGGCTTGGGACCAGACCTGAGCTTCTTCTTAGCAGGGGCATTGCGCTTGCCGCCGCCCTTCTTGAAGGGCTTCTTTGCTCCCTTACCTTTCTTAAAGGAGGGCTTGTTGACCATCAACACATGATTATCCTTCTTGATGTCCACTTCCGCAGCCTTCAGCTTTGCGAAGAGCTCGGTGATCGTATCAGTGGAACCAATCTGATTATGAGTCACTACAAAACTTTTGTAGCTGGGAGGGAGTGATTGAAGAACCCTGTCAATCTTGAGCTCCTCTGGAATCGTGCATTCCAGTTGCTCAAGGCGTTGAGTGTAGCCCGACATCTTTATGGTGTGCTCACTAACGGAACTCCCTTCCTCCATCTTGCAGTTAAAGAACTTCTCAGAGATCTCATATCTCTCAGAACGGGCTTGAGTCTGAAACATGGTTTTCAGCTCCTCGAGAATCTCAAAGGGCCCGGGATAGGTTTCAAAACGATTTTGAAGCTCCGGTTCCATAGCAAACAACATGGTGCTCTTAATCACACCATAATCATCCTTGCGCGACTGATAGACAGCTTTCTCATCAGCCGGTGCAGTTGCAGCAGGGGGGTCACCTAACGCTTTCCCAAGGACATAGTCCTTTTGTCCGCCAGACAGAATGATTCTTAGATTGCGGAACCAATTGGTGAAGTTAGACCCATTGTTTCTAAGCTTTTCCTTCTCAGCAAAAACGTTGAAGTTGAAGTTGGACTTGGCCATGTGATCTACAGTATTGGCAAGTACAATTTAGACTATGTTCATGATAAATAGTTCAACTTAATCAAATTACTAGATGAACTCCCACTAAATTCAACATCCCTCAAGTTGTTTAGTGAACACGATCCAAATTCACCACACCTAATCCGATCATCACGAGAAGAGATGTGGTTTCAATGGTGGACAACAAAGTGTCGATCATATCATTCATATGACTCATGCTTAACCTTTCGGTTCTTGTGTTCCGAGGCCATGTCTGTACATGCTAGGCTCGTCAAGCTAGACCCAAGTATTTCTGCGTGTGCAAAACTGGCTTGCACCCGTTGTATGTGAGCGTAGAGTCTATAGCACCCGATCATCACGTGATGCTTGGACACGACGAACTTTCGCAACGGTGCATACTTGGGGAGAACACAGTTTTTATCTTGATCTTTAAGTGAGGAATCATCTTATAATGCTACCGTCGCGATCTAAGCATAATAAGATACATAAAGGGATAAACATCACATGCATATAACTTTATGTGACATGGTATAGCCAATCCTCGCGCAATGATCTCCATCTTGTGCGTTCCGGCATGATCTCCATCACTCAACCATGATTGCCTCCACCACGAATAGCAACTACAACTATTGCTAACTACTTAACGATAAAGTAAAGCTATTACATGGCGTATAAGAAGTTGACTCGCAGGTCATACACAATTATAAAGACAACCATATGGCTCCTGCCGGTTGTGTACTCATCGACATGCAAGTCGTGAAATATTACAAAACATGATCATCGCATACAATATACACATCACATCTTGGGCCATACCATATCACAGAAAACACTCCCTGCAAAAACAAGTTAGACGCCTCTACTTTGTTGTTGCATGTTTTACGTGGCTTATGGGAGTAGATGCTAAGAACGATTCTTACCTACGGAAAGCCACAACGGTGATATTATGGTTGCCAAACTCCGGTGTTAATCCCATGACAACTATAGTGAGAGAAACTGACATCCACCAGCCGCATGTGTGGAACAAGCAACACGTCAAGTGCGGAGCCGGTCTCGCGAACGACGTCGCGTAAGGTTGGCCTGGACCGCTTCAATCTCACTATCCCGCGTCATAAGAAGAACACAAACAAGAGGCTTGCAACAGAAAACATCAACGCCCGCAACAACCATGTTGCGTTCTACTCGTGAAACACATCTACTCATAGATCTAGCTCTGATACCACTGAAGGGTTTCGCGGCATAGTAAATCAAAATTTTCTACGGAGCGAACAGAGGGAAAGCCAAGATCTAATCTAGGAGATGCAAACAACGAGAGAGATTGGATTAGATCTTCATACCCTTGAAGATTCGCACAGCGGAACGTTCGTCGGAACGTGGGTGATGTAGTCGTACTCGCTTCTCCTCCTCGCGATCCAATCCGATCTAGCACCACAAGTGGTGGTGCCTCCGTGAGATGCACACGTGCAGCACCTCGACGTCTCCTCCTTCCTCGGACCAGCGAGTATGGTGGAGAGATAGATTGGATCTACAACACGACGGCGTGGTGTATATGGTGGAGAATTTCTGCTGCAGGGCTTCGCCTACAAACAGTCGGGAGGGAGAGAGGAAGGTAGCAAGGCAGCTAGGGCTTGGAGGAAGGTGTGTGGGGGGAGGGGGCGCACCACCCCTCTATATATAGAGGGGGGCGGCCAGCCCTTGCCCCTCCTCCAAGCCTATCTCTAGTTTAAACAATTTAAACTCTCCCTTATCTAGAAATCCTATCTCTAGTTTAAACGATTTAAACTCTCCCTTATCTAGAAATTCTATCCCGAGATTTAAACGAGTCAAATCTCTCTAGAATCGGCTGGGCCCTATGGGGCCTTGTGCCCCTGGCCCAATGCAGCCAGGACACTCCCTCATAGGCCCATGCCCCCTCCCGGAAGGTGGGGCCACGTTGGTCCCCTTCCGGAAGGTTCTAGAAGCTTCCGGTACAATACCGATTAACCCGGAACAATTCCGAACTCCAAAAACTGCACTGCCTTATATGAATCATATTCTCCGGACCATTCCGGAACCTCTCGTGATATCCCGGATCCCATCCGAGACTCCGAACAAAAATTCATAAACCAATTATCCAATCTATCATAGCGTCAAGACACGTTAAGTGTGTGACCCTGCGGGTTCGAGAATATGCAGACATGATCTTCT
This sequence comes from Avena atlantica, assembly GCA_910589765.1. Classification (NCBI taxonomy): domain Eukaryota; kingdom Viridiplantae; phylum Streptophyta; class Magnoliopsida; order Poales; family Poaceae; genus Avena; species Avena atlantica. The sequence goes on from OU342733.1 coordinate 523,963,387, forward strand.
ATCAATAATCAACAGCGGGGTCTGGGCACCCATATTGACTCCCACACATTCATCGATGATCATATCGGATGAACCACGATGCCAGGATTCAATCAATCCCATATATATTCCCTTCATCCCGCGATATTTTACTTGCCCGAGATTCGATCGTCGGTACCGTCATACCTAGTTCAATCTCGTTCACAGCAAGTACTTTACTCGTTCCGTAATCTGATATCACTTTGTGATTAACTCCTTAACCACATGCTTGCAAGCGGTGTTGATATCGATTACCGAGTGGGCCCGAAGTATATCTCTCCGACTTGGGAGGGACAAATTCCATCTCGATACATACAACCCAACAGATACTTTCCGATCACCTGAGAGACACCTTTATGATCACCCTCTCATAGGATGACGTTTGATGACCTCAAAGCTTTCTTCCGGTACCAGGGAGTTGCATTATCTCATGGTCTAAGGAATACAATATTTGACATAGGAAAAGCTTCGCAAAGATGAACACGATGAAACGATCTAATTGCTTCGCTTAGTTTGGGTCTGTCCTTCATATCATTCTCCCAATGATATGATCTCATTATCAATTGACAACTCATGTCTATGGTTAGGAAACCTTAACCATCATTGATCAATGAGCTAGTCCATAGAGGCGTACTAGGGACACGGTGTTGTTTACAAACCTCACAAGTATTAAAGTTTCCGCTTAATACAATTCTAGCATGGAATATAAACTTTATCATGAACAAGAATTATAATAATAACATCTTTATTATTGCCTCTAGGGCATAATTCCAACAGTAAGTCCATGGAGTTTGTATTCTGTGTTAGAGAAACGTCTGGGCCACTAGCCTAAGCCATGCCTAATCATGGTGGAAACTTGCAGCATCACCATTGTGAGCTATCTATGAAGCATCCTCAATAAAAAGCTATGCATATGGTAAATAAAAAGATTGCTGAGATGCTCATTGTTTGTTTGCCTTGTCATTTTGGTTATGGGAAAGCTCCTGTACCATATGCAAGGGGTACCCCGTTGGCGGTTCTCTATGATATGCAAATACTTACAGTGACAAGAACTTACATGTGACTAAAGTTGAGTAGCATGAGGTGTGGCCCTCGTATTCAAGGGACTTGAGATTGCCAACTTATACTTCATAAAGCATATACTCCATCTTTGTTCATTTTAACCTTAATCACTTCAAGATGCTTATGATAGGGGCAATGAGGGCTAAAAGCTAACAAGTACCATAATTTTTGGAAGCTCTTTTTGAAACTTGAAATCCCTTCTTTCTTTATAAAAGGCCTTTCTTCCACCACTATTGAGTCTCTACCTTCTACCTTTAGGCACCATTAAGAGAGCATAGTTGTCATCCTGTGTGCAGTGTCCCAAAGCTTATTGATTGATGCATATTGTAAGCTTGTGCTATTTGTTTCTAGTCACCCTTGTGAACTTTCAAGGTGTCCTATGCATCTATTTGCTACTCTATGAGGGACAAGCTGAATGCCACTATGCTATGTTTTCTGTATGTGAAACGAACAAACGTTTTTCAATGCATGTTATTCATGATCTTTGTTTATAGCCTTTCATGTTGCATGCATAGTTACTATGTCCTATTGTTAGAACTCCATTTTTCATGCACATGTTTAGAGTTATTTGATCCCAGCTTTCAATGCTTGCAAATGGTTAGATCTTTATTGTGAGGGTGCATGTCACCTCAAAAATTATTCTTTTTATCACTTACCTACTCGAGGATGAGCAGGAGTTAAGCTTGGGGATGCTTGATACGTCGGAAACGTATCTATAATTTTTGATGCTCCATGCTTGTTTAGTATCTACTTTGCTTTGCTTTCTCTACACTTTGAGGTGCGTTTTACATATTTTCTGGTACTAACCTATTAAAAAGTTGCTACAGTGTCAGTTGCCTGTTTTCTGTTGTTTTTGGTTCCAGAAAAGCTAGTAAGGAAATATTCTCAGAATTGGACGGAACAAACGTCAAAGTCAATAAATTTCCGTGGGGGACAAGAAGTCCATAGGGGAGACGGAGAGACATGCCAAGGCAGGCGCACCCCCTAGGCACGGGTGGGCCCTGCCCCGCACCTAGGCAGGGTGTGGGGCCCTGGCCGCCGCCACGGCCTCCCCCTTCGCCTATAAGAAGCCCCCGATGCAGAAACCCTAAGGACCCAATTAATATTCCATGAAACCTTCTGTAGCCACCGCCACCGTCGTCCCTAGATCGGGGGGATCTGAAGTTCTTCCTGGCACCCTGCCGGAGGGGAGATCATCCCGGAGGCCTTCTCTATGGTATGATGCGTGAGTAGATCCACCTTGGACTATGGGTCCATGTAGTAGCTAGATGGTTATATCTCCTCCTTGTGCTTTCATGTATCGATCTTGTGAGCTCCGTTCATGATCAAGATCTAATATATTTGTAATCATGCATGTTGTGTTTGCGGGGATCCGATGGATATTGAGATTATTATGTTGGTTTGATTAATGGTTTTGTCTTTATGATTCTATCATGTCTGTGTTGTTCGTGATCTTGCATGCTCTCCGTTGTTAGTAGCTATCTTGGCCAAGTAGTTGCTAGTGACTCCAAGGGGGGGTATTTATGCTCGATAGTGGGTTCATGCCTCTAGTTTCCAAGGGAAGTGACAATAATATCTTCGGTTGTAGATGTGGTGTTGCTACTAGGGAGAAAACAATGGTCTCTTGTTCATGGAACATGTGGACTGTTTACCTTACACACTTTGCTTAAAGCAGATGTTTATTGCTTGCAACTTAATACTGGAGGGGGTTCGGATGATAACCTGAAGGTGGACTTCTAGTCATAGATGTAGTTGGATGACGGTCTATGTATCTTGTTGTATTGCCCAATCGAATCTCATATGATCTTTTTGACTAGTAATTGCATTGTTATGCCTTGCTTAGTTCCTGTAAATTGCCCTGCTGTAATTTGTTTACCCTTCATACCATGTTGTTTATCGAAGGATATCACCTCTAGTGAACTATGGACCACGGTCCAATCTTTACCATTGATACATCTTCCACTGTTACTTGTTTACTTGCTGCAAACCACCATTACCTTCCACACCATACGTTTAATCCTTTGTTACAGCAAACGGTGCGATTGACAACCTCACTGTTAGTTAGGGAAAAGTCTTGAGTTTGTGTTGTGCAGGTCTTCGCGTTGCTTGCAACACCTGTGTGACGTTTCCTTCCTCCTACTGGTTCGATAACCTCGGTTTCTTACTGAGGGAAGACTTGCTGCTGTGCTGCTTCACACCTTGCTCTTGGGGTTCCCAACAAGCTCCTCATAAACTGAGCCATCACCGTTGCCGCCCACGTGCGCCCGGCCCGGCCGCCAGCACCACCAAAAGGTGCACCGCCCTCCTCCTCCTTCTCTCCCTCTCACGCGCCGTCAGCAGTAGCTAGCTAGTTAGGCCCAATTAGGTTTAGTTAGGGATTATTAGGTTTAGCTAGGGAATATTAGCGATAATTAGGTTTAGTTAATGTAGGGTTAGTTAGGAATTATCTAGGTTAATTAGTTAATTAGGTTTAGTTCAAATCTGAAATATGTTTTATTTCCAAATGTATGTTTAGTCCAAACATTTAATATAAATGATTTAAATAATGTTTAAAACTAATAATTCCAAATATTAAGTATAATATATGTTAGCAGAGCAACCGCGTCACCCGGCCGCGGCCTCCGGTGGCCATTTAGTAGCGGCGCCGCCTGTTTTAGGTAGTCGTGTCGTCTTGATTTAGTCGATCCCCAGACCCAGTGAAAACTACCCCACCCCTGTGCTAATGTCACAGTGACGCAATAAATGTTTTAAAATGGTTAAGTAGCATACAAATACCAGTACGGAAAACCTCTCATCAAACCTGAGGAGGTAAAGAATCTACCAACAAAAATGAGAAGATTGCATAACTAGTACATGAATGCCACAAAGGCCGTGGCTAACTAGATAATGCTGAGGGTTACAAAAAAAGCATTACGGGAAAGGAGATGACGTGGTAGACATTGAATTTGTTGAACTATTTCAATTATTCAATCAAGACGCCTTGGACAAATCGATCATCAATGCCTATTGTCTGTAAGTACTAATTCTGTATTTAATTAAGTCTCTAGCTATCTCACATTGTTTATTGCATGCATATAATCATACTATAATATGCAGAATGAAGATTCTTGAATGCAACAGAGGACAAATCTATGATATTGGGTTCGTTGATCCATATTTTGTTCATCAAGATAATCTCAAAGCAAGACCCTAGGATACAGAGGATAATATTGTACACGCGTTATGGTTTCAAGAAACCAGAAGGAAAATACTATTTCCTTATAACTTCGAGTGAGTGTTATTGTCTTATATACACTTTCTATTTCGCTTACTCAACGTTAAGTGTATAATTGATGAGTTATGCATGCGCAACTTTCACTATATTCTGTTAATCATTCAATCTGAAAAATGGCGAGTACTAGTCATGGACTCGAAACATAAACCCCTTAAGACATGGGCGGACATGCAGCTGATTCTCCAGCGGTAATTCTAATCATTACGGCACTATATCGGCAACATTCATGAATTTAATGATATCAAGTAATTAATAACTACTTTTATTTGTTTTCTTCGCCGGGCAACGCTTGGAAATGGTTCACCAAGAAGGCTAGGGGTGTTCGGAAAGAAGAGCTTATATTTAAATCACTAGATGTAAGTACCACGCTAACAAGATCCGTGCATCTCTTTGATTCTAGTTTTGATACCGTTATCATGCTTGATTATTATTTTAATTAAACTATGTTCTCGTAAAGTGCCTAACGCAGAGACCATAGAACAATTTATGTGGATACTATGTTTGCGAGTTCATCCGTCAGATATGCTGTGAGAAGGCCAGAAATTTAGAGCAACTTAACATACGTAAACAATTTTCATAGTTTTTTATTACCATCAAATTGTGTTTAGTTCCATTTATATAGGTTGACTCCTTTCTTAAATCAGATCGAACCGGCTGTGGGACAGTCTTCTGCCAAAGGATCGCATACGAGCAATTCAGGAGAAATTGGCGGGATTCTTGGATGCACAGGTCCTAAACCCAAAAGGAAAATACTATACGAAACCGGGTGTATAGGCAATAGGGACCGTACAAAGAGATTATTTTGTATGTATATATGTGCATGAAACCCATGTATCAAATGTAATATGTTCGGCACTTGGATCTCTATTGTCATGATGATGTTGTGTAATATAATGGTTCCAATTCATTGATGAGTGAAAAACATAAAATAAAAAATAAAATAATATAAATGAATTCTCTGTCGTGGCACAAAAAGTGGCCAAAATGCTGCCGCGGCAAAAAAATATGGCCAAAATCATTTCTTTGCCGTGGCAGAGAAATGTGCAAATCTCTGTCGCGACAGAGAGTGATTTGTCCCGGTCTTTGTTACGAACCGGGATGGTTGCTCCTCCCTCTCGCGCGGAGCAGCGGCCACGTGGAGCACATTTTGTCCCGATTCGAACCGGGACTAAAGGGTGGGGGCTTTAGTCCCGATTGCCCCGTCCCGGTTGGACAACCGGGACTAAAGCCCCTTACCAATCGGAACGCATGACCCGTTTTTCACTAGTGATGTACTATAAATATATGGAAAAATTTGTTATAGGACACCGTTATTTTCAGGTCTTTGTCCAAACAGGTTTTCAGGTCTTTGTCCAAACAGACAGCTCAAGTATGTCTTTGCTAAGTACCATTACAATTTGGGTATATTTACCGCAACACATTGTATCGCCAAAAACAGAAAATTTAACTTTCCACATCTATAATTACAATCTGTTCCTTGCGTTTTGTTTCCAAAATTAGGGAATAGTTAAGCGGGCTTTCTCCACGGACAAGCTCGCTTACCTATTCCCCAACTCCCTGTATCGTCACCCGTTCGCGTCCGCCGGCCAGGCTACAGTGGTGACCGGCGGCATAGTCGGCTCTCTCGGCTGCAGTAACTAGCGCCACGACGCTGCCCATTGCTATGGAAGTTGACGCCTGGGTGTCTGACGGGTCAGTTTCTCCCCAAATGTAAATCCCATTTTGATGTGAACTGGCCGTATCCTGTCAATCTACATATGTTGGATCGTAGTGCAACTACTTGAACTGATGTACCGGTGTATGCATACCCTGAATTTGGTTATAATGGGACAGAACGGTGGCGTCTTGGCACTAAATCTATGGTTCAAGTTGAGGCTAAATGTTGTCTGAACTTTTTCACTGGCTGCAAACTTTGAATTAGCTGAAAAACAGGGTTCAAAAGCAAACATAAAATGTTCATCACATGTAAAAAGTCAAACTTTTCCATTTTAGCTATTTGGTGTGTTACGCTCAAATGTGTCACATAATTATAATGATACCCGACAAAGACGTATTTGAGCAGTGTGTTTGGGCAAAGACCTAAAAATAATAGTTGTCCAATAGCAAATTTTCCCTAAATTTTCCCGCGGAGATAGACCGGATCACAGAAGATCCACTGGACAAATGACTCCACTCGTGTCCTCTATTGGCGCTAGATGCACCGCGGGAGAATCTTATTCTAACTACAGGATGTAACCGTCGCGTCAACATCGCAAAGAGGACACTAAAAATAAGCTAAAGAAAGATCAAAAAACCTCACAACCTTTCTTTCTTACGGGATGCAGGTTCGGAAGACATCGACGATGTCCTAGGTACACAACCTTCTTAAATTTATCCAAATATACACTTTTAGTCTCATCTAAACAGTGCGTGCATGCTTTGAATCCCTTGTTTGTCTGCCCTGAAATGTTACTAAGAGCAGGTCAATCATTGATTGTTACGAAAAGCAACGCACGTAGGTCAAATGGCTCCCCTTTGTGCCTATCCCACATACGTACACCTGGTTGGCCTACAGCTGTAAAAGTTCTTCAACTAATGGCCTTAGGTACACATCAATGTCGTTGCCGGGTTGCCTCGAACCTTGGATGAGCACGGGCATCATAATAAACTTTCGCTTCATGCACAACCAAGGAGAAAGGTTATAGATACATAGCCACATGCCAGGTGCTATGACTGCAGCTCTGCTCCCCAAAAGGATTCATGCCATCTGTACTTAGACCAAACCTTAAGTTCCTTGCGTCATGTGCGAAGTTTGGGTACTCTCTCTCGACTTTTCTCCACTGTGACCCATCAGCAGGGTGTCTCAACATCGCGTCTTTCTTATGGTCTTCTATGTGCCATCGCAACAACTTGGCATGCTCTTTGTTTCTGAAGAGACGTTTTAACCATGGTATTATAGGAGCATACCACATAACCTTGGCAGGAACCTTCTTCCTAGGGGTCTCGCCCTCAACATCGCTAGGATCGTCTCGTGTGATCTTATACCGTAGTGCAGTGCATACCCGACATGCATCCAAATTCTCATACTTCTCACCGCGGTAGATGATGCAGTCATTAATGCAGGCATGTGTCTTCTGCACATCTAATCCTAGAGGGCAAACAACATTCTTTGCTTGGTATGTACTGTCGGGCAATTCATTATTTCTTGGAAGCAAATTCTTCATTTTTACAAACAACTTTGAAAATACGTTGTCAGTCATACTGTTCTCTGCCTTCCATTGCAGCAAATCCAGTGTGGTACCTAGCTTTTTATGGCCATCTTCGCAAGTTGGGTACAACAATGTTTTGTGATCCTTTAACATCTACTACAGCTTCTCCTTCTCCTTTTCAGTTTCATATTCTTCCTTTGCATCAGTAATGGCCCGACCAAGATCATCATCAGCGGGCCCATCTGCTGCCTCTTGATCTTCATCTACCCTCATTGCAGTATCATTGTATTCAGGATACATATTATGAAAGTTTTCATCATCCTCTTCTTATTCGTTGTCTTCCATCATAACCCCTCTTTCTTCGTGATTGGTCCAACAATTATAGTTGGGCATGAAACCGGACCGAAGCAGGTGGGCGTGAATGGTTTTGGTATTTGAGTAGTCTTTATTGTTTTGACAGTCAACACATGGACAACACATAAAACCATTGTGACCACGGTTTGCCTTATCCACAACGATGAAATTTTAGAGGCCCGTAATGTACTCGGAAGTGCGTCGGTCACCGTACATCCATTGCCGGTTCATCTGCATTATATAATTAATTACATATATCAAAAATCATTACAGTACATCATGAATTAATAGGGAGATGACCACTTTTACAATACATCAATGACACATGCAAGGATAAAGTTGCCGACCTCGACCGAGAAGGAAAGAGCAACGAGAAAACTTAATTCGAGCTCTCGGGCATTTTACCGAACACCTCTTGTGCATAGGAAGAAAACACAAACTAGCACACCTCTCACCCTCTTTGCTAAACGCCAAAATGAGAGAGTGAAAAAAATGAGAAAGAGAGGGGTGTGGGCTGCGGTGTATTATATAGGCGCACCCCCTTTAAAACCGGTTCAAGCCACGAACTTGTGTTAAAGGCAGGGTGCTACGCGGCTCGGTGGTGCAGGGCCGTTAACAACAGTTCATGGCTCGAATCGGTGGTCAAGGGGGTGCCATTTTTGCTGCACGGGCCACGCTTGTACGGCCACCCCCTTTAACACCGGTTCGTAGGAGAACCGGTGTTAAAGCCCAATTCTGACCTCAACTAAAGGCGTCGTTTCCACTAGTGCTGGCTTGTGGTTGATCGACTAGGACATCGATCTTATAAAGGTGGGTGTATGTAAGACCCTGGCGCATGGCTTAATAGAATTGATAATATACCTATATTAATAAGGTGCAACTTCTTTTCCAACAGATCATTCAAAAAAAATCTCCAGATTAAACGTGCTTGGCTTGGAGCAATTTATGGATGGGTGATCGACCGAGAAGTGGATACCGGGTGTGCACGAGTGAGAACAAAGTGCACAGAAAATACTAATGTTATTTGATGTGGTTAGTTTAGAAATCCTATTGAGCTGTTAGAAGTGACAACTACTAGTCCGAAAAGGCCGGGGTGTTACACTCTCCCGCAGGTGTTACACTCTCCCGCATGGTCATTCCATCATTGGACCCCATTGTCCTCTCCAGCCATATACAACAAACACTACAGGAGAAGCCGAATACGCCGACGGCCGGGTCCCGTCGGCGTAGTCCCTAAATACCGTCGGCGTAGACTAGCCCGGTGGCTGCCGTCGGCATACGGGCCCATAGGCGTAGCCCCAATTCCTGTCGGCGTAGACCATATGGGTCCCACCTAGATGACTAACGGCCGTTTGGCTACGCCGACGGCTTTTCCGTCGGCCTAGATTTTTTCCAAAAAAAATCAATTTTTTTTTAATATTTTTGAATTGTTTAACTTGTTAATCTCACATGGAAAATTTTAATTCTAAGTACACTTAGTCTCAACTCAAATTATAAAATTAGTCAAACTTCTCAATCGGTCACACATCCTAATACTACTCTAGCCCCAGCACGCTTAACTTCTCCGTACCTTTCACATGAGCTTCCGACAAAGAAATTAGAACTTGTTATGAATATTATCATATCAATCCTATTAACCATTAGACTATAAATGTTAGACGTCTTTATTTTTTATATTCCATACAATTATTTGAGTAAACAACAATGAATAAGTAATAATAATCTTGAATTCAAATAAAAATAAAATAAATTTTATTTATTTTCCCTTTTTTCATTTAAAATTGAATAATTCATATCTATAAATCCGTAAATCATAATTCGACAAATAATATATCCAAATCGATTAGAAAAATGAGACGAATCCAAATATAACATCCCTATCATATATTTAATTATATATCGTAACTTTTAATATTAGACCAACCGAAACTATATCAGGATTCATGAAACACCCCGTTTTTGGCACTCGGAAAATAGAAAATAGATTTTTAGTGCGACAAAAAGAAAACCTTGCATTAGATCTCTGATGAAATATCATATTGTAAATCTAAAAATTATTTTTTTCAAAAAATCATGGGCATCATATCGTGTACCTGTAGTTCAAATCTAACTCATTTCCTGCCGATTCGGCGGGAATTCTATAAATCCGTAAATCATAATTCGACAAATAATATATCCAAATCGATTAGAAAAATGAGGCGAATCCAAATATAACATCCCTATCATATATTTAATTATATATCGTAACTTTTAATATTAGACCAACCGAAACTATATCAGGATTCATAAAACACCCCGTTTTTGGCACTCGGAAAATAGAAAATAGATTTTTAGTGCGACAAAAAGAAAACCTTGCATTAGATCTCTGATGAAATAGCATATTGTAAATCTAAAAATTATTTTTTTCAAAAAATCATGGGCATCATATCGTGTACCTGTAGTTCAAATCTAACTCATTTCCTGTCGATTCGGCGGGAATTTGTCTTTTTCACGAGGGGTGGACAGAAAGGTTTGAGTCTTTGAGATACCCAGGTTGGGAAATTATCTATTCAATATGGTCTAATATTTTTAAAAATGTGGTATTACCATTTTGAAACTTTTATTTGGTGGTTGCTTCACAAAACACCTTGTTTTTTGCACTCGGAAAATAAAAAATAGCTTTTTAGTGCGATGAAAAGGAAAACTTCCTCTTGCAACATTGTTAGCCATCCCATGATACACATGCGTGCATAATATGGGCATATTATCGCAAACTATACCGTGATTCTAGCAATAACATTGGTCATTTGACCTGAAATCCAGAAAACCTCGATTGAGATAGGTCATTTTATGAAGGTTTTTTTGAGACACAATCAATATACCAAGTTTGGTATTTTTCCATGCAACTATGTCACATAATATGACACCACGCGAAGGTTTTGTATTGTTTCGATC